>CM067761.1:27420910-28061326 GCA_034642375.1 Vigna nakashimae
CCCCAACCACCATGCACCACAAACTTAGCCAAGTTTCACCACCAAACTTGGCTAGCTTCAAAACCCACCAAAATGAAAAACTTCTTGCACCAAGATTTTTACAGTAGCATTTTGGTGATATAAAGAGGGCATTCCAAGCATCAAACCCCAAAAACCAACACTTTGAAAATTTCACAAAACTTGCCACCATGCACCACAAACTTAGCCAAGTTTCACCACCAAACTTGGCTAGCTTCAAAACCCACCAAAATGAAAAATTTCTTGCACCAAGATTTTTAGGGTAGCATTTTGGGGATATAAAGAGTGCATTCCAAGCATCAAACCCCAAAAACCAACACTTTGAAAATTTCCCAAAACTTGGCACCAAGCACCAACTTAGCCAAGTTTCACCACCAAACTTGGCTAGCTTCAAAACCCACCAAAATGAAAAATTTCTTGCACCAAGATTTTTAGGGTAGCATTTTGGTGATATAAAGAGTGCATTCCAAGCATCAAACCCCAAAAACCAACACTTTGAAAATTTCCCAAAACTTGGCACCAAGCACCAACTTAGCCAAGTTTCACCACCAAACTTGGCTAGCTTCAAAACCCACCAAAATGAAAGATTTCTTGCACCAAGATTATGTTGTTGGGGTTTACCAATTCATCCTATCCACTCTCATGTATTCAAGAATTCATCTCTCTTCATTAATATTAATGTCACTTTCTATTTTACCTTAAACTCGATGTCTTGATGAAGAAAGCCTACTCCTAATCACTAGTTTACAATGTCTTGTCTCCCTAGCAATTATTCATGCATTACATTCGCACAGAAGCTTAAAGGCAACCAATCCTCCTATCCCTATGTCTAGGCAATATTACTATTGGGAGAATTTCTTCATGTCTAGATATATTTATATGTGTCCATACAAATAAAATCAATGATCATGCAATTGAATGAGTTAAACAAAGCATGCATAGAGTATAGAAGAAAAACCCTAACAATTAATGAAAGAAAGCATATGAATTAAAGAATCAATTAAATACATGAGAGTTTCAAAGGATTACATTGATTTCCCAACAACAATGAAGGTTTAGTTCACCATAATCATGGTGAAACTAGATGAAAAATAATGAAAAAATGAAAGATAGAACCCTAGAATTTGAAGAGTGGAGCTTGAGTATCCAAAATCCTCCTCCAAGGGGTGAAGTTTCGCCTCTGTCTGCCAAAAGATACTAACCCTAATTTGACTAAAGCCTTATATAGCTTCCTAAAGATTAAAGAAAAGTGGCCCAAGGCCCATAAAAATGGCACTCAGCGGTAAGCGCGATTCTTCAGTTTGAGGCTTAGTTGGAATTTTGCCCCTCAACGGTGACTGCGGGTCTTCAAAGTGCCGCTCAGCGGTAAAAGTAGCGTTGAGCGGTACTTGCGGCTCTTCTTTTGTGCACTTTTTCTTCCTTTTCTGAATCCAACTCCTAGCTTACTTCACTTCTTTCATTCAATTCATCTTAAAACCTACAAAAACAAGAAAACCAAGCATACAACCTATCCAACTCTCTTATTTCCAAAACTTAAACAAAAACATGATTCAAAGCTAGTTTCTAAGTCATAAAGATTATCTTTAAGATCAAAATTAAGTATAAAAATAACAGGTTTTCAACTGTTATCATTTAGTGGTAAAGAAAACTAGAGGATTGATAGAGGTTGTCTTAAACGATGAAGGTAAAGGACTTGACAATAAGAGTATCTTTGATCCTAAAAAGCACATTGATGAATATTTTCATGTCAGAGTAAAGGAGTAGAGAGTGAGCAATCTTTTACAATCAATCCTTATTGGAGCATCAGTCTTTGGCATGCATAAAGAAGATACCGATTTTAGTTTTGTGAGTATATTTTGCTTACATAGCCATTGATAATCTTTATGAAATCAATTATGGGAAATGATACTCGTTTTTGTAACATCTAGTAGGTAGTACAACTAAGTAGAAGATATTGTTCTTTCAATAATTCTACTAAAGCATGAAACTTCCATTGTCAATATTTACTATTTCTTACACCAACCTTTATATAATCTTCTTCACAGGTTGTTGGATGGGTATCATTCTTCCTTTATTGAGTCAATACCTTACAGAAACATAGTATTCTTCACACTCTTCCAATGTGTGTATTTATTAGTTTGCTTTGGAGTGACATAGATTCCTATGGTTGGAATATTGTTCCCCTTGCCTTTTTTTCCTAATCACATTGAGGCAGCATATACTGCCCAAGCTATTAAAGCCTCACCATCTTAGGGATTTGGATGTCACTAAATACAAAGAAATTGTTGATGCCGAAATATTAAATGAGTTAACTACAAATAGAGGGGAGTTGAAGGTTATAAATGTCATCTTTAGGAGAAAAGAAATCACCAAGTGGCAACAATTCTATTAATACTTATTTGAATTCAACTGTTTGGGTCATGTTTCTTGAGAATTGGCCCAACATGGAAGAAATAGAGAATGTGCTACTAAACTACAATGAGTTGAAAAATTGCTTAGCATACAAAATCATGTCCTAACTAGTGCAATAATAAAGCAACAATTACAAACAAACAAAATATGAAACTTCAATAAAAAAACTATGAAACAATGACTTGAAAAGATCATGACAAACACCATAAATACATTGAATATCATTGATGTATAATAATTTGGCGTGTTTCTGGATTTCAAAACATGTTTCATATGAACGATTTTTTTAAAGAAGAGTGAATGATATCATTGAGAATAATGTGTATCTAAGCATTAATTTTCAACTAATGGATAACCACAACGGAATCAATAGTTGTCACGTTTTGAGTAATATGATCAACATACCCTTGACTCTTAAGACAAAGTTTAAAGTCTGATGCCGAAGTTACATATTTAATGTTATCTAACTTATCAATAGATAAATGAACATTGACATAGTTGTTATATATAAACAATCAGGCATACTAGTAGTGACAGAAGAAAGGTCAGAAGAGACAACATAGGAAGAAGCCATGAGCAAGCACGAGAGAGAAAAAACCTAAATATTGAAAGAGGCCCAATCAACACAACAAGACCAAATCTAGAGAGAAAAGGTCGTAGTAAGTCCAATGAAGGTGGTTGGCGTTGGAGACAATGACACGTCATGCGTGGTTTAAAAACTATGTATGAAATTAATTTCCTCGTGTGTTAAATATACACATAGAATACTATATTTGTAAAAGAAGAAATATGACTTAAGCTCAAAATACAAATAAAAAATAATCACAAACTAGTTAAAGATAAAAAATAAAAATAAGATCTCTATCTAAGGTATTTAACTATCTAATATATCTAATAATCACTAAAGTCAATGTCACATTCATTGCCAATTTTTATCCTAAGGAAATGATAATATCATGAGACTGAGTTGATAAACAATAACCATTAAAAGGACTACTAGGTATATAAAAACATAGTCAACAATAAGAGATGGAAGAGTCAGGTAATACCACTAGTATAAGCTTGTGTTTGTGAACTAAGATCAACAATTATAAAAAGAAAATTGGAAACTTTAGTGAAGCAAGAGAATATATAATGTTTACAATATATTGCGGTAGTTGCATTATAACCTAGGACAAAATAGGTGAATAAGAGAAACAAACAAATCAATTATTTCTGTGCCACCAAAGCAATACTACTAGTTGATTGGTGTCTCAATCACCATTTGATAAAATTTTCAAATTGGAGATGGATCAATTGAAAATATAAGAGCAATATTCAATAGTTGAAATGGATAATTAGCCTCGTGTATATTCTAAATAATATCAATATGGTTAGAAATGATGATAGAATATATTTTGGAGATTAATATTGTGTTGAAAGATATATTTTTTTTCAAAAAAGATGGGAGGAAAAACATAAATCCTTTGAAAACAATGAATCTATCATGCCAACACAATTTTAGAAAAACTGTAAATTGCCATGTTAACTTAGTTAAAAGATAAAAGATAGATGGAATAATGTGTCTGTGAGATAACATATATACTTCCTTTATATTATAAAACAAATCAATACAATAAATAGAAAACTTATTGTATACTCTAATGATAAAGATATGATTATATAGGATGAACACATATACTTCTTTTATATTATAAAACAAATCAATACAATAAATAGAAAACATATTGTATACTCTAATAATATATGATTATATAAGATGGACTACCTATTTCTATAATTATAACAAAAATATAAATGCAATTATTAAATAAAAATAAAAGTATTGTATATGATTATCTTGTTTATATTAAATAATGACTATATTATTTAATTTAACTATGTATTTAAAAATATAATTATTTTAATAAAAAATATTCTTAATTATTTTAATTATACTAATTATTCTTCTCTATTTGTAATATTAAACCAACTTTGTTAATAAGAAGAACTTAAAAAAAATCAAACAATGTCAAACATTTAAAATTGACAACTATTTCATAGTTTGAGGTACTAAAAGAACATATTTATACCTTTATTATCATACACATATTTGACACTGTTTTCTTTTTTGTTTTAGGATTTATTTTGCTTTTAATTGATTTATATATAGTTTTATGGATATAAAAATCACGCCTTTTATTTTAAATTGGAAATGATTTTATAAATTATTTATTTATGTTAAGATATTCACTATAGATTTATTTTTATTTCCTATACATTATAGATTTATATGTTAAACAACTGCAGCAATTTCATATTTAATTTACTTAATAGCTTTTATTTTCCTTTTCTCATTATAAATATACGTTAGTGAACACTTTTGTTTTGAATTGTTTTTACCTTATTAAAATAATTTGATTTATCAATTTAAATAAAAAATATAATATTTAAAATTAAATTGCTAAACAAATTAATTTTGTCCATAATAAAATATTTCTTACAATATAGTTTGACTGTTCAAAGATGTGTTTCTTCAACCTTCAAAACGAACAACTCAAAGATTTCATTCTATCTTAGTTTTATAAAATATTCTAGCTTAACTTATTGACTATGATTTATTATTATAAAATATAATATTTATTTTTTACCAAACTAAATTTTAAATAACTATTAATAATAAAAATGAATCATGAAATTGAGTTACCTCCACCAAATTTTGTTCCTTAATAAAATTCCTGGTTCCTTAACCTCATGGAATCCAAGATTTTAAGTGTGGGAGAAAGTTTTGCTTATTACCGCCAAAACTTCAAGTTTCATGCTCTAGTTCAAAAATTCTCCCGCGTTCTTTGTTGCATCCTTTTTAACACAACCAATTCACCAGTCTCTCTCCCTCTTTCATCGCTCTCTTTGGTAGTTTCATCTGATCTGATCTGATCTGAGAGTAACAACAGATGGCCGGGAAACAATCTAAAGTCAGAAAGCCAGAGGTGTTTGGGAAGGGAAAGGTCACGCCTAATCAGATTGCTTTCATAGTTGACAGATACCTTTGCGACAACAACTTCTCCATCACTCGCTCTTCCTTCAGAACCGAAGCTTCTTCCCTCATCGCCAATTCACCCATACACGAGGTATCCCTGCACCCTATTCTGAGTTTTTGCATCTTCTTCCCCCTTTTGTTTTTAGTAGCATTTGTGCAGATTTGACCATCTGGAACTTCGTTTTTATTCTTAAAGTAGGGTTTTTATTTTTTAGATTCTGCTTTATATTTTTCCCAACCCTTTTGTTTAGATCCGTTCTTATGAAGATTTAGGCATCTGGGTGGTAATTTTTTAAATTTGATTTTTCAATTTTTAATATTTCTCCGTTTAGCTATGTATTTGTTCAAGTGGGTATTTAAGGTGTTGATGGAAAATTTGGGATTTTAGGCACCGAAGTCTTTGTTAACTTTGGGGGAGATGCTGGATGAGTATATTTGCCTGAAGGAGCAGAAAGTGATGTTGGATCAGGAGCGGGTTGTTGTAGAGCAAGAGAAGAAACGGGTTCAGATGTTGTTGCAAGGCATGCAGAATGTAATGACTGCTTACAATGCTAGTGGAAACCTCTCTGCTGCAGCTATTACTCAACCCACATATACTCTCAAATCTCAACCAGGTAAAACCTTTTCCCCTGCCTTAGATTTTTTCTTAATACATGAGCACGCTGATTGATAATTTTTCTTCTTGGAGAAATATATAAGTTCTCTGATGCATGAATTCCCTACTTGATTGATTACTCAATATTCAAATCATGATTTAAGAATTAGCAAAATAAAGGCAACTAATTGCAATTATCATAACATGTTTAAGCTAAGAATGAGGATACTGGCTTATACGTTGTGTAGTAACATTTATCAACAGCCTTAGGTTTTGGATCTGGGTGTAATTGAATAAAACCTTTTAAGCACCAAGTTCAATTTGAAGTGATACCTGTCCACAGAGATGTGGTCAGGAAATAAAATTGGGTCGAAATCTTACATTGAGTAGAAAAAAGATTCACAAATCTATTATCTTAAAAAGTCTTAGATTGAAGATGATGTCAATAATGTAGTTAAATTCATGTTTCATTGATGTTGTGTCTTTTTTGTGAATCACTTTGGAATGAAAGTTAGTTTACCTTTGCATGGTAAAGCATTGTTCTCCATTTTCTACTGTCTCATTTTCCACTAGTTCAATTACAAAGGCCCTTTTAGGCTACGTTGGTGACGTATTGATCTTGCCCACTGCTTTTATATTAGGAATCCACACTTCTGCGCAAAGCAAATCGAACACGCTGCCACTGCCTCAATCTAGCAATTCTAATGCTGGGAGTGGAAACATCTCAACACAAACACTGACTCTATCTGACAGAAAGAGAAAGGATACTAAAGCTGTGGATGATCCATTGACTGCTAAAAAACCTCGTGGAAGATCATCCAATAGGAAAGTTGTTGTCCAAGGTATGGTTATCTCGTAACTTTAGCATGTCTTAATTATTGGCTAATCTATAGAAATCATCATACGCATTGTGCTGTATCTCTATTCACAGGTCAAACTGCTCTGCAACAATCTGGTAATGCTGTCAATAGAATGGTAGCTCAGCCTTCTGCCGTTCAATCTTCAACTATGAACTGCATACCCAGGGAGTCTCAAGTCCAGGGATCCAATGTTGCTAAATGTTTATTCAACCAATCTACAACTTCTGTTCCAAGTAATTCACCAGTTCCAAAGACACCTCCTAGAACAAAATCTTCTCACGGTGATACACATATATCTCCTGCGGAGATTTCTTCAGTAGCGGTTACACCCAGTCGATGCACTGTGATTTCAACAAAGAGAGTTATGGTCAGCCCTGCAAAACAGATGGCATACATAGAGATGAGTCGTTGTATTTCTCCTGTCAAGGCAAATTCAGAGAAGATAAATAAGAGGGATCATGTTAGAAGCAGGTTGAACTTTGATGCTGCTGATGTGCCTGGGAGCTCGTACAATCCATTGTCCAATGAGATTTCTACATCCGAGTCTGAAAAGGAACTGGACATTTTTGACATTGATTTTCCTAATTTTGATGCCTTAGGGATGGACTTCTCCTTCACAGAAATGTTAAATGATCTAGATTTTTCTTGTGAAGGCATAGATTTTTCTAGCCATCCAACACCAAGTCCTTCAATGGATAATGCTTCAGGGTATTGTTTTTTGTTTATTGCTGAAGATCTTATTTTGTTATCATCCCAACTCTCCTATCTGATTTACTGTTGTTTAACAGGTCATCTCATGAATGCAATGATAATCATGCTACACCTGAGTTTTCAACTTTGGCTGAAGTACTATGTGAGAAAGACATGAAAATACTAGGTAAAAAGACTCACTCTATCAGTTTTATAAGTCAAATAGATCATAATTAACTGAAAAGCTTTCATATTGCAGGCCCTGATTGTTTGTCTGCAATGAAATCTGTCACAAAAAGCATAACAGTTATAAGCCCCGGTAAATTTTCTTTTCAATCTTTTCATTTTTACTGAAGTTTTCCAATCATATAAATTTTCTTTACTGATAAGTATGAACATGTTTCGTAATATGTCCAGAGAAAAATCACCAGCAGTCTGTGGATAAGGAAAATTGTACATAAAAAGTGACTTTGGAGAATGACTCAGTCTGACTTGTTGATGCGAGCTCTCTGCAGATGTTTATATCTATTGTTCCAAAGAATTGTTCGCTGACGTTGCACTTAGTTTATGATGATAACCCGCTATTCATTTATACCTTTCAAGCTTAGCCTATTTGGTCAAGCTTAAAAAGTGATTGTAGATAGCTTCCTCCTTTGTTTTGGTTTATTATAAGGATTAGTCTTATTGGGGTTACATTTAAATCTCAATTTTGGTCATCAGCCTTGTATTGAAGCCCAAGTCATTTAAGCAATTTCTGGTTCTATGTCTTGACAGTTCAACTTTCATGTAAAAGAGGGAAGGGGAAGACCAGTTATGCTGGGATTTAAGTTTATTAGGAATCTTAAAATTGATTACCATGATCGTACTCCTTTTGTACTTGTTAACTGTTGCGGAAAAACAAGATATTAATTGATGAACTTATTCATTAATTCTGTTTAGTCTAAGCTATTTAAGTGATGTTTCTTCTACCTTAATCATTCAGTACTTATTTTAATTTAGTAGTGGTAATACATTGGTGCATTTATGTCAAGTTTCATCCACTTTGTAATAACTGATATGCTAGTCTAATTTTATGTAACTTGTCTTGCAGCTTAATAAAGTTCCCATTGTTTTGGTCTTGTTACATATACCCTGTTCATCTGAAGTTCTCACTGAGAGCATTATAAAAGTTTTTTCTAGGATACAAAATTTATCATGTCGAAACATTTTACGTGATTGTATGAGTATGGACAGGAGGTTTGAAATTAACTGACATGATTGCTTCCCTTGCCACAAACAAGACCAGAATGGACAAAATTATATTCAATTTGAAACATGTCAAATATAAGTAGTTTTTGTTCTAAATAGTCTGAAGATTTTCGGCATTACTTTTTTCTTTGCATCAAAGAATGAAGGGAAAGGGGGATAAAAGGAGTCTTCCTTTAAAACCACACGACTGTTATGCTTTAAAAGTTCTGATTTGGGATATTCTTCATACACAAAGTCCACGCTTTTGCATTAACATATCATTTAAGCCAGGTACTTTTCCACCTTCTCAACCTCTTCTACGCTCCCAATGTATAGTGGCACACGTTGATGAATCTGTCCATAAAAGATAAAAGAGTAAGACTATGCAATATAACACTCCACCAATTTTGAAAGCGTTTAGAGACATTCAAAGTCCATTTGTACTTACCTCCACCGGTTGAATGTCCAGTATTCTCTGATGGCCATCTGAACCTTTTCCACCAGCCTGTTCTACAATGAAGCTCATGGGAGCACATTCATATAGAAGCCTGAGCTTCCCATTTTTGCTTTTTTTGTCTCTGGGGTACCCATAAATGCCACCATATAGTAGTGTCCTGTGGAAGTCTCCTACCAGGCTACCAATGTACCTTGCAGAATAAGGCTTCCCACTAGGACCAGGGTCCTTGAGATCATCGATATATTTCTTTAAGTTATCATCCCACAACAGATAATTTCCTTCATTGAAAGCATAAATTTTGCCTGCTCTAGGTATCTGGAGGTTTTCCTGAGTCAAAACGAATTCTCCATACATAGGGTCCAGTGTAAACGCAAACACTCCTTTTCCAAGTGTGAGAACAAAGATGATTGAGCTAGAATACATGCAGTAACCAGCAGCAAGAAGGTTGCTTCCAGGTTGGCACACATTCACAACACACCTTTGCTCTGTTGTGCCAAGCTGCAAATTAGCAATATGCATAACGTTAAGTGATGAATTTCATTAACAATCCGTCTTTTGCAAAATGGATATTTTTTTATTCTTCCTTTTGATGATAAAATATAATGCAGGGAGGGAGGACGGTTGTCCATGTTCAATGTAATATTTTCCAAGTCTCAATTTGAATCATTAGCAGGAATTGAATCCAAAATCTTTAGTGTATACATCTTTGATCTTACTTATTAGCCAACCTTTTGATAGTTTTTTCAGTAATCTTATTAAATTATCTCAGCATCTTATAGAGATTCAACTGAAATTCGAAGAATGGTAATTTGCTTTTTATCCGAAGTAACATGTTCTCCACTCGTTTCACTGCCACTTTTTTCTTTAGCCTTGTTAAGCAGCAATATTATAAGATAATGAGTACTCACTGTGGGGTCATCACCAATGTCAGCAAGACATTCATCATTGGGGCTGTATATTCCAAAAATGGACCCAGTTGACACTGCAGCATCAATATTGGATGATCCATCAAGTGGGTCAAACACTACGATGTAGTTGCCAGAATAACTCTCTTCAACTGCCACTGGCACATCCTCTTCTTCTGATGCTATTATTCCTGTCCTCCCACTTGACCTCAAGCAGTTTGAGAAAACCTGATAAATGAAAAAAAAATGCCTTGATTGTTAAGCATAGCTACCTAAATAAAACCTTCACATTCAAGGGCCAAAAAGTTTTCTTGCCAATATCGGCAAACAATACCTTGTACTCTAGTCCTCTAGGATATATGTTTTCACAATTTTAACTTGGCCAAAATCAAAGTCACTGAATTGAACCAACTGGGATACATAAATCTAGAAAGAAAAACCAAAGGAACATTGAAATTGCAACACTGACCTCATTTGAAACAACATCAAGCTTTTTCTGGTCTTCCCCTTGAACGTTAACAGCTCCTTGAACCCCGGTGAGGTTGGAAATGTTAGCTCTTTGCACCAAAGAAGCAATCTGCTTGCATGCCATGGAAATACTAGACAGCACAATGGTGAGTTCTGCATCAATCACTCCAGCTTGCTCTTGCTTCAGCAACCAGTTAGTGAGTGTTTGAAGCTCGTATCCACTTCTTCTCTTGGTTTCTGTGGTTGCTTCCCCCACAGCCATGCACCTCACTCCAGACCCACCCACATGCCTTCTCCTGCTACTTGAACTTGATAGCACTGATTTGGTGTCAAAGACACATAGTTGGAAGGGGCACAGACGTGAGGGGGAGCAAGGCTTTGAGAAAATCAACTGGGAGGATGCGGTTGCTGCTGCCATTGCAACCATGGTTGATGCAAAGTTTTATTTTTTTTGGTTTGTTTATTTTAGCTCTATGTTGTTAGTGGTGGTTACATGGATTGTGTTCTAAGGCACTGATGAGAGGAAGAGTTTGTGAGGCAGGGAATGATTTGTGATGCTGCTGGTCCCACTTATCTTCTTCATATACTCTTCCTTTTTGTGATTGTGATCACTTCCTCATACCAATTGTAGTACCACCAGGGACACTTATATTTTTGTTGCTCCTGTGGCCTAAACCAAATCAAATGGTGGATTTCGCAGCTAAGATTGAAAGGGTAGCCAGGTCAATATTTTATAATATATTATTTATTAAAAATAACGTTTTTTATTTATTTATTGGGATAGTAACATGGTGTCAGTTGCAATAGTGAAATGGGGCTTGTTGTTTTACAAATAAAATTGATAGCATGTGTAAACAAAACTTTTCCAACTTCGAATATGCTGAAATAATATCTTTAGATCATTTACCATATTTTTGTTTGCTTTGAAGTTTGTAATTTCGTCCTAATTTTGCCTTATAATACATTTTAAAAGATTAAAAAAGAAAAATATTTTTAAATTATTTTTAATTTTTAATTGATGCAAGATTATTATATATTAGAATATATGTTTTTTTATTTTCTTTCATTTCGTGTTTGAATTCCTAAATTAATTCTCTTGTCAGCATTTAATACTGATAAATTGCTTTAGATTTTAATGACTTAGATAATAATTTATTTTATGTTTTCTTATTCATAAAAGATTTAATTTTGATATATTTATTTAATGTGGATAATCTTATGTTTATTTTGTTTTTTTTTCTCAATTTTATTATTAATTAATGGTAGATTAATGAAGTGGGACAAAGATGTGAAATATTAAAATAAAATTATTATTACAATATTTGTATATATTTTATTTTTAAAATATTTTGTTTACATAGACTAACTTACAAACCCGTAAACAAATCATTGTGCAAGACGAACCAACAAAACTAATATGCCATACAAGCCAGTCTAATCCAATGATTAAATGCTTGGATTGAGAATACAAAAATGCGAAAACATAGAACATGGGTCTCAAGGATGCCAGGATGAGTGAACATGGGTTTTAAAAGATTTAAATTATTTTTAAAGGATTAAAAAGAAATATATATTTAAATTATTTTTAATTTTTAATTGATGAAAGATTATTATATTTACAAATATTTTATTTTATTTTATTTTATTTCATGTTTGAATTCCTAAATTAAAAGCTCTTCTTCCAATACTCCGAAATCTTATTTTGCACCTTCAAAATACCTATAATAACTTTCCTAAAATCTACAACACATCAACATTTAAAAGTAGGGTGTTGCTCCCTCCACCACTCCATGTGCTCCTAACACCTCTTCACTTTTTCTTTATTCCAAAAATATCTTACACCTCCTCATAATCTTATTGCAACAAGTTTTCTTCACTTCCATTTTTCCTCAACAATCTCTCTCTTTCTTTCTCCGCATTGGAGCATTCACATGACAAATATACCATTTGAAATCAACAATGTCTCTGTCACCCTAAATTATAGTCTTTTAATCTCTTGGAAACTTTCCAAATTATAACACAATGATATCTGTCTAAAAATTTGTTTAATGTGCAAAATATCCAATAATCTCTGTTAAGAACATAATTATAGAATTTTTCCTCTCAATTATATTTTTCATATCCATATTAGTTAGCACTTATTAAGGTTTTACTATTAAAGAATCCACCATGAAAAAGTTTTATACAAAAGTTCTAAAGGTGCATGTTGCATAACATTGGGTTTGAAGATATTTCCAAAGTCCTTAACTACTCTAAAAGCACTTATTAAGGTTTGGAGATAGCTCCTGATGCAATATCCAGTGGCCATGCTGCCTCCGCATCACATGCTACTGAGAAAGTTTTGCAAAACTCGATATCCGTGCACGGACGTTGATATGCGTGCACGAATGTTGATATCTGTTAATTGAAGGGCAAAAATGAAATAGGGAGGTGCAGCGAGCAATGTGTGGTAGTGGAGGAAGTAACTCCCTTAAAAGAAAAACCCTACACCCCAAAGGAGGCATCCCTCGGGCCTCTTGAAACCCAAACTCGCGGCTTCCTCCCCAAATCCTCCTCACTTTGTGGCGGTGTTGTTCTTTCTCATCCTTGGTGAATCGCGAACAATCTTTTGTGGTGGTTTTCGTTGATGTTGGATCTTGTCTTTGTGTGTCTTTGATTTCTACACTAAAGGTTGATTTGTTTCCTCTGCTCATGTCCATTCTTGTTTCCACTGAATATTAATGCATTTATTTTCATTTGGATTGAATGTTAGTCCATGTAGATATGGATTAGATGTAGAAATTGTATTTAATTGTATGATTGAATTGTATGTAAAGCGTATGCATGTCATTGATTTGGATCTCTCTGAATTTCTGGGTTGATTGTTGTTAATGGAGGAGGTTTAGAAGCCTTAACCAAAGTCAAGTACACTTACGAACTCGTCGTCGTCCGGATGTTGGTTAAAGCCTCGACTCACTTAGAAACACGACAAAACCTTCACGTCGACGAGGTCTTAACCGCATTTCGACGCTCGGTTAAGGTTTCATTGGCGAACTTCGGTTGAGGCCTTGGCGAGTTTCAGTTGTGTTTCTTTTTATTTTTCGGTTTTTGTTATTTTGATTTTAATTTTAATTTGTTATGTTTTATATTTTTATTCTGTATTTATATAGTTTAAAATATGTTTGAAATAAATAAATTATTAGATATTTATTTAAATATTATTTATTATGTATTTTTTCTTTTTTTTATTAACTTTTTTTTTCTTCGTTTTTTTATTTTGAATTTGTAATTTGTTTTATATTTTTTTATTTATTTACGTATTATTTATTATGTAATTATTTAAAGGTTTTATAACTTTTTTATTTGTTTCTTATTTAAACTTAAATTTGTAATGATTTTTATACATTTATTTAATTAATTATTAATTATTATGTAATTATTTTATGTTTTTTTAGTTTTTTTTTTATTTTTTTATTGAATATATAATGTTTTTTGATATTTTTTTATTTAAATATTACTTATTATGTAATTATATTCTTTATTTTTTGACTATTTTATTTTTTTCTTAATTTATTATTAATTTGTAATGTTTTTTTATAATTGATATTTATTTAAATATTAATTATTATGTAATATTTTTTTATTTGTTTCTTATTTTATTTTAAATCTGTAATGTTTTATTATATTGTTTATTTGTTTAAATATTAATTATTATGTCATTATCTTTTGCTCTTTTTAATTTTATTTTTAATTGGTTATTTTTTATTTATTATTTGTTTAAATATTAATTATTATGTAATTATTTATTATCATTTTTATTGATTTTTTATATTAATTTTAATTTTTAATTTTTTTATATTTATTTTTTATATAATTCATTTTCAATATTTTGGTTAATAGAAATTGTTAGAATCAAAGGTGCGTAATCTTCTTGTGGTGAGACTTCATTTTCTCGTGATGAGGCTTCATCTTCATCACATGATGAAAGGAGAAGACTTATGATATCTACTAGTAGAAGAAGCATTGAAGAAAGTCATGTGGATGTGATTCAGGAACATGAGGAGCATGACCAATATATTCAGCATGAGTATCTTGAGGACGGCTATGCTTCCACCTCTCGGTAGGTGAGGTGACAGTCACATTAGATAACGTCCACAATCTCCTCCACTTACCTATTATGGGTCAATTTTGTAAGGTCGAAGACTTAGAGTATGAGGAGGCTCGATCTCATATTATGGATCTGTTAGACGTGGACTGCGCTAAAGTTACAATAGAGATGACCCAAACACGCAGTCCAAAAGTCAGGCTGAGCTGGTTGAGGGACGTCTACTAAGAGTGTTGTGACCAGGAGCTTTAGGCGTGCGCTGCTTGTGCTTACATGTTGCATCTGGTTGGATGCACAATTTTTACAAGTAAGAGTGACACTCTCATTAGAGTGTCATACCTGCTTCTGTTTAGAGACTTGGCTACTTGTAGGCGATATGCTTGGGAAGCAGCAACAGTGGTACATACATACGAGCAACTGGGAGATGCTAGCTTTACTAATGTAAGACAAATAATTTTTCCTCTACTCTCTATGCATGCTTTGTTTAACTCATTCAATTGCATGATTATTGATTTTGTCACTATGGACACATGAGAACTAGAACTGGGAAAATTCTACTGGAAGCAATATTACCAAGACATAGGAATAGGAGGATCGGTTGCCTTTAAGTTTCTGTGCGAATGTAATGCATGATTAATTGCTAGGGAGACAAGACATTGTGAACTAGTAATTAGGATTAGGCTTTCTTCACTGAGACATTGGGTTTAAGGTAATCACTAGTTTACAATGTCTTGCAAGGCATCATTTGATTGCAATTGTAGAACTTCCTTCTATTGAATTGGAGCTCCTCTCTCATTATCATTAGTAGCCATGTTGTCAATCAATTCAGTGGCTTCCTCTGGAGTCTTGCCTTTAATGTTACCTCCAAGTGAGGCATCTAACATCAACTTGGTTTGTGAACCAAGACCTCCAAGGAAAAGAATGACTATTGTTGCTTCGTCAAAGCCATGAGTGAGCGTATTTCTCAACAAGCTCTTGTACCTATCCCAGGCTTGACCTAGCGTCTCCTCCATGCCTTGTCTAAAAGAAGAAATCTCTTGCTTCCCTTTTTTGATTTTGGATTGTAGGAAGTACTTGTTTAGGAACTTTGAAACCACGACTTCCCATTCAACAAAGCTACCTTCTGGAAAAGAATTCAACCATAACTTAGCATTGCCTCCCAATGAGAAAGGAAACAAACTAAGCTTTATAGCTTCATTCGGCACATCATTGATCTTCATAGTGTTGCAAATCTCGTTAAATGTAGTTAGATGTTCATATGGACTTTCATGTGATAGCCCATTAAATTGGTTGCATTTCACCAATTGTATCCACGCCGGTTTCACCTCCATGTTTGCAGCATTGACCCTCGGCCTAGCAATGCTATTAAAGTGATGAGGGCCAACAACATTGGTGTAATCCGCCAGAGAACGTCTAACATTGTTCTCTTCGGCCATCTCTTCAGTGCTCTGGTTAAATCTTTGTGGTAACGGTTGTAGAAGTGTTTCCGGAGAAGGAAATAATTTTCTAGAAGTTCAGATCCTCCTTCTCCTTCTACTTTCGTCCAATCCTTCAAGAAGAGGTTTCGAAGTTTTCTTGCTCCTAGTCCGAATTATGTCCTGCATACACAAGAACACAAAACCCTAGAAACAATTGTTAGCACAAAAAGATAGAAAAGATAAATTAAAAATATAAAAAGATATAAAGATAGAAAGATAAAAAGATAAATAAAAAGATAAAAAGAACAAAAAGATAAAAAGATAAAAATCAAGTAAAAGTTAATCAATAATCACACAAGTAGAATAGTTAAACCACGAGTCCCCGACAACGACGCCAAAAACTTGTTAACCCTCGGCAAGTATACCGAATCGTATCAAGTAATAATAAAATGGTAAGACCAAGTATCGTTTCCCAAAGGACTCACGACCTAGACAATTATGTGATATGTTGATTACATTAGACTTGTAAACAAATTCTTGTAGGTTTAAATGCAAATACTGAAAATTAAATATGAATGCATGTGTTGAATTGAATCAAAAGAAGCAAAGGTGATTGATGTAAATTATGGAATGACGATGTTGTTGGGGTTTCCGATTCATCCTATCCAGTCTCATGTATTCAAGAATTCATCTTTCTTCATTAATGTTAATGCCACTTTCTAATTTACCTTAAACCCGATGTCTCGGTGAAGAAAGCCTACTCCTAATCACTAGTTTACAATGTCTTGTCTCCCTAGAAATTATTCATGCATTACATTGGCACAGAAGCTTAAAAGCAACCAATCTTCCTATCCCTATGTCTAGGCAATAATACTATTGGGAGAATTTCTTCAGTTCTAGATTTACTTATTTGTGTCCATACAAATAACATAAATGATCATGCAATTGAATGAGTTAAACAAAGCATGCATAGAGTATAGAAGAAAACCCTAACAATAAATGAAAGAAAGCATATAGATTAAAGAACCAATTCAATACATGGGAGTTTCAAAGGATTACACCGGTTCCCCAACAACAATGAAGGTTTAGTTCACCGTAGACATGGTGAAACTAGATGAAAAATAATGGAAGAATGAAAGATAGAACCCAAGAATTTGAAGAGTGAAGCTTGAGCATCCAAAATCCTCCTCCAAGGGGTGAAGAAAGTGTGATTTTTCTTGTTCTAACCAAAGATACTAACCCTAATTCGGCCAAAACCTTATATAGCTTCCTAAAATTTATAGAAAATTGGCCCAAGGTCCAATAAAATGGCGCTCAACGGTAATTACCGCTCAGCGGTAAGTGCGATTCTTCTATTTTGAAGCTCAGCTGTAGTTTTGCCCCTCAGCGTTGACTGCGGGACTTTAGAGTGCCGCTCAGCGGTAAAAGTGGCAATGAGCAGTACTTACAACTCTTCTTTTGTGCACTTTTTCTTCCTTTTCTGAGTCCAACTTTTGGCTACTTCACTTCTTTCATTCAACTCATCTTAAAACCTGCAAAAACAAGAAAAACCAAGCATAAAACTTGTCAAACTCTCTTATTCCAAAACATAAGCAAAAAGCATGACTACAAGCTAGTTTCTAAGTCATAAAGGTTGTCTTTAAGGTCAAAATTAAGTATAAAAATAACAGTTTTTCAACTATTATCAATAAGCATATGGAAAAGTCGGGATATAAAGAACCAAATGAATGAGTTAATTATTTTTTTAAGAGTTTTATCGATTTAGGGGGCAAGGGTCAACATGTTAATATAGTGGTTATTAGATAATAATAGATAATAATTGTATTTTAATGCTAACATTTATTGTTTAGAAATAAAAAGTTAAAATGTAAGTTTATAGATTATGAGTGTTTACTAACAAAGTAATAAGTAAAAATATAAGAAAATGAACCATCACCACAAATGAGGAAGCTTGTCGGGCCCGAAACTCGCAGGTTGCAACTCCAAACAGCAAGCCAGGAAAGTGCAGCAGAATGGAAGTATATAAATGGTGTTTTGGTGTGTTTTGAATGGAAGGAGTGTGTGAAGAGACCTCTCAGCTTATAAGGCCTTCCTACGGAAGGAAGCTAGAGGAAAGGGTAGAGAAAGTGAAGAAAAAGAGTGACTCAATAGAAGTAGGGTTGGAAAACAATTTCTACAGCATTTCACTAAGCTCAAAAGTGAGAAAATACAAAGCGGAGACCCTCTTATTTATAGGTGAAGAAGGGCCTCAATTCTGATCTAATTTCCCTCCAAAATTCAAAATAAAAGACGAGCTTAGAGCCCAAGTCAGCTGGGTCACGAGAAGCATGTTGGGTCACATGGACAGTGCTGCCAAAACGTGCTTCAGGCTTCTTCGCTGGCATTGAAGTCCCCCCTGTCTGAGGGCGCTGGAACAGCCCTAGTATTGATCCCTTGAAGTGCTTTTCCCAAATCTGATTGGTTGACCATGACTCTTGCTTTTATTGTATCCTACAAAACATTATTTACAAATATTAGTTTTTAGACAAGAGAAGAAGGATTTTCTTAATTAACCTTCCATAGAAGTAAAGTGTTATGTGATCCTTCTTCTTCTTGAATCTTCCTTGCCATGGATCTAGTAAGAGGTCCAATGTGATTCCTTGATGGTCTTCCATCAGACCCTCCCTCTTGAAAAGGATTTGTTCTCAGATCTGCTTCATCCTGTTGATCATATCTTGTGAACGAACTTATGTCGTAGACGTTAAAAGTAGGACTGACACCATAACTTTCAAGAAGGTCTAATATGTATGCATTATCATTTATCTTTTTGACCACTTTGAAAGGACCATCTCCTCTTGGACTAAGTTTGGATTTTCGTAGAGAGGGAAACCTTTCCTTTCTCAAATGAAGCCAAATTAAATCTCCTTCTTCAAAGACTATTTTGTTTCTCCCTTTGTCGTTATATTTTGTATATTTTTGGGTTTGTTTTCCAATTTGATTTTTAACCTTCTCATGTAACGTCTTGATAAACTCCACTTTAGATACACCTTCTTTATGAAGAAAAGAAGATGATTCTGGAACAAGAAGTATGCAATAGGGTTAAAACCATAAAGAACCTCAAAAGCAGAAAGATCAGTAGTCTTGTGAACTACTTTATTATAAGCAAATTCAATGAGGTAGATGATCATCCCAACTTTTTGTATTACCTTTCAATATTACCCTTAACAAAGTAGATATAGATTTATTTACTACTTCAGTTTGCCCATCAGTTTGTGGGTGAAATGTGGTAAAAAATAGAAGTTTAGTTCCTAGCTTTTCCCATAAAGTTTTCCAAAAATGGCTTAGGAACTTAACATCTCTATTAGACACTATGGTTTTGGGTAAGCCATGCAATCTCATTATTTCTTTAAAGAAGAGTCTAGAGATATAGCTAGCATCATCTACTTTGTGGTAGGGTATAAAATGTGCCATTTTACTAAAATGGTATACTACCACAAATATAGAATCATACCCCTTTTGCGTTCTTGGCAGTCCTAGAACAAAATCCATGCTTATGTCCTCCCAAGGGGTATTAACTATGGGAAGAGGAGTATAGAGTCCATGAGGCATAATTTTTGACTTAGCTTGGAAACAAGCTATGCATTTATAACAATGCCTTTGAGCATCTACTCTCATGTGTGGCTAATAAAATTTACTTTTTAAAATGCTTAGAGTTTTATCAACTCCATGATGGCCCATGAGTTCTCCTCCATGATTCTCTTTGATAAGAAGTTTTCTAATGGATCCTTGGGGTATACAAAGTTTTTCTTTATTAAAAAGATACCCTTCAGAAAGATAGAATCCATCAAAAGACTTCTTAAGACATGATGAATAAGTGGATGTAAATGTTTCATCATTTTCATATAGTTCTCTTATATCATCAAATCCTAATATTTGTGAACCTAGGGTTACTAATAATGCATGTCTTCTAGATAAAGCATCTGCAACAACATTAGTATTCCCCTTTTTGTGTTTGATGACATAGGGAAATTGTTCCAGGTATTCCACCCCTTGGCATGTCTCTTGTTTAACTTTCCCCGCCCTTTAAGATACTTGAGAGATTCATGGTCAGTATGTATAACTTTCCACTTGGCATGCTCCCAAGTCTTTAAAGCTCTAATGAGGGCATACAACTCTTTATCATAGGTAGGATAGTTTAGAGTAGGTCTCCTAAGTTTTTCACTAAAGTAAGCTACGAGATGACTGATGACAAATTTATGAACATCGAAAAACGGCGCCAAAAACTTGTTTAATCCTCGGCAACTGTGACCGAATCGTATCAAGTAATAAACTCGGTAAGACCAAGTATCGTTCTCCCAAAGGACTCACGACCTAGTTAGTCATATGATTTGTTGATTATTTAAGACTTGTGAATAAATTCTTGAGGTTTCAAATGCAAAAGACAATAATTAAACATGTATGCATGAGTTTTGATCAATGGAAAATAAGAACACAAACACTTTGAACAAAATAGATGGATGAGTATGTTTTTGGGGTGATCAATTTCATCTTATCCACTCTCATAGCCTTTAGGAATTCATCATTCTTTTCACCAATCTTAATGCCACTATCTAAATTACCTTGCAAGAAAGCCTGTCCTTAATTATGAGTTCATACAATTCCTAGCATCCCTAATAATTAATTCTGAAGCACAAAAGCTTAACGGCAACCAACCCTCATATCCCTATGTCTAGGCAATATGCTATTAGGAGAATTTCCCCGGATCTAGATTTTCCCCTACGTTCCCATATCGACAAAATCAATAATCATGACATCAAATCAGTTAAACAATGCATGCTTTGAGCAAAGAGGAAAAACCCTAACGAATGATGAAAGAAAGCATGTATCTCAAATAAGATCTTTAAACACAAATTCCATATATGAGAGCTTCAAAAGATTACATTGATTCCCCAACAACAATACAAAGTTTAGTTCACAATATTCAAGCTGAAACTAAATGAACAATAATGAAAGAATGAAAGATAGAACCATAGAAGGTTGAGTAGGTAGCCTTAGCATCCAAGATCTTCCTCCAAGGGGTGGAAAAGTGAGTATTTGCTTCGTACTCTGCCAAAGATACAAACCCTAGGAAGTCCTAAAGCTTATATACTATTTGAAATATTACAGAAAAGTGGACCTAAGCCTAAAATAGTGCCGCTCAGCGGTAAGTGTGTGAGTTGATTCTTCCCCTCAGCTGCACTTTCACCCCTCAGCGGAACCAACAGGTGTTCTTAAGTGCCGCTCAGCGGTAAAATGGCGCTGAGCGGTACTTGCGGCTTCTCTTCCTTTGCACTTTTTGAGTTCTTTTCTCATGCCATCTCTATCCTTCTTCACTTCTTTCATCAAATTCATCTTAAAACCTGCATAAAACACTGAAATCAAGCATAAACCTGTCCAACTCTCTTATTTCTAAAAATATTAACAAAAACATGATTCTAAGCTAGTTTCTAAGTGTTAAAGGTTGCTTTTAGTATCAATTTTAAGCATGAAAATAACAGTTTTTCAACTGTTATCACAACCCCAAACTTAGAACTTTGCTTGTCCTCAAGCAAACAAGATATAACTCAATCTTCTACCAATCAATACAATGGTTCACTCCATTCAAAAATCCTTTTTTCAAGATAAATAAGTACTCAATTAAGCTCATGACAAAAACTTCAATCAAGACATGCACATGCTTTAGTGTTCACACAATCACCTAATATCCAACAAATGCTATTTTTCATGAATGATCAATCAACTAAGCATGGATGTTTATGTGCTCATGGAATCTTTCCTCACTAGATAAAGTGTTTCACTCAAACACAAGTGTATAAGAGGAAATCACTCATTCGCTCTACTATCACAATGTCACATGAATTGACTTTGCCTTTCATTTAACCATAATCAAATACATTCACAAGCATGCATCATCACAAGGACTTTTCAATGGCTTATAATGTGGCTGGGCTAACAAGAAAATTGGTTTTTCTAGCTCACAAAACCCTTGACTTAAGAGAATCATATAGACACAATCATTCTTATTTATTCCCAACTTTCCTTTACATTGAGTTTTGCTTTTTCTTCTCTTTTCTTTCTCTTTTTCTTTTTCTTTTCACATTTTTAGTTCTTAGCTCTTAGCTCAATGCTTTCAATTTTCCTTTCATAACTTCCCAACAACCCCAAACTTGAACATTCATCAATACCACAAAATATTTTCTACTTAACTCAAGGTAAAGCTTTGCACAAAGGGTTTTCAAATTATGTTCAAGGCTAAAGGTTCAAAGGATAGAACACATAGTGCTCTCTTTTCTGAGCTAAACATGCATTTGGCTAATGAAAGGGTTACCAACAAATGGCCTTGATCATATGATGCAAACAAGCAATTGATTCAATCTTTGAAAACCTGGGCAAAATCATTCATGCTTTCAAAGTAGTAACATTCAATCAAAAACTCTGGAGCTCAAAACCTCACATATAAGCTCATTCACATTACACATACACATCCTTCTTAGTATCATAATCACAATCACAACATCATGCATTTGTTCACAAAGCTTGTGAATCACCTGTATAAGCATATAATATGCACATCTCAACATCAATCAATATCAAAACATCATCAGGCATTACTTATCAAACAATAATCAACAATCATAAGCAAACCATCATAACAGACAAAGTTTCCAATTGAGTACATCAAACCCTATTCTAGAAACAAAATCAAACAAGTTCAGAACAAAACAGAAGATAAAACAAATCTTGCTCTAGTGCTGATAACATCCATCAGTAAATGCTATCTCAGCTCCTAGTTAGTCTGTGTTGTCATCTATATCCTCCTCCTCTTCCTCATCTTCAGCATTCTCAAATGCGTCATCCTCAGCATCATTAGCATCATCTTCATCCATGGTTGAAGCTCCAGCTGCTCCAGCTTTGTCGCCTTAGGCCTGTTCCTCTGGCCAAGCTACCACATTATGGAATTCATCTATAATCCACCTGTGTGCTGAAGGTGTATCATACATTCCAACAATCCTCTCACCTGTGGTCACCTGCCCTCTATGGATAAACTGTAACTGTGCACCTATAAGAGACATATACATGTCCCTCATTTGGAAAGGCTCTGCTTCATTTGTCTCGGCAGATGCCTGACGCTGTGCTTGTCCTCTTTCTCTACGAGTATGGCGTGGTGGAACTGGCTGAGCTGCCTCCTCACCTCCATAGTGTTGTCTGTAATAGGTCTCATCAATTGCTTTCCTTGGCCTCTCAAATAGTGGAGCAGAAGTATCCACCCCAACTATCTTGCACAGGTGTGTGATCAAAGAAGGATGTCTTAAGGGTGCTTTGTTGTTTGTTGTGTTAGCACACACCCTTATTTCATTAGCTATTACCTGTCCAATATTGACATTCAAATTCCTGATCGCATAGTAAAGGAGGAGTGCCCTACTAAAAGTGATGTCTGAAACATGAGAACATGGTTGAATGTTGGCATGAGAAAAAGCCATCCAATACTTTGCAAGAGTATTCAAGTCAGTCCTCCTAATGTTCACCACAAAACCAGTTCTGTTCCTCTGAAAATGTCCTCCAGGTACACATAGAACACTCTCCACATCATCAAAATCTATGTCGTCTTCCATACATAGAGCAAACTGGCACTGCTCACCAGCCCATACAGTACCCAAGAAGCTATTGATAGAGTCAGAATCATACCTAATATCGTGGCCTCTAACATAGCCTAGGTAATCCTCATCCGGATAATCACCAATCTTCCTTGCATTGGTGTAAAATTCTTTCACCACAGCTATATTGGCTAGTGCAGGGTGTGTGGCTAGCTTCCCCCAATCACTTCCCAACTATTGCTCTCCAAATTGAGAAGCAAAGTTTGGTATCATTCCAACTTTCCTCTCCATAAGAGGCCTCCTATCTTGAACCACCTTAAAATGCTTCTCATGTTTGCGAGATAGAAACCTAGTAGAGTGGGGTTGCTCTAGTTCCTTTTCTTTCCTTTTGGATGCCATGGTCTACACTCTTTTGCCTGAAGAGGATGCCATTCCTACATCAAACACAGATTTCAAAACCACAACACATATTGTTAATCATTAGTAAATGATAACAGTTGAAAAACTGTTATTTTCATGCTTAAAATTGATACTAAAATCAACCTTTAACACTTAGAAACTAGCTTGAAATCATGCTTTTGGTTATATTTTTAGAAATAAGAGAGCTGGACAGGTTTATGCTTGATTTCAGTGTTTTTATGCAGGTTTTAAGGTGAATTTGGTGAAAGAAGTGAAGAAGGATAGAGATGGAATCAGAAAAGACATCAAAAAGTGCAAAAGGAGAAGCCGCAAGTACCGCTCAACGGTAGTTTACCGCTGAGCGGCACTCAGAAACCCACGTTGGATCCGCTGAGGGGTAAAATGGCCGCTGAGGGGAGAAAAACAACTCACGCACTTACCGCTGAGCGGCAGTTTACCGCTGAGCGACACTTTTATAGGCTTGGGCCTAATTTTTCTGTATTTTTAGAATAATATATAAGCTTTAGGACGTCCTAGGGCTTGTATCTTTGGTAGAGACGAAGCAAATACTCTCTTTTCCACCCCTTTGAAGGAAGATCTTGGATGCTTAGGCTACCTCTTCACCTTTCTAGGGTTTTATCTTTCATTCTTCCATTATTATTCATCTAGTTTCACCATGAATATGGTGAACTAAACCTTGTATTGTTGTTGGGGAATCAATGTAGTCTTGTGAAACTCTCATATATGGAATTTGTTTTAACATCTTACTTTTAAGACTTATGCTTTCTTTCATCATTAGTTAGGGTTTTTCCTCTTTGCTTATTGCTTGCTTTGTTTAACTCATTCATTGCCATGATTATTGATTTTGTCGATATGGGAACGTACGGGGAAATCTAGATCTGGGGAAATTCTCCCAATAGCGTATTGGTTGCCTTTAAGCTCCTGCACTTCAGAACTAATTACTAGGAATGCTAGGAATTGTATGAACTTGTAATTAAGGATTATGATTTAGAGAGTGACATTAACAATTGATGAAAAGATGTTGAATTCCTAAAGTATATGAGAGTGCATAAGATGAAATTGATAACTCCCAACCACATACTCATCCATATAGTTCATTAAAGTGTTTGTATTCTGTATTTTCCATTGATCAAATTCATTCATACATGTTTATTTACTGTCTTTTGCATATAAAACTACAAATAATTTGTTCTTAAGTCTTAAATAATCAACAAATCACATAACTAAACTAGGCTGTGAGTCCTTTGGGAGAACGATACTTGGTCTTACCGAGTTTTATTACTTGAAACGATTCGGTCACACTTGCCGATTGTTAAACAAGTTTGTGGCGCCGTTTTTCGGTGTTCATAAATTTGTCATCAGTAAACCAAAAACAACACCCTAATTCCATGCTAAACCTCCGCTAAGGGTCAAAATCACCCCTTAGCGCCACCAGTGCATCAATCCAGTACAGAATTCAGCCAAAAATCAAAGTTTGTCAGAGTGCCGCTCAGCGGCAATTTGCCCCTGAGCGGTGATTCTGTAGATTTTTGAAAAAAAAAACTCTTTTGACCTTTCCTAACTTCACCCACATACAATTTTCATGCTTCCATATCAAAATCAATCAGTTCAATCGGTTCAAACATTACTTAATTCATCAAATCATGCATAGGAATCAAAACCCCTAAAAACTCATGCTTCAACAATGAAATTCATGCTCAAGAACCCTAGAATGAAAAATGCTTGACTTACTTGGGTAGAGATGCTAGATGAGTGGAGAATGCTTTCAAACTATGAAGAACAATGATGCTCTCTCCCAACCCCAACCTTTGGAACAATGTTTAAGAGTGTGTGTGAAGAGAAGAATCTGAAAATAGAGGCCAAGGTGTGACTTAGGGTATAACAATACCCTAATGGGCTCGGGTTTTGCTAATGGGCAACCTAAGCCCATTCTGCGACACTACCGCTCAGCGGCACTTTGGTGAAGTGCTCTTCTTCTTCCTAGCTTAACCTAGGCGCCTCCTACTTACCCCTCACTTGCTCCCTGCAATTAAATTCTCAGATCACTCATGCATCCAATTCCCTACCATGTAACTAAAGCAGAACAAATAACAAAAATATAATCAATCAACTGGGTTGCGTCCCAGGTAGCGCTTGTTTAACGTGACGAGCCTGACCCAAAATCCACCAACACCCATCAGTAGATGCGAATCTTTCTTACCAACACCCATCAGTAGGTGTAACAAACCTAGTATCTTTCAGTAGATACTTAATCACCTAGCATCCTTCAGTATATGCTATATCCAAAAATTTACAGAAGTAATGTCCAAGTTTATAAAAATTTACAAAACCAAAATAAAATCAAAAGAAAAATTGTCCTCAAACCACTGGAATGCCTTCCAATAAGCCCTCTTTTAACGTCACTAGCTTTACCCAATAAAGCTCATGTTCCATCTTCATGGTTGATGTTCATATCACACCAACTCATTAACTACTTCTGGTCCATTTTTCTGACTCTTCTGGAATGTGGAGACTCTATCTCTATCACCTCATTTTCTTTGTAGTCTTTCACAACCCACAACTCACTACAAAAAAGTAGGGCATTACCGAAGTCCAAAAGCCCTCGGAAAATGCCATAAGCCGTCGATAAAGGGTATTTACCGAAGGCTTATCGACGGCCAAAAATCCTTCGGTAAATCTCTTGTCGCTAACAACTACCGAGGGCTTTTTCCCTTCGGTAATTATGATGGACAAATTTATGATCACCAAAATATGATGTCACAAACTTGTTTAACAATCGGCAAGTATGACCGAATCGTTTCAATTAATAAACTCGGTAAGACCAAGTATCGTTCTCCCAAAGGACTCACGGCCTAGTTTAGTTGTGTGATTTGTTGATTAGCTAAGACTTAATAACAAAATAATTGGAGTTTAATATGCAAGACAGAAAATAAACATGTATGCATGAGTTTTGATCAATGGCAAAAGCAAAAGACAAGCACTTTCAACGAAATATATGGATGATTATGTTGTTGGGGGTCAATTTCATCTTATCGACTCTCATATATTTTAGGAATTCAACATTCAAATCATCATTGTTAATGCCACTCTCTAAAGTACCTTTCAAGAAGGCTTCTCCCTAATTACGATGTCATACAATTCCTAGCATTCCTAATAATTAGTTCATCAAGTGCACGAGCTTAACGACAACCAATATACTATTGGGAGAGATTCCCCGGATCTAGACTTCCCCGTACATTCCTGTATCGACAAAATCAATAATCATGCATTGAATGAGTTAAACAAAGCAAGCATTAAGCAAAGAGGAAAAACCCTAACTAATGATGAAAGAAAGCATAAATCTTAGATTAAGATGCAAGCACAAATTCCATATATGAGAGCTTCAAAAGATTACATTGATTCCCCAACAAACATACAAGGTTTAGTTCACCATATTCATGGTGAACCTAGATGAACAATAATGAAAGAATGAAAGATAGAACCCTAGAAAGGTGAAGAGGTAGCCTGAGCATCCAAGATCCTCCTTCAAAGGGGTGGAAGAGAGAGTGTTTGCTTCGTCTTTGCCAAAGATACAAACCCTAGGACGTCCTAAAGCTTATATACTATTCTAAAATTAGAGAAAATTCAGGCCCAAGCCCATAAGTGTGCCGCTCAGCGGTAAAGTACCGCTCAGCGGTAAAGTACCGCTCAGCGGTAAGTGCGCGTCTCGTTTCTTCCCCTCAGCGGCCATTTTGCCCCTTAGCGGATCTCCAGTAAGCTCTTGAGTGCCGCTCAGCGGTAAACGGTCGCTGAGCGGTAACTTCGGCTTCTCCTTTTGCACTCTTTGATGTCTTTTCTGATTCCATCTCTCTCCTTCCTCACTTCTTTCACCAAATTCACCTTAAAACCTGCACAAAAACACTAAAATCAAGCATAAACCTGTCCAACTCTCTTATTTATCAAAATATGAATAAAAACATGATTTCAAGCTAGTTTCTAAGTATAAAGGTTGCTTTTAGTATCAATTTTAAGCATGAAAATAATAGTTTTTCAACTGTTATCACAACCCCAAACTTAGAACTTTGCTTGTCCTCAAGCAAACAAGATGTAACTCAATCTTCAACCAATTCATATGATGGTTCACTCATTCAAAAATCGTCTTTTTCAAGATAAGTAACAACTTCACTCAAACTTATGACCAAGAGTTCAATCAAGATGTGCACATGCTTTAGTGTTCACAAAGTCATTTAAATTCCAACAAATGCTATTTTTCATGAATGATCAATCAATTAAGCATAGATGTTCATGTGCTTATGGAATATTTCCTCACTAGGTAAAGTGTTTCACTCAACACACAAGTGTATAAGAGGTAAAGTGTTTCACTCATTCACTCCACTATCACAATGTTACATGAATCAACTTTGCCTTTCATTTTACCACAATCAAAAACATTCACAAGCATGCATCATCACAAGGACTTTTCAATGGCTTATAATGTGGCTAGGCTAACAAGAAAATTGGTTTTTCTGGATCACAAAATCCTTGAGTTAAGAGAATCATAACAACAATTATTCTTATTCATTCCCAACTTTCTTTTGCATTGAGCTTTACTTTTTCTTTTCTTTTCTTTTTCTTTTTCTTTGCATATTCATATTCTTAATTCTTAGCTCTTAGCTCAATGCTTTTCCTTTTTCATGCTTTCCCAACAACCCCAAACTTAAACATTTAACAATACCACACAAGATTTTCTACTTAACTCAAGGTAAAGCTTTTCAACAAGGGTTTTCAATTTATGTTCAAGGCTAAGGGTTCAAAGGATAGAACACAAAGTGTTCTCTTTTAGTGGGCTAACTTTATGAATTTGGCCAATAAAAAGGGTTCCAACAAACAGCCTTGATCACATGATGCAAAACAAGCAATTGATTCAATCATAGAAAACCTGGGCAAAATCATTCATGTTTCCAAAGTAATAGCATTCAACAATAACAACTATGGAGCTCAAAATCTCACATATAAGCTCATTCACATTTGACATACACATCCTGCTTAATTTCACAATCACAATCATGATATCATACATTTGTTCACAAAGCTTGTGAATCACCTGTATAAGCATTTTAATGTTCACATTATCTCAACATCAATCAATCAATAAGCATCATCAAGCATTACTTATCACACAATCACAGTTAATAGCAAACCATCATAACAAACCAGGTTTCCAATAGAGTACATCAACCCTAATCTAAAACCAAAAATAAATAAGTTCAGAAAACTTAAACCAACAAAAGCATAAGCATATGATAGCATACATCAGTAAATGCTATCTCAACTCCTCATCAGTCTGAGCTGTCCTCTGTATCTTCCTCTTCCTCCTCGTCTTCATCATCTTCAAATGCATCATCATCATCAGCTTCATCTTCTTCCATCTCTCTAGCTGAAGCTTCAACTGCTCCAGCTCCTCCTCCATGCACTGGCTCCTCTGGCCAAGCTACCACATTATGGAATTCATCCATAGTCCACTTGTGAGCTGGAGGTGTATCATACATCCCCACAATCATCTCAGCAGTAGCCACCTGCCCTTTGTGAATGGACTGCAACTGAGCACCTATAAGAGACATGTACATGTCCCTCATCTGGAATGGTTCTGCTTCATGTGTCTCAGCAGATGTTTGGCTCTGTGCTGGCCCTCTCTCTCTACGAGCACGGTGTGGTGGAACTGGCTGAGCTGCATCCTCACCTCCACAATACTGTATGTAATACGCCTCATCAATGACTTTTCTTGGCCTTTCAAATGGTGGAACAGAAGTATCCACCCCAGCTAGCTTGCAAAGGTGAGTAATCAAGGAAGGATGTCCTAGTGGTGCTTTGTTGTTTGAGGTGTTGGCGCACACACTAATTTCATCAGCTATCACCTGCCCAATGTTAACATTTAAATTTCTGATAACACAGTAGATGAATAGTGCCCTGTTGAGAGTAATATCTGACACATGTGAACATGGCTGAATGTTGGCATGAGAAAATGCCATCCAATACTTTGCAAGAGGAGTCAAATCTGTCCTCCTAATGTTAACCACTGAGCCAGATCTATTCCTTTGGAAGTGTCCTCCAGGTATACACAGTACTCTCTCCACATCCTCATAATCAGCACCTTCCTCCATGCAAAGAGCAAACTGGCACTGCTCACCAGCCCACACAGTGTCCAGGAAGTTATTGATAGAATCAGGATCATACCTGATAGCATGGCCTCTGACATAGCCCAAATAATTCTCAGCTGGATAATCACCAATCTTCTTTGCATTAGTGTAAAATTCCTTTACCACAGCTATGTTGGCAGGTGCAGGATATGTGGCTAGCTGATAACAGTTGAAAAACTGTTATTTTCATGCTTAAAAGTGATACTAAAAGCAACCTTTAGACTTAAAAACTAGCTTGAAATCATGCTTTTATCTATATTTTCAGAAATAAGAGAGCTGGACAGGTTTATACTTGATTTAAGTGTTTTTGTGCAGGTTTTAAGGTGAATTTGGTGAAAGAAGTGAAGAAGGAGAGAGATGACATTAGAAAAGACAAGAAAGAGTGCAAAAAGAGAAGTCAAAGGCACTGCTCAGCGGTATTTTACCGCTGAGCGGCACTCAAGAGGTTGCGGGAGTCACGCTGAGGGGCAAAATGGCCGCTGAGGGGAAGAAAGTGACGCGCAGTCACCGCTGAGCGGCACTTTTTGGGCTTGGGCTTTTGTAATCTTTTGTAACTCTAGACTAGTATATAAGGGCTTGCACGTCCTAGAATTAGGTATCTTTGGCAGAAACGAGGCAAACACTCTCTCTTCCACCCCTTTGAAGGAGGATCTTGGATGCTCAGGCTACCTCTTCACCTTTATTGGGTTTATTCTTTCATTCTTTCATTGATATTCATCTAGGTTCACCATGAATATGGTGAACTAAACCTTGTATGTTTGTTGGGGAATCAATGTAATCTCTTGAAGCTCTCATATATGGAATCTGTTGCTTACATCTTTTAATTAAGACTTATGCTTTCTTTCATCATTAGTTAGGGATTTTCCTCTTTGCTCAATGCTTGCATAGTTTAACTCATTCCATGCATGATTATTGGTTTTGTCGATACGGGCACGTACGGGGAAGTCTAGATCCGGGGAATTTCTCCCAATATTATACTGACAATATTATATTGGTTGTCGTTAAGCTCCTGCACTCATGAACTAATCATTAGGAATGCTAGGAATTGTATGAACTCGTGATTAGGGAGAAGCCATCTAGAATGGTACATTAGAGAGTGGCATTAACAATGATGACTTGAATGTTGAATTCCTAAAATATATGAGAGTGGATGAGATGAAATTGACCCCCAACAACATATTCATTCATATAATTCATTGAAAGTGTTTATCTTTTGTCTTTGCCATTGATCAAACTTCATGCATACATGTTTATTTTCTGTCTTGCATATTAAAATTTGAATATTTCGTTTGTAAGTCCTAGCTAATCAACAAATCATATAACTAAACTAGGCCGTGAGTCCTTTGGGAAGAACGATACTTGGTCTTACCAAGTTTATTACTTGAACGATTCGGTCATACTTGCCGATTGTGAAACAAGTTTGTGACATCATAATTTGGTGCTTACAAATTTGTCCATCACTAGCTTTCCCCAGTCATTCCCTAACACTTGCTCTCCAAATTGAGGAGCAAAGTTAGGTATCATTCCAACCTTTCTCTCCATCAGAAGTCTCCTGTCCTGAACCACCCTAAAGTGCTTCTCATGTTTCCTAGAGAGGAACCTGCTAGAGTGGGGTGTCTCTGGTTCCTTTTCCTTTCTTTTGGTTGTCATGGTTTTCAAACTCTTTCCTGAAGAGGATCCCATTCCTGCATTCAAACACAAATACCAAACCACAGAACATGATGTTAATCATTAGTAAACACAGAACACAACTCCTTTCGAAGCTAAACCACCGCTGAGGGCCAGAATTTCCCCTCAGCACCACCAGTGCCACATTCCAGATCACAAAAAAAACCAGAAAAACCAAATCTGGCATAGTGCCGCTCAGCGGCAGTTTACCCCTCAGCGGTAACTCTGCAGATTTTTGAAAATCTTGTTTTAAAGCTGTTCTAACTCCACCCAAATGCAATTTTCAGTTTTCCAGTTCATAATCATGCAGTTTAATCGGTTCAAACATCAATTATATCATTAAATCATGCATAGAAATCAAAACCCCTAAATATTCATGCTTTGACAATCACATTCAAATTCAAGAACCCTAGAATGAACAAAATGCATTTTACTTACTTGGGTGGAGATACTAGATGCAATTAGACTGCTTCCAAACTAGGATGCTCTCTTCCAACCCCAAACTTTGATGGCACACTAGTGAAAAAGTGAGTGGAAGAGAAATTTTCTTAAGAGGGAAGACTGAAAAGAGGTGGAAAACCTTGGAGAAGGTATGTGGGAGTGCTTGTGCAGAGAAGGGTCTGAAAGTATGAGCAAATGCGCAGCTTAGGGTTTAAAAATACCCTAATGGGCTTGGGTCCCGCTAAGGGGAACTAAAGCCCATTCTGCGAGAGTACCGCTCAACGGTATATTGCCGCTCAGCGGCACTTTCGTGATGTGCCCTTCTCCTTCTTTTCTTGACCTACGTGCCTCCTAGACATGCCCCTCACTGGTTCCCTGTAATTCAATGTTTAAAATACTTATGCAAACCCTAACTAAAATAAAACAAACAAAAACAATCAATCAACTGTGTTGCCTCCCAGGTAGCGCTTGTTTAACGTCATGAGCCTGACCCAAAATCACCCAACACCCATCAGTAGGTGTTTAAAATCTCACCAACACCCATCAGTAGGTGCTTCCACTTAGCATCCTTCAGTAGATGATATGTTCAGCAATATAATGTTCAACAGATTAAAAATTTACAAACCAAAGTAAAAAAATTAAAAAGTTCTTAAATCCACTAGGTTGCCTCCCAACAAGCGCTCTTTTAACGTCATTAGCTTGACCCAATAAAGCTCATGTTCCATCTTTTTTTTCTTCTTTCTATTGAACTTCTTCAGAAATTTGATCAAACCGGGAACCTGTTGCAGTGTCTCAATCATAGGAACTTTAATTTCCAATTTCTTGAAAATTTCCATAAGGCGCTCAAATTCCTTCTTCCTATGATACTTCTTTGGATGAGGAAGAGGTTTTTCATATGATTCTTTCTTTTTTTCTCTCGTCCTCTTTTTCTTTTCTCTCACTTTCTTTTTTCTTTTCTTTTTCTACTCACATTCTCAATCTTCACACAAATTTTCTCTTCTCTCTCTTTTCTCTCTTCTTTTTCCAACTCAACTTTTTCAACATTTACACTCACTAGCACTTCACACTCTTCCCTGGGGTTAACCTCAGTATTAGCCCCACAATTTCTACTTGGCCTTTCTTCCACCTGTTTGGTGATCTGCCCCATCTGAGTCTCCAAATTTTTGATAACAGCTTCAGTGCTCTTTTGGGTAGACTCAGTTTTCTGTATGAAATTGTTGAGAGTTTCCTCCATCCTCATGGACCTTTCATTAAGCATAGATAACTGTTGCCATAAGGTGGGTTGCTGCTGCTGCTTATTATATTGACCCGCTTGCCCAGTTTGCCCTTGACCAATGCTTGGGTGTGGTTTCCACCCCTGATTGTAGCTCCCTTGACGGTATTGATTGGTCATGTATTTTACATCCTCTACGACTTCAACTGGAAAGGCACATTGACCATTGATATGGTCGCCTCCACACAATTCGCACAACTGGGATTGTACCTGTGCAGCAGTTTTCAACTCTTTGGGTAATTGTGCAAGAGTTTTAGTCAGAGTCTCCAGCTGTTGAGTTAGAATTTTGTTTTGAGCTAGCAGGACATCATGTGTCTGTAATTGGAGAACTCCTTTTTGTTGCATAGGAGCTCCTCTCTCACTGTGCAGCTCATTATCACTAGTAGCCATGTTTTCTATAATCTCTGTTGCTTTCTCTGGAGTTTTCCATTTAATATTGCCTCCTGCTGAGGCGTCCAGCATCATCTTGGTTTGTGAACCAAGCCCTCCAAGGAAAGTTAAGACTACTTCCTGATCTTCAAAGCCATGCGTGGGTGTTTTACTTAGCAAGCTTTTGTATCTATCCCATGCATGCCCTAGTGATTCTTCCATACCCTGCTTAAATGAAGAAATCTCTTGCTTGCCTTTTGTCACCTTAGATTGTGGGAAGTACTTGTTTAAAAATTTTGTGACCACTGCTTCCCACTCTGTGAAACTTTCTTCTGGGAAAGAATTCAACCAAAGCTTAGCATTGCCTCCCAATGAGAAAGGAAACAAGCTAAGTTTGATAGCTTCGTCTGGCACCCCATTAATTTTGATTGTGTTGCAAATCTCATTGAAGGTAGTGAGGTGCTCATATGGGCTTTCATGAGATAACCCATTGAATTGGTTGCTTTTCACCAGTTGAATCAATGCTGGTTTGACCTCCATATTAGCTGCATTGACTCTAGGTCTAGCTATACTGTTAAAGTGCTGAGGTCCAGCTATATTGGTATAGTCAGCAAGAGTTGTTCTGACATTGTTGTTCTCCATATTTTCTGTGCTATGAACAGAACCTTGTGGTGATGATTGTAAGAGAGTTTCTGGAGAAGGGAAAAGTTCTCTAGATGTTCGGATTCTTCTCCTCCGTCTACTCTCGTCTAGACCTTCAAGCAAAGGTTCTGTTGTTTTCTTGCTCCTTGTTCTAATTGCTTCTTGCATACACAAGAAAACAAAACCCTAGAAAATATTTGTTAGCACAAAAAGATATAGGAGAAGATAAAGATTCAGAAGATAAAATAAAATAAGATAGAATAAAATAAAATAAAATCTAATCTAATCAAATAAAATAAAATAAAATAAGATAAGATAAAATAACATAAAATCTAATCTAATCAAATAAAATAAAATAAAATAAAATCAAATAAGATAAAATAAAAACCGAAAAAATAAAAATAGAAAATAAAAACAAAAATTCAAAATTAAAGTCAAAGATAATCAATAATCACACAAATTAACCAGTTAAACCACGAGTCCCCGGCAACGGCGCCAAAAACTTGATGGACAAATTTATGATCACCAAAATATGATGTCACAAACTTGTTTTACAATCGGCAAGTATGACCGAATCGTTCAAGTAATAAACTTGGTAAGACCAAGTATCGTTCTCCCAAATGACTCACGGCCTAGTTTAGTTGTGTGGTTTGTTGATTAGCTAAGACTTAAGAACAAAATAATTGGATTTTACTATGCAAAAGACGAAAATAAATATGTATGCATGAGGTTTTGATCAATGGCAAAAGCAAAAGACAAACACTTTCAATGAAATATATGAATGAATATGTTGTTGGGGGTCAATTTCATCTCATCCACTCTCATATATTTTAGGAATTCAACATTCAAATCATCATTGTTAATGCCACTCTCTAAATTACCTTGTCAAGAAGGCCTATCCCTAATTACGAGTTCATACGATTCCTAGCAATCCTAATAATTAGTTCTCTTAGCACAGGAGCTTAACGACAACCAATATAATATTGGGAGAGATTCTCCGGATCTAGACTTTCCCGTACGTTCCCATATCGACAAAATCAATAATCATGCATTGAATGAGCTAAACAAAGCAAGCATTAAGCAAAGAGGAAAAACCCTAACTAATGATGAAAGAAAGCATAAATCTTAGATTAAGATGCAAGCATAAATTCCATATATGAGAGCTTCAAAAGATTACATTGATTCCCCAACAAACATACAAGGTTTAGTTCACCATATTCATGGTGAACCTAGATGAACAATAATGAAAGAATGAAAGATAGAACCCTAGAAAGGTGAAGAGGTAGCCTGAGCATCCAAGATCCTCCTTCAAAGGGGTGGAAGAGATAGTGTTTGCTTTGTTTATGCCAAAGATACCAACCCTAAGACATCTAGGTCTTTAAATAGGACATAAAAATAATAGAAAACTGGTCTAGGCCCAAACAGATCATAAAATCGCATAAAACTGGCCCAAAACTCGTCTGGTTGACTTTTTTCGTATTCTGGTTGACTGGTTGACTTTTTGGTTGAGTGGTTGACTTTTTTGGTTGACTGGTTGACTTTTCGGGTTTCTGGTTGACTTTTCTGATTCCATCTCTCTCCTTCTTCACTTCTTTCACTAAATTCACCTTAAAACCTGCACAAAAACACTGAAATCAAGCATAAACCTATCCAGCTCTCTTATTTATGAAAATATGGATAAAAGCATGATTTCAAGCTAGTTTATAAGTGTAAAGGTTGCTTTTTGTGTCAATTTTAAGCATGAAAATTCCCGGTCTTCATCTCGATCAAATCCAAATTTCACGTCGTCTCCGGATTCAGCTCAAGCCGTCAGCGATCACTTAACATATATCTTTCTAGATTACAAGAACATGCAAGTGAGTGGTGGAGTCATAGGCAATATAGTGTCAAGAAAGGTAGAAAATCCTTCATTCATGATTGGTATGAGCTAAGAGCTTGCATGAGAAGAAACTTTGTTCCTCCTTCAGCCAAGAGAGACCTACAATTAATGGGACACTTCATTCAAGAGGGAAAAACATTTATGATAGGTCTACATGGTTTCTCTAGAAGGGAAATTGAATTTAAAGAAAAACTTGAGAAACTCTTGGATAAGAATAGAAAGAGCGAGACTAGAAGGAGAGAAGAGGAATTGAGAGAAAAGATAGAAGAATAAATGAGAAAGACAGAAGAAGAGAAGAGAGCACAAGATGAGAGAAGAGAAAAAGAAAAGAGAGAAAATGAGCATTTGCTACTGATAGCAAATTCTACTCCTACAATTCAAAGGGAACCAAAAAGGGAAGGTTTCCAATCCTTTAATTCTTCTTCAATTATGTAAAAGTCTTTGCATGATAACTTCTCCTTTAAACCAAAAAGGGAAGGTCTCCAATCCTTTAATTCTTTGCATTCACATTCAACTACTGTGTTTGTGTGTTTTGGTTTGTAAAAGACCAGTCAAGCCTTTATATTGGCTAAAGCAAACAGCTAAAACTGGAAAATGAACCAACAAGACAGGTAACAACTAACTAAGTACCTAAATCAAAGGTATCAACTAACTAAGTACCTATATCACATGCACACATACCATGATATCATCACCAGTTTCATAACAGCATTTATTCTAATATACTTAAACAAAACTGAAACAAATGTCCAGGACTTTAATACATTTAAAACCTTCATACCCTTTAGCAATATGGCCATAACACTACATTTGACACATGCAACATAGCTTGGAATATAAGAAAAAATAGCATTGAACCTAATATGACCATAGCAATCTGTGGTTTCAATCCTTACCAAACATGCATAACAGTAATACAAGCAATGTAATTCCTAAGATGAACTCAAAACACTCTAATAATACAATCTCATTCATTTAGTAATGCAACGACATTTTTATTCAACATTTAACCATAATTCTACACCAATGCTAGCTTCATTCAGAGACAAAGAGCTTAACTCCACGCTATAACCAGCTCCCTGGACGAAGACAACCTCCTAACACCACACTTTTTCCCTACACTCCGCTTCACTCGACCTTCAACGCACCACTACAATTGCAATAATTTTCCAATGATATTTAGTGTTAACCAAAATCTCCAATGCGAACCAAAAGCAATACACATATATTCAGGTTAACTCACACATGCATCACAAACAGGGCAGCCACCAAAAGCTACTTAATTTAAAGCAATAATTTGAACCAATTACTCACCTCTACGGTAGCGACAACCCTCGAATACCCTCTCTCACGCAACCTTTATCACGCAACGAAAGCTACTTTGTCAAACAACCCCTGGATTAGCCTCCCTTGGCAACTACAAGCTCTGCCCACGCCACGACATCAACCCTGACGCAACGACAACACCTCCTAATGCCGCAAAACCATCGTCGTAAACAAACACGAGCTGGACAGGCAATGACAATGGTGGTTTCAGATTGTGAACGATAGAGGGAGATAGAGATTAAGGCAACAAAGAGCGGAGAGTGGAAAGTAGGGACGGGAGCCAAATTTTGGGGGAAGTTTTCCCGGAAAGTATTTGGGAAAATGGAAGAGGGAAATCCCAAATTTAGATTTCATTAAGTGAATCCATATATCGACGGCCAAAGTCCTTCGGTAAATCCTCTGCACAATACCGAAGGGCAGAAGCCTTCGGTAATGAACAACTTTAACGACCGTCAGAAAATCCTTCGGTATTACCATTTTTACCGACGGCCAAAAGGCCTTCGGTAATAATCCTTCGGTAATCAATCAATTTCTAGTAGTGACTTGTTTTTGAAATTCACAGGTTTACCAAGTTGGAGTCGTTCTTGCATCTAGTTCCTTTCCCAATCTTTTCTTCTTCCTGTACCTGAAACAAAAAACAATGTTTACCTTTAACCTTTGGCTTTTCATCTACAGGGCTAGTCATGAGTACATCTTGATATATAGCTTTATGACTAGCTTCTTCCTCCTGCATCTGCCTCTCTTCTTTGAAAACATCTACAACAACTCTTTCTTCTCGGTCTTGCAATACCACTATGCCTTCATCCACATCAATGATGGCTTTGGCCATTTTCATAAACGGTCTTCTGAGAATAATGAGTATCCTTTCATTCTCCATCTCCATCACCACAGAGTCCACCAAGAATTGTAGTTTGCTTACACAAACTATAACTTCCTCTGCTATACCATAGGGATTCTTTGAGGATCCATCTGCCATTAATAAATTCATCTTTTAGGCTTCACATCAAGATCACCAGTCTGCTCAAGTAAGGAATAAGGCATCAAGTTAACACTTGATCCTAAATCAAGTAAAGCCTTCTTTATCCTTTTCTTCCCTATTGTGCTTGGAATGGAGAAACCTCTTGGATCTTTTGCTATTGGAGGGAATGACTTCTTTTTAACAGCTTTATACTCCTTTGTTTCATCATCTCTACGTCTTTTATTTGTAGAGACTTCTTCCTCAGGCTTTGTATAAACTGCAATGTGCTGTAATATCTCCTTTCAAGGTACATCATTATCCAACATCTTCAATATTTCTATAAAATCAAATTGTTTCTCATAATCTGTTGGAAAAGGAAGAATATCTTCACTCTTTATCTCTCTTATCTCTTCTTTCTCTTTTCTCTCTTCCTTTTCTTTTTCTTTCTATTTTCTCTCTTCTTTTTCTTTCTCTCTTTTTAACTCAACTGTTTCAACATTTACACTCACCAACACCTTACATTCTTCCCTGAGGTTAACCTCAGTATTAGGCCCAAAATTTTTGTCAGGCCTTTCTTCCAACTGCTTAGTAATTTGACCCATTTGCATCTCCAAGTTCTTAATTGTAGCTTCGGTGCTCTTTTGAGTGGATTCAGTTTTCTATATGAACTGTTGAAGAGTTTCTTCCATCCTTATTGATCTTTCATTAAGTATAGACATGTGTTGCCATAAGTTGGTTGTTGCTATTGCTTTTTAAATTGCCTTGCTTGTCCAGCTTGCCCACTTTGTCCTTGACCAATGCTTGAGTGTGATTTCCACCCTTGATTGAAATTGCCCTGACGGTATGGAAATTGGCCATGAAGTTAACATCCTCTAAAGCTTCTGTTGGAAACGCTCATTGACCATTGATATGGTCACCCCCATATCAGTCTTTAACGCTTTTGGCAGTTGCGCAAATGGTTTTGTGAGATTCTCCAATTGTTGACTTAGTATCTTGTTTTAAGCTAGCAAGGCATCATTGGATTGCAACTGTAGAACTCCTTTTTGTTGAATAGGAGCTCCTCTTTCACTGTTCAGCTCATTATCATTAGTATCCAAGTTTTCAATTATTTACGTGGCTTCCTCTAGAGTCTTCCATTTGATATTGCCTCCAACTGAGGTGTTAAGGATCATCTTGGTTTGTGAACCAAGACTTCCAATGAAGATTAGGACTACTTCTACTTCGTCAAATCCATGCGTGGGAGTCTTTCTTAATAGGATTTTGTATTTGTTCCATGCATGACCTAGTGATTCCTCCATGCCTTGCCTGAAAGATGATATCTCTTGCTTTCCTTTATTTACCTTGGATTGTGGAAAGTATTTGTTCAAGAACTTTGTCACCACAACTTCCCACTCTGTAAAGCTCCCTTCTGGAAAAGAGTTCAACCAAAGGTTAGTGTTGCCTCCTAATGAGAATGGAAACAGGCTAAGTTTGATTACTTCGTCAGGCACCCTATTTATCTTCACTGTATTGCAAATTTCATTAAAAGTTGTAAGGTGCTCATATGGGCTTTCATGAGACAACCCATTAAATTGGTTACTCTTAACCAGTTGGATTAATACCGATTTCACCTCCATATTAGCTGCATTGACCCTCGGTCTTGCTATGCTATTGAAATGCTGAGGGCCAACTACATTAGTGTAATCTGCAAGAGTCTATCTAACATTATTATTCTCTATCTCCTCAGTGCTATGGTAAGAACCTTGTGGTGAAGGTTGTAAAAGATCTTCTGGAGGAGGGAAAAGTTCTCTAGATGTACGGATTCTTCTCCTCCGTCTACTCTCGGCTAAGCCTTCAAGAAGAGGTTCTAAGGTTTTCTTGCTTCTAGTTCGAATTGCTTCCTGCATACACAAGAAAACAAGTCCCTAGAAAAATTTGTTACCACAAAAAGATATAGAAGGAGATATAAAATAAGAGATAAGAAGATAGAACAAAAACAGAAAAAAAACAAAAAAATAAAAATAAAAAATAACAAAAACAAAAATTCAAAATTCAAGTCATAGATAAGCAATAATCACACAAATAAACTAGTTAAACCACGAGTCCCCAACAACGGCGCCAAAAACTTGATGATAAATTTATGAACATCGAAAAATGGCACCAAAAACTTGTTTAACCATGGGCAAGTGTGACCGAATCGTATCAAGTAATAAACTCGGTAAGACCAAGTATCATTCTCCCAAAGGACTCACGGCCTAGTTAGTTATATGATTTCTTGATTATTTAAGACTTGTGAACAAATTCTTGAGGTTTCAAATGCAAAAGACAATAAGTAGACATGTATGCAAGAGTTTTAATCAATGGAAAAGAGGAACACAAACACTTTGAACGAATTAGATGGATGAGTATGTTGTTAGGGTAATCAATTTCATCTTATCCACTTTCATATATTTTAGGAATTCATCATTCTTTTCATAAATGTTAATGCCACTCTCTAAATCACCTTGCAAAGAAAGCTTATCCTTAATTACGAGTTCATACAATTCCTAGCATCCCTAATAATTAATTCTAAAGCACAGAAGCTTAAACGCAACCAACCCTCATATTCCTAGTCTAGGGAATATGCTATTGGGAGAATTTCCCCATCTAAATTTCCCCGTATGTTCCCATATCGACAAAATCAATAATCATGACATCGAATGAATTAAACAATGCATGCTTTGAGAAAAGAAGAAAAACCCTAACTAATGATGAAAAAACGCATGTATCATAAATATGATGTTTAAACACAAAAATGTCATATATGAGAGCTTCAAAAGATTACATTGATTCCCCAATAACAATACAAAGTTTAGTTCACCATATTCATGGTGAAACTAGATAAAATACAATGAAAGAGTGAAAGATAGAACCCTAGAAAGTTGAGCAGGTAGCCTTAGCATCCAAGATCTTCCTCCAAGGGTTGGAAAAGTGAGTGTTTGCTTCGTACTATGCCAAAATACCAACCCTAGGAAGTCCTAAAGCTTATATACTATTCAAAATATTACAGAAAAGTGGGCCTAAGCCCAAAAGACCACCGCTCAACAGTAAGTTGTCACTCAGCGGTAAACTGCCGCTCAGCGGTAAACTGCCGCTCAGCGGTACCAGCGCGTAGTCAATTCTCCCCTCAGCTGCACTTTCACACCTCAGCGAAACCAACGGGTGTTCTTGAGTGCCGCTCAACGGTAAACTAGCACTGAGCGATACTTGCGGCTTCTCTTCTTTTGTACTTTTTGAGTTCTTTTCTTATGCCATCTTGATGACAAATTTATGAACACCGAAAAACGGCGCCACAAACGTGTTTAACAATCGGCAAGTGTGACCGAATCGTTTCAAGTAATAAAACTCGGTAAGACCAAGTATCGTTCTCCCAAAGGACTCACGGCCTAGTTTAGTTATGTGATTTGTTGATTATTTAAGACTTAAGAACAAATTGATTGTAGTTTTATATGCAAAAGACAGTAAATAAACATGTATGCATGTATTTGATCAATGGAAAAGACAGAATACAAACACTTTAATGAATTATATGGATGAGTATGTTGTTGGGGGTTATCAATTTCATCTTATCCACTCTCATATACTTTAGGAATTCAACATTCTTTTCATCAATTGTTAATGCCACTCTCTAAATCACCTTGCAAGAAGGCCTATCCTTAATTACGAGTTCATACAATTCCTAGCATTCCTAGTAATTAGTTCCGAAGTGCAGAAGCTTAAAGGCAACCAATATGCTATTGGGAGAATTTCCCCGGATCTAGATTTCCCCGTACGTTCCCATATCGACAAAATCAATAATCATGACAATGAATGAGTTAAACAAAGCAAGCAATAAGCAAAGAGGAAAAACCATAACTAATGATGAAAGAAAGCATAAGTCTTAAAAGTAAGATGTTAAAACAAATTCCATATATGAGAGTTTCACAAGACTACATTGATTCCCCAACAACAATACAAGGTTTAGTTCACCATATTCATGGTGAAACTAGATGAATAATAATGGAAGAATGAAAGATAAAACCCTAGAAAGGTGAAGAGGTAACCTAAGCATCCAAGATCTTCCTTCAAAGGGGTGGAAAAGAGAGTATTTGCTTTGTCTCTACCAAAGATACAAACCCTAGGACGTCCTAAAGCTTATATACTATTCTAAAAATACAGAAAAATTAGGCCCAAGCCCATAAAAGTGCTGCTCAGCGGTAAACTGCCGCTCAGCGGTAAGTGCGTGAGTTGTTTTTCCCCCCTCAGCGGCCATTTTGCCCCTCAGCGGATCCAACGTGGGTTTCTGAGTGCCGCTCAGCGGTAAATTGCCGCTAAGCGGTACTTGCAGCTTCTCCTTTTGCACTTTTTGATTTCTTTTCTGATTCCATCTCTATCCTTCTTCACTTCTTTCACCAAATTCACCTTAAAACCTGCATAAAAACACTGAAATCAAGCATAAACCTGTCCAGCTCTCTTATTTCTAAAAATATAACCAAAAGCATGATTTCAAGCTAGTTTCTAAGTGTTAAAGGTTGCTTTTAGTATCAATTTTAAGCATGAAAATAACAGTTTTTCAACCACAAGAGCACTGAAGCTACAATAAGAAATTTGGAGATACAGGTTGGCCAATTGGCTAAGGAGTTGGAGGATATGCATGATAGGAGTTTTGGGGCTAAAACTGAAGTTAACCCTAAGGAAGAGTGTAAAACTATTGTGAGTATACATAATGAGAGGGTGGACGAGAAAAAAGGGAGAGTTAAGTTAGATAAGAAAGAAGAAAATGAAGAGAGAAAAGGTGAGGTTGAGAGAAAAGATAAAGAAAAGAAGAGGGGAGAGAAAAGTTTTGAGAAAAGTGCAAAAGTTCTTCCTTATCCTAAGGAGAGTGATAACATAGAGAAATAAAGACAATATGAGCATTTTAAATATATCTTTAGGCAATTGGAGATTACTATACCTTTGACCGAAGCACTGCAGTACTTTCATGCTTATTCAAAGCACATGAAGCAATTCCTCATAAAACAAAGATATTTAGATGAGGAGACTATGGATGAAAAGGAAGATTGAAGTGTTATTGTGAAGAAACCACTTCCTCCAAAAGTGAAATATCCACATATCCCTTGTGTCATTGGGAAGGAGAATATAAGGAAGGCCTTAATTGATTTAGGGTGAAGCATTAATTTGATGCCCTTATCTATGATCAAAAGGATTGGTGATCTTGAAGTCAAGCCAACAAAGGTGACTTTGCTTATGGCGGATGGGTCTTCAAAGAAACCTTATGGTGTAGCGGAAGATGTTGTGCTTTGTATAGAGAAACTTAAATTCCTGGTGGATTTTGTGGTGATGGAGAGGGAGGAAGATGAGAAGATCCTAATTATTCTTGGAAGACCATTTATGAAAATGACAAAGGTAATCATCAATGTGGATGATGGGATGATAGTGCTTCAAGACCAAGAAGAAAAGGTTGTCTTTAATGTCTTCAAAAGTGAGTAGTAGATTCAAGAGAAGGAGGCTACTCATAAAGTTGCAAAGATAGTCATCAAAGGTAAATATTGTTTCTTGTCACAGGTTAGGGAAGAAGAAAAAGATGACAAAGGAAGGATGGTATATGATGACTTGATGGATGCACAATTCAAACTTGGCACACCGGTAAGATTCAAGAACAAGTTGTGGGTTGTAAAAGACTTCAAAGAGAATGAAGTGATAGAAATTGAACCTCCATATTCAAGAAGAGTCAAGAAGGTGAACCGGAAGCAATTGATGAGTTGGTGTGATGAAAGCAAGAAGAACACCAAAACTAAAGAAGGAACTTGAGTTTTATTGGGTCAAGCTAATGACGTTAAAAGAGCGCTAACTGGGAGGTACCCCAGTGATTTGAGAACATTAATTTCTTTAATTTTGTTATTTTGGTGATATAATTTAAAACTTTGGAACATTGATTTATTTTGTTATGAGACTTCATGGTATAACATCTACTGATGGATGCTAGGTGAACGAGTATCTACTGAAGGATATTATGCTATCAGCGGGGGTTGGACCATTAAGCATTTTTCTAGTCCTAGGGCGCGTCTAGGCCGCCACTTTCAGCCTCCATTCTTTCTAAGCACTCTCCAAAGAATTCTCTCCACTTTTCGCTTCATCCATTTTCACAAAAACCCTTTCTCCACGCATTTTTACATCAAGCTTCCATCCAAATTTGGGGTTTTGTGAGAGCATTGCTGTTAGGAGTTGATTTCCTCACATTCATAGAGCATTATTCACACATTAAGCATCTTCACTCAAGTAAGTACATGCATTTTTACATTCTAGGGTTTTGAAAGCATGATTTCGAATGAATATGGTTGTCTAAGCATGATCCTTTAGGGATTTTAATGTTTTTGCATGATTGATTGAAACAATGACTGTTTGGACCGATTAAATTGCTTGCTTAAGGTCTGTAATTAGGAAAAATGCATGTGGGTGGAGATTAAAGGCCAGCTAGGGCCATTATGCAGAAAAATATTGATCGTCGTTCAGCGCCAGTTACCACTAAGCGCAATTTCTGCATAATTGTAATTTTTGTGCGTTCTGGCTGTTTCTTTGCACAGGTGACGCTAAGGGCTTCTGTCTTGCCCTCAACGATGATAGGAAGAGTGTTAGGAAGTTGTTTGTCATTTACTAATGATTAACAATAATTCTTGTGGTTTTGTGAATTATGTTTGATGTAGGGATGGCCTCTTCATTAGGCAAAAGAATAAAGACTGTGGGAGTCAAGGGGAAGGAACCAAAACGTCCTTATTCTAACAAGTTCCTTTCCCGTAGGCATGAGCAACTCTTCTTGACTATCCAAGATAGAAGGCTCTTGATGGAGCGGAAGGCGGGTTGGATAGCAGACTTGGCTCCACAATTTTGAGAGGAACTAGAGAGCAAAAATTGGGAGAGAATAGTCACTTACCCTACACTAGCCAACATAGTAGTGGTCAAGGAATTTTACACCAATGCAAGACCATTGGGTGACTCTCACACAGAGCCCTACATGAGTTATGCCAAAGGAAAATTCATATATATAAGCCATATAAGGCATATCTCCATCAACCATCCTTAAGAGTTTAACTAGTGGCTCAGAAACACTCACAACTTAATGTGCATGCTTCCAAAATCTATCTGAATATAGTAGTGACTTAATGGCTTGTGCATCTGGACGTCTGCTATATATATTGAAGACAACCATTCTGAATGAGAAAACATGTGCTTTAAATTATCCTCCTGCATCACTATAGATCTCAAGGAAAGGAAATTAGTGACAAATCTAGTAATTTTTGGTTCCTTTCCACCTGTAAACAACAAGTTATCTGATCCTACCATCAAACCAGTTATCACATAAGATTGTGCATCTTGTTTCTTTCCAATCAAAATTATATTTTTTTTATAATAATTGTGAATATCAACTTTCACATAAGATAGTGCTTTATAGCCTACACCACACTGAGTTATGGCGTCCACTATATCCTGATAATACATGGATTTAGCAACACTAAAAGGAATAGAATTCTGGAAGAAAAATATGGCAAGTTTTCTATCAGCATCATCCTGCTTTTGTTTTTTGCCGTCATTCACTATTGGTTGGGCACATGGCGAAGGAAGTGGAAATAATAAAAATAGACAAGCAATACCATTTTGTTCGCTATACCCATGGCTATGGTGTAATCCATCACTAGTAGACGAACTATTTTTTTGACCATTTGAAATAACAGCTTGATCTGCCTTATGTTTCTTAGAAGTTTTTGGTTTCTTGGGTGTACTTAATATACTTTGAATATGGTCTTGTTCATCAGTTGGAACATCGGTGCATGGGAACAATATCTTTGTTTTTAATTTGAGCCAAGTGAAATTTCATCTTGTATACACCTCAACTGAATTCCCTTTGACAATAATTAGATATGACCTTCTATTTAGTTGCGTCAGCCAGGACACAATGTTCCCAACGAGCATCTCTTCCACGCACCATTATCTTAAAATGCACATTGACTAAATATGATTGTTGTAAAAGCTTACATGTTCAAATAAGTTCAAAATATGAACATGGGAAAGGACTATAAAATTACTGAAGAGGAATCACCATTAAGTATGCCCAACAAGATGGATGTAGTGACTAAATTGGTGTATGATTTATTGTAACAACCAAAATAATATCAGTAAGTAATCTAACTCATTAAACACACATCATAACAAAATCTTACGATAACCATAACATCTGTTTATGACGCAAGAAAAGTTCATCTGCTTTGGGATAATCAACAATAACTTTAAGCAGTACTACAAACTATGGAACCAAAATTACAATAGTCAAACAAAATAAGCAATCTACAATATACTTTCTCGTCCTGTAAAAATTTAAGAAGACTATAGGAAGATAGCAACATTGAGAGAAGAACTGGGTAGCGTCATGCAAGGTAACTACTCTTTTGAATGAACTTAAAATCTTCGCTCAACAAGCCCCAAAAGTATTGTTTTCAGCCAGTGAACTGCTTTTCTGGACATGTTGCAGATCCTCTTTGCTCGATAAGATTTTTATTGATGGTTGAATCATATCATATTCTTGGGAAGATGCTTTCTTGTGGGAGAAAAACTCAGTTAATTCGATGTTGTGTTGTGATATTATTGTTCATTTTATGTTGATGTCAGCTTTGATGATTGCTATGAGCGCAATTACCCTTTTATTCGTTTGTTTGTGAATTTACTCATCTAAAAGAATAACATTTCATTTGTTAGTCTTAATGAGACTCTGAATCTGCAATAGCGAGAGAAAGTAACACTAGTAAAAATTTGGGTTTTTACAGCGCACATTATGCCACGGTTCACAGGAAACCGCAGCATAATGGTGCGCGGTGGCAGTTTTGTAAATAAATCGAACACATATGCCGCGGTTCCCCTCTGAACCGCGGCATATACACCGGTCAACCATCCCCTTTGACGCCACGTGTGAATAAAAAATTAAATAACATGAGTATATGTCGCGGTTGTCCAGAGAACCGCGGCATATACCCATGCAACTTATTGCAGGTGCTGACTTCTCAAAGAATTTAAAACGTTACAGGGGTATATGCCGCGGTTCTCTGGACAACCGTGGCATATACCCCTGCCAACTTATTGCAGGTGCTGACTTGGTCAGAGAATTTAAAACGTTACAGGGGTATATGCCGCGGTTCTCTGGACAACCGCGGCATATACCCCTGTAACTTCTCAACTTCTCTGGCAGTCAGAGAATTTCAGAAGTTACAGTGGTATATGCCACGGGTCTCTGGACAACCGCGGCATATACCCCTGTAACTTCTGAAATTCCCCAAAATGCAGTTGGGGAGACAGTTGTGTTCAGCACGTTACAGGGGTATATGCCGCGGTTGTCCAGACAACCGCGACATATTCTCCTATCTGAAATTATTTTAATATATATTTGAAATATTTCGAGGTATATGCCGCGGTTGCCCGCTGAACCGCGGCATATAGTTTAAAAATAATTTCAAAAATGCCATTTAGGATTATTTTTTTAATCAGTATATGCCGCGGTTGGGAGTGAAAACGCGACATATACCCCCTTTATACCGCGGGTAAGTAGTGAACCGCGGTAGATGCCCCCGTTCAGAGTTAAAAATTAAAACTTTGAACAGTGATCGTCTTCTTCGCGTTGCTCACTGTATTCGCGATTTCTTCTTCCTCCGAACCACCCATCATCTCAGATTTTGCGTTTTGCACCGTTTAAACTCAAAATTGTTCGGTCATTATTCATTTTTGACGATAAAAACCAGTTTTAGCCGATCATACCTTGGATTTCGTTGCGTTTTTCACCCTCTTCGCTGCGATTTCGTTGCGTCTTCTTCGCCGTTCCTCTTCCAGGTATTTATGCTCTTTTGCATTCTTAACATGATTTCTTCATTAGTTGTTGCATAATGCTATAGTTTTGGTAATGTATGAAGTTTCTATAGTTTTGGTAATGTATGGTATAATTTTTTCTTTAATTTTGATAATGCATGAAATTGTTATAGTTTTGGTAATGTATGGTATGATTTTTGCTATAGTTTTGGTAATGTGTGTTGTAATATTTAGGAATATGGATCGAAATTGGATTAATTTACCACGTATTAGTGCTGAGTACGAGAGAGGTGTAGAGGAATTTATACAATTTGCGCAACGTAATGAGGGGAGAACTGATGATGAAGTGAAGTTTAGATGTCCTTGTGTGAACTGTTTGAATGGGAGAAAGTTGAACGCAACTCAAATTAGAGAACATCTTATATGTGATGGTTTTCTAAGATGCTATACAACATGATTTTCCCACTGACTCTCAAAGTGTAAATGTTACTGATTCCACCATGGAAGAAGATCGACCGGATGAAGACAAATTGGAGGACATGATCCGCGATGTTGGAGCAGAAAATTTTGCCAAAGCTCATGTGTATGAGACGATGTCGACTGATGCAGAAACACCTTTGTATGTCGGTTCAACTAAGTTCACACGTTTATCAGCGGTGTTAAGGCTCATGAATTTGAAGGCGAGGAATGGATGGACTGATAAGAGTTTTACAGAACTGTTGACGTTGTTGAATGAAATGTTGCCAGATGGAAATACACTGCCCACTCGTAATTATGATGCGAAGAAAATTCTTTGTCCAATGGGTATGGAGTATAAAAGGATACATGCTTGTCCCAATGACTGCATTTTGTATAGGAAAGAGTTTGAATTTTTAACAAAGTGTCCAAAATGTGGCTTATCACGATACAAGTCAAAAAACAATAGTGAAGATAATGGTCAGATAGAAAAAAATGGATCTGCTTTGAAAGTAGTTTGGTACCTTCCAATAGTGCCCAGACTTAAGCGTTTGTTTGCGAATCCCAAAGATGCTAAAAATCTTAGATGGCATGCAGATGAGAGAAAAATTGACGGGTTGCTTCGTCATCCAGCTGATTCAAAGCAATGGAAAAATATTGATCGACAATTCCCCGAATTTGGTAAAGAGTGTAGAAATCTTAGGTTTGCTTTAGCCACTGATGGAATGATGTAAGTCTATGACCAATTATTTATATATAAAATTGATTTATATATCAAGTATCCTTATATCAAAGTTAATTTTTGATTTCAGGTATATGTCTGGGGTCAGTAATAAGTTGGGGCGTTCTGATGATTATGGATTCATTGATCCCCAATCAATTCATCAATCAAATGATTTTGAGCATATCAACATGAGTCTGATAAACTGTTTTGGAAGGGGCAAGAAAATATACTTTTTGCCTTATATATCCGGGTAAGTGAACTTTGTTAACATAATAATGTTCCATATGTGATTTTAATATTTAATAGTTACGTTATTATGAATTTCAGGCGCCATTGGCAACTTCTTGTTATGTCTATGCAAGACAACTATGCTTTGTGGTTCTGCTCATTGCACAGGCCTCCTCCCGCACAACTCAAACAAGCAATTGATTGGTAAGAACCTCAATGTTTGGACTTTCTTTGTTATATAAATGAATGCTAAAACCTTTTTTTATATACAGTTCTATTCCAGCAAGTATGATGATGGGTGGGAGATCAATTGTTAATAGTAGAAAGATTGCTTGGATTTCTCTCAAGGTTTGACATATGCTAAAGACATACTTTGTTATAATTGTTTTATTTTAATGTTATTCACTAACTATTATCAACTGTGATGATATATTGTAGTGTAACAGACAAAATGGGTCATATGAGTGCGGATACTATGTAATGTATTGGATGGCCCATATTGTTCGTTCTCACATCACAAGTCGCTGGAAAACGGTAATATTTAACTTTAACAAATTTTGATTTTTTCCCAAATGTTGAATTCATATACACTAATTAAAATGAATTGTCTTTTGCAGAGATTCAAGACTACTACACCAGTTCCTGAGAAGTCACTACTATTCATGAGGAACGCTGTTGCGAAGTATATAGTTAGATTATACAATAGCTCTTAGATTTAAACAATGCATTTGATTAGATAGAATTTTCTTAGACTTTGTACTTTATTTGATGTTGAAATACATTTGAACATGTGTTTGCTATGTTCAAATTGAATTTGTGTATATGTTTTTATATGCAGGTCTGTTTTTGTGGTAGTGGATATCACAAAAACAGACCTGCAATTTTAAAAAACTGTAGGGGAATATGCCGCGGTTCTAACCACAACCGCGGCATATAGTGCTTCGTTTTTTTTTAAAAACGAGACATATGGCCACGGTTTTGACACTAACCGCGGCATATTCTTCACTCTTTTGCCGCGGTTGAACCGCGGCATATAGTGTACTTTTTTTTGTTTTTTTAAAAAAAAATGGATTTAGGCCGCGGTTCCCTCAACAACTACGGCATATTCCGCAACCTATATACCGCGGTTAGAACCGCGGCCTAAAGTGTCTGACTTACTACCGCGGCTGTATATGCCGCGGTTCAAGAACCGCGACGTATAGGGAAAATGAACCGCGGTAAAAGCCCCTCGCTGCACTAGTGTAATCAAGTAATTTTTAGGATACTTGCAGGAGCATAAAAAAGGAGAGGAACTGGGAAGACCCGTGAATGTGGAGAAAACTCTGAAAAAGAGGCTTGGGGATTTGGACAACATCCCGTGCAAAGAAGAAGAACGAGATGGGAACGTCACCAATGGCGACAATAAACACGATGCCGACGACGTCTTTGCTTGCACTATAGTGGTGCGATGACTCATGTTGGCGTTGCTCCTTGGTTCCTGGGTGAAGAAGTAAACCCTAGTTATTTTGAAATACTAGGTGCTCTCCTTTCCTTTTACATTAACATTGCCATGTCGATTGGGTCATAGTTGCCACGTAATGAAAAATTGAATAATTGGCTAAATTGGACGTTACACCGTTAGCGTTTTTAACACCGTAATAAAAAAGAACCAACTTGAACTATTTTTACAAAATATAGGACAACTATGAACATCTGAATAAAGGTAGGTCCACTTTGAACAAACCTAACAAATTGAGGAACCAAAATAGGTATTAAACCTTTTACTAAAAAGTGAGAGTAGTAAATGAAAACAGAGAGGAAAAGTAAAAGTAAATGTCTTTTACGAGTTAGGTGCCAAATAAGTCAGAATGCAAGAAGATATTTTGTTTTCAATATCAGGTGTATTATGCCTCTTAAGTGCAATACATATTAATTAACATTGTTTTGCCTTTCCTCTACATATTGGAAAGTTTTCATTAAACTTATTAACCCATCACTCATTTTCTTTAAATTTTTAAGAGTTAATTATACTAATTAAGAATGAGTAATTACCAATGTAGGGTAACATCATAAGGTGACTTGTTCAACACATGAACCACAAGAGTGTGACTCTCTCGCACTCTTGTTAGTCACACTCTTGTTGTAGGTCCAGGAAATTTCCCATTCACAATAGTTATAATTTGGTCTTTACAAAACCAAGAAATAATCATGTTCTCCACCTACAACATTTCAGAACCATTACCAAATGTATTGTATGACCACCGGACCGACCAGATAAGACCATCAAGAAAGGGCGACCAATCTAAATAGGTTCCGCTCAACACCACCATATGTCATCGAACCAAGATAAGTAAACTTTGTTTATTAACCCATCGCACGATCAAGGAGATGTGAGACCAGACGACAACCTTCAACAATAAAGGCCCCTAAACATGGCTCCTAATTAAGATTACTGGTAAAAGTTACTTACTGGGTAATGGACCATGATTGAGCCATAATTAGGATGTCACTGATCATAAGTCTATCTCGAAACCTATAAATCGAGGCCAAAGGTAAGGAGGTAGATGTTTACCTTTATTGTGAGTTTAAAATTTTACTGTGACGTCCGATCGAATTAATCACTGACTTGAGCGTCATAGTTCCTTTAACAGGTACACCCAGACGATTTGGAGCTTGGACAAAGAAGGATTTTGACTAAGAACATTCGGAGCTACCTAAGATAACTCGAATAAAAGTGTGAAGAAGTGTTTTGTTAAGATCTTTGACCCTACACCTGAAACACCAAATAATATAGTAAGAAGCAAAAATTATATATATGAGATTTAGTCACCAATTTGCATGCATATTGAAGACATTTACTATTTTTAGGGCATGCATGTTTGGTGGGATAAACGAACTTCCCAAGAAAAGTTTATACAATGGAAAATAAAAATGGAAAATGAAAAAGATAATGTACAGGTGAGAAATATCAAATGACCAAAGAAATTCCACAATACTAGCGGAAGCCACAGAAGACAAAGCTAGCGGAAAGGTCTCATGTCCAAAATGGAAAAATTAATGAAGCAAAATTACAAACTAAGATGTGAATACAAACGTGAACATAGATTTATTTTGTAGTGGATTTTTGAGGTTTTGTATGTCCTTTATATACACACAAACACTGATTTAGCGATGGTATTTTTGAGATTTCATGTTTACTTTGAAAAAGTCAGAATAAAATATTGCAAGGTCTTTTATAGCAAAAGCAACTGCATTGGTTGTGGTTGAAAGTTCATTGTGTAGATACGAAGTTTTTCCCAGGAGGGCACACCCATGAAAAAAAAATTAACTAGTCAAAATGAATATATGTTTTTTTAACTAAACCTAGGAGTTCTATGCTTCTTATTATGGGGACCAGAGATAATGAGATAATTATTTAGCCGCTGAGCTTGTTGAACTTCAACCACATGCATAGCTAATTGAATTTGTTTAGGTTATAATAATTAAGACAATATTAATAATTTCATGATAATGAGTTGATCAATTCAAAGGAAGTCTTCAAAATTCATATTTAATCTATTTCAAGCTATGAAAAGTTTGAATGGTAAGAATTCGTTTCATTTCATTTCATTTATTTGATTTTAGATATGTGGATCTCGTGGGAAGCTTTTATTTTGAAGCAAAGGCATCATAAATGCAATTAAAGTAGAAGAAAATCGGTTCATACGTGTATATATTTCCATCAATTTTGGTTAAATGATTAATAATTTTTAGTAAGGTAGTCTGTGTACATTTTGTCACAATGGGGATGGAGACTGTGAAACCGGTTTAAAAAAATAAAAATATATGAAGGAGTTTGAAAATATGAGTCGCCAATATAGTTTATTCTAGAAAACTACGAGAAAATAAGAAAATAACATATGGTCTAAGAAAACAGATTATAAGTTCAGAAGTCGGTTACATGTAAGAAATGCATTAGCATCCCACAACGCATGCTCGAAAGCAGTACCTTCAATTAAATATACAAAGTTGATGTGATTTTCAAAATAGTTATTTTCCCCCGAAAGTTACAATCTAAGATAACACAAAAGAAATAAAAATATATTTTTATTTTATTTTTAGGAAGCCAGACAATGATTGACTTTGCTCTTACGTATTCTGATGTGAGAAATCAGGGATACGTAGTTTTTTTTTGTTAAACCCCTTTATTTTCCCTATTTATGTAGGATTTTCCCATTTTGATCCCCATTTTTTTAAAATCCCCAATAGAGTCCTAAATAGTGCTACTTTGAAACAATTGAGTCTGCCGTTAAATTGGTTTAACGGGGTTAAGTTTTTGTTGAGGTTAGAAGTTGACGTGTCAATTTTTTTAAACGTCACATGCTGAGAGTTGAATCCGTGCAATTTGGAAACTTGTTAGATTTTAATAATATGGATTACTGAAATGGGATTTAGGTTTCAAGCATATTAAAAATGGTATTTCATTCGTGATTAAAAATATGAGAGGAATGTGGTTGTGAGAGGAATGTGCTTGTGAACGTTGTGCGAAGTCTTTAGTGGAGACCCTATTTGGTTAATTAGGGTTTTTTGTTGTTAAAGATTGGAAAGAACTTGAAGTTTTGAAACAGGGAAGTGAGAAAGCAGAAGACACAACAATGTTGATGGGTCATTCGTGTTCATCTTCCACTTGCAATGAGTGTCGAAGAAAGTAACTGCAGTCTGTGAGCTCTCGTAGAGATGGATGGTGGAACAAGAATGACGCTTCGTTGATTTGCCATTATGGAGAGAAGTTGGTGTTGAGGACAACAAAAACCAGTAAGAATTGTAACACCCCTTACAGAGTGCCACTAGAAAATAACAAAATCCAAAATTTTACGCCAGTATTTTTTTTTTTTAAATTAACATCGCGGAACTAAACTATCAAAAGTATAAGCATCTTACAACATAAGGTTAAAACCTTACAAATATCAAATTCATTATTCAAAGACATAAAATTACTTTAAAACATGATAAGTCCCCTAATAGTATTTTCCATAACTCTCGTCATGCTACTTCATCTCTGCCTCATCTGCAACGCCATCTACTCTCGTACAAGTACAATCATCGTAGGTGGAACCACAACCACAAAAGTAAAGGGTGAGTAACTAAGAACCTAACATAGCATATAATTTCAATATCAAAATATCATAACTTAGATTATCCTAGTCACAACCTTACAATACAACATAATATTCAACTCATAACTTACAATACAACATAATATTCGTAAAATAGGGCGATTCGAGTCGTCTTCCATCAAAACTTCAAACCTATCTCCCCGACTTCTCAAGGAATTACGAGTAAAAACTTCGGTTAGGCGCACTGATGAACCAATATTTTCCTCACTTCACTTAGTTTATTGTACTAGAATTAATCAGGGAATTGTGCTTAATTGTCCAGTATTTTTCCGTTTTTGCTAATTGTGCTTAATTTGACCAGAAATTCTAATTTTAATTAATTTGAATTATTTGAGTTAATTATTCGCATTAGTAATTGCATGGAAAATTTTGGAAATAAATTTGGGACATTTGAATGTTAAATGAGAAATGACAATTGAGCCAAATTCATCTCAGCCATTTGACTTTTCGCTGGTTGCTGTGTGAATTTTGTGTCAACTTGTTTGTCCTCGTTCGAGTTCAATTCTTATCCGTTTTGCATGCAGTTTTTTTTCATAGTTTCGTATGGATGTCTATTTTCATGTATAGTTGTTCGTTTGTTAAAATTCATTTTGTGCTGTTCCCAGTATTTTGTTTACTCTCCTATGTCAGTCCAGTGATTACTATGTGAGTGTTCTAAAATGTTTGCATTGTTTGCTTGATGTTTAGTACTTGTGGTGGCTGGAATTTATCATTGGACAATGCATCTCATAGCCACAAAAAGAAATTAAATGTGGTTCTAGACTCTTAATTGGTTGCAAAGAGTTCCAAATTTTTTTGAGCTGAACAAAACTACACATTCAGAATTTATGCAAAATGAAGTCTGCTGCCACATTTCAATTGTTACCGCCTACACCTCCAATTCTTATGTCAATTCATTTTCTTTTCAATTGGCTTGGAAGAAGTTGTGCCACGGATGGGTTCCACTTTTAGTGATTGAAGCAAATTTGCTAAGGACAAAATATATCACACATCACACGGCTCCATAGAGAAGAGATGCATTCAGAGAGATGTGCAGATTGTTTTTCACGCTATTCCACTCCACACAATTTGTTTTGATTCTTCAATTGATAAAAAGCACACGGTCCCATGATGGCACAAGTTATATTTCAGTTCACAATTTTTGCAAGAACAATGCTTATAACAAGAGAAACACATGCATTATGAAGAATAATGGAAGGGGCCACCACTTTTGAAAACTTACGTGATAGAGAAAATGGTGTGCACAGTTGAAAGCTATAAAGAATTTCATTACATGTAAGAGGAGGGACCACATATTTCAGCTCACGGTTTTGTGCTTTTGTGGAATGGGAAAATTTATGTCCAAGGCAAATATGAAAGGGGTGTCACGGCCCACATGGAAAAATGAAATGTGTTTTCTCCATTTTATTTTGGCTGGACAAACACATGGGGCCGCCACTTGAAAAACATTCACGGTTCTATTTATTCATTTGGCAAGTTGGAATAAAAAAAGGGACTACCATTCTTGCTGGAACGTGATTTTTCAATGGAAAGAAAAGAAAAGTGGTGTCATGGCCCACTTGGTAGCACATTCACGTAGAAGCATAAGGAGATTGGAGAAGTGTTATGCTAATTCACGTAGCACATGCCACACAGCCAATTATTTTTGAGCAACCATCATTTTAAATGGAAGGAGGGGACTGAAAGCAAAGAGCCCACGAATATTATTGAAAAAGAAGCAGCACACGTCCAGAGAAGAGAAAGCAGCAAGGATGCAGCAACCTCTACCAGTCTAGCAAAAGGGTCCAGGTTCTTTTTGAAAGAAGGAGGTGTACAAAGTGTGAAGGGAGAAGAAGTGATCAATGGGCTGGAGTGGTGTGCAATGTGATGGAAAGAGAGAAGGCCACCAAGCTCACAGTTTTAAGGGACATGTGAGGATGTCACGGTCTTGGCAGCAAGAGGAGACATGCATCCTGAAGGTGGTATTCTCAGCACAAGTGAAGAAGTGAGGAGCACATCCGCGTCCTCCACCAGCAACAAGCAGCAGAATAGGTGCAGCGTTCCAGCAGTGTTGTCACGTTTTGAGTAAAAGTGAAGTGTAATTCTGCAGCAAAAGAAGGGAGCCCACGACCAGAATGGCATTGAAGAAGAAGACAAGATTTTTCCCACGTCCAAGGAATACAATCAGCAAATTAAGGAATTAATTTAAAGTAAGCAACAAAACAAAACCAAGGTGGAAAAATTAGCTGAAATGGAGAAGTCACGGGAGTTTGTGAGAAGTGGCTATAAATAAAAGCAGCATCAGAAAAGCCAGGAGGGGAGTCCAGTGGTGAGGGGGCTGCTGGAAAATCCAGCAGCTGGAAATTGGGGGCTGGAAATTCCAGCAGGGAGCTTATCCAGTTTGCAGAGCACAACTACATCATGGAGTCTTACGGTTAAGAGTTGAACAGTGTACATCATAGGTTCCCATTTTATTCCTTTTGTTTGTTGTAATCTATTTCAATTCAATTTATTTTTCTGAACATCCAAGTGTGTACTGTTTTTATTTTATTTCTGTAATTACATTTCTGCTGCTGTAATTAAATTCTGCTGTTATTTAATTCTCTGTTGTTATTTTTGTGCAATTAAATTTATGTTGTTTTTACTATGTTGTTAATCATTTCACTTTGAATCATTCATTGTAAATTTATTTTCTTTATTTTACTGCAGTGATTTTGATTCTGTTTTTGAATTTTACTGTTTTCTGTATTTACTGTTTTCTGTTTTACTGATTTACTGTATTTCTGTATTCCATTTTTACTGTTTCTGTATTTTTTTTATTTTGGATTCTGTAATTCTGTATTTACTATTTTACTGCAATTATGTGCTGCTGTAATTTTATTTTCCAAAATTTACTGTTTTCTGTTTTTATTATTTTCTGTATTTTGTGTTTTTCTGTATTTTCGTTTTTACTGTTCCAGATTTATTTTTACAGTTTTGTGTTACTGTATTTTAGTTTTTACTGTACCAATTTCGTTTTTACTGTTTTAAATTAGTTTTATAGTTTTAAATTTGTTTTTTTTTTACTGTTTTACGGTTTATTTTTATTGATGTTTTTACTTTAGCGTTTAATGTTTTACGTTTTGTTCATGTTTAATGTTTCTGCGTTTATTTTATTTTGATGTCTTTTACCATTGGGTTTTTACTTTCGTTAAAAAAATATTTCAACGTTTTTAAATTTAGTTTTATTCAATTTCCAGTTCACTTTAATTTTATCGCATCAAAACAACAAAATCACAAAAACAACCCCCCCACTTTGTGTAAAAAATCTGAGACTGAACCACACAAATTGGTCCTTGAGAGACGACCTAGGAGTCAAATCCTAGTCTTATACTGCATTAATTTCTGTGCACATCAAATTTGTATGACCGCGACAGTTCATCACGCACCGACCGAACGCTATACTCACACGAGCTGAAGTCATTAGGCGAGACATCCAACCCACTCTCACTACAAAAATAATATATTTTAGGAGGGGTTAGTTTCCGGCAGTTTTGGAAACCCCGAATAAGTTTCGGCGGTTTTGACTAAAACCGTAGTTACCCCCCTTTTTTTTATTTTCTTCAATTTTTTTTAATGTATCCCCCTAAATAATACCTACCCCTCCCAGCGCCTTTCATTTATTCTACCTTTCCCTGATTCTCTAGTTTCTCCCAAACCCCAATTCTTCTACCTTCACTCATTTCTTCTACCTTTCCCGTGCCTTCTCTGCACCATCTTCGTGTCGGTCTCCCCTTGTTAGGACTGAGCAAAGTGTCGAGGCGTGGAGACATTTGTGGGCTGAGCGAGGCTTTGAGGCAGCGTGGAGGCGCCTTATTGTTCGTCGAGGTGCTCTTGGAACTAAACTGTAGATTTGCTCTCGAAATTCCTCGCATCTATGGTTCACGCGACTCAGAAAGTGGCGAGGTCACTTCATTTTCTCTTCGTTCATTTTCACTCTACACGTTTGTCTCTTGTACCTTAGTCTATTGAACGCGTTCATTGATTCGATTGTGTCTAACTCTTGTATTTTGCTGCTGTTGTTAACTCTTGTATTCGATTGTTGTTAACTACTATTCTGACTTCCTCACATCCACCAACAGTGTGACCTAGAGTTCGCGCTAGAAGAGGACAGGCTACTGATCCACACAGTATAGCTGAAAGAATCAGGGCTTTGCAAGAGCTGGTTCCTAGTGTCAACAAGGTAATAATTTTTCATCCAACTATAATTTTGTTTTAGTACAAGTTAGGCCATAATTGCAAAATTATTGCCTAAAGTTTGGTTGTTCTATGATATATGGGCATTTTGATAGAAAGGGAATGCATGTGACTCTAAATATGTCTCTCTCTCTTCCTACCAATGTTCTTTGATAGGATTGTGTTAATCTCCTCTCTTTTGTTATTTGTTCATGTTATTCAAAAGGAAGGAATTCCTATTGCTGATATGAGAAAATATTGGACAGCTTTGCACTATGATGCATTTTTTAGCTACTCTAGCCCACTGCTTTCTTTTCTATTTTCTTCAAATTCGGGGGATTTCTTATGCTCCCTCCAAATCTACTTTCTCAAATATATTGTTCTTCCATAATTTGAAGAATAAAGAACATTCTACTATAACTAAATTTTATCTACGTTTAGGTTCAGTTTTGTTTTAGTTGCTTTCTCAAGTGCAACATTGGAGGTAAGATGGTGGTAGGGGATCTAAATATAAGTACTAGGATGATGACATTAGATGTCATTAATTAAATCATTCATTATACCAAAGCTTAAGTTGAAAAATTATTCCAATATATGCTTTGTTTTGGAGTGATAAACAGGATAGTGTGCTATAGCAACAACACTTTGATTGTCACTCTGGTGAACTATCAAGATTTGAAGTCCCTTTCTATTGTTGTGTAAAGATTGTGGATTCCTGTAGTAGATTTTCTTTCTTGGAGGGTTTGGTATAAGCAAATTATTTTGACTTTTGCTTACATTGAAACCTAAGCATAGGATGTTTTGAAATTCAAGATTCACCTTCCACTTATGTAACTTCTCCTTCTATGCTTTGAACCTATTTCGATGCTTAGCTAATTCTTCTTCATAGCTTCCTTTCTGATGTTATTTTAAATTATAATTAAGTCTTCATGTGTCTAGTTTTCTTTATATTTTAGATAGTCATAAGTAGTTTTAAATCTGTTTTTTGTCTTACTGAAGTAGTTTAAATAGTTTTTAACCTTTGTAATTGGTAGGTTTAGATTTTAGTAATTTCAATTAAATGGTTTTCTTAAGATGTTTCTTGTAGTAGTTTGATTTGTGTGATTACTTTTTGCTATAAGTAGGAGTTAGTTTAATCTACTTTAGTTTTGAATTTTATTTTACAAATTAGTGTTACTAACTAAGCTTTTGTCTGATAATACTAACGGTTTCAGTTGTTCTAATTTTCTGTGACTAACATGTTTTTGCTATCTTAGTCAGTTATCTAATTTTACTAACATCTCTTGTTGTTTCTAACTTTTTTTTTATTGGTGTTGCTTTTGTAGGTTCTACTAAGTTTTTGTTGTACCAGTTCACACAGAGTTTCATTTTTTTTGCTGCAGTTGTCCTACAATTGTAGTTTCTATCTTTTATTAATATTTTATTTATAATTGTACATTAATTTAAATTTAAATGTTACTTGATTATACTTTCTATGTTTCAGGACATTGTAGCAAAGTTATTTTCATTTTCACAACAGAGGCCAAAGGCTTTGTGCAGCTTAACTAGAACTGGAACAGTTTCTTCCATTACTCTGCGCCAACCAGGTTCTACTAGCATCAGTGTTTCTTACGAGGCACGATTGGGAGGCCATTGAGTGGCAAAACCTGGACTTTGCGAGGCTAGGGGTTTTATTTCGTAAATATTTTTAAATATAGACACTGGGAGAACTTTTTCAACAGTGTGATAAGTATATCTGCAACATAAGTTTTCAATTTTATAAATTAGAGGGAAATTGTTTCCTTAATTAGTATTACTTTATTACAATGTAATGTATTTAATGAGACTTTGTAGTTCACTTTTTTCTATTCTCTTTCCTTTATTGCAGGTGTTCGCTGGGGAATTAATTGTCAATTTCACATATCAGGATAACTACCTGGTTTTCTTTAATCTAATTGATTGTGAATGGTTGCTTCTACTGTTCTGATTCCAAGGTATGATTGTTTCTTTTGTGGAATCACATTTTTAGGTATTAAGTTACGACTATACATCTACATGCGCTTTATAATATAATTTGAGAAAAATGAGAAAAAAAATTAAACTATCTATGGAACAAATGAATAGTCTATAAATGATATTATGCCCCATTACCAATCTAGAAGTAAGATAATGTACCCTATAAGAGTAGTAATAGAATAAACCCAAAACTTTTTGTTTTCTTAGCACATCCAATTCACTGCAGAGATAGACTAGGATGCATAAGTAGGGGTTTCACAGTTTGGTTGATTATATATAATTCAATTTCACCATAATTTTTAATACACACTTACATCATCATTAATCAATTATATTAACCTATTTTCTTTTATCTATTTTTGAATTAATTTACTCTATGAATTATTGTTTTGAAATTTTTTTATTTTTTATCTTAAAAGTATATCATCTTCTTGTTGGTTGAAGCAGAGGTTAATTTCTAAAAGATTTAGATATGTTCCAACTTAGGTAGAGATTCCTAGTTTCCGTACTTTTAAATTAAAAGATTAGTATATTAGGAAAATAGACATCTAAACGGCCTACTCTATTTGTTCAAATGTTTAGATTTTTAAAACTAGAAAGGAGTTGAATTGCATTTAAAGTTGTATATATAGTAATGAAGTTAAATAATTGCATACTTTTTCATTTCTATTTTATTACATTCATCATTACAATATGTGCAGTTAAGCTACATAGAAGTCAATTTGCATATGGATGCATATTTGATATCACCCTCTTAGGTGTTCTTGATCTTAATCAAAGCTTCACTCATTTTTTTAATTCTCTTTGCTTTGTTCAATCAACATTAGAACTTTTCATATTTTGTGAATTTTTTTGTTGGCACAACTTATGTTGGGAGATCAATTTCATTCTTTTTAGCAAGTGTATTCTTGTATATATTCTAATTTATTTTGATGATCTAAAAATTCATAATCAATATTATAACAACATTTTTGTATTCACTTCTTGTGTATCAGGGAGTCCTATTAGCTGTGTTACAAGATTTGGAGACTATTCTGCTAAAAAATCTCAAGTGGTAATACAAAAAATTCTGACTTTGTCCTCAGTTTTGAAAAATGTTCTTGTCAATTACTTGTATTTATTTATGTTGTGTATTATTTCCTTAATATTACTCCTAAAATATTCTTTCCTTAAAATATGAAGTTCCTTCTTCAAATGTTGTTAAGAAATTGGAATGATAACTGATAGTTTTTCAAGAGTTTATAATATGATTTATGTAGATAAAAAGTGAAACAAAATCAATCCTAATAAAGTAGCTAATTGTGAAATTAGCTCCTGAAATAAATCCCTAGATCTAAGGGATTGTGAGTTGACTTTCCCCATAAAAGGAAAGTCGATTGTAAATGATTTTCCTTGGATTAGTTCTCAAAGTTTAGTAAATTCATCTCATATAGTGTATTTCGTTGAATATCGTCACTTATTCTAACCTTCCAATCCTCTTGGCATGAACAGAGGTCGTTGATAATAGTTGAAAAACTGTTATTTTCATGCTTGAAATTGATACTAAAAGCAACCTTTAACACTTAGAAACTAGCTTGAAATCATGCTTTTGTTCATATTTTCAGAAATAAGAGAGCTGGACAGGTTTATGCTTGATTTTAGTGTTTTTGTGCAGGTTTTAAGGTGAATTTGGTGAAAGAAGTGAAGAAGGAGAGAGATGGAATCAGGAAAGACATCAAAAAGTGCAAAAGGAGAAGCCGCAACCACCGCTCAGCGGTAGTTTACCGCTGAGCAGCACTCAGGAAGTCATGTTGGATCCGCTGAGGGGCGAAATGGCCGCTGAGGGGAAGAAACCAACTCACGCACTTACCGCTGAGCGGCAGTTTACCGCTGAGCGGCACTTTTATGGGCTTAGGCCTAAATTTTCTGTATTTTTAGAATAGTATATAAGCTTTAGGACGTCCTAGGGTTTGTATATTTGGCAGAGACGAAGCAAATACTCTCTTTTCCACCCCTTTGAAGGAGGATCTTGGATGCTCAGGCTACCTCTTCACCTTTCTAGGGTTTCATCATTAGTTAGGGTTTTTCCTCTTTGCTTAATGCTTGCTTTGTTTAACTCATTCATTGCTGATTATTGATTTTGTCGATACGGGAACTTACGGGGATTTTGTTTAACTCATTCATTGCTATGATTATTGATTTTGTCAATAGTATATTGGTTTTCGTTAAGCTCCTGCACTTAAGAACTAATTAGTAGGAATGCTAGGAATTGTATGAACTCGTAATTAAGGATAGGCCTTCTTGCAAGGTGATTTAGAGAGTGACATTAACAATTGATTAAAAGAATGTTGAATTCCTAAAATATGAGAGTGGATAAGATGAAATTGATAACCCCAACAACATATTCATCCATCTATTTCATTGAAGTGTTTGTATTATGTTTTCGCCATTGATCAAATTCATGCATACATGTTTATTTTCTGTCTTTTGCATATTAAACTCCAATCAATTTGTTCTTAAGTCTTAAATAATCAACAAATCACATAACTAAACTAGGCCGTGAGTCCTTTGGGAGAACGATACTTGGTCTTACCGAGTTTTATTACTTGAAACGATTCGGTCACACTTGCCAATTGTTAAACAAGTTTGTGGCACCGTTTTTCAGTGTTCATAAATTTGTCATCAAGTTTTTGGCGCCGTTGCTAGGGACTCGTGGTTTAACTAGTTTATCTGTGTGATTATTGATTACCTTTGACTTGTTTTTGAATTTTGAATTTTAAATTTCGAATTTTGATTTTTTTTTTTATTTTCTGTTTTTTATTTTTCGGTTTTTATTTTATTTTATTTTATTCTCTGAATCTTATATCTTCTCTTATATCTTTTTGTGCTAACCAAATCTTCGAGGGTTTTGTTTTCTTGTGTATGTAGGAGGCAATTCAAACTAGGAGCAAGAAAACTGCAGAACCTCTTGTTGAAGGTTTAGACGAGAGTAGACGGAGGAGAAGAATCCGTACATCTAGAGAACTTTTCCCTCCTCCGGAAACTCTATTGCAATCATCACCACAAGGTTCTGACCATAGCACTGAAAACATGGAGAACAATAATATCAGAAGAACTCTTGCTGATTACACAAATACAGCTGGGCCTCAGCATTTTAACTGCATAGCAAGACCAAGAGTCAATGCAGCTAACATAGAGGTCAAACCAGCATTGATCCAACTGGTGAAAAGTAATTAATTCAATGGGTTATCTCACGAAAGCCCATATGAGAACCTCACGACATTTAATGAGATCTGCAACACAGTGAAAATAAATGGGGTGCCAGATGAAGCGATCAAACTTAGCTTGTTTCCATTCTCATTAGGAGGCAATGCTAAGCTTTGGTTAAATTCTTTTCCAGAGGGAAGCTTTACAGAGTGGGAAGCAGTGGTAACAAAGTTTCTAAACAAATACTTTCCACAATCAAAGGTGAATAAAGGAAAGCAAGAGATTTCTTCATTCAAGCAAGGCATGGAGGAATCACTGGGTCATGCATGAGATAGATATAAAAGCTTGTTACGAAAAACTCCCACGCATGGATTTAAAGAAGTGGAAGTAGTCCTAACTTTCCTTGGAGGTCTTGGTTCACAAACCAAGATGATGCTTGACGCCTCAGCAGGAGGAAACATCAAATGGAAAACTCCAGAGGAAGCTACAAAAATCATTGAAAATATGGCTACTAGTGACAACAAGTTCAACATTGAAAGAGGATATCTTAGTCAGAAGGAGTTGTTACAATCAAATGATGCTTTGCTTATTCAAAATAAAATTATTTCTCAACAGTTGGAAGAAGTAATTATGAAACTTTCTAAATTACCACAAGAAATACAACAGGTTTCAATGGTTCAAGGGCAATAGCAAAAAGGGCAAATGCAATTTACTCCATCTGAGAAAACAACAAAACTTGACGAGACTTTCCAAAGATTCTTGAAGACGAATGCATCTTATTGTAAGAATGTGGAAGTTGCGTTTAAAAATATGAAGGTCCATGTTGAGCGAATAGTTGACAAGATGAAAAATGGTAATATCAGAAAGGAGTATAAAACTGTTGTGACCAGAAGTTGTAAAGTGTTAGAGGAGAGAAAAAAAGAAAGAGAGGAGAAAGAAAATGAGAGTGAAAAAGAAACATGTGAGTGGAAAGAAAGAGTTAAGAGAGAGAAAAAGAAAGAGGAAGAAGATGAGAAGAGAGAAAAAAAAGAGAGAGAAGAGAGAGAAGAGAGACAAAAAGAAAAAGAGTTTGAAAAACCACTTCCTTATCCAAAAAATTATTCAAGGAAGGAGAAAGAAAAGCAGTTGGAAAGATTCATGGAGTTGTTTAAGAAGTTGGAGATCACTATACCATTCTCTGAAGGATTGCAACAGTGATGCACAAATTTATGATCACCAAAATATGATGTCACAAACTTGTTTTACAATCGGCAAGTATGACCGAATCGTTTCAAGTAATAAACTTGGTAAGACCAAGTATCGTTCTCCCAAAGGACTCACGGCCTAGTTTAGTTATGTGATTCGTTGATTAGCTAAGACTTAAAAACAAAATAATTGGATTGTATTATGCAAAAGACGAAAATAAACATGTATGCATGAGGTTTTGATCAATGGCAAAAGCAAAAGACAAGCACTTTGAATGAAATATATATATGAATATGTTGTTGGGGGTCAATTTCATCTTATCCACTCTCATATATTTTAGGAATTCGACATTGAAGTCATCATTGTTAATGCCACTCTCTAAATTACCTTGTCAAGAAGGCCTATCCCCAATTACGAGTTCATACAATTCCTAGCATTCCTAGTAATTAGTTCTTTTAGCACAGGAGCTTAACGACAACCAATATAATATTGGGAGTAATTCCCCGGATCTAGACTTCCCCGTACGTTCCCGTATCGACAAAATCAATAATCATGCATTGAATGATTTAAACAAAGCAAGCCTTGAGCAAAGAGGAAAAACCCTAACTATTGATGAAAGAAAGCATAAGTCTTAGATTAAGATGCAATCACAAATTCCATATATGAGAGCTTCAAAAGATTACATTGATTCTGTTAGCAAAAATCAACTATGAAGTTTTGATGATGAACAGAGTTGCACCAGTCAAGACAAATTGAAGATCTATGTATTTTTATAAAGCTTTTATAATAATCAAAATTGGTGTAACAGTGCTCACAAATGTATTAGGACTGACTCTTGTAATTTATATTTATATGATGTTGAGAATCGTCCACAATCTGTTTTAATCGATTAAACCCAGTATTAATCGATTAAAACCGAGGATGGCTCTGAAAACCCAAGTGCCCCTGTAATAATCGATTAAAGCTGATAATAATCGATTAACTAATCGATTAGTCCTGAGAATAATCGATTAACACTAGCCGTTGGGGATTTCAGATTTGAAAAACTAGCCGTTGTACTCATTTTAATCGATTAATACTTGTGTTAATCGATTAAATGCGTTAGATGGCCCATTTTCAAAGAATGGAAGAGTATTTGGCTGAGCCTATAAGATGGCTCTCTCTTGATCTCAAAAAATCACTCTTCCCTTGTGCTAAAGAACACTGAACTCTTTGAGAACTCCGTAGATTGTTGAAGCTAAGGAAACTCTTGTCTGCAAAGTCATGAAGTGCTACTGCGGTGACAGAGGAATAGCTTGTTCATCCTTGGTGTATCCGAGGAAGTGTCTGGAAGAGAATCATCCTTCGTGAAGCATTCGAAGGAGGTGGTCATCCTTTGTGAAGATTCAAAGGAGGTGTAAGTTCGTCTCTTGTGGTTTCAAGAGAGGTGGTATTTCTAAACTGTTACAAATTGTTTTTCTGTGTGACTAATATTTGTAACTGTTTTGTGTTAGTGAAAAAGGTTTATCTTGTTTGAGATAAGCGACTGGACGTAGGATCCCAGTGATCTGAACCAGGATAAAATCACCTGTGCAATTTTTCTCTTTCCTTTACTCTATTATTTATATTTAACTATCTGCTTAGTAAGAAAAATTAAGAGAAAAATATCAAAAGGAAAAATAAAAAGTATACAACCAATTCACCCCCCCTCTTGGTTTGTTCCAAGCTAATAATTCCCTTGCAGCGATTCTAACAATTGGCATCAGAGCTTGCTTTGATAGTCATTCAAATGGAAGGATCACATCAAACCTTTGCAGAGGGTGCATCAATCAATAGACCCCCACTATTCACAGGTGAGAACTATGCATTCTGGAAGGTAAGAATGCAAATATTTATTGAATCTATTGATTGTGAAATTTGGGATGTTATTGCATCTGGTTCTTCTGTTCCTACTAACAATATACAGGAACCAAAGCCCCGTGGTCAATGGACCATTGAAGAAAAGAAAAGATTTCAAAATGACGTAAAAGCCTGGAATATCATTGCGTCAGATTAACTGTTGATGAGTTCTACAGAGTTTCTGTCTGCAAAACTGCTCAAGAAATGTGGGAAGTACTCAGAGTGACGCATGAAGGAACATATGATGTAAAGAGGGCAAGGAAGAACTCCCTAATTCAAGAGTATGAAATGTTCCGAATGAAGCAAGGAGAAACAATTTCAGACGTTCAAAAACGCTTCACCAACATTTTCAATCATCTCATTGGATTGGGTAAGTCATTTGATACCGATGAACTTAACATTAAAATCTTGAAGTCTTTAGACAGGTCTTGGCAACCTAAGGTGACTGCAATCTCGGAATCACAAAACCTCAACACCATGACTATGGCGGCACTCTTTGGAAAGTTGAGGGAACATGAACTAGATCTTGGAAGACTTGATGAAGAAGAAGCAAAAGCAAAAAACAACAAGAAGAGTTTGGCATTAAAGTCAGAGGTTGAAAGAAGCAAAGGTAAATCAGAAGATGAAGACTCAGACGAAGAAGAAAACTTAAGCCTTGTGATCAAAAGATTAAACAGGTTCATGAAGTCTAAAGGTAAAGGAAGGTTTAGATACGAAAAGAAAGATAATCAAGCATCTTCCTCAAATTACCGATGCTACAGCTGTGGAGAAAAGGGGCATCTAAAAGCAGACTGCCCAAATCAGAAGAAAGGTGAAGGCAAAAAGGAGAAAAGATTTTTCAAGAAAAAGAAGGCATACATTGCATGGGAAGACGACAATGAGTCTATTTCAGATTCAAGCGATTCAGATGAAGAAGCAAATATCTGTTTGATGGCAGATGATGATAATGTCAGCCAAGTAAGTAGCTCACATTATTCTGATAATGATAGTCACGTTGATGAAGATGAATTGCATGAAACATATGCTGCATTGTTAATTGAATCTAAAAAATTAAATATTTCTCATAAAAGGCTGAAAAAGGATTTTAAAAATTTAAAATCTAAATTTGACAACCTTCTTGAAGAAAATAAATATTTGAAGTTTACTTCTGAAAATCTCACTAAAATAAATGATGCTTTGAAAACTGAATTTACAAATTCATCTGAAGAAAACAGAAGTTTGAAAAATAAATTTTTATATCAAGCAGAAGAAATCAGGAATTTGAAAAGTAAAGTTTTATATTATGAAAAAGAAAAATATATTGCTAATAATGAATGTGAATCTTGCATAAAATTCAAATATTTTTCTGAAAATACAACTACTGGAGAATGTAGTAAAATCTCTGAAAATAAAGCTGCTGAGAAATCTGTTCCTAAAAATAAATATAGAATCCGCAAAGCAAGGGTAGAAAAAGGAACGATTAACAGAAACACAAATGTTGTATCCTGTTTTTACTGCATGAGAAAAGGCCATACCTCAAACAAATGCAGAATTAAACGCTTTGGTGTTTCTAGTGGAAGATATGTTTGGGTTGCTAAATAATTTGAATCTAACCCAAAAGGACCCATACAAAGAAGTTGGGTACCTAAAATAACTTGTTTGTTCCTTTCTTTTTCAGGTATTATAGAAATCAAGAAAAGTCATGTGGTGTCTCGATAGCGGTTGCTCAAAACACATGACAGGAGACAGGACGAAGTTCACAAACTTTAAAGAAAAGGAACAAGGCTTTGTTACCTATGGTGACAACAACAAAGGAAGAATTCTTGGAAAAGGGGATATAGGAAGCAAAGACACCTTAATGATCAAATACGTGCTATATGTAGAAGGACTGAGGCATAACTTAATTAGCATAAGTCAACTATGCGACAAAGGATTCAAGGTAACCTTTGAGAAGAATTCTTGCACTATTTTTAAGAATGATTCTTCTGAAATTGCATTAAAAGGAGTTAGACATAAAATAATATTTATTTAATTGATTTAGAAAACATATTAAATAAAAATATTTCATGTTTAGTTGTTAAAGAGGAAAACCCATGGTTATGGCACAGGCGTGCTGCTCATATACATATGCAACAACTTAACAAACTTGTATCTAGAGATCTAGTAATTGGTTTACCAAAATTAAAATTTGTAAAAGATACATTGTGTGATGCATGTCAAAAGGGTAAACAAGTTAAAAATTCCTTTTCTTTCAAAAAATATTGTTTCTACTTTAAAACCTTTGGAACTTTTACATATGGATTTATTTGGTCCTTCAAGGATAAAAAGTTTTGGTGGAAACTATTATGCGTTAGTTATATTTGATGATTTTTCAAGATATACTTGGACCCTGTTTCTCACTCTTAAAAGTGAGCTTTTAAAGAATTTAAAAAGTTTGTTGTTTTAATTCAAAATGAAAAGGATCTAAGAATAAAAGCTATTAGAAGTGACCATGGTGGTGAATTTCAAAATGAATTATTTGAAAATTTTTGTGAAGAACATGGTATTTCTCATAACTTTTCTTCACCTAGAACTCCTCAACAGAATGGAGTCGTAGAAAGAAAGAACAGATCCTTAGAGGAACTTGCTCGTACTATGTTAAATGAAAATAATGTTCCTAAACAATTTTGGGCTGATGCTGTGAGTACTGCTTGTTATGTCTTAAATAGAATGATAATTCGACCTATTTTAAAACGTACTCCTTACAAACTTTTCAAGAATAGAAAACCAAATGTTTCCCATTTAAAAATCTTTGGATGCAAATGCTATGTTTTAAACAATGGAAAACAAAATTTGGGAAAATTTGATTCAAAAGCTGATGAAGGATTTTTTCTTGGATATTCTTTAACAAGCAAAGCATATAGAAATTTTAATAGAAAAATGTTCACAATAGAGGAATCCATACATGTTACTTTTGATGAAATTGTGGACCTTGAGGCAAAACCTCTTGAGTCAGAAGAATCTGATGCAGGAACAACTGAAGATTCATCAAAGGAGACAAATGAAGAGAAGAATTATAACAATCCTCAGGATGAAGATTTAAATAAAATATGGCAACAACCTAGAGGATTATCTTTGGACAACATAATTGGCGATATCACACAAGGGGTAAACACAAGAAGTAATACTGCAAATTATTGTATGAATGTTGCTTTTGTGTCACAGATTGAACCAAAGAATATTAAAGAAGCCCTTCAAGATGAAAAATGGTGTATCGCAATGCAAGAAGAACTCAACCAGTTTGAAAGAAATCAAGTGTGGGAATTAATTCCCAGAAAAGACACTCATCAAGTAATTGGAACTAAGTGGGTGTTCAGAAACAAGCTGGATGAAGAAGGAAACATCACCAAGAATAAAGCTAGGCTTGTTGCAAAAGGATATAGTCAAGAAGAAGGTATAGATTATGATGAGACATACGCTCCAGTTGCCAGGTTAGAGGCAATACGCCTACTTCTTGCTTATGCATCTATAATGAAATTTAAATTATTTCAAATAGATGTTAAAAGTGCTTTTCTAAACGGTTATATCAAAGAAGATGTATTTGTTGAACAACCACCTGGTTTTGAAGATTTTAAAAACCCAAATCACATCTACAAATTAAAGAAAGCACTATATGGTTTAAAACAGGCACCTAGATCTTGGTATGAACGTCTGAGCAATTTTCTTGTAGAAAATGATTTCAACAGAGGAAAAATTGATTCAACATTATTCATTAAAAAGAATGGAAAACATTTTCTACTTGTTCAAGTATACATAGATGATATTATTTTTGGTTCATCTAACGCAACTCTTTGCGAGAATTTTGCTAAGTCCATGCAGGGAGAATTTGAGATGTCAATGATGGGAGAACTTACTTTCTTCCTCAGACTTCAAATCAAACAAATGGAGGAAGGAACCTTTATATCTCAAACTAAGTATTGCAGGGAAATTCTTAAAAAGTTTGAAATGGACAATGCTAAAGAAGCATCAACTCCCATGGGGACATCCTGCTACTTAGACAAAGATGAGACAGATAAAGAGGTAATCCAGACCAAATACAGAGGTATGATTTGCTCTTTATTATATCTCACTGCTAGTAGACCTAACATCATGCAAAATTGTATGTGTGTGTGCTAGGTTTTAGTCAAGCCCTAGAGAGTCTCATCTCACTGCAGTAAAACGCATTTTTAAATACCTTAAGGGGACAACATCCTTTGGTTTATGGTATCCTTCAGGCGCTGAGCCTAGTCTTGTAGGATTTTCTGATGCTGATTATGGAGGCTGTAAAATAGATAAGAAAAGCACCAATGGAACCTGTCACTTTTTAGGTAGTTCCTTAGTCTCTTGGCACTCTAAGAAACAAGCCTGTGTAGCATTGTCAACCACTGAAGCTGAATACATTGTTGCGGGTAGTTGTTGTGCACAGATCTTATGGATGAAACAGCAATTAGAAGACTATGATATTCATTTAGATCATATTCCGCTTAAGTGTGATAACACTAGTGCTATAAAACTCACCAAAAATCCTATCATGCATTCTAGAACCAAGCATATAGAAATTAGGCATCACTTCATTAGAGACCATGTCCAAAAAGGAGATTGTGAAATGGATTTTATAGATTCTAAGCATCAATTAGCGGACATTTTCACCAAAGCATTGCCCAAGGATAGATTTTTTGAGCGTAGAAGAGATCTTGGAATATTAGAAATAGTAAAATAGGCATTCTTGGAATTAATCTTGCATTTTTCGTTGCTTAACGCATTTAATCTGCTTGTAAATCGATTAAAAGCGCTACCTACACATTTACGACTGGATTAATCGATTAATCCAAGTATTAATCGATTACATAATCGATTAAAACTTCCTTTAATCAATTAAATGCGCTCCAGAAGGTTTTTTTAAATTGGTTTTCAAATCTAGCCGTTGCCAACGGCTATTAACGGGCAAAATCTCCAAATCTAACCGTTGGGATGCATTTTTGAGCCTATTTATACCCCACTTGGTCCCCATTTTCATTACTTGAACAAATATTAAGCATATCTCTCTTACTTTCTCTCTTCTTTCACCAAAATCCTTGTCTTTCACTCATCTCAATGGCTGAATCTTCAAGAAGAAGGAGAAGAAGAACAAGTGGTGTTTCTGAAAATAGTGTCCAAAGAAGAGATGCTACCCTAGAAGGGTGGCTCTCCGATGAAGAAGATCAACTATCTTTCTCACGATTTTGGAAGGAAAGGAAGCTCATCAAACAAAACTTCATTGATCTCTCTTGGTATACATCCTACAACTTCTCCTTTCCCAATCTCATCATTGAACAAGGAGTTCAACATCTAATGGAACTCCGTGGAAGGTATTATCCGGATCTTGTTCGCACTTTCTATTTTAATTTAAAGATCCGGGAGGGAGTTTTTCAAACAAGAGTAAAAGGTGTGGACATTGTCTTGGACAATGACATTTGGACAAATGTAGCAAAAGTCCCTGTCTTAGAACATTCTCAAACTATTCCAGATGACTTTGCTCAATTCAATAAGATAGCAGTGTACCAGTCTTTTCTCCACAATCCTCGTCAGCACAATGCTCGTCTCTTCCTTGCTGGTGGACTCAAGATCGAAGAACGCCTCTTGCACTACCTAATTGTATGGATTTTGTGCCTTAGAGGATCAAATCATGCCCAATGCTCTGAGACTGATCTCATCATTATGTACGGTATACTTCAGAGCATTCCACTAAATTGGCCTCACCTGATTAAGACAATAATGTTCAAGGCCAAAAGGTTAGATGTTGCTGATGGACAAATTTATGATCACCAAAATATGATGTCACAAACTTGTTTTACAATCGGCAAGTATGACCGAATCGTTTAAGTAATAAACTTGGTAAGACCAAGTATCGTTCTCCCAAAGGACTCACGGCCTAGTTTAGTTATGTGATTCGTTTATTAGCTAAGACTTAAGAACGAAATAGTTGGATTTTACTATGCAAAAGACGAAAATAAATATGTATGCATGAGGTTTTGATCAATGGCAAAAGCAAAAGACAATACAAGGTTTAGTTCACCATATTCATGGTGAACCTAGATGAACAATAATGAAAGAATGAAGGATAAAACCCTAGAAAGGTGAAGAGGTAGCCTGAGCATCCAAGATCCTCCTTCAAAGGGGTGGAAGAGAGAGTGTTTGCTTCGTTTTTGCCAAAGATATCAACCTTAAGACATCTAGGTCTTTAAATAGGACATAAAAATAATAGAAAACGGGTCCAGGCCCAAACAGATCATAAAATCGCATAAAACTGGCCCAAAACTCGTCTGGTTGACTTTTTTCGTATTCTGGTTAACTGGTTGACTTTTTTGGTTGACTGGTTGACTTTTCTGGTTGACTGGTTGACTTTTCTGGTTTCTGGTTGACTTTTCAGCACTCCAATCATTCGGTACTTCAATTCTTCTTTCAAATCATTCAATTAGCCTACAAAATAAAGGGAATCTTGCACAAAACCATTAAATTCACTTTCAACTCTCTTATTCACAAAACTAAACAAAAATATGAGTTCAAGCTAGTTTCTAAGTCTTAAAGGTTGCTTTTGGTATCAATTTTAAGCATAAAAATAACAGTTTTTCAACTGTTATCACTCCACACTTAGCACACTTAGAATTTTCGAAATACTCTCATTAAGAGCCTTACTCTTCTGTCCAGAACACTCATTCAACTTTGGAATTAAAGGAAATGATTCCTAGACACAAAAGGACCCATGGATTTGTTATTTAGTAATGATAAATCAATAAAACAATACCTCATACTCCTTTCCAGCCCCAAAACATGGAGGGAATGTCTAAAAGGGTCCCCAAAATATTTCCACAAAAAGAGTCGCAGCCAGCCAGCTCATTTTGTCGACATTTGCAAAAAAAACAAATCACAGCTCACGCTCGAGCACTGGGACACAAGTCCCCCACAGCATCACAATTGTCGCAACTTTGACAGTCCGGTTGACCCCCTTACCGAAATCGAAAATACGCGTATGAGTACTCAAATCGAATTTCTTTGAGTCTACTATCCAATAAAAATAGAATCAACTCAATTGATATTTTCCACAAAAAGTTATAATTAAAATAGTAAACCATGTCAAGTTTGACAGCACTTTATTTTACATTATAACTTAAACTTTTTACAACTAGGTAAGTTCGTGAGATTCTAGGGTCTTACAAGAATCGAGGCAAACAATTTTGGGGTTGCCCTAGGTATAAGGGTGGAAGTGAAAATACTAGATGCAACTACTTCAAATGGTCCAGTGATTGGGGAATTGACAAAAATGTTAGCTGTGAGGTGTTGGAAGCAAATGATGAGAGGTTGTTGAAGAGTTTTGAAAATGAAAGTGATAAGAAGATAGTTGGTGTGCAAAAAGTTGTGATGGATGTTCAAAGGTGGATGAAATTTTTGGTTGGGGTTGTTAGTGTTCTATGTGTAATGAACATTATTATATTTACAATGTTGATGGGAAGGGCTTGATAATGTATGTGTAGGTTTAATGTAGGTCTGTTTTAGTATTGTAGGGTTGATCATGTTAATGTAGTTTTCTTTAATGTATATTAGTTGCAATGTATCACTTTCAGATGTTTAATGAAATTAAAATTTGCAAACAACTAGTACAATTGTTGTGTCTATTTTGGTATCAATTTTATGTCAACAATTGGCTTATATATGCATAGAGGGAACTATTTCTTCTGCTTGATGCAGAAAAATATTTTGCAGATACTACACTTTCAACATTTTTTCAAAAATTCTTTGTCCAAAGAAAAATCAACCTTTTAATGTTCTCTTTAAGGGACAATGTTCTGTGTCCAAACAAAACTCAACTTTTTAATGGAAACATTTGGATAAGATATTGTAAAATAATACCAAAAGTAGTCATCCATTGTTCATACAAATACCAAAATATAGGATCCTGAAATAGAATACTGAAACATAAAACATTGTTTATAAAACATAAAACATTTGTTTTCATCTATTACATTTGCTTTCCTTAAAACATAAAACATTCTTCAACTCTGAATTGGTTCTTCTCCATCTGGTTGACCCTCAGGCAATGAATTGGGTTCTTCTCCCTCTTCCTGTACTTGGTTTCTCTTGGGGCAGCGTTTTCTGTTGTGACCCACTTCCCTACACATGCTACATATCTTCAGTAATCCCCCTTTTCACATTTTGGTGCTCCTTTTCTTCAACTCCCATTGGTCTAACTTCCTTTTCTTCTTAGGACGACCAATCATCTTTCGTTTTTATGGAGGCATGACATTTGGATATTCGGTTACATCCCAGAGGTTGTTTCCATTAATGGGATAGATAACGGAGGAATAACATTCTTCATACGTAGATTTTTGAAAACATACAGGTATGTAGTTGATAACGATTGAAAAACCGTTATTTTGATACTTAACTTTGATATTAAAAACACTCTTTCTGACTTAGAAACTTGCTTTAACTCATGTTTTTCTTTAGTTTTGTGAATAAGAGAGTTGAAGGTGAATTTAATGGTTTTGTACTAGATTTCCTTGATTTTGTAGGCTATTGGAATGATTTGAAAGAAGAGTTAAAGTACTGAATGGTTGGAATGCAGAAAAGTCAACCAAAGTGCAAAAAAGTCAACCAGGATGCAGAAACGTCAACCAATCAACCAGAGTGCAAAAAAGTTAACCAGTGTGCAGAAAAGTTAACCAGTGTGCAGAAAAAGTAGCGTTGAGCGCCAGCTTTGGGCAGTTAAGTGCCGCAATCACTGTTGGGCGCCCTTTTTGGGGTGCTGAGTGCCAGTTTCGTGGGTTTGGACCCGTTTTCTCATATTTTTATGTTCTATTTAAGGGCTTGCACGTTCTAGGGATTGTATCTTTTGATGGCTTAAGCACAAAAACACAATTTTCACCCCATGGGGGCAGATTTTCGGATGCGGGAGTCTCCTCTTCTCTTTCTAGGGTTTTTCTATCTCTTTCATTCTTTCATTCCATTGTTCATATAGTTTCTCCATGATAATGAGGAACTAAACCTTATTTGTTGTTGGAAAAGATGTAACCTCTTAACCTCTCATGTATTGAATTGATTTATATTATAAATGTTTTACTTCATTAATTGTTAACGTTTTTCCTCTACGCTCTATGCATGCTTTGTTTAACTCATTCAATTGCGTGATTATTGATTTTGTCAATATGGACACATATAGAAAAATCTAGAACTGGGGAAATTCTTCCAAAAGCAATATTACCAAGACATAGGGATAGGAGGGTTGGTTGCCTTTAAGTTTCTGTGCGAATGTAATGCATGATTAATTGTTAGGGAGACAAAACATTGTGAACTAGTAATTAGGAGTAGGCTTTTTTCACCGAGACATCGGGTTTAAGGTAAATTAGAAAATGACACTAACATTAATGAAGAAGATGAATTCATATATGCATGAGAGAAAATTAGGTGAAATCTAAACCTAACAACAATATCATCAACTTCATCCATTCATTCTTGTGTTTAGCCTCAATTGATCAAATTGCATTCATGTTTATTTTATTGCATTTACATTCAAAACCCCCAAAATTTGTTCTTTAGAGTCTTAATTAGTTGAGTAATCACATAACTGTTTAGTGTCGTGAGTTTATTGGAAAACGATACTTGGTCTTACCATTTATTATTACTCGATACGATTTGGTACACTTACTGAAGTGTTAACAATAGTCCTCTACATCTATGTTGAGAAACCTCATTGTTGCTAATGCATGAACACAAGGTATGTCACTAATGCTCCATTTCCTGCAAGAGCATGAATATTGATCTATATCCACCACAAACTTGTCCTCACTTTGGGACACATGTTTGACTTCAAATAGCCTTTGTGCAGATCAACAGTCAACATAAATAAAGAAAACACAAACATTAGTTATATTGCTTAATGGGATAATATAAACAAAGAAATACATATTTGATACTAAGTTGGATACTTGAGAATCCAATTCTTTGTTAGTAGCTTCTCCTTTTGTAGTCTACTAAGTATTTTTGGACAAATTGATGACTTAAATGACCTTACTCTTGACCTATTAGTGGCTCATCTCTTCATCTAGTAAATTCTGATTTCCTCTAACATTATAATAATTGGTTTTGTCCTCGTTTGAGCCAAAACACTATTAAAGGCTTCTAACATGTTATTTACCAAGGTATCACATTTTACTGTGCTTATGAACTTTGATCTGGACCAAAACCTTCAATGAAGATGTATGTCATATAATGACTATGTAGATTAATCAGTAAGTAAAACATATGTAAACTAAGATAGGCAAACCTTGGAGGAACAACCATCAAATGTCGAAAAACATCTTGGTTCACCTCTTTGATACTTCTCATCTTATTCTCCCATTTTTGTGGGTAGGTTGTTGTAGTTGTCCTCCACATAAGCTTCTTAAGATTCTTTCTTGGGAATTTCTTCCTGAAGTTGGCATATAAATGTCTTACACAAAATTTGTGTGCAACTCCAGAAACAACATCTTGTACAGCTGGTAACAAGCCCTGTGAATGAGTGATCAAAAGGTTAGCTGATATTGATTTAAATTCATTTGTATAAGATAAAAGACAATGAATATAATGCAATTTACCTGTTATTGATCTGATGTCAATGTCAGTGAAGAACACACCTCAGGTCCACCTAGGTCTTCAATCAATAGCTCCATAAACCATGTCCAACTCTCCTTGTTCTCGACCTTTATGATGGCATTGATAATAGTTGAAAACTGTTATTTTCATGCTTAAAATTGGTATTAAAAGCAACCTTTAACACTTAGAAACTAGCTTGAAATCATGCTTTTGTTCATATTTTTAGAAATAAGAGAGCTGGATAGGTTTATGCTTGATTTCAGTGTTTTATGCAAGTTTTAAGGTGAATTTGGTGAAAGAAGTAAAGAAGGATAAAGATGGAATCAGAAAAGAACTCAAAAAGTGCAAAAGGAGAAGTTGCAACTTCCGCTCAGCGGCAGTTTACCGCTGAGCAGCACTCAGGAAATCCCGTTGGCTCCGCTGAGGGGTGAAAATGCCGCTGAGGGGAAGAATCAACTACGCACTTACCGTTGAGCGGTAGTTTATCGTTGAGTGACACTATTTTTGGCTTGGGCCTAATTTTCTGTAATATTACAAACATTATATAAGCTTTAGGTCTTCCTAGGGTTTGTATCTTTGGCTGAGACAAAGCAAACACTCACTTTTCCACCCCTTGAAGGAAGATCATGGATGCTAAGGCTATCTACTCATCTTTCTAGGGTTCTATCTTTCCTTATTTCATTATTGTTCATCTAGTGTCACCATGAATATGGTGAACTAAACCTGATATTGTTGTTGGGGAATCAATGTAGTCTTGTAAAACTCTCATATATGGAATTTGTGTTTTAACATCTTATTTTAAGATACATGCTTTCTTTCATCATTAGTTAGGGTTTTTCCTCTTTGCTTAGAGCTTGCATTGTTTAACTCATTCAATTCCATGATTATTGATTTTGTCGATATGGGAACATACGGGGAAATCTGGATCCGGGGAATTTCTCCCAATAACATATTGCCTAGACATAGGAATATGAGGGTTGGTTGCCGTTAAACTTTTGCACTTCAGAATTAATTATTAGGAATGCTAGGAATTGTATGAACTCGTAATTAAGGATAGGTCTTCTTGCAAGGTAATTTAGAGAGTGGCATTAACGTTGATAAAAAGAATGATGAATTCCTAATGTATATGAGAGTGGATAAGATGAAATTGATTACCCCAACAACATACTCATCCATATAATTCATTCAAAGTGTTTGTGTTCTTCTTTTCCATTGATCAAAACTCATGCATACATGTTTACTTATTGTCTTTTGCATTTTAAACCTCAAGAATTTATTTACAAGTCTTAAATAATCAACAAATCATATAACTAACTAGGTCGTGAGTCCTTTGGGAGAACGATACTTGGTCTTACCGAGTTTATTACTTGATATGATTCGGTCACACTTGCTGAGGGTTAAACAAGTTTTTGGCACCATTTTTCGGTGTTCATAAATTTGTCATCAGGCATATGCGAGTGGCAACATTTGGTCGTTTGCATCTCGAGCAATAGCAGTTAACAGCTCACCACAATGTCTGCCTTTTAAAAAGGCTCCATCAAGGCCAATGATGGGCCTGCATGATAGGAAGCTATCTTTGCATGCCTTTAGGCATGTGTAAGACCTCTTGAATATTGGTTTTCCATCATTTTGCTCAACTTTGACCTTGATTGCGGACCCTGGGTTTCTTGCTAATAGCTCATGGGCATAATCATAAATTCTATTATATTGCTTAATGAAGGACCCTTCCACTTCGTCTGATGCATAGGCTTTGGCCTTGTAAGCCATATTCTTAGATATTGCTATGTTCCATTTCCTACTAATTTTATCTCTAATTTTTACTTAGCCATTTTGCATTGAATAGGCACAACTTGTGTTCCCTACTACATGTATGGTTGTCAACCATAGTCCTTAGTTGCCATGATTTTACTGCATCCGTGAAACCACAATATCACCCACGGACATTCTTCTTTTGATGCCAAACATTTAACCCTTATTTTTTTTTATCATTCTTAACAAGTTTCATATTTTTACCATTCTCTACTGCATAACTTTCTATGGCATCCAAGATGTCTTCTTTATGCACAAAATATGTTCCCACTTCCCACTTTAAATAAACCATATTTCTTGGCATACTAAATGTTGAAAATTTCCCATAACCCTCTTCATCTTCACTTTCTTCATCACTTATGTCAGGAGAAGTTAAGTCCTCAGATTGCCATTCATCATTGAACAAAGTGGAATCACTAATATCATCTTCTTCCATATCTGACTTAGACCCAGGTAAAACACATTCAACCTCAACCTCCATATTACCAGAACTTTCACTGAAGTCACACTGCACATTTATGTTTACTAACCTATCCTTATTATTCATCTCACCATCATGTGATGTACTCCAATCACGAACTTGTTCTTCTATATCCTTCATGTCTTCAACTTCTATTGTGTAAGTCTCACCATCCTATGCTTCTATCCTCTCAACCTCAACATGACCTTCATCAACTTCTATCCTTAAACCCTCAACTTCATCTGCTTCTGTCCTCTCAGCCTCACCATGAGCTTCCTCAACTTTTGTCCTTTCACCCTCAACTTCATCTGCTTTTGTCTTATCACCATCACCTTCGTCAACTTCTATTCTCTCCACCTCAACTTCATTTGCTTTTGTCTTATCACCATCCTGTGCTTTTGTCCTCTCAACCTCAATATAACCTTCATCAACTTCTATCCTTAAACCCTCAACTTCATCTACTTCTGTCCTCTCAGCCTCACAATGAGCTTCCTCAACTTCTATCCTCTCTCCCTTAACTTCATCTACTTTTGTCTTATCACCATCACCTTCATCAACTTCTATTCTCTCCACCTGAACTTCATCTGCTTCTCTCCTCTCAAGTTCATTTATATCAATTTCTTTTTTGTCACCCTCAACACCATATGGTTTTATTATCTTAGCCTGACCAACAACAACTTCTATCCTCTCACCATCAGCACCTACCCCCTCATCCAACTGTTGTCTAACACCATCATCTGTAGTCTCACCAAACTGTGCACCTTCACCACCCTCATTCACCTCAGGTGCAACTTCTTCACCTCTTTCATCAACATTGTATTCAATGATGTGAATGACATCAGTTTGAGACAAAATGTGAACAACATATAAATGAACTTGTCCATTTTACTGAGCTAAAGTGATCATATGCATGGCACCTACGTCATCACACAAGGCTTCTAGCTTATAATCTAATATAGGACCACATCCAATAGAAAACCATAACTCCTTAAATACATCGTACCCAAGACTTTTGACTACACTGACTACAACAAAATAACTGCATAAGTCAGGATCAAAACACATTTTATCACTTTCCCCTTCATACTTTAGGCAGCCATAATTCACAAACTTTCCCCATGGTGCATAACAACCTCTATATCATCGTTCATTATAGACAACATAATCAAGAATGTTCTACACCTAAAAATAAGCCTAAAACAAAAAAAAAACACTGCTTATTAAAGTGATAATGACAGGACAAACGAAGTGTAACTATGGGGGACATGAGACCACAAGTGCAATATGCAAACACCACATTTTTAGACAACCCCAACCCCACATTCAAAAAAGCATCGCCAGATAACAACAAAAAGTACCGAATATTAAATTCATATATATCTAAAGTAGAGATACTAACCTTCCACCAAATTCCAGTTGAACCACTTCACACACACATTGAACAACTTCGCGATTCACGTCGAAACTTCAATGATGAAGCTCCAAAGCCCTAATTAAGTCTGTATCGTCTCCACTAAGGACTTCACGCAAGGTTGCGATGCACTCTCCTCTCAATTTTTTGGTCCCATATTGAATCCCAATTTCAATTTTATTGAACCCTAAATCCCATTTCAGAATTCCATAATATTATATTATCACATTTTACAAATTTTCACATATAAAGCTCTCAGCATGCCACGATTCAACTCTCAACATGCCACGTTTAAAAAAATTGACATGTCAACCTCAGCAAAAACTTAACCTCGTTAATTCAATTTAACGGCAAGGGCTTAATTGTTTCAAATTAGCAATATTTAGGACTCTATTTGGGATTTTAAAAAAACAGATATCAAAATGGAAAAACCCTACATAAATAGGGACAAGTAAAGGGGTTTAACCTTTATTTTTATAGAAAAATAATTTGGAAAATTTGTTTGGGAAATTGTTTGAAAAGTTGTTTGAAAATTATGTTTGAGAAACTCTTTGAAAAATGATTTTGGATTTTTGGGAAGTGAACCTGACAAGGACTAGCCTTACTCCTACGTATCTCCACTCATGATGAAGAATCAAAGATCACATAGTTCTGGCTTTTCTTCATTTGAAAAAGGTTGATATTTTTAATTGTGGGGATTTTATGATTTTTTATGTATTCTTTGAATTATTAAAAAAAACAATGTTATAACATGAACAACGAGTTCGACACCTAAACAAATGGAAGATAAAACTATTTTTACAATTTTTGAAGGTTTTGTATTTTTTATGATTTTGTAATTTTTGTCATTGTTAAAAGTGAAGGTAATAAATACTAGGCCAAAGTGAACGATCACATGAGTATTTATACCTTCTTTATTTAATTATTAAAAGGATTAAGGGTAATAAGTATTAAGCTGATGTGGATCATCGCACGAGTACTTATATCATTGGAAACATTGAAAATTTATTTTTTGTAATTTTATAACTTTTATATTTGTTCTCAAAGAAAGAATAAGGTAAGTTATGAAAGATGAATGTAAGAATAAAATGAGTGTAAAAGAAAGCAGTAAAAATAAAAGAGAAGCACATTAAATTGGGAGAAATATATGTACTGTGTTAACAAAGAGAATGATGATTAGAAGAAAACCTTATTTGTAAAAGTTTGTGTGAAGAGCCAAATGTAAGATGAAGAAGATAACCTTTGGGTAGAAATGTGGTATAAGATTTATGGTGTATAAAGAAGTTAAGAAATGGTAAAATGTAAGAGAAGAACAGAGTAAAGTTTTGGGAAGGAAGATGTGTTTGTATGAAAATGGAGTGAAGAAGTTTGTGTGGGAGAGAAGAAATGTAGTATGTGTGTCTAAAAGATAAAGTGAAGAGTATATGGGTATCTATAAAGTTATGGATAATGAAAGTGGAGTTAAACAGAGTTAGTGAGGAAAATACAAAAAGTTATTGTGAAAAGAAATAAAATAAAAAGTAGGTGAAAAAATTAGATGAAATAAAATATAATAAAAAAAAGTGAATAGAAAAAGTTAATGTAAAAAATAGACGAAAGAACTAATATAAAAAGTGAGTGAAGAAATAAGGTGAATAAAATATAATAAAAAAAGTTAATAGAAAAAGTTAGTGTGAAACATAAGTGAAAGAAATAATATAAAATGTGAGTGAAGAAATTAGGTGAAATAAAATATAATAAAAAAGAAAATAGAAAAAGTTAATGTGATAAATAGATGAAAGAAATAATATAAAAAATGAGTGGAAAATTAGATGAAATAAAATATAATAAAAAAAGTAAATAATAAATATTAGTGTGAAAAATAAGTGCAAGAAATAATATAAAAAGTGAGTGAAAAAATTAGGTGAAATAAAATATAATAAAAAAGTGAATATAAAAAGTTAATGTGAAAAATAGATGAAGAAAATAATATAAAAAATAAAATAGAAAAAGTTATTGTGCAAAGAAATAAAATAAAAAGTGGGTGAAAAAATTAGATGAAATAAAATATAATAAAAAAAGTGAAAAGAAAAAGTTAATGTAAAAAATAGACGAAAGAAATAATATAAAAAGTGGGTGAAGAAATAAGGTGAAATAAAATATAATAAAAAAAGTTAATAGAAAAAGTTAGTGTGAAACATAAGTGAAAGAAATAATATAAAAAGTGGGTGAAGAAATAAGGTGAAATAAAATATAATAGAAAAAGTTAGTGTGAAACATAAGTGAAAGAAGTAATATAAAAAGTGAGTCAATAAATTAGGTGAAATAAAATATAATAAAAAAAGTGAATAGAAAAAGTTAATGTGAAAAATAGATGAAGGAAATAATATAGAAAATGAGTAGAAAAATTAGACGAAATAAAATATAATAAAAATAAGTAAATAATAAAAGTTAGTGTGAAAAATAAATGCAAAAAATAATATAAAAAGTGAGTGAAGAAATTAAGTGAAATAAAATATAATAGAAAAAGTGAATATAAAAGGTTAGTGTGAAAAATAAGTGAAAGATAAAAAGTGGATGGAGAAATTAGGTTAAATAAAATATAAAGAAAGTAAATAGTAAAAGTTAGTGTGAAAAATAAGTGAAAGAAATAATATAAAAAGTGAGTGGAGAAATTAGGTGAAAGAAAATATAAATAAAAGTAAATAATAAAAGTTAGTGCGAAAAATAAGTGAAAGAAATAATATAAAAAGTGGGTGAAGAAATTAGGTTAAATAAAATATAATAAAAATGTAAATAGTAAAAGTTAGTGTGAAAAATATGTGGAAAAAATAATATAAAAGATGGATAGAGAGATTAGGTTAAATAAAATATATTTTAAAAAGGTAAGTGTGATAATTAGAAAAGTTAGTATAAAAAAATTAATATAAGAAAAAGAAAGTAATAATAAAAGAAAAAGGTATGTGATTTGTGAGAAGAAAAAGTAAGGTAGTGAAAAAATAACAAAAGTATTGGATTATATTAGATCATTTGATAAGGTTAAAAATGGAAAACTAGAATTTTGAAATGATTAAATATGGGGATATAAATAGCAAAACGAATAGTATTTTTTATTATTTTTTATTTTTAATTGTTTTGTTTCTTTATTTATTTTTCTTTAGCCTATGATATATATATATATATATATATATATATATATATATATATATAACAGTAACTATTTTGTTTTATCTTTAGTTTTTATTTTCTATTTTTTATTTTACTTTTTTAATAATAATTTGTTTTTAATTTTAATTATTTGGATAAAATTGGATGTTGACACATTTCATTATCTTTGAATAATATTTAATTATTTGAAGACCTTATGCCAAGCAGAAGAAGATTAGTAATATATTGTAGATAACTGTTGGTTTCAAATCCAAGAACGTGTGGCGTTGTCATTATGGTCATCAAGTAGAATGGGTCATTCTAATTTCTGTTAGTGTTTTAAATTTTGTGAGAATGGTTTGCTTTCAGATAGAGAAAATAATTTTCAATCGGCCATAGAATAACTAAGATATTAAATAATATATATATATATATATATATATATATATATATATATATATATATATATATATATATATATATATAGAAGGAAATATATAAAATTGTAGTTAAATGCATGACAGAAGATATATAGGTATGGACAGAAAGCTAAAACATTGAATTGTATCATTGAGAAATAATATACGCATTTTCAAGCTGTATATTGTAGAAAAAACTAATAAATGATTTATTTTTGTTATAAAAATTCCATGTGTTCATCATTTAATTGGAGCAGTAAAATTTTAATCAAAATGATTAATTATTTATGTTAAAAAATTTAATATGAGTTGGTTTGATTTGAATCAACTTATCAAATCAAATTTGATATGACTTTAATACGAATTTACTTGGTTTGACCATACATAAGTATGAACTTTATTTTACTTTAATTTAATTTGTTCTTTTTCATAACATAAAAATAAATTTAGTTATCGTAAAATAAGCAAAATCTCTTGTAAATATAGCATAAAACAATCTTGAAAAACTTTAACCAGAACAATGAAGAACAATTATAAAAAATTATCAAAAGTAATACGTTTAATTTTTAATAATTATTTGATATTTAAATACTTTTTTGAATTTGATAGCAATTAAAATAATATATTTAAACAAGAAAACTAAAATTCACTAAATATAATTTGTTTTATCCGAATAAAATATTTTAAAAAATGAAACAATTTGAAAAAAGAAAATCAATTCAAATCCAAATGTATTTGAATGTTTTAAAAATTATAAAACCTCCAATCCAAATAAGATTTATATCACATTAGGACTAAGATTCTTCATTAATTATTGTCACCAAAATTTTTATTTATAAAGTGTTAACAAATTTATTTAAAATAAAAGAAAAAATAATTGAAATTAAATTATAAGTATAAAGCTAATTATTTGTGAAAAAAATATTTCAGCAATTTGCAATGTTTATTAAAACTTTCAGGTAGTCTTGTTTTAGAATTTCAATTGAGTTTTTAAATTTTGAATAGTCTCAATTGAATTTTTGTTGTTTATAAAAATATGTAATAAATATTGAATAAACGATGTGTTATTTTGTTTACTAAAAGGGTGGCGAGTATAATTTGTGGTGGAAAAACAACGGTTTGTAGATTGAGAGGAAGAGGAGAAAGAAAGACTGGAGATGAAATGGTAAAGATAATCGTAGTACATGACAAAAACAAAGTCTCCATTTGAAATTAGACATGATGACACCAAAGCTCCATTCTCTGAATCGTTTCGGGAGCAAACTCGAATTTGGGTTCTAACAGTTGCAGTTCCATTAAGAACGCCACATGAGACTTCCATTTTCGCTGTCAAAGATAGGCATGCAACCCACTCAAATGCTGCCACAAAATGAAAGTAAATTAAATAAAACATTATAAAATAATAAACAATGACAATGTCTAACTTAACTTTACGCCTAAAAAAGCGTGATATATGTATTCTCCTTTTTTCTTCTTCCCACAAAAATGCTTAAACCACTTTTTGATGATGTCTTTTTTAAGGTTATGGTTATGGATAATTAAATGCCTTCACAATCACTTACCTTGGATTCTCGAGCAGGATTAAGAGAACCCTATTATAAGTTTTTATGTTCTTTTTTTATAAAAGAAATAGCCAGAGTAAGGTTGGCTCACCACTCTTTACATCTCCTATTTTTCTATCCATCATCATTATTTCTATTTTTCACAAAAAATTCATTTTAACTTAAAAAATAATACGTGCCTGACATATATCACCTCATATGTCAATAGTAATTGGAACATCATTTGTCACATAGGATAAACTTGAACACCGTTGAAAAATAGGGACTGTCAGAAAATTTGACTTTGATACCATGTTAAATATAATTTTTGCTATATTTAACATGGTATCAGAGTCAGGTTTTCTGATCTCTTCCGGTGGTCTTTGCTGTCTGCCGGTGGCCGGCCGTCATGGCCGCCGGCTGCCCCTAAAAATTTTATAACATTCAAGTTTTCTTCTTCTTAAATCTCAGCACCCAGAATCAGAGACAAGTCTCCTGGGAACCACTGCCTCCTCTGAATCACTGGACCTCCCTCTCTCTATTTAGACCTTCTAGAGCATCCATTGCTGTCATCGAAATCTGTTTTCTTCTCGCCGCATGTTTCCGCATCTTTGGACCTCCTTCTTCTTTCTGCATTTTTTTGTGCTTTGTCTCTGCAGTAGAGGGTTTCGCCTCTATATTGCTATTCTTGCCTTGTTCTTCCTTTCTTATTGTATTTGCCGCACAAATCTGCTGCGTTTATTGCCTCCTTCTCCGTTGCTCTCCTTCATCCACTTCTGAAGTTGAAGTGTTTATTGCCTCCTTCTCTGCTGCGTTTATTGCCTCCTTCTCCGCTGCTCTCCTTCATCCACTTTTGAAATTGAAGTGTTTATTGTCTCCTTCTTCGCTGCTCTCCTTCATCCACTTTTGAAGTTGAAGCGTTTATTGCCTTCTTCTCCGCTGCTCTCCTTCATCCACTTCTGAAGTTGAAGTGTTTATTGCCTCCTTCTCCACTGCTCTCCTTCATACACTTTTGAAGTTGAAGTGTTTATTGTCTCACTCTTGAAGAAAAATCATCTAGTTCAAAACCTAGTTTAGTTATTTCAAGCTTGGTTCATACAATTTGTATGCTCCAGCTTGAGGGGGAGTGTTAGAAATATTATATCTTTTATCTTTCAGTTTATCTTTCAGTTAGTTTGTTATTATTTATTATTTGTATTTTGGGCTTAGTCCATATTTTTTCTATTATAAATAGAGAACCCTATGTGTGTTTAACAAAAGGGAGATTAATCCTATATATACTTTTCACTAAATTTAACAGGGACCAAAACCAATACTTTTAAAAATATAAGGATCAATTGGTATCAAAGTTTCGACTAAAGACAATTTCCAATTTTACATAATACTTCACGAACTAAAAATATATTTATTCTACTTTTTTATATTGTTGTTGATAAAAGAAACAAGTGTCAATCAAAGAATTAAAGCTATAAAATAAATAAAATAAGATATGAATACACAAAATTGTTTATACTGGTTTCATTACATATGCTTGATCTAATGAACATGAGTTGAATTTTTCACTAAAAACTTTATATGTGTGTTTGGCCCCTTTGTTTTGACTCTTAATGTAGGTATTGAGCATATCTTGTGTCAATGAATTGTGCAAGTTGTTTAAGACTTAAATAAGTACTACATGAGGAATTTAGGTTCTTGGCCTTGGAGAACAAGTAAAGTAATATCCATCAACAAGATTATCTTCAGATGTGAGCATATATTTGGTTAAGTTGAACACAAATTTACAGCATTAGAACAAGTCTATAAGATTGAAACTCCACAAGGTTATTACGTAATCTTGCAACAAGAGGAATCTGTGTAAGGTTATTTAGAACTTTATCTTGGAATAATTAATTTTGCATATATGAATTGGATGCATTTGAATGTTATTGTATTTCATTGAATTTATCACAATTGATTCTAGACACATAAACGAAATCTAACCTCCACTTCATTCAATTTATATATTTCCATATACTTTTCATCGAAATAAAAAAAGTCCTACAAAAAACTACCAATCTACTTGCTAAATCCCTATGGATATGATGACTCTCATTCAACTATACTACAACAGATCTGGTGCACTTCTCAATAGATCACATAGTTGAATAAATCTTTTAAAACTTGATACTATCAGATGTTTGGGCTTTTGGGATTTTTGTGGCTTAAGCCCTCTTGATATAAAATTTCAACTTAACTTTACCCTCATTAAGTTTTTGGTGTCGTTGATGGAGATTTGGTTTAACATTAAAAAAATATCATGTATTAATGATGACCATTTTTTGTTAGTAGCTGCGAAAATTCATTAGTAAGTGCATTTTTTAAACGCACAAAAATCTATGAGTAATTGGTCTATCTATAAAATTTATTGACAAATTAGAGGTTTGTCTATAATTATTGATAGATATTCATCAGAAAATGATAACCTTGTCGATGGAATTATCCGTCAGTGATTATCGATGATAACAATTGAAAAACTATTATTTTTCTACTTAAAATTGACCTTAAAGACAATCTTTATGACTTAGAAACTAGCTTGGAATCATGCTTTTGTTTATGTTTTTGAAATAAGAGAGTTGGATGGGTTTTATGCTTGGTTTTCCTTGCTTTTGCAGGTTTTAAGATGAATTGGATGAAAGAAGTGAAGTAGGAAGAAGTTGGAATCAGAAAAAGAAGTGAAAAATGCACAAAAAGAGAAGACGCGAGTACCGCTCAGCGAAAATTACCGTTGAGCGGCGTTCTTGATCCCGTAGTCACCGCTGAGGGGCAAATGCAGCTGAGTGTCAATCTGAAGTGTCACGCTTACCGCTGAGCGTCACTTTTATGGGCTTGGGCTTACTTTTTATAATTTTTAGAATAATATATAAGGTTTTAGTCGACCTAGGTCAGTGATCTTTTGGCAGACAGAGGCGAAACTTCACCCCTTGGAGGAGGATTTTGGATCTGGAAGCTCCGATCCTTAACTTCTAGGGTTCATTCTTTCATTCTTTGATTTTTTTTTCATCTAGTTTCACCATGATTATGGTGAACTAAACCTTCATTGTTGTTGGGGAATCAATGTAATCCTTTGAAACTCTCACATATTCAATTGGTTCTTTAATTCATATGCTTTCTTTCATTAATTGTTAGGATTTTTCTTCTATACTCTATGCATGTTTTGTTTAACTCATTCAATTGCATGATCATTGATTTTGTCGATATGGACACATACGGAGAAATCTAGAACTGGGGAAATTCTCCCAATAGTAGTATAAACCTAGACATAGGAATAGGATGGTTGGTTTCCTTTAAGCTTCTGTGCAAATGTAATGCATGAATAATTGCTAGGGAGACAAGACATTGTAAACTAGTTATTAGGATTAGGCTTTCTTCACCAAGACATTGGGTTTAAGGTAAATTAGAAAGTGACATTAACATTAATGAAGAAAGATGAATTCATGAATACATGAGAGTAGATAGGATGAATTGAAAACCACAACAACATCATCATTCCTTATATTTCAATCACGTTTTACTTCTTTTGTCCAATTGATCAATACATGCATTCATATTTACTTTTTAGTATTTGCATTTAAATCTCAAAGAATTGGTTTTTTTCAAGTCTTATTTAATCAATAAGCCACATAATTGTTTAGGTCGTGAGTCCTTTGAGAAACAATACTTGGTCTTACCATTTTATTATTATTTGATGCGATTCGGTTATACTTGCCGAGGGTTAACAATCGACAAACCTTTTTTCCATTTGTAATTATCAACAAACCTTTTTCCTTCAGTAATTTAAGAATGTAGTTTACCGACAGATATATTTAATGGTAAGTTTGTCGATAAATATTATGCAGACTTCAAAGTCAATTTTGTATTCTGTTTTACCACACACAAAATAGTACAAAATTTACTTGCATAAACATTATAAACCATAAACAGACCTAATTATTGAGACAAAATACAAAATATCCACTAATGAACATCCAAGCTTATATCATAATCAAGCATAATTCTTAGTATCAATATCCAAACAAAATTGATCCTTAATAATATAAATGTCATACAAACCCTAATAATCTACGTAATCATAAAAATTAGTGTGTTCTTACTCAGGGTCTTGTGGCTCTCGTACTGGGTTAGGTTGTGCTGGGCTGGGCTAGACTAGTGCATGCTAGAATGATGCAGGATGCTCTTGGGACGATGTTAAGTTGGACTACGCTTGTTGAAGGGTCTAGTGGTCATGAGGCAGTAATGTTAAAACTAGATTGTGTAAGGATTGAAACTGGTCTTTTAATTCCTCATAAGCCTGATAACGTGCTTCTAGTCATTGTTTGAGGGACATAACATCCTTAATATTGGTAATGGAAGAATATGATAAGTGCTTTAGGTTATTACTTCCACCTATGTTTGCAACAAGTTCTCTTTGGAGATCTTTCATCAACAAATTGGTCAGATCTCTTGCGAAGATCAATTTATTGAAATATCCCATCAATAACCAATTATTGTGCCTATTTTCATATATATATATATATATATATATATATATATATATATGTATATATATATATATATATACATATATTAATTTGTAGAAGCTAAAATATTTTTTAATTTAAAAGATTAAAATTGTATTATTCCAAATTAAAAAATTATAATTACATAATCAAGTTGAATAAATTCGCTACTTTAATTCCTTATTTTCAAACAAATTGATTCCATAAATATTAATAAATAAGTTAAACCCAGTTACCATGCGTCTTTAAATTGGACCTTTATGAAAAAAATAAATGTTATAAGATTATTAACATTCGTCGATAGAGACTAGTGAATCAAATATCAATTGGCACTCCAACATGATGTCCTATAAAATGTTGTGGTAAATTGAGAGTGAATTGTTTATGAAGATCAATTTATAGTCAAATCATCACTCGAAAATATCATATAATAATTTTAAAAAGTTATTACCCAATATTGAAAAATTCTTTTCAAAACGATCGAAGAGTTGACAATAATTAATAATTATAATAATTGTCTTGAACTATGACGATAATTGACAAGTTAGTTGACCTTGTGTTTTTATAGTTATTATCAGAATTTTATAGTTCGTGGTGTTGGTCATCCGTCATGATAATTACAAGAAATAAATTAACCTTTTTATTATAAAACGATTAGTATTAAAATACGTAGCTAAGTGGCATAAGTTTTTAATGAAGTGTGACTTAAAAACTTATAATCTGTATCATTGATTTGATTTCAGAATTTATATTTTTTTTCTTACTCATCATAAAAACACATTTCTAATTGCACACATGCTTATGTACGTATGTATTAGATGAATCAAATTAAAAAGTCCGTTTAGTGTAAAAAATATAAATCTAAATTAGTTGCAACATATGTACTTCTATTTAAAATATATAAAACTAAGAACTTTTTACTATATGTTTATAGTTATTTTAACAAAAATTAAAATAAACAATTAAGATAAGTAATATATTTATCAGAATTTGCAAAGTAGATTAATATTCAAATCTGTAGGCAATATATATAAAAAATTTTTGATTATATTGTTGTAATAATCTCGTTTTTGTTAATACCATGGAGGATATTGATCTTTAGAGTAAGATTAGTCTATAGTATGATTCATCTTATTATAGTATGATTCATCTATGCAATAAGAAAATTGTTTTCCTTGATATATAGGATTTTTTACCTCCACGTCTTCCTTGCACACGCGAATTGTTTCCTCCGTCCTGTGATCTCCAATCATTCTTGCTGTTTTTTATTATTATATTTCTCTGTGTTGAGCAGTAGTTTACTCTTGGTAGTAACATTTCCAAAACTAATGAATTCCCTTTTCTTTTCAGGAAATTCTTTTGTTAATATGAGTGAAAACACATGCACATCTATTCATTTTGTTGTGATAATAAATGATGATACACATTGTAATTAGAAAAATAAATATAAATCATTTTTATTTATTTCGTAAATTATTTTTATTTATTTAATAATATTTTTTATTTATTTCATAGATGATTTTTATTTATGTAGTAAATAATTTTTATTTATTTAATTTTAAAAATGTTTAAATTTAAAAAAATTAGTTATATTCAAAAAGTTAGTTAAATTTAAATAAAACAGTAAGTAACTGTCAGACTTCATTAAAAACGCACCCAAAACCCCTCTGAGCGGACGCCAGGTGTCTAGCAACGAGGATCCAAAAATCAGATAGTGGAATGCAGGTGTCAGCAGACGAGCGGGCGTTCGTTTTAAGCAAAACTGAGTTTTTGGAAGTCTACGTCTCACTCTCTCTGCATGCACCTTCTTCTCCAAAACTCTAACCTTTCATTTCTCCTTCTTCTCTCTAAAAAGCTCTCCCTTCTCTCTACCAAAACTCACCATTTCTCTACTCCGATCTCCGTTCAGGCACCGTGGAAGCACTTCCGGAGTCCCAAGCTTAATTTTGAACCGAACAGTTTCGAGTTCTGAATGGGTAAGTTTCTTTGTCTTTAGCCGTTCGTTCTCTGGTACATGCAAACCAAGTTCTGGTTGCATGTTGTCATCTTGTCTGAGTCATTATTGGTTTTCTGTTGTTTGGTTTAGTTTGAAGAATTGTGGAACATAAGGGTAGAAAAGAATTATAGTCAGACGAACCGTACTTCTGTCTTTAGGACGTTCGTTCACGATCAGAGGTAAGAGAAGCTTATTTAATTTAATTTAATTTGTATGTTTATTGTTCTGTATGAACATTCGTTGATTTGTTAAATTAAATGAAGCATGAATTGTTGAGATATTTGACTATATGAAATATGATGATTGCTATGTTCTGATGTATGAAGTATATGAAATTTACTATGATATGAAGGTATGAAATTTTGAAGTTATATGTTGAGAAATGAGTTTGAATATAAATGATTATGGTATGAAATTTCCACTATGAAATTGTACATTTGGTACTGAACGGTCCTTGACCGTTCGGTGTTTCTAGTAAACTTGGTTGAAATTGGATTCTTTCATTTGGAAAGAATCCTAGTTGAGGACGAGCGTCTTCGTATGGTAATATTATGCTTAAGCGTTTGACCAAGCGTAGTTGCATCTGAGTATTTGGTGACAAACTTAAAATTTTGTAAATATATGTATTTGTATATTTTAGTTATTCTTAAACACTATTCTAATAGTATCTTATTATATTTATTAAGTTTTCTATTATAAGTTTAGTAGTGTTCGGTCTCACACCAAGCGCTCTTAATGAGTAGTGCTCGGTCTTATACCAAGCGCTCGTACTCGTTTATGGAATGATCTCTTAATGAAAATAGCGTTCCTCCAACTTCAGTAGAATTTCCCCCTACCATGTTCGGTCATTGACTGACATTAGGTTTCTGTATGTGAATTATTCTAAATATGATTCTTTAAACGTCTTAACATGTCTAATTCATTGGTTCCGGCCTAAAGCCTTAGTACTTGATATGTTTTTTGAAGTGTTGATTTGAGCTCACGAGAGTCAGTTCATTTAACTGATTCATGTTGTAAGTAACGTTCGTTCTTGGGATATGTATAAAGGGTACTTGGTTTCTTTCTCAACTCGGTTTTATTTTATTCTGAGACGGGAGACTTCTCTGTCTCGTTCCAAGTATTCATCCTCGTTCTGAGTGAGGATTGAACGTTCGGTATTTGATGTCCTTAAAAATCGGTGAACAAAGATGAAATTAAAATGATGAATAATGAAAGATGAAGAGAATATGAGATGGATGAAATGTTATGGATTTTGAACGAGCGTTCCAGGGAGGAACGACTCATGGATGATTACTGAATTTGTAAAGTATGAATGTGGTTATGCTAAGCTGGCGGTTCATCCTGATGTTTCGTGAGTACTTGTCCTCACGTAGAGGAGGGTAGGTCATGAATGTGGTCCTAGTCCTTAGGGGTACTTTGGACAGATATGACTAACCTCGAGTGGCAGCTGATGAGAAAATTCCAGTTACTACATCACTCGGGTGCACGAACGTCGTAGCTACATAGATTTCATACAGTCCGGACAATCAGTCTAGTATTAGGCCTTGTTGAAACGTGTGATGAAATATATCTTATATGTTTGAATGCGAGAAATGTATGTTTGAACTTGAATTAAATTATATAAGCTTACCCTGTGTTTTCCTGTCCTATCTTATTTTGTACGTTCGTCTTTGTCATTGCAATGATCATCCGTGTGGATGTGAGTAGAAAGAGACGAGCTACTGGAAGAGGCGCTAAAGGAAGATAATCTAGTTGAGGTCGAAGTGAAAAACGAATCGTAGTACATTCGGTCCATAGTTTAGTTGAATGGAAGGTGGTCGTTCGATCACTTTTCCTTTTGATTTATTTTGACCGTTCGGTATAGGCTTTTGTAAACCGTTCGGTCAGACATTTTTATCTTGTACAGTTTAAAGTTTGTAATTTTTTTCTGTAAGATCGTTCGGCCTTGGTCGTACACTTTATTTTAGTGTAAAACGGATCTGAGTTATTATTAAATATCATTATTCTATTATATAGTTGAGACTGTATTTTTGGGATGTTACAATGGGTAAAAGTGAAAAAACGAATAGACAAAGAAAAATATCCTTTATAGATATATAGATATAAATTAGGCAATGACTCCATTAGGAAGCATTTGGATTTTGACTTAGATTAAGCACATAACGTATTATAATTTAGTTTATAAAATAATTTTTGTGCATCATCTTCTTTTTATTTTTTTTTATAGAAATATTTCTCAAAGTACGGACTATATTCATCTTTATTAGCTAATTTCTAAGTTTCTTATATATACAACTCAATCATAATCTATATTTCTTTAAATATTTCATTAATTGATACAATTTATTGTCTAAAATCAACATCAATTCTATAATTATTCCACAAGTCCTTCCTAACTAGAAAACCATTTTCTATAACACACACACACACACACACATATATATATATATATATATATATATATATATATATATATATGAAACAACAATTTCAAGACTAAATTGTCTTCATCAAACAACTTTGCTTTAACTTGTTATTATAAATTCGAGCAATATGTTCCTTTTGTTGAACCATACATCGTCATTTGTTCTTCATTGAGATTATTAATTTTATTGAACATTAAATTCAAAAACGCTTGAGTTGACAATTCATCTTATCTTTGTATAAATATTGGAAATTAATTTTGTCCATAAACTCACTTAAGGACTCGTCTTAGTAGAATTCTTAGATGAATTTCGACAAGTTTAGAATATTTGGTCTAAAATCTCAATTCAATTTTGTGGCTATTTACATAGGCTTCTAACAAATAAATAATTAGATATATCTTAGTCTATATACAAATAATGTGTTCTTTTATATAACTAATTACATATTTTTATCAATGTCTTTTAAAGGAATAAATTTTATTCACTTAATAAAATAATCTATACTCACAATAATGAATTTGTATTCCTTACATGAATGTGGATATTTTTATCCAATTACACCAATTGTTCATCTTCGAAATGATCAAATTTTTATTATAAAATGTGATTTACACTACGATACTCTTTAAATAAATTTAAAGTTTTGACATTCTTTACAAGACTTAGTATAATCAATATAATGTTTTAAAATAAGTTATTTTAACTCAATAATAAACAACTTTTTTTAGATTCATTTTATTTAGACTAACAATTACGAAGGTTTTCAGTTTACATACATTAATCATAACCTTAAATACCAAAAAATTGTGAAATTCATATACAAATTGAATTTTTTGAAAAACATTTTTTTGATTATTTTTAACATTAGTATACAATAAAATAAACATAAAACAAATAATAATCATAATAATAATAATAATAATAATGATGATGATGATAATGATGATAATAATAATTTGCACGCAAAATACTTTACATTAACATAAATGTGAGAATATGAGAAAAACTTTTTAAAGTTCTTTTATGTTTTCAAAAGATGAGAAAATAAAAGAATAAATAAAGTTATTGAAGCATCATGGACATGAAGTATAACAAAATTGGAAAACAAAAATAATGTAAGAAATATAACAATGAAATATTATACGAAGATGATAATTTTATATAAAAAAAATCAATTATATTGGTAATTGATTTTAATAACTACTAATTCTCTAAGCAACATAAATAACTATTAATTTTATGTTAATTATCTACCACAACACAAAAATTACTACTATAACAAGTTGGTATGTAATCATAATTGTCTATATTCCTTCTTTTATTCCTTCTTTTACCACTCTATAAATCTATAGACTCTTTCTTTTTCAAACTCGTTATCACATATTATATTTTTATTAATAAAATGTTATTTAATATTATTTTTTATTTACTCAATAATCTTACATAATTTAAGAACAACTCCCGTTCTCTCGTCTAGGGGATATTCTAAGTGAACTCCTAGCATCATCCAAGCGGCAAGGAACGTTCTCCGTGAACTCTCGTTCTCTCATCAAGTATAGGGAACGTTCTAAGTGAACTTCTATCATTATCCGAGCGACGAAGAACGTTCTCTGTGAACTCTCGTTCTCTCATCAAGTTTAGAGAGTGTTCTAAGTGAACTTCTAGCATCATTCGAGCAGCGAGGAACGTTCTCCGTGAACTCTCGTTCTCTCATCAAATCTAGGGATCGTTCTAAGTAAACTCCTAGCATCATATGAGCGGTGAGGAACATTCTCCGTGAACTCTCGTTCTCTCGTCAAGTCTAGGTGATAACAGTTGAAAAATTGTTATTTTTATACTTAATTTTGACCTTAAAGACAACCTTTATGACTTAGAAACTAGCTTGGAATCATGTTTTTGTTTAAGTTTTGGAAATAAGAGAGTTGGATAGGTTTTATGCTTGGTTTTCTTGTTTTTACAGGTTTTAAAGATGAATTGAATGAAAGAAGTGAAGTAGCTAGGAGTTGGATTCAGAAAAGGAAGAAAAGGTGCATAAAAGAAGAGTCGCAAGTACCACTCAACGCCACTTTTACCGCTGAGTGGCACTCTGAAGATCCGCAATCACCGTTGAGGGGCAAATTGAAGACACGCACTTACCGCTCAGCGGTAATTACCGCTAAGCGTCATTTTTATGGGCCTTGGACCACTTTTCTATAATTTTTAGGAAGCTATATAAGGCTTTAGTCGAATTAGGTTGGTATCTTTGGCTAGAACGAAGCAAAATCACACTTTCTTCACCCCTTGAAGGAGGATTTTGGATGCCCAAGCTCCACTCTTCAAATTCTAGGATTATGGTGAACTAAACCTTCATTGTTGTTGGATAATCAATGTAATCCTTTGAAACTCTCATGTATTCAATTGGTTCTTAAATTCATAAGCTTTCTTTAATTAATTGTTAGGGTTTTTCCTCTTTGCTCTATGCATGCTTTGTTTAACTCATTCAATTGCATTATTATTGATTTTGTCGATATGGACACGTACAGGAAAATCTAGATCTGCGGAATCTCTCCCAATAGTAATATTGCCTAGTCATGGGGATAGGAGGATTGGTTTCCTTTAAGCTTATGTGCGAATGTAATGCATGAATAATTGCTAGGGAGACAAGACATTGTAAACTAGTGATTATGAGTAGGCTTTCTTCACCAAGACATCGGGTTTAAGGTAAATTAGAAAGTGGCATTAACATTAATGAAGAAAGATGAATTCTTGAATACATGTGAGTGGATAGGATGAATTGAAAACCCCAACAACATCATCATTCCATATATTTCAATCACGTTTTGCTTCTTTAGTCCAATTGATCAATACATGCATTCATATTTACTTTTTAGTATTTGCATTTAAATCTACAAGAATTCTTTCACAAGTCTAAGACAATCAACTAATCACATAACTGTTTAGGCCGTGAGTCCTTTGAGAAACGATACTTCGTCTTATCATTTTATTATCACTTGATGTGATTCGGTTACACTTGTCGAGGGTTAACACTAGGAAACATTCCAAGGGAACTCCTAGCATCATCTAAGCGGCAAGGAATGTTATCCGTTGATGAGTAAATATTTTATTCACTACACTTAGCTTAGTGTGCTAGTATTAGTCAGGGAATTGTGCTTAATTGTCCAGTATTTTCCCGTTTTTCACAATAGTGCTTAATTTGATAGATAATTCTTATTTTGATTAAATTTGAATTATCTATAATTAATTATTTACTTACTAATTCTAGGAAAATTATTGGGTAATAATTTGTCATATTTGGAGGGCATATGGCTGCTGCATTCCGAGAGCAAAGTTTTAGATCAATTTATTTTCCTTTTAGAAAATTGATGTCCAGTTCAAATTACTTTTGGGTAATGATATTTCATTTGGTTTTTAATCACTGGTCAAAGCTCAAGTCTCACGGCTGGAAAGCAAGCAAGACCATGCACATGGTCACGGTCCATTGTTTTTCTTTGAATGAAGTGTTGTTGTCCAGGACATGAATCAAAGAAGGAGGCCACCCATGTCAAAAGAAACTTATTACTAAAAATCATAATTGTCCATGGTCTGCAGAATTCTTTCATTTCTTCAACCACAATTATTGGCTTGCAACCAGCTCATCCACACCAGTCCAATTAAACCAGCAGCAGCTGCCACGCCCAAGCTTCAACACCTTCACGGTCAGCACCAGCAGAGGAGTTACGTGCGGTCCAACAATGAAGGAAGCCATCTAGCTTCCACACTGCAGCAGCACGTTGGTGTCCAGCAAACTTTCACGTTCAACTCCACCACTTCCCACACATCCAGAAGAGTGGACCAAAGCAGGAGCAACCAGCAGGGGAGGAAGGACTTCATGGTCCAGCAAAGCAGTTGAAGCAGTACACATCTGTCACAGCTGGAAGAGGTCCATACTGGATGAGAAGAAACGGTGATGGCTGGAAGCAGCTCCATCAACACGGTCCAGCAGCTTGGTTGCACAGCATGGCACATGAAGAGGAGCTCACGGTTCATGGCTGCCACAACTTGGAGAGGAGCAGTTCTTCCAGTAGACACGGTGGCAGGTTCAACAAATCCAGCAAGTCTTCATCCAGCATTCAACGTTTTCCAGCAAGCACAAGGAATGGTACTTCACGGTCCAGCAGCTCCAACACGCAGCAGTAGTCACGGTGGGGGCTGGAAGCAACTCCAGCAACACGTTCAGCAATGAGAGGAAGCGTGATCCAGCAGCAGCAGATGGAGAGGAAGGCACACATCCAGCACGGTCCAGCAGCTGTATGGTGATCGGAGAAAGAAAAAGCAGCACATGGTAGTGTTCTTTGATGAAGAAAGGAAGATGACAACATCCAAAAAAAAAAGCCACATGGGCTGCACGTGAATTCTGCATTTGAAGACCACTTTGCATGAATGAAAAGAGACTAAGTGGAGGAGGTCACGCCCATGAGTGAATGTCCATGTGTGCACGTGATGGACAACATGAAAGTGGAGAAAGGAATCTTACCCACAAAGAAATAGGCAGCACATGGGTGTAAATGGAATTTTGATCAGGAAAGAATAATTGGTACTAGGAGAAATACATTTTTAAAAAAAGAAAAGAAAGTAATGCCAAAATTCTGAAACCACTAAACGTGAAAGTGGAAAGGCATGAAAAATAAAATGGTGCTATGATGACATGGAAACCACTCATAAAAGAGCATTTGCAGACATGGGAATGGGAAGCATCAACATTGCTAAAAGGTAAGGCTTTCACGTAAAAACAAAATAGGAAGTGGCCCTTAATACTTTTAATTCAAAATTGATGTTCAGAATTCACGTGAGGAGCAAACCTTTTGACACCATATGGCCAAGCAAAGGGAATCTGCTTTCTGAAGTAGCGAGGACCACTCAAGCCATACATGCAAATAACTCACGGCCTTGGCCCATATAAAGGGTGAAGTTGTTTGTCACGGATTGGAAAATAAGTGAAGTCAGTAAAGCTACTGAAACACACTTTCATTTCAATTTACTGAAACATAGCTCCATATTCACGGCCAACTCTTTGATGGGAAGTGGGAACCACACATGGAAATCACGGGGTCTTTGGAAGCAGCTCACGGATTCATTCTTCACCAGCTCCTCACGGTCCAGCAAACATCACAAGACCAGAGAAGAAGGAAAAGCCGTGAAGCAACAGCACATGAAGATCCACGGCCTTGGCCCACATAGAAGGTGAAATTGTTTGTCACATCTTTGAGTAAAGTAAGCAAAGGCCGTGAAGCAGCAACACATGTAAAATGCTCACGGACTTGGACCAGAAAAGAGCTCACGGACATCCATTCCTCACGAGCTCCACAGTCCAGAAGCAATCACACATGGAGAATACGTATGGAGACAAATTTATGGAGGACCCCTCATTGAAATTTAAGTGGTATGCACACATCATCAGCACACGGTTCTTCTTTCCTTTAAAAGGGATTCCAGTAGGTGGATAGTAGAGAACCAGTAGACAGTAGGAGTAGTGTAGTCTGGCTTTCAATTTTTCCCCCTCCTCCTTGGGGAGGTTTTGGGTTTGATTTTATTTTACAGTTCATGTATTGAATCTTAATTTTCCAGTCTGCGTTTGTCATCAGTTAATATTGTTGTTTGTTTGCAGTGTTGAATGTAATTTACAGTTTCCGATTTTCGTTGTTGAATTTTATTTTCATTTGCATTACTTCTCATCTTCAATCCAGTTTCACGTTTAAATTCTGAAAGCAATTACTGTCATCTTCTTTTCTGCTGTGAACATCATCTCTGCTTAATTTCTCTGTTTAATTCAAATACTCCAGTTTCTAATTGTTGCAAATTTGAAGTCTGTCAAAATCTCATTTTCAATTTACGTTTTCAACTTGTGGTTGATGATTCTCTGTTTATTTTTACTGCCTGGTGATTTTAGTTTTCCTGCATGTTTACAAAAGTCAAATTTCGTTTTTACCATTTTCAGAATTTATTGCTTTTAGTTTTTACTGTATTTTGTATTTTTCAAGATTTACTATATTTACGTTTTCTGCACACTGTTTTAAATTTCGTTTTTACTTTTACAGTATGTTGATTTTATTGCCTTCAGCTTTTAAATTCTGTTTGCTGTTTTTAAATTTTGATTTTAATTTAAAATTAATTTCCTGCAAACAAAAATAATCAAACCCCCCAACTTCGTGTTAAGATCTAAAAATGAACCACAAGAAAATTGATCCTTGAGAAACGACCTAGGAGTCAAATCCTAGTTATACTGTACTGCATTTCTTATATGCTCAACTTTTGTAGAGCCGCGACAGCTATAAACCAACATTCACTTCAAAGGTGTTGCTGGACCGTTCCACTTCATCACTTTGCTGCATATTCTCCTTTCTCCATTTTCAATAACCGTTCCATTCTCATCAAAAACCACTTCTCCTCTCCACAAACATATCAATTCCTTCTCCTCTTCTCTTCGTGTGCCTACCTCCAACAAAGCAAATCAAGGTGTGTGGTGCCCCTTTCCATCCAGCAAAAATAAATCAACACTTACAAAATTTCACATGACTCTCTTCTTCCTTACACCGAGAGTTCCTTTCTCCAAGTAAACAAAATTTTCTTTTTTTTTTTTTCTTAGACAATAGTTTCCTAAAATAGATGGTGAATCAAGTCTACAAGTACTACCTTGCTTCTAAAATGAAGTAAATGAACGTGTTCCAGTGGTTCAACACAAGATCATGTACCTCTTTTCCAAAAGTTACAAAAGGTTAGAAGAAATTATATAAATATGCAGAAAATCAGATGGAAGATGCAATTAGAATTCAACAAAAGGAATAAATACAAGCTATTCATTCATCATGAAAAAAAACGTTGTTCAGTCTTCTCAAAGAGAAACATTCAAAGTAAAAGGAAACAAACAAGTGTGGCTGGATGCTTCTTGGCCGTGTGCCTCCTCTCCAGAACGTGACACCAGTGTTCTTCAACAATCACACCAGAAGCTTCTTTTTTTTTTTTTCAATCCATGTTGGTTTGTACGTTCTCCCTGGGAAAAGATATGATGATTATTTTTTTTTTCTCCCTCAAAACTTCCGAGAAGAAGGAGTTAAGAGACCTTATGGAATTATTTATGTGAGAGTGCAGCTGCCCATATTGAGAAAAATTCATTACTTTAGAAAGCAAAAATGTATGGAGCCATGAAGGACATTCACGTGAATTAAGAAGTGGCCCTTGATCACTTATGCACTTCTTTTATTCCTTTGAAGAATTGTTGTTGGTTATTTACGTAAGGTAAAGAGAAGTGGGCCATTTGATTGTATTTCTTTTCATTTCTTGGAGAATGGACATGACTAGATAGGAGAATAGTATGCACGGTTCCCATGGGTGAAAGGTACCGAGTTTTCTTATGTGGATAGGACACTTGCATTTACTTTTCATTTAGAAAAAGACAAAAAAAAGTGGTAGGAGTATGGTTGATAGAAGTCACATGTTTTCTTTGGGAAATGCGTGGAGCATTTGGTGATTAAAATTTAGATGTTGAAGGTGCACCATTCACGTAAGGAAGAGGCATTTCATTATTTTTTCTTCCTTTGATGCAACTCATAGAAAAGTGCACGGCCAAGGAGTACCAAGTGAAGCATTTGAATTATTTTAATTTTCTTTGAATGAAACACAAGTGTCACGGCCTAGGGCATTTGTTTTAAAAGCATTTGCAATTTTTACTTTTTGTTGGTAGATGAATTGGTCACAATTAATAGTAGAGAAATTTTACTTTCTTTAATTTCTTTTGCTTTAAAATATTTTTTATCACATGTTGGAATGAATTCTTGTATTTTTGTTTGTTGTATGTTGCTGATGTAGTTTTAATTCTGTTTCCATATTTGAATTTTACTGTTTTAATTTCAGTTTTACCATTTTAGTTTTATGTTTAGGGTTTGTTTTTACTGACTCTTTTATTTTTGCGTTTAATGTTTTACGTTTTATGCATGTTTAATGTTCCCGCGTTTATTTTATTTTGACTGTAATTTACCGTTTAAGTTTTTACTATTTTAAAGTTTACGTTACTGTTTTGAATTTGATTTCAACATTTTTAATTCAGTTTTATTTAATTTCCATTTTAATTTAATTTTTCCGCATAAAAACAAAAACACCATAAACCCCCCCTTACGTGTTGACCTGAAGCTGAACCACATTTGGTCCTTGTGAGACGACCTAGGAGTCACTTCCTAGCACTGTATTGTATTTTAATTGCACATAAAATTTGATCGGCCGCGACAGCCGTATCAAATTTGAATTTGATACGAGTGTCGCGACCCGTCAAATTTGTTGTGCACAAAATTAATGCAGTATAACTAGGAAGTGACTCCTAGGTCGTCTCTCAAGGACCAATTTATGGTTCAGTCTTAGATTAGTCACGAAGTGGGGGGGGTTTGTGAATGTTTTGATTTGGTAAAATAAATTAAAACTGCACTGGAAATTAAACACAACTAAATTTAAAACACTGAAATAAAATTTAACCACGGTAAAAACTGAACGGTAAAAGACAGTAAAAAAATAGGAAACATCTGAAAATAAAATGAACGGTGAAATTCAACAGATAAAAACATATAATTGGAAATGGAATTCATCATAAATTGAACACTTAAATTAAAATTTTGGACAGTACAAGTAAAAAGGAAACGAGCAAAGGTGACACATTTAGAAATGAAAACTACGTTTTGGCACTGTTGAAATTAAATTACAGAGAGCTTTGGAAGAGGAAGAGGCAAGAGCCTCTTCCAGGGGCTGTGAGGGGTTCCTAAACTACTCTCAATTCTCCCCTTCACATGTTGCAGCTGCTGGACATCTTCTTCCTTTAGTGTTGCTCACGTAAAGGAAGGTGAAGAAATTTCTCAGTGGTGGCTGGTGATCAGGCCGTGTGTCTCCAGCGTGCTCTGCAGCTCCAAGCTCTGTTTTGCTGACTATGGGAAGCTTCTCCAAGTAGCATGTAACCGTGTTTGACTTTGCAAGCCAAAAAGTAATAGGGGCCCTTGTGTTTTGCTTTTCTTCGAACAGAAATTAAATGCCCACCGTTTCTTGTACATGAGCTGTGTGCTTCTTTCAGCCACCTTTATGCCTTGCTTCTATGTAGATGGTGCTGTTAGAATATGAAACCAAACCAGGCTATGACAGCATCTAGGCCGTGAGCTACTTTGTGGAAAACACTTCAAAAATTCTGCACCAAACTTCTCAAAGCCGTGAACTCATTGCATATATGCAAGCCAATTTTCGTTTTAGGAAAGAAGTGTGGTGTGTGTTGTTTCTGAAGCAATTGTGAGATGAGTGCAAAGTGGGCCATAATGTATTTTCTACCATCAATACCATGAGCTCCATTAAGTGGTTTGTTGGCTTGGCAAAACATATCAGTAACACCACTTCCCTTAATAATATAAAATTCAAATTTTTGCAAGCTTCTCCCGTGAACTTGAACAAAGTGGTGGCCCCTCTTTAATTCAACATATGTGGTGAATGCTTTGCCCAAAATAATATGGGGCATGTGTTTATGAAGAATTAAAAGCATAGCATTTTGGAGCTCTTACACCTTCACGTAAACTTTTCAAAGTGGTGGCTCCCATGTTGTCTAGCCAAAAACAAATGGAGATAAAAACAAACCATTCACCATTCCATTTTTTCAAGTGTTGGACGTTAGCTTCAACCATGGTGGCCCCCCCTCCATTTTGCCAAATGCTTTGCCAATTGCAAAATCATTATAAGATGCCGTCTACAAAATGAAAATAAATTTTCATTTTATTTCTCATTTTAGTTTAAATTGTTCTTGATGAGAAATTTCTCTTTGAGTCCCAAAATGTTATCCAACAATTCCCCTACAATTAATAATACTAATAATTAGTCTCAGATAATTCAAATTAATTGAAATAAGAATTTCTGGTCAATTTAAGCACATTTAGTAAAAATGGGAAAATACTGGACATTTAAGCACAATTCCTTGATTAAATTCGGTACAATAAGCTAAGTGAAATCAATAAAATATTGATTCATCAAAATAGACCACACTTAGTCTTTTGCACTCCTGGGCAAAATCAAGACTCAAATCAAGGAATGGTTCAAAGGACTTTAAAGGACTGACACACACGCAGCAGACGGAAAAATAAAAACTCAAAAAAATAAACCGAATTTACACAGTTCTCAAGAATTCTGGACAGATAAAAGAAGTAGAAAATATCCAACACAAAATCAAGAAAAGCACATACTTACAGAAATCATCCAAGCAATTCAATACATAGCAAAATGATTAATCAGCTCAAGAGGTGATTTGAAAATAACAAAACCTCACAGATTCACTATAGTGTTTCTCTCAAGTGTCTAGGGTAAATAATAATATCAGCTCGATGTACTCAAGAAAACAAACACAAGTAGACTTGGAAAGCTTCTAATTATCAATACTTAAAACATATGCATGTTCAGATCAAAAGGTCTTTATTGGGTTGTAATGGGGCCAAGGACATGGGAGGATAAATATGGATAAGTAGCTAGATCTCAGAAGAAATAGAGGAACACTAGGAAAAAAGTGTAAACGCAGTGAAATCTCACCCAAACCTCTAATTCAATCCTCTTCTCGACTCCATTATTCACAGGATTATTTTTCAATTTCGTTTTTTTTTTTTTTTTTTTTTTTGCACTCAATTGTAACAGACAAATTACACAACATATTTACAAAAATGAAACACGAAGAGGAACCAACTCGCCAATTTACTAGAATCCCTAGGAAGACCACACTTGTTCCCAAAACACTTCTAAAGCTCCAAAATTTCCTAAGGTTTAGATAATCATGGTTTTTCACTTAGGGTCAGTGTATGAGCTTTAAAATAAAGAAATGGGGAAAGTATAGGCTCAAAGGGGTTATCAAAGGATAATAACAAGGTAGGCTTATTTGGCTAAAGAGGCTCAAGAAATAAAATGCCTTTATCATTTCTAAACATGCATATCAATCAAGTATTATCAAAAAGAATCAAGCCAAGGCATATGTGCAAGCAATCAAGATACATATCACACACAAGAAAGAAGATTAAGTGGCTCAAATCTCACACATGGTATTCGTCACAATCAAATCAACCTCTTAAACATTTATATCATCTTCCCAAGCAGAGAAAAACAAGGATTTCAAACTATAAGCATTAAGTAAGTGGAGGAAAAATCTACAACTTAGACATCATCCAGAAATCAAGAGAAAAATGTAAAATTTATTGCACAAAACACACTAAAAACAACTTAAAACAAAAAATTTAACACTCAAAAACAAAAAATTTCACACACAAAATACATACTAACAGAAACTAACAGAAATAACAGAAAAATCAGAATTTCTTCCCAGTAGACCACACTTAAATTACACAATGTCCTCAGTGTGTTACAATCATCAGATTATCAATTTCAGAGCAGTCAAATAATATAGACAAGTGCAGTAAAAGTAGAAAAATGGGAAGAAATTTTCAGTAACATCCATCAGTAGATGTTATCATTGACATCCATCAGCAGATGTCCAAATCACCTAGCACCCATCAGCAGATGCTAATTAATTTTTTTATTTATTATATTTTTTTATTTTATTTTTTTTTTTGAAAAAGATGACCTGTACTGTGACAACAGTTTCGGTGGCAATGACCGAAACTGTTGCTACAGTGGAAAACATTTGGCTATAAAAGGTCCGCTCCTCCGCGTCCAGCGCCATTTCTGATCCCTCACTCTCTCTCTACTCCTCTCTCTGCTCTCTCCTCTCTCTACTCTCTCGAGCGTCTGGATCTCTGCAGGGAGCCTCTCCCCCCCGCGTCCGCGTGCTCTGAAGGTGTACGAGCCCTGCAACCGTGCCAACTGAAGAGTCTGAGATCCGCGAGGAGCTTCTCTGCCAGCTCTACTACTCCAGGTAAGTCCTCTGCTCCTGGATCTGCCTTTCTTTCTCCTTTCATGCTTCTCTTTAAGTTTTTCGTCCTTAAGCTTTCTGCTCTTTTCTTTGCTTTTCAGCTCTTATTCGCTTTATTTTTCACCTGCTAAACACTTAAAACACATAAAACACAATTGTCTTAAAACTTAAGGGGTATATAGGCTGGAAACCAGACGTTAATCTCCCTTCGATTGAAGGTATTGCAGAGACAATCGGGTAGAACAACGCCACGTACCCCACTTAAAACTAAATAAACACATAAACATAATATACAAGAACAAGGACAACAGGACAACTGGACATAGATCCGTTTAGGACCCTTTGCGAGGACCGTGAAACAGATCTGAGACCAAAAACTGAAGCATCAAAGCATGACTGGACAAAATAAATCTGAAAGGAAACAAGAACAAATAAAGAAAACACTGAATTAAGAATTTAATGTTTTTATGCTTTTTTTTTTTTTTATGTTATGCTTATTTTTCTTGTTTTTGTTCTTTTTATATGTATTTATTTTTTATTTATGTATTTGTATATTACGAGAGGAAGGATGAGTGATATGGAATCAGAGAGATATACCAGTCAACGATGGCGTCCTACAGATGATCAGATCAATATGATGACCAAAATCTACAACTATGGGGTCACACACCCAAGCCGAGCGCAAGTCGTCGAGATCGCGTCTCGACTAAGGACCTTCGCAGATGCCACCGAATATAACGTGCACTGCTGGTTTAACAACCATGGCAATCGGGTCAGGCGCTGGCAAGCGGAGATAGACCCCACAAGCACTCTCTTTTCACAACTGCCGCTATACATGTACGGTAAGAACTCTCATCATACCTCCATTGAAATTTTTTTCACTTCCTCTTCTATTATTAACACATGTTTTTTATTTTTTTATTTTTTTATTTTTTATTTTTTGTTTGAAAGAAAACAACTGGGTGATAATGAGGGCACCGAGGCTGCTGAATTTGTTTCCAGTTCCGATCATTATCGATGACGACAGAAATGAACGAGAAATTCCTCCACCAAAGCCTCCGCTCGTGACTTTTCGAACCAGAGCTCCCTCAACAGAGCTCTCCCTTAGACCACCACAACCAGCTCGAGAATTCTTCCAGTTTTAATGTTTTGTTTATTTTTTTTTTTTATTTTATTTTGTTTTTATGTTTTTGCTGTTGGCCGAGTGTGGCCAGAATTTGAACAAGTACTGTAATAAGGACACTTAATTTTTTTATGTTTTTAATTATTTTATGTTTTATGTTTTTTTTTTATTTGGACTGTAATATTAACGATCAATAATGATCGAACCTCGGACATCTTTATTTTATTTTTATGAATTTTATTTTTATTATCAATGTAAGACAGAATGTTTACTGCGAATTTGTTATGTTTCAATAAATGCACTCAGATTAGTGTCTCAGTTAAAACTTCACTTCTCTGCCTTACATGTTAATTTTACTCTTATGACTATATATATATATATATATATATATATATATATATATATATATATATATATATTTTACACAAAAACTAAATAAATAAATAAAACAGAACACAATTTAACAAAACAAAAGACCTAATATCGAACATAAAAAATCAAAACACACAAAACGCAAATGTCAAAAATAGCAGACAAAACACATATTTACAATACATACATTAACAAAATAACACGCGTGAAAGAGAACACACATTTTTTTTTATAATTTTTTTTTAAATAATAATAATTTGTAAACTAAGAAAATCAAAATTCTCCCCTAATTCGCAAATTAAGAAAATTAAGGGAAGAAGGAATAGAAAAACTCCCCTGGTTATGGTGGAAGCTGCCAAATTTGGACAATCAGGGATATGCTTTCCATCACATAATTCAGCAGAGAAAGTTTTAAGAGGAACTGCTTCATCAGTATAGATTTATCATTCATAGCAAGATGTTTCTTCTTTCTTCCTACAGCAAACTGTTGCAGCAGTATCTCTTCTTCTACTGGGACTTGTTGAGTGTGTGACACCGGAATAGATATCTCTGGCTCGCTCAAAGAAATAGCAGTATACTCTTCTTCATTAATCATGCATTCCTTAATGTCAGCACCTGCATTCTTTTTGAACTCTGCATCCTTATCATCAAACTCACAATTAATAGCATCTGTAATAAACTTAGAGTTTGGCTGTAATGCATAATCAATTTCAGCACAAATGGAGCAAGAACCAGATTCGCAATCACATTCAAAATTTTCAGAAAACTGTGTTAAATCAAAGTTTAGTCCTAACTCTATAAAATCATCAGATTGCACAGTTTCTCTTTCAAAATCAATATTGAAGCGACTTTGACCAATGGGTTCAATGGCTGACACTGAATTAAAAATTTTAGAATGGTCAAGCTGGATGAGGAAGTGTCTCGGATTCAAGCTTGTGCTACCATGAGTAGAAGAAGAAGTGCAAATCATGGTTGGCTAGAGAATAGCTTACGGTACAGCAGCTTGAAAGGGAGCCCAAGGTTGAACACCATTTCCGTGAAAGAGGAAGAAGTGTGCTGAAACAAATTGAAGAAGAAGACAAGCTGAGGTGGAAAATGAAGGGCCCTATCTTCTTGATTTTGGCACGGCTAGGAGCAAACTAGGGGAAGACATTGCATAAAAAAAACAAGGCTGCTAATTGAAGACAAAAGCACAAAAACGTAAAATCAGGAAGGAATTTAGGGGCTGCCTTGAACAAAGTCAAGAATAGGAAGGAAGCTACGGGGGACAAAGACAAAACCAAAAATGCTGAATTGAAGGAGGAGGTTCTGAGTTTGGCTATAAAAGAGCAGCAGAAGGCAGAGAAGAAGGGCATTAGATTTTAGGAGTAGGATTTAGGATAGTTAGGAAGCAACTCTCGGTTCCTCTCTTCCAGAGATTCTGAATTTCCATTTCAAACAGTGCCAAAATGTAGTTTTAATTTCTGAAGCTGTGTCACCTTTGCTCGTTCATTTTTAATTGTATTGTTCAAGAATTTTAATTTAAGTGTTGAAAGCTTTGATGAATTTCATTTCCAGTTAAATGTTTTCTATTTTTATTTTACTGGTTCTGTTTTCCATATCGTTAAATTCAGTCATTACGTTTTACCGTTCAGTTTATTTTCAACGTCGTTTTTACTGGCATTTTCACTGTTGCTTTGGGTAAATTTTATTTACACTGCTTTATGTTTTCTACATGTTTATTGTTACTGAGAGCGCTCCTAGTGAGCCGGTCCCACCTACAAAGGATGATATTCATTGCGTTCTAAGCGCTGGACTGATATATCTGCTCCCTAAGTTTCATGGATTTGCAGGAGAATGCCCACATGAACATTTGGCAAATTTCTATAGAATTTGTTCTGCAATGAAACCTCCAAATGTCCCAGATGATTACATTTTCTTGACGGCGTTTCAGCATTCATTACAAGGAGCAGCTAAGGATTGGTTGAATTGTCTTCCTCGAGGACTCATTACCAGATGGGAAGATCTTGAGCAAAATTTTCTGATCGAATTTTTCCCTGCACAAGATGGATACAGCAACGGTCCTGGAGGGAATGACCCTACCTTGGGATGGTACAGTGCTCCACAGTATCGATATCAAGAACCACCATTCCAGAATACTTTGATGCCTCCACTAGTCCAGCAAGAACAGCAGATGCAGTTCTATGATGCTACTGCTCAATTTACTCCTCAGCCTTCGATTTCTGAGCCTACTGATGCAGCTGTCGCGGCCGATCAAATTTGATGTGCAAGTAAGAATGCAGTACAGTGCTAGGAAGTGACTCCTAGGTCGTCTCACAAGGACCAAGTGTGGTTCAGCTTCAGGTCAACACGTAAGGGGGGGGGGTTTATGGTATTTTTGTTTTTATGCGGAAAAAATTAAATTAAAATGGAAATTAAATAAAACTGAATTAAAAAACACTGAAGTAAATTTTAAAGATAGTAAAATCAAAACAGTAAAAGACGATAAAAACGAAAAGCGGTAAATTTAGAAAACAATAAACGATGTAGAAAACAATAAACGGTAAAATAAAAGAGACGGTAAAATTAAAAACACTTGGATTGAAAATCAAATTCATCAAGGATTCAGCATTTAAATTAAAATTCAAAACTTCAAATAAAATGAAAACCAAATGATCAAATAAACTACACCCTTCTTCAGAAATAAAATTCATACAGTATTTGAAAATAGAATTGAAAGTACTTGCTACTGGAAATGGAAATGGAAAAGGAAGAGAGGAAGAGGCAGAGAGCCTCTTCCAGGGCCGTGAATTCTATACTACACCTAATGCAATCCTAAAATCTAATGTCTTCTGATGCGTTGCTGCTGCTCCATTATATAGCCACTTCTCTTGACATATTCTCCTTCAATCTATCATTTGGATTTTGTCTCACTCAGCCCGTGAGTCTCATTCGGTGGTGGCTTTTCCAAGTTGTTGTCCACTTAATTCTTTTCAATTTTGAAGGTGCTAAACCGTGTGGAGTGGAAGAGAATGGTAAAAAAAAATCTGAACTTGCACATGTGGGGACGTGAAACCACTTCCCTTAATAATACTAGTTTAATAAAATTCAGAGCCACCAACTTCATTTCCTCTTCTTTCTTTACGTAGCTGCACCCACAAAATAAAGAGAACATGAGGTGGTCCCTTGGTTAATGGCCGTGTGTTTGCTGCTGTGCTGGCCCAAGCTGTTACCTCCATGGGCGTGAAGTGCTGCAGGCCGTGACACCTTCCAAGCTCTTTCGGTGGCTCTCCTTGTTGGATACTTGAAGCTTCTTCAAAGCTAGCTGGACCCGTGATCTGCTTTTGGATGGGAGGATGCTAAAGGCCGTGAAGCTCTCTCCAAGCCAGCTCCAATTCCATTTGACGCTTGCTGCTGCATGGGAGAAACCTGCCGAGACACCTCTTTTGTGCTGTACTGGTGGAGGATGTTGCAGCTGCTGGTGGCTGTGCTTCCATGGTTTATGCTTCTTCTTTCCATCAAGCTGCTGGACATGAATGATGCTTCGCTGGATGCTAGACAAAGCTGGACTGCTTCAAGCTTTCTGGTCCTTAAATGAGTGTGCTCTTCATTCCGTGGGCTTCACTTCTTCCAGCTTTGCTTTGATACTTAAGAAAATGAATTTTCCATGGGCACCACTTCTTCCCAAAGCTTCTCTTCCAGCATGTGACAGCACCTCTTTTGGACCGTGAGCTTGCTGGAACGTGGTGATGGCTGGACGTTTCTGCACTCTTCAAAGCTGCTTTGGCTAAATGCTGGAACGTGGAAGTGCAGCCCCGTGAGCTCCTTCCTTCACGTGGCCCCTGTCATGCTTTTTAATCTTAAAGAATAACATTCCTGGCAGCCCATACTTTTTACCCATTTGTCTTCCAATTTGTAATTTGGACACATTCAATCATAATGCTCTGAAACCAAAACCAAACCCGTTAGTGGTGGCCCCATGTGTCCCATGTATTTATAATTTTCTTCTATGATTAAAGATTCCAAGCAAATGTGACAGCCGTGAGTTATTCTCTGTAGCAGCGACGAGAATGGTTTCTCTCAAACCATTTGCAAATCACGTTCCCAGCAAGAAAATGTGGAATGGCCCACTTAAATATTGACAAAATGAATTGTGGGGGCCGTGTGCTATTGTTCTTTTCAGAGAAGTGATACTTCAGTAACTCATCAATTTGGAGTTTCACACGTGATGGAGAATGTTAGTAGGCTGCCCACTTTCTTCAAATAATTGTCGTGCAAAAATAATGAGAGGGCCGTGTGACATACTTAGAAAATGTGGCAGTATATTTGTTATCTTCAAGCTATAAAACCGTGACACCACCTACAAACAAAAATATTCCACTCCTAAGTTTCCACTTAAACATACAAAATAAATCAATGCAATGCACTTCTTCCGAACACAATGTGTGAATGTTTCTCCAAATGTCCCAATTTGTATTTCTAATATTTCCCTGCAATCAATAATGAAAATAATTAGCTCAGATAATTCAAATTAGTTAAAATAAGAATTTCCGATCAATTTAAGCACAATTAAGAAAAACATGAAAATACCGGACATTTAAGCACAATTCCCGGATTAATTTTAGTACAATCAACTAAATGAAGTGAAGAAAATAATGATTCATCAAAATAGACCACACTTAGTCTTTTGCACTCCTGGGCAAAATTAAGACTCAAATCAAGGAATGGTTCAAAGGACTTGTAGGAATGACAAAACCTCAGCAGACAGAAAAATAAAAACTCACAAGAAAACAAAGAGAATTTACATTGTTCTCAAGAAATCTTGATAGAGAAAAGATGTAGAAAATGTCCAACACGTAATCGAGAAAAGCATATACTTACAGAAATTAATCCAAGCAATTCAAAATATGGTAAAAATAATTAATCAGTTTAAAAGGTGATTTAAAAATAACAAAACCTCACAGATGCACTCATAGTGTTTCACTCAAGTGTCTAGGGTAAATAATTTCAACTCGATGTACTTAAGAAAGCAAACACAAGTAGACTTGGCAAGCTTCTAATTATCAATACTTAAAACATATGCATGTTCAGATCAAAAGGTCTTTACTGGGTTGTAATGGGGCCAAGGACAGGGAAGGATAAATTTGGATAAGTAGCTATAGTTCAGAAGAAATAGAGGTGCACTGGGGAAAAATGTAAACACAGTGAAATCTCACCCAAACCTCTAATTCAATCCTCTTCTCGACTCCATTATTCACAAAATTATTTTTCAATTTTTCTCTTTTTCTCATCATTTTTTTTTATCCTGTCTTTTTTTTTTTTTTTTTATCACACAACAGGATATAAATTATCATTTCAAAACATGATGAGGAACCAACTAGCCAATTCATCAGAATTCCCAAGGAGACCACACTTATTCACAAAATACTTTTATAGCTCCAGACTTTCCTAAGGTTAAGGTAATCATTGTTTTTCACTTAGGTTCAGTGTATGAGCTTCAACACAAAGAAATATATACAGTATAGGCTCAAAGGGGTTATCAAAGGATAATAACAAGGTAGGCTTATTTGGCTAAAGAGGCTCAAGAATAAAATTGCCTTTATCACTTCCAAAAATGCATATAAATCAAGTATATAAAAAAGAATCAAGCCAAGGCATATGTGCAAGCAGTCAAGATACATATCGCACAAGAAAGAAAATTAAGTGGCTCAAATTCTCACACAGGGTATTCGTTACAATCAAATCAACCTCTTAAACACATAATCATCTTTCTAGGCAGAGAAAAGCAAGGATTTCAAACCATAAGTATTAATCAAGTGAAGGAAAAATCTACAACTTAGACATCATCCAGAAATCAAGAGAAAAATGTAAAATTTATTGCACACAAAACACACTAAAAACCACTTAAAACAGAAAAAATTTAACACTCAAAAACAAAAATTTTAACACATAAAATACAAACACTCAAAAACAAAAGTTTTAACACATAAAATACAAACTTAACAGAAATTAACAGAAAATCAGAATTTCTCCCAGTAGACCACACTTAAATCACACAATGTCCTCAGTGTGTTACAATCATCAGATGATCAATTTTAGAGCAGTCAAAAAATATAGACAAGTGCAATAAAATGTTAGGAAATGGGAAGAAATTTTCAGTAACATCCATCAGCAGATGTTATCAGGGACATCCATCAGCAGATATCTTAAACACCTAGCACCCATCAGTAGATGCTAATAATTTTTATTATTTTTTATTTATTAATTAATTTTTTTTTTTTTTTTTGGAAAAGGAGAAGACCGGTACTGTGGCAACAGTCTCGGTGGCAAAGACCGGAACTGTTGCTACAGTGGAAAGAAATCTGGCTATAAATGAGGCACTCCTCCGCGTCCAGCGCCATTTCCAGACCTCTCACTCTCTCTCTACTCCTCTCTGCTTCTCTCTCAACTCTCTCCTGAGCGTCTGGATCTGTGAGGAAGCTCTGTCCCCGCGCCTTCTGAAGATCTGAGATCTGCGCAGAGCCCCTGTCCCTGCGTCTTCTGAAGAGTCTGAGTGAGAACCTCGAGGAGCTTCTCTGCCAGCCTACTACTCCAGGTAAGTCCTCTGCTCCTGGATCTGCCTTTCTTTCTTCTTTCATGTAATTTATTTCCATACTCCCCTTTAAGCTTTCCGTTATTCCTTTCTTCTTTTCTTTTTGCCATTTATTCTCTGCTTTCCTCTTTCTCCTTTTCCTTTTTTCCAGATCTTTCATTTTTTTTTCTTTTTCTTTTTCTGCTTTCTTTTCCTGCTTTCATTTAAGCCTTCAGTTCCTTCTTTATTTTCAGCTCTTATTCGCTTTCTTCTTCACCTGCTAAACACTTAAAACACATAAAACACAATTGTCTTAAAACTTAAGGGGTATATAGGCTGGAAACCAGACGTTAATCTCCCTTCGATTGAAGGTATTGCAGAGACAATCGGGTAGAACAACGCCACGTACCCCACTTAAAAATAAAACACAGAAACTGAATATACATGAACAATATGGACAAGGACAACTGGACGTAGATCCGTTTAGGACCCTTTTGCAAGGACCGTGAAACAGATCTGAGACCAAAAACTGAAACATCAAATACAGACTGGACAAAATAAATCTAAAAGGAAACAAGAACAAATAAAGAAAACAGAGAACTAATCTAATTTTTTTATGCTTCTCTTTTTTTTTTAGTTCTTTTTATTTTTTTTATGTTTATTTTTTTATGTTTTTGTTCTTTTTTTATTTTTTATTTAAGTATTTGTATATTACGAGAGGAAGGATGAGTGATACGGAATCAGAGAGATATACCAGTCAACGGTGGCGTCCTACCGACGATCAAATCAAGATGATGACCAAAATATTCAACTATGTGGTCACACACCCAAGCCGAGCGCAAGTCGTCGAGATCGCGTCTCGACTAAGGGCTTTCGGCGAAGCCACTGAATACAACGTACACTGCTGGTTCAACAACCACGGCAATCGGGTCAAGCGCTGGCAAGCGGAGATAGACTCCACTGGCACTCTCTTTTCACAACTGCCGCTATATATGTACGGTAAGACCCTGATCACACCTCAATTTTTATTGAAAATTTTCACTTCCTCTTCTATAATTAACACAAGTTATTTTTATTTTTTATTTTTTTATTTATTATTTTGTTTTTTTGTTTTTTTGTTTTTTTTTTTGTTTGAAAGAAAACAATTGGGTGATTATGAGGGCACCGAGGCTGCTGAATCTGTTTCCCGTTCCGATCATCATTGACGATGATAGAGATGAGAGACAAATCCCTCCACCCAAGCTTCTCACATTCCGTACCAGAGCTCCCTCAACGGAGCTCTCCCTTAGACCACCACAACCAGCTCGAGAATTCTTCCAATTTTAGTGTTTTATGTTTTTTTTTTTTTTTATGTTTTTGCTGGCCGAGCGTGGCCAGAATATGGACAAGGCATGTAATCTGAACAATTATATTTTTTTATGTTTTTATTTATTTTTTTATTTATTTATTATGGTGTGTAATATTAACGATCACTAAAGATCGACCCCCCGAACATCTTTTATTTATATATATCTACTGCAATTTTATTTTCAGATCTGTTAAATTTCCTTTTCTCAATTACTGTAATTTTTTTTTTTGCAATGATGAATGAAATCTTTCTTAGTCAAATTTTTCAATCAATAATCTGAATGCACACAACTAAGAAATTATATTTACAGTGAAGGAAAATAAGGAAAAATAAGATCTGAAGTGAAACTTTTTATTGGTATAAAATAATAAGATACTGAGGGTCGAAATAAAATCAAGGAATACGCAAAACAATTTTTGAATTTTTGATTTTTCGAATTTTTTTCTTTTTAGTAAAAACACTAAAAATCACGAAGCAAATAAAGCACAGAACACATTTTTTTTTTAAATATATGAAAAATAAATATATGTACATCTCATAACAATTAAATTTGAAAAGAAAAATTTTTGCACACTTAAAAAAAAAAAAAAATTATCACAAATAAATTTTTTTTTTTTAAATAATAATAACTGGAAAACTAATAAAGAAAAATAAAAGGAAAAATAAACATAAAAGAAAACGAAATTCAGAATCTTCCCGAGACCATACTTAAATTACACTGTCCTAAATGTTTTCTAAGCAAAAGATCATCAATTAAAACACTAACAGATAAAGGACAAATGCAATAAAAGTAGTAAAACGGGGAAGAAAGAAAAAGAAAACTCCCCTGGTCAGGGTGGCAGTTGCCAATTTTGGATTTGTAGGGAGATGTTCTTCTCTTTAGGCTCCAGCATGAAATTGTTGAGGACGAACTGCTTCATCCTCCAGATTTGATCAAGCAGTGAAATGTCCTCCACCGCCGGATCTAAGCAGCAAATATTGTTACTAAGCAGATTCAGTAGGTACCTTTTGATCTTCAAACTATCAGTGTCAGCACCTTTGTTTTCCACTGTGGGTGTATGTTGATCAAATTTATACGTACCTCCTGCAACATGGTTAGTGCAATGTGGCACTGCAGAAATTTCATGCAGAGGTATAACACCCCATCCCAATTCATCATACTGAGCCTTAGATAAATCCTCATAACATGAATCAATTTCTAAATTGCATGCAATATTAATCATAGACTCAGATTCATGTTCAATGCATGAAGAATAACCATTCGAATGTGATAGTAAAAAGCGGTTCTCATCATGCACAGAGGAAAAATTAAAATCAGACTCAGCAAGAATATAGTCATTAGCATACCGATCATCATCACAATCAACATAATAATCAAAGTGTGGTATGCTTACCTCCTCTTCCTTGAAGATTTCTAGAGTGTGGGAAGGTGAAGGTGGTCTACCTGGTTCAGGATTACTGCTTACTTCTGCCGGGTCCCCAAAATTTTCATCAGTCTCCTCAGGTGCAAGAGTGGCCATCTGCCTGATCTGATCACTCAGATTCTGTATGGCAGCTTGAGTTTCCTGCTGGAACTCCATGCTCTCTTGCTTGAACTACATGTTCCCTTTCTGAAACTGAATGTTCTGCATTGTCATCTGCTCTAATAACTCCTTCAATGTAGGTTCAGAAGTAGAAGGCTGAGGAGTTATTTGAATAGGAGAATCATACTGCTGACTCTCATATTGTGGAACTGGCTCCCAAAGAGAGCTCTCAGAAATTGGATGATGGAACATATTGTTCTCATCATAAAAATCAGCAGATTTAAAATCAAAGTAATATGCAGAATAAGAATCATAATCACAGACATTGGCAGAATAAGCATTATTCACAACATTAAAATAGGTAGACATGGAAAAATAAAAAGTAAAAACTAAAAACTAAAAATTACGAATCAGATAAAACAAAACACATTTATACATGCTACAAGCACACACAAGACAGAACATCAATAGTAAAAATTTTTAATTAATTTTTTTTTTTTTAATTTTAAATTTTTTTTTTAATAACAACTAAATACAGAACATAGCACAATTAAACACATATATATACAATATATATTAACACAGCATAATCGAAAAACACAGCAAAAATCTAAAACAAAAAACCTAGAACTGAAGTGACAACGCCGCCAAAATTTGCTGAAGGTGTCGTTGTCGCCTACAGAAATATACAAGACAAAACACACAAAATACACATATTAACAGAACAAAAATTTACACAACAAGAATCTAAAACCAAACCGTCATTGGTCCCCGGCAACGGCGCCAAAATTTTGATGCAGCTGTCGCGGCCGATCAAATTTGATGTGCAAGTAAGAGTGCAGTACAGTGCTAGGAAGTGACTCCTAGGTCGTCTCACAAGGACCAAGTGTGGTTCAGCTTCAGGTCAACACGTAAGGGGGGGGGTTTATGGTATTTTTGTTTTTATGCGGAAAAAATTAAATTAAAATGGAAATTAAATAAAACTGAATTAAAAAACACTGAAGTAAATTTTAAAGATAGTAAAATCAAAACAGTAAAAGACGATAAAAACGAAAAGCGGTAAATTTAGAAAACAATAAACGATGTAGAAAACAATAAACGGTAAAATAAAAGAGACGGTAAAATTAAAAACACTTGGATTGAAAATCAAATTCATCAAGGATTCAGCATTTAAATTAAAATTCAAAACTTCAAATAAAATGAAAACCAAATGATCAAATAAACTACACCCTTCTTCAGAAATAAAATTCATACAGTATTTGAAAATAGAATTGAAAGTACTTGCTACTGGAAATGGAAATGGAAAAGGAAGAGAGGAAGAGGCAGAGAGCCTCTTCCAGGGCCGTGAATTCTATACTACACCTAATGCAATCCTAAAATCTAATGTCTTCTGATGCGTTGCTGCTGCTCCATTATATAGCCACTTCTCTTGACATATTCTCCTTCAATCTATCATTTGGATTTTGTCTCACTCAGCCCGTGAGTCTCATTCGGTGGTGGCTTTTCCAAGTTGTTGTCCACTTAATTCTTTTCAATTTTGAAGGTGCTAAACCGTGTGGAGTGGAAGAGAATGGTAAAAAAAAATCTGAACTTGCACATGTGGGGACGTGAAACCACTTCCCTTAATAATACTAGTTTAATAAAATTTAGAGCCACCAACTTCATTTCCTCTTCTTTCTTTACGTAGCTGCACCCACAAAATAAAGAGAACATGAGGTGGTCCCTTGGTTAATGGCCGTGTGTTTGCTGCTGTGCTGGCCTAAGCTGTTACCTCCATGGGCGTGAAGTGCTGCAGGCCGTGACACCTTCCAAGCTCTTTCGGTGGCTCTCCTTGTTGGATACTTGAAGCTTCTTCAAAGCTAGCTGGACCCGTGATCTGCTTTTGGATGGGAGGATGCTAAAGGCCGTGAAGCTCTCTCCAAGCCAGCTCCAATTCCATTTGACGCTTGCTGCTGCATGGGAGAAACCTGCCGAGACACCTCTTTTGTGTTGTACTGGTGGAGGATGTTGCAGCTGCTGGTGGCTGTGCTTCCATGGTTTATGCTTCTTCTTTCCATCAAGCTGCTGGACATGAATGATGCTTCGCTGGATGCTAGACAAAGCTGGACTGCTTCAAGCTTTCTGGTCCTTAAATGAGTGTGCTCTTCATTCCGTGGGCTTCACTTCTTCCAGCTTTGCTTTGATACTTAAGAAAATGAATTTTCCATGGGCACCACTTCTTCCCAAAGCTTCTCTTCCAGCATGTGACAGCACCTCTTTTGGACCGTGAGCTTGCTGGAACGTGGTGATGGCTGGACGTTTCTGCACTCTTCAAAGCTGCTTTGGCTAAATGCTGGAACGTGGAAGTGCAGCCCCGTGAGCTCCTTCCTTCACGTGGCCCCTGTCATGCTTTTTAATCTTAAAGAATAACATTCCTGGCAGCCCATACTTTTTACCCATTTGTCTTCCAATTTGTAATTTGGACACATTCAATCATAATGCTCTGAAACCAAAACCAAACCCGTTAGTGGTGGCCCCATGTGTCCCATGTATTTATAATTTTCTTCTATGATTAAAGATTCCAAGCAAATGTGACAGCCGTGAGTTATTCTCTGTAGCAGCGACGAGAATGGTTTCTCTCAAACCATTTGCAAATCACGTTCCCAGCAAGAAAATGTGGAATGGCCCACTTAAATATTGACAAAATGAATTGTGGGGGCCGTGTGCTATTGTTCTTTTCAGAGAAGTGATACTTCAGTAACTCAGCAATTTGGAGTTTCACACGTGATGGAGAATGTTAGTAGGCTGCCCACTTTCTTCAAATAATTGCCGTGCAAAAATAATGAGAGGGCCGTGTGACATACTTAGAAAATGTGGCAGTATATTTGTTATCTTCAAGCTATAAAACCGTGACACCACCTACAAACAAAAATATTCCACTCCTAAGTTTCCACTTAAACATACAAAATAAATCAATGCAATGCACTTCTTCCGAACACAATGTGTGAATGTTTCTCCAAATGTCCCAATTTGTATTTCTAATATTTCCCTGCAATCAATAATGAAAATAATTAGCTCAGATAATTCAAATTAGTTAAAATAAGAATTTCCGATCAATTTAAGCACAATTAAGAAAAACATGAAAATACCGGACATTTAAGCACAATTCCCGGATTAATTTTAGTACAATCAACTAAATGAAGTGAAGAAAATAATGATTCATCAAAATAGACCACACTTAGTCTTTTGCACTCCTGGGCAAAATTAAGACTCAAATCAAGGAATGGTTCAAAGGACTTGTAGGAATGACAAAACCTCAGCAGACAGAAAAATAAAAACTCACAAGAAAACAAAGAGAATTTACATTGTTCTCAAGAAATCTTGATAGAGAAAAGATGTAGAAAATGTCCAACACGTAATCGAGAAAAGCATATACTTACAGAAATTAATCCAAGCAATTCAAAATATGGTAAAAATAATTAATCAGTTTAAAAGGTGATTTAAAAATAACAAAACCTCACAGATGCACTCATAGTGTTTCACTCAAGTGTCTAGGGTAAATAATTTCAACTCGATGTACTTAAGAAAGCAAACACAAGTAGACTTGGCAAGCTTCTAATTATCAATACTTAAAACATATGCATGTTCAGATCAAAAGGTCTTTACTGGGTTGTAATGGGGCCAAGGACAGGGAAGGATAAATTTTGATAAGTAGCTATAGTTCAGAAGAAATAGAGGTGCACTGGGGAAAAATGTAAACACAGTGAAATCTCACCCAAACCTCTAATTCAATCCTCTTCTCGACTCCATTATTCACAAAATTATTTTTCAATTTTTCTCTTTTTCTCATCATTTTTTTTTATCCTGTCTTTTTTTTTTTTTTTTTATCACACAACAGGATATAAATTATCATTTCAAAACATGATGAGGAACCAACTAGCCAATTCATCAGAATTCCCAAGGAGACCACACTTATTCACAAAATACTTTTATAGCTCCAGACTTTCCTAAGGTTAAGGTAATCATTGTTTTTCACTTAGGTTCAGTGTATGAGCTTCAACACAAAGAAATATATACAGTATAGGCTCAAAGGGGTTATCAAAGGATAATAACAAGGTAGGCTTATTTGGCTAAAGAGGCTCAAGAATAAAATTGCCTTTATCACTTCCAAAAATGCATATAAATCAAGTATATAAAAAAGAATCAAGCCAAGGCATATGTGCAAGCAGTCAAGATACATATCGCACAAGAAAGAAAATTAAGTGGCTCAAATTCTCACACAGGGTATTCGTTACAATCAAATCAACCTCTTAAACACATAATCATCTTTCTAGGCAGAGAAAAGCAAGGATTTCAAACCATAAGTATTAATCAAGTGAAGGAAAAATCTACAACTTAGACATCATCCAGAAATCAAGAGAAAAATGTAAAATTTATTGCACACAAAACACACTAAAAACCACTTAAAACAGAAAAAATTTAACACTCAAAAACAAAAATTTTAACACATAAAATACAAACACTCAAAAACAAAAGTTTTAACACATAAAATACAAACTTAACAGAAATTAACAGAAAATCAGAATTTCTCCCAGTAGACCACACTTAAATCACACAATGTCCTCAGTGTGTTACAATCATCAGATGATCAATTTTAGAGCAGTCAAAAAATATAGACAAGTGCAATAAAATGTTAGGAAATGGGAAGAAATTTTCAGTAACATCCATCAGCAGATGTTATCAGGGACATCCATCAGCAGATATCTTAAACACCTAGCACCCATCAGTAGATGCTAATAATTTTTATTATTTTTTATTTATTAATTAATTTTTTTTTTTTTTTTTTTTTGGAAAAGGAGAAGACCGGTACTGTGGCAACAGTCTCGGTGGCAAAGACCGGAACTGTTGCTACAGTGGAAAGAAATCTGGCTATAAATGAGGCACTCCTCCGCGTCCAGCGCCATTTCCAGACCTCTCACTCTCTCTCTACTCCTCTCTGCTTCTCTCTCAACTCTCTCCTGAGCGTCTGGATCTGTGAGGAAGCTCTGTCCCCGCGCCTTCTGAAGATCTGAGATCTGCGCAGAGCCCCTGTCCCTGCGTCTTCTGAAGAGTCTGAGTGAGAACCTCGAGGAGCTTCTCTGCCAGCCTACTACTCCAGGTAAGTCCTCTGCTCCTGGATCTGCCTTTCTTTCTTCTTTCATGTAATTTATTTCCATACTCCCCTTTAAGCTTTCCGTTATTCCTTTCTTCTTTTCTTTTTGCCATTTATTCTCTGCTTTCCTCTTTCTCCTTTTCCTTTTTTCCAGATCTTTCATTTTTTTTTCTTTTTCTTTTTCTGCTTTCTTTTCCTGCTTTCATTTAAGCCTTCAGTTCCTTCTTTATTTTCAGCTCTTATTCGCTTTCTTCTTCACCTGCTAAACACTTAAAACACATAAAACACAATTGTCTTAAAACTTAAGGGGTATATAGGCTGGAAACCAGACGTTAATCTCCCTTCGATTGAAGGTATTGCAGAGACAATCGGGTAGAACAACGCCACGTACCCCACTTAAAAATAAAACACAGAAACTGAATATACATGAACAATATGGACAAGGACAACTGGACGTAGATCCGTTTAGGACCCTTTTGCAAGGACCGTGAAACAGATCTGAGACCAAAAACTGAAACATCAAATACAGACTGGACAAAATAAATCTAAAAGGAAACAAGAACAAATAAAGAAAACAGAGAACTAATCTAATTTTTTTATGCTTCTCTTTTTTTTTTAGTTCTTTTTATTTTTTTTATGTTTATTTTTTTATGTTTTTGTTCTTTTTTTATTTTTTATTTAAGTATTTGTATATTACGAGAGGAAGGATGAGTGATACGGAATCAGAGAGATATACCAGTCAACGGTGGCGTCCTACCGACGATCAAATCAAGATGATGACCAAAATATTCAACTATGGGGTCACACACCCAAGCCGAGCGCAAGTCGTCGAGATCGCGTCTCGACTAAGGGCTTTCGGCGAAGCCACTGAATACAACGTACACTGCTGGTTCAACAACCACGGCAATCGGGTCAAGCGCTGGCAAGCGGAGATAGACCCCACTGGCACTCTCTTTTCACAACTGCCGCTATATATGTACGGTAAGACCCTGATCACACCTCAATTTTTATTGAAAATTTTCACTTCCTCTTCTATAATTAACACAAGTTATTTTTATTTTTTATTTTTTTATTTATTATTTTGTTTTTTTGTTTTTTTGTTTTTTTTTTTTTTTGTTTGAAAGAAAACAACTGGGTGATTATGAGGGCACCGAGGCTGCTGAATCTGTTTCCCGTTCCGATCATCATTGACGATGATAGAGATGAGAGACAAATCCCTCCACCCAAGCTTCTCACATTCCGTACCAGATTTAAGTATTTTTTTTGTCAACTTGTTTGTCTTCGTTTGAGTTCAATTCTTATCCGTTTTCCATGCAATTTTTTTTCATAGTTTCGTCTAGATATCTAGTTTCACGTATAGTTTTTACTTTGTTAAAATTCCTTTTGTGTTGTTCCCAGTAATTGTTTTACTCCCCTGTGTCAGTCAAGTTCTTACTGTTTAAGTGGCTTCTAATTTGTTTGCATTGTTTGCTTATTGTTTGATACTTCTGGTGGCTGGAATTGATCATTGGACGGTGCTAAGACCTCCCAACACTCCTAAGCAAGTCCTTCAATTATTGAATTTTAAGAAGCACTTGGTCATGTCTAGGAAGAGTGGCAACGTGAAATGGTGGTGCAGCACTAGCACACGGCACATGGACACTCATTTTAGCAAAACACATGTTGGAACAAAGGTGAGAGCCACCACATTTCTTCTTGGCTGACACAAGATTTTCAAGGGCTGGAAAGAGCTTCTACATAGAGACAAAATGGAAGGGGCCACCACTTATTGAATGTCACGGATGTGGGAGAGAATAATGGACACACTTTGGTTTTCATTTTTTTTAAGAAATGTGAAATGCATGCAAATGGAGAAGCAAATGAAGAGAGGGGCCACTACATTGGAAGCTCCCGGTTTCTTTTGAGGAATGGTAAAAAGCTTGGCACAAATTAATTGAAGCTCATGGCCCACAATGGAAAAGATGATTCAATTGGAAGAATTGCTATCACATGCAGGAGCATATCACGGCCAAGAGAAGTTCTGAATTTTAGTGGAAGTAAGAATCAAAGAGAATTGGACCACCTTGTGCAACTCACGACTTTTAAAGAAAGAGGCTTCAAGAATGAAAAAAAGAGGGGGACCACTCATGGTTGGCAACACTTCACGGCCACATGGAGGAATTCCAAAAATCAAGCAAGCAAAGAATCATTTTTAATTGGAGTATACAAATGCTGAATTATGGGGTCCATTCACAAGTGTTACAGCAAAACTCACGCAACCACACGATTTTCTTCATTCAATTGGCATCACATGAAATAGAAGAAAGGGAGCCACCACTTCACGGTTTTGACCTTGTTTGGTGCAGAATTTTTGAAGTACTTTTCCACTTGGGAGCTCATGGTTTTAAAAAGAGAAATATGCAGCAAGCTTAGATGGTTTCACGTCCCACTTTGGTTTGAAGAGATTTGCAGATTTGTTTCACCCATAATACACTTGCATTCCATTTTAAAAGCACATTCTACATGCACATCACGGGCCACATGGGAGAGAATGCTTCAAAGCTTCTCCTTTTCATTTGAAGAATGAGATATGAAGGTGGTCACGGCCTTGGTTATGGAGAAAGAGCACCCAGCATTTGATGAAAGCACCACGGCCCACATGAGAAGCCCATCAGACGTCCAACAATCACACACCTCTCAATGCAAAATAAAAGAAGTTTTGGAGTGCACAAGAAAGCCAATACACGGCCTTGGAAGAAAGGAAACACACCACACTTTCTTCCATCCAGCAGCAGCCACCTTGGAATGAAGGAGGAGCTCACGGTTTCTTTGAGAAGCATGGCAGCAGCTGGTCCAACAGAGGAGATGCAGCAACACCTCCAGAAAAGAAAAGCATGCAACTGCGTGAAGAGAGGCCGGAAATGGAAAGGAAGAAGAGTTGATTGCCTTGGAATGGAGAAAGTGTTCACGGTCCAGCTGGATGAGGAAGTGTCTCGGATTCAAGCTTGTGCTACCATGAGTAGAAGAAGAAGTGCAAATCATGGTTGGCTAGAGAATAGCTTACGGTACAGCAGCTTGAAAGGGAGCCCAAGGTTGAACACCATTTCCGTGAAAGAGGAAGAAGTGTGCTGAAACAAATTGAAGAAGAAGACAAGCTGAGGTGGAAAATGAAGGCCCCTATCTTCTTGATTTTGGCACGGCTAGGAGCAAACTAGGGGAAGACATTGCATAAAAAAAACAAGGCTGCTAATTGAAGACAAAAGCACAAAAACGTAAAATCAGGAAGGAATTTAGGGGCTCCCTTGAACAAAGTCAAGAATAGGAAGGAAGCTACGGGGGACAAAGACAAAACCAAAAATGCTGAATTGAAGGAGGAGGTTCTGAGTTTGGCTATAAAAGAGCAGCAGAAGGCAGAGAAGAAGGGCATTAGATTTTAGGAGTAGGATTTAGGATAGTTAGGAAGCAACTCTCGGTTACTCTCTTCCAGAGATTCTGAATTTCCCTGCTAGATCAGATCTGGAGGATGAAGCAGTTCGTCCTCAAAACTTCCTGGCTGGATCGTGAAGATGAAGACCTCTCCCTGATGATCCAAAATTGGCAGCTTCCACCATAACCTACGGGAGTTTGCATTTTCTTTCTCTCCCTTTTTTCCTACCTTTATTGCACTTGTCCATGATATGTTTACTGTTTTGATTGTTGATGTATGCTTAGAACACATTGAGGACAATGTGTAGTTTAAGTATGGTCTATTGGGGGAGACTCTGAATTGTTTTTGTTTTGTGTGTGAAATTTTTTGTTTTTGAGTGTTAAATTTTTTCTGTTTTAAGTGGTTTTTAGAGTGTTTTATGTGCAATAAATTTTACATTTTTCTCTTGATTTCTGGAGTCTGTCTAAGTTGTAGATTTTTCCTTCACTTGATTAATGCTTATAGTTTGAAATCCTTGCTTTTCTCTGATTGGGAAGATTATTATGATGTTTGAGAGGGTGAATTGATTATAACACAAATACCCTGTGTGAGATTTGAGCCACTTAATGTTCTTTCTTGTGTGTGATATGTCTCTTGATTGCTTGCACATATGCCTTGGCTTGATTCTTTTTGATAATTCTTGATGGATATGCATGTTTAGAAATGATAAAGGCATTTTATTTCTTGAGCCTCTTTAGCCAAATAAGCCTACCTTGTTATTATCCCTTGATAACCCTGTTGAGCCTATACTTTCCCCATTTCTTTGTGTTGAAGCTCATACAATGACCCTAAGTGAAAAATAATGATTACCTAAACCTTAGGGAAGTCTGGAGCTATAGAAGTGTTTTGTGAAAAAGTGTGGTCTCCTTGGGAATTCTGATGAATTGGCTAGTTGGTTCCTCATCATGTTTTGAAATTATGATTTATATCCTGTTGTGTGATAAAGAGAGAAAAGAAAAGAGACAGGATGAAAAAAAATGATGAGAAAAAGAGAGAAAAAAATGAAAAACAATTTTGTGAATAATGGAGTCGAGAAGAGGATTGAATTAGAGGTTTGGGTGAGATTTGACTGTATTTCTACTTGTTCCCCAGTGCTCCTCTATTTTTTTTGAGCTATAGCTACTTATCCAAATCTATCCTCCCCTGTCCTTGGCCCCATTACAACCCCGAAAAGACCTTTTGATCTGAGCATGCATATGTTTTAAGTGTTGATATTAGAAGCTTGCCAAGTCTACTTGTGTTTGCTTTCTTGAGTGCATTGAGTTGAAATTATTTACCCTAGACACTAGAGAGAAACACTGTAGTGCATATGTGAGGTTCTGTTATTTTTTAAATCACCTCTTGAGCAAATTAATTATTTTTCCGTGTATTGAATTGCTTGGATGATTTCTGTAAGTATCTGCTTTATTTGATTTGTGTTGGACATTTTCTACTTCTTTTATATGTCTAGAATTCTTGAGAACTGTGTAAATTATTTTCTTGCGAGTTTTTATTTTCTGTATGCTGCGTCTGTGTCAGTCCTTTGAACTCCTTTGAACTATTCCCTGATTTGCGTCTTAATTTTGCCCAGGAGTGCAAAAGACTAAGTGTGGTCTATTTTGATGAGTCAATATTTTCTTCACTTCACTTAGTTTATTGTACTAGAATTAATCAGAGAATTCTGCTTAATCGTCCGTTAATTTCCTATTTTTCCTAATTGTGCTTAATTCGATCAGAAATTCATATTTTAACTAATTTGAATTATCTGAGCTTATTATTTTGCATTATTAATTATGGGAAAATTTTGGATATCTTTTTGGAACATTTGAAGGCTAAATGAGAAATGACAATTGAGCCCAATGCATTTCAGCCACTTCAATTTTCGCTGGTTGTTGCGTGAATTTTTTGTCAACTTGTTTGTCTTCATTTGAGTTCAATTCTTATCCGTTTTCCATGCAATTTTTTTTCATAGTTTCGTCTAGATGTCTAGTTTCACGTATAGTTTTTACTTTGTTCAAATTCCTTTTGTGTTGTTCCCAGTAATTGTTTTACTCCCCTGTGTCAGTCAAGTTCTTACTGTTTAAGTGGCTTCTAATTTGTTTGCATTGTTTGCTTATTGTTTGATACTTCTGGTGGCTGGAATTGATCATTGGACGGTGCTAAGACCTTACAACACTCAAGGATTCAACTCTCATATTGGCACATTTTATAGCTCATTTCAAGAAGTAACATTGGAAAACATGCTAAAACTCACACCAAGACCTCCAAAATGCAATGTTGAATTCTATTGGATTGGTATTATGAAAGTAAACCACAAGGCCCCATGCAGCTGCCACATAAGGGAGGAAGGCATATTTCACATAGCTCACGGCCATTTGGGCAAAGTTCAGCACATTTGAAGTAAAATGATGGAGAGGGACCACACATGGCAAGTTCACGTTTTTCTTCTCAAATAATTGGAAGAGCATGGCCCATGCACAATTCATTTTGATGAAGTATTCAGCAAACATCAAATGGAAGACCACGTTGCAACTCATTTCTTTCAAGCCAAAAGTTTGCAAGTTGGACAAACACATGGGGCCACCACTTGAAAAACATTCACGGTTCCAAATATAAATTGCAATAGCAATCTCCCATTGAAAAATTCAGCAAAACAAGTGGAAAGCAAAGAAGGGGCCACCACATTTCAAGAAGCAAATCACGTCCAGAGAATGAAAAAAATTGGAGAAAGGGCTTGCTAAATATTCAATATATTTTTGGACAAATTGAGGGGCCACCATTTTGAAAGCTAAACATGGGACTCCAAAATGCTATGTTTGCTTTTGATTTTTCATAAAAGCACACGGCCTTCTCCAATTTATTTTGGCTGCAGCTCACAAAGAGAAAGCAAGGCATAGATGTGGTGATTGAAGAAAGGGAGCTGCACATAGTTTTTAGTTTTAAAGGGAAGCCACATCCTTGTAGGAGAAGTACACGGCCTTGCTGGAGTTGGAAGCAAAGAAGAGGAGTCCAACTATCTCCATGTCCAGCTGCAGCCACCCTTGTTTGAAGCTTGGCTTGTGGATGTGTAAAGGGAGAAGAGTTGAGAAGGTTGTTCACGGTCCAGCTGGGAGATGAAAGACAGCAGCAAAGTTTGCGTTTTAAAAGAGGAAAGGCAGTGAGTAAAGGTTTGGTCCAGGAGTTGGTATCCAGCTGAGTTGGAAGAAGAAGTGAAGCACCGTGATGAAGTCTCCAAGTTGTTGCTACCATAAGTTGAAGAGAAAATGCAAGGTAGAGGAGAAGGATGTGCACACGGCAAATGGAGGGCCCCATCCTATTTCTTTGGCACGGCTTGGAGGGGAAGAAAATCAGGAAGCTATGGAGACAAAAACAAAACCTTGCTAGAAACAAGGAGGGCTCACGAGAGTTTGTCCAGAAGATTGGCTATAAAAGAAGCAAGCAGGCAGAGAGGAAAATGATTAGATTTTAGGAAGGAGATCTTAGTGTAGTTTAGGATAGAAGCCACTGCCTGGAGGAGGCTCTTGCCTCTTCCTCTTTCAAATAACTCTCTCCATTTTCATTTCTAGTGCACAAATGTAAAATTTTATTTCTGAAACGTGTAGTGTAATAGAAGTGTTTCACGGTTGCTCATTTCCTTTTCATTTTCATTTTCTTTCCAAGTGTTGAATTTTAATTGAAGTGTTGAATGCATGATAAATTTTATTTTCAGTTAAGTGTTTTATTTTTGTTGTCTCTTTTATTTCTAAACTGTTAAATTCTATCATTGCATTTTATCGTTCATTTTATTTTCAACCTTTTCTATTTCTACCGTCTTTTATCGTTCAGGTTTTATTGTTTTAAAATTTATTTCAACGCTTTTAATTCCAGTTTCTAATTTTATTTTCCGTGTCAAAAACATCCACAAAACCCCCCCACTTAGTGTTAAATCTAAGACCGAACCACAAATATTGGTCCTTGAGAGACGACCTAGGAGTCACTTCCTAGTCTATACTGCATTAATTTCGTGCAATCAACTTTTGTGAGCGGTGCGACCCGTTCATCATCCGTGAACTCTCGTTCTCTCATCAAGTGTAGGGAACATTCTAAGTGAACTCCTAGCATCATCCGAGCGGCGATGAACGTTCTCTGTGAACTCTCGTTCTCTCATCAAGTCCAGGGAACGTTCTAAGTAAACTCCTAGCATCATCTGAGTGGCGAGGAACATTCTCTGTGAACTCTCGTTCTCTCGTCAAGTCTAGCGAACATTCCAAGTGAACTCCTAGCATCATCTAAGCTACAAGGAATGTTCTCCGTGAACTCTCGTTCTGTCATCAAGTGTAGGGAACGTTCTAAGTGAACTCCTAGCATCATCCGAGCGACGATGAACGTTCTCTATGAACTTTCGTTCTCTCATCAAGTTAGGAAACATTCTAAGTGAACTCCTAGTATCATCCGAGCGGCAAGGAACATTCTCCGTGAACTATCGATCTCTCATCAAGTCTAGGGAACATTCTAAGTGAACTCATAGCATTATCCGAGCGGTGAGGAACATTCTTTTTGAACTCTCATTCTCTCATAAAGTCTAGGGAATAGAGCTATCAAAGCGGGTAACCCGGTCCGACCCAACCCGACCCACCACGGGTTGGCCACTTAGTGAGTCAACCTAACCCGGCTCATTTATTAGCGAGCCAAAACAAATTGAACCCGACCCGACCCACCACGGGTTTATAGGTTAAATGGGTCGGCTCATTGACTCACTTAACTTTTTTTCACCCTCTTCTTCTGAGATTCTTATAACATGTTACTTTGATCGATCAAATTGAAACAATAATAATTGGACCAAATTATATAAAATAAAATGAAACAAAAGAACTCTATTGTTATATATTCTTAAGTATCAAGCATAAAATTTTGCCAATTTAGTTTAATGAGACATACACAACTGTTTCACCAAGAAACTACATATAACCGTTAACAAAAATATATAGCAGAGGGGAACTTTGGGATAGACAACCGCATAACACAGTACAAAAAGCTCTACTGCAAAGTAAAGGTTATGCGTTTTGAATAATTAATTTAATTAATTTGATTTCAATAAAAAAATAGGTGGGTCAGTGAGCCAACCTAGCTCACCATGGGTTCTACCCGGGTGAGCTGGGTTCTTAGCGAGCCGGGTCAAAATTGGAATGTTCACATTTTTTTCCAACCCAACCCGGCTCAAACCCATGGTGAGCCGAGTTGGCTCACGGGTTTCAACCCATTTTGACGGCACTACTAGGGAACATTCTAAGTGAACTCCTAACATCATCAGAGCGGCAAGGAATGTTCCCTAGTGGACTCTCGTTCTCTCGTCAAGTCTAGGGAAGTGAACTCCTAGCGTCAACAGAACGGCGAGGTACGTTCGCTCGACCAGGTAGCACAAAACACTCCTATTAAATTGGCCAGGTAACGCAAAACACTCCTATTAAATCTTAGAATGTTATACTTAAGCTTTTGACTTTGCGTCAGGGTTAAGACAAATCCTAGGCGGATGGCGTTTCTTAGTGTAGTGTACTTGGTGAGCACCGAAGGAACCTCAGCCTGATGAGGAGGTGGGCTGATCGGTTAGGACGGAGATGGAAAGGAGGCAGATGTTAGACGGTTAATAAGCATTAAAAGTCAATCAATGTAGTAAGAAACGGAACATATGGCATTAATGGTCAGAAAACGAACAATAGGAAATAAAATATACGACATGGATATGGTATTAATTAGCAGTTAACAATTATTATTAGAAATCAAGTTTATAAATATGAGATTTATGTCCAGGTAAGGGGACTATTTTTGAATTATGACAATGTTGATACCCTTTAAATTAAGGCTGACTTGAGCGTCGGAGTGCTTTCTTACAGGAGACAGTCGATTGGTATTGTGGAGAAAAGCTACATTGGTGAGGGTCGCATTGGTACAGCAGTAGAGAGGGAGGAAGAGCAGTCTTAGACCTATTTATCGAAACACTTAGCAACTAGTAGAATAGGTATGCGCCCAACTACGACATCCAATTCCTTCCATTGTCAAATTATTAGTAAGTAATTTCAACCACATTAATGTACTTTAATCAAAACGACATACAAGTGTATAACAACTTTCATATGTTTTAGGCTTCCAGTTAACAGAGGCCAAGTAAAGGTAAAGACACTCAGAAAAATAATGTTTAACAGTCAATGAAGTTCACAAGGTGTTTACATTATTTTAGGTAGACTAACAACATAGTGGAATGTTGAAGTTAATCTACTAAGTTAACTAGACCCTCTGCACTATCTTTGGTCTCCTCTATAGATGGATCTACACCTTCTTCATTGCCATGTTCATTAGCTTCTCCAATGTCTCCCTCCTCACCTACTTTAGCACTCGGTCCAACCGTAATTTCCACCTCAAATTCCTCATTTGGAATTTCTTTCAAAGGCACCAACTCTCCTTTATATATATATATCTTCTATAACATCGAAACCAACTCCTTCCATGGACACGTTGAGCAGATAAGGGATTTTCCTCATAGCCTTTTCAAAGCCTCAGGTGTGTTCTTCATATGGATTTTTGCATTTTGTCGATTTTTAAGTCCTTGGCCTAAACCTTGGTAGCCTTTTAATCCCTTTCATGCATGACCTGATGCCCAACCTCACCAAGGTTCCGATTGAAGACAACCAGCTGTTTACCCCTCAGCAAGTGTAACTGAATCGTATCAAGTAATAATCCTGGTAAGACCAAGTATGGTTTCCCAAGAAACTCACGGCCTAAACAGTTATGTAATTTATTGATTATTTAAGACTCGAGAAAAAATTGTTGTAAGTTTCAAATGCAAAAGGCTGAAAAATAAATATGTATGCATGTGATGATCAATGGGCAAGAAGAAACAAAACACATGAATTGAAATATATGGATGAATATGTTGTTGGGGTTTATCAATTTCATCCTTTCCACTCTCTTGTATTTAGGAATTCATCATTATTTTCATTAATATTAATGTCACTTTCTAAATTACTTTAAACCCGATGTCTCGACGAAGATAGCCTAATCATAATCACTAGTTTACAATGTCTTGTCTCCCTAGCAATTAATCATGCATTATAGTGAACTGAAGCTTAAAGGCAACCAATTATCATACTCCTATGTCTAGGTTGGTAATATACTGATGGGAGAGATTCCCCAGATCTAGATTTCCCTGTATGTGTTTATATCGACAAAACCAATAATCATGACATTGAATGAGTTAAAAATTACATGCTTTGAGCAAAGAGGAAAAGCCCTAACTATTAATGAAAGAAAGCATGTATCATAAAAATGATCTTGAAGAACAAATTTCATACAAGAGAGTTTCTAAAGATTTACATTGATTCCCCGACAACAAAATAAGTTTAGTTCACCATATTCATGGTCAAACTAGATGAAATATAATGGAAAAGTGAAAGATAGAACCTTAGAAAGTTGAGAAAGGAGCCTTGGCATCCAAAATCCTCCTCTAAGGGGTGAAAGAGTGTGTTTTTGCTTCGTCCCAGCCAAAGATACCAACCCTATGATGGACAAATTTGTAAGCACCAAAATATGATGTCACAAACTTGTTTCACAATCGGCAAGTATGACCGAATCGTTCAAGTAATAAACTTGGTAAGACCAAGTATCGTTCTTCCCAAAGGACTCACGGCCTAGTTTAGTTATGTGATTTGTTGATTAGCTAGGACTTACAAACGAAATATTTAAATTTTAATATGCAAGACAGAAAATAAACATGTATGCATGAAGTTTGATCAATGGCAAAGACAAAAGATAAACACTTTCAATGAAATATATGAATGAATATGTTGTTGGGGGTCAATTTCATCTCATCCACTCTCATATATTTTAGGAATTCAACATTCAAATCATCATTGTTAATGCCACTCTCTAATGTACCATTCTAGATGGCTTCTCCCTAATCACGAGTTCATACAATTCCTAGCATTCCTAATGATTAGTTCATGAGTGCAGGAGCTTAAAGGCAACCAATAGAATATTGTCAGTATAATATTGGGAGAAATTCCCCGGATCTAGACTTCCCCGTACGTGTCCGTATCGACAAAATCAATTATCATGCATGGAATGAGTTAAACTATGCAAGCATTGAGCAAAAAGGAAAAACCCTAACTAATGATGAAAGAAAGCATATGTCTTAATTAAAAGATGTAATCAACAAATTCCATATATGAGAGCTTCAAGAGATTACATTGATTCCCCAACAAACATACAAGGTTTAGTTCACCATATTCATGGTGAACCTAGATGAATAACAATGAAAGAATGAAAGAATAAACCCAATAAAGGTGAAGAGGTAGCCTGAGCATCTAAGATCCTCCTTCAAAGGGGTGAGAAGAGAGAGTGTTTGCCTTGCTTCTGCCAAAGATACCTAATTCTAGGACGTGCAAGCCCTTATATACTAGTCTAGAGTTACAAAAGATTACAAAAGCCTAAGCCCAAAAAGTGCCGCTCAGCGGTAAATACTGCTCAGTGGTGACTGCGCGTCCTTTTCTTCCCCTCAGCGGCCATTTTGCCCCTCAGCGTGACTCCCGCAACCTCCTGAGTGCCGCTCAGCGGTAAAATGCCGCTGAGCGGTGCCTTTGTCTTCTCTTTTTGCACTCTTTCTTGTCTTTTCTAATGTCACTTCTCTCCTTCTTCACTCTTTTCACTAAATTCACCTTAAAACCTGCACAAAAACACTTAAATCAAGCATAAACCTGTCCAGCTCTCTTATTTATGAAAATATAGATAAAAGCATGATTTCAAGCTAGTTTTTAAGTCTAAAGGTTGCTTTTAGTATCAATTTCAAGCATGAAAATAACAGTTTTTCAACTGTTATCACCCTAGAACGTCCTAAAGCTTATATAATATTCTAAAAAATACAGAAAAGTAGGCCCAAGCCCAGAAAAGTGTCGCTCAGCGGTACTAACGCGTGAGCACTTCTTCCCTTCAGCGGCTTTTCACCCCTCAGCGGTGCCAATGGGTCTTTCAGAGTGCCGCTCAGCGGTAATTGGCGCTGAGCGGTACTTGCATTTTCTCTTCTTTTACACTTTTTATGTCCTTTTCTGATTCCATCTCTATCCCTTTTCACTTTTTTCATCAGTTTCATCTAAAAACCTGCAAAAACAAGGAAATCAAGCATAAAACCTGTCCAACTCTGTTATTTCCAATAATTCAACAAAATCATGAGTTCAAGCTAATTTCTAAGTCATAAAGGTTATAATTGAAGTCAATTTTAAGTATAAAAATAACAATTTTTCAACTGTTATCACCAGCTCATGCATCTATTCTTTCAGTTTCACAACTGTTTCTTCCAGCTCCTGGTTTTGGCTTTTTAGGGCTCGAGTAGTTTCTTGCGTATCCCCCATTTTCGTCACACTTAGCGTGGAAAACAAACGCTTCTTAAAGTCTTAGCTTTAGACTTAGATTCTCATCCATGGCATGGTTTACTTGAGTTCGTAACTTACCCCTATCAGAGGCATATGCAAGATGCTAGTTAGCCAGTGCCGCTCGACACGATAACTCAAGGGCGAAATCAGCTAATTGATGATCAAACATGTTCTCCACTACTTCTTTCTCATCTTCCGCCGAGTTAAGCTTTATCTTGTGCCCTAGACAGAAGGCTTAGCTCTATATCCCATCAGTAAGTGGGTGTGGAGAGGGGAAAATTTTCTTGCCTTTCTTTTGCGCATAAGCTTTCTCAACTTCCTGGCTGCCCTTCCTTTTTCTATCGTTTTGTTTTATAGCAGAGATGGTGTTGACAAACACAACATCTATAACAACTGGCTCGGGGGTAGCTTGAGGAGTTGTTCGAGTAGGAGTGGTAGTCGCCCTAGTAGTAACTCCAGGACTCGGACGAGGCGTCGCTACTCGACCTGGAGCCGCATGGGCGGCAGAGGTACTCGGCAACTGCTTTGATGATTCTCTTGGGCCAAATTTCTCTATTGTAGACTTAAACCAGTCCTTCTCTGGATTTTGAGCTGCCATCATGCTTGGTAAAATAAAATGACTCAATTTCTCACACTAAGAGGGGTGAATTGGTGAAACTTAAAAACAAAGTCTTTTAAAATCTTTTTCTCAAAAGGTAATGTCTTTAAAGCTTTCTTGAAATGCAAGGTAAAAAGACTTTCTAATGCAGCGAAAACTTAATCGAATAAGTACAGAGTAAAGTCGATTAAAAGTAAAAGAGTAGGAATCAAAAAATTCAAACACTGCTTTTTATACTGGTTCAGCCAACCTGCCTACATCTAGTATCCTTCCAACCACCGGAAGCAAATGTACTATAATCATCAAGGCTTTTACAACAAGGTTTTTATAGAGACCTCACATCAAAAATATAAAACACCTCTCTAACCCTCTAATCAAATATAAGCAATACAATAACTAGACCAGCAACAAGAATCTCATCTCCTGTTGTCTAAACCCTTTGAGCCACCTCTCAAAGTCAAGAACGTCGCACGCTCTTCTTCCTGTAGTCACAACAGGGAACCTCAATCCAATCTTCACAAGATTGTAGACTTTGATCTCACAATTACACCAGAGTGTGCAGAATTGATCAGCCCTTTGAATACACTACAAACTTGCTCTTCAAGAAATCACAAGGAGATGATCACCACGGTCACTTCTTGATTCTTGGAGCTCTTTTTCTCTTTCTGCAAGATAGAACTTTCTGAAAAATATCACACAAACTGTTAGATTCACAAAAGTTCTTACAGAAATCAAATTCGCGTCAATTTATAGTATGAAACATCTCTGACGCATTTTAATCGACTAAGCTACCAATAGTCGAATATAACAATTCTGTTATAGCAGTTAGCAACAGTCAAAGCAATTAATTATATTCGCAATTAATGCAGTCGAATGACATTTAATGTTTGGTCAACATATTTAAAAATATGACTGTTAGACATTTATATCAAGCATTAACAGAATTTCAAAACAGTAACATACTTAGTTGAATGCAACACTCATATAATCGATTATGTAACAGTGTAAATTATAATTTTGAAAAACTTTCTCTTTGGAAAATCTCATAACACACTTTGAAAAAGGTATGTGCAAAGACACAAGTTTTAATCGACTCACCCCATAATGAAATCGACTTAAAACTATTGTTTTGCCACACAATCAAAATTCAACATTAGTGTTTGTGGTTTTTCTCATCCAGAAACATGTGTCATGCATTCATGTATAAAATCACATATATAACAGTGAAATGCAATGAACAATACATCAACAAAATAATCATGTTCTCATATACGCATATAACATGTAAGCATAGAACATGTAACACATAATTCACACGTGTTATTAATTATGCGTTGTCATCATAAAAAACTTAGATATTACTGAGATTGTGGGTTCAACTAAACCAGTGCTCTCCCTATCAACAATCTGAACAATACTTGAAAAGTAGCATGAAATTTAGCTTAATTAATAACCAAGTTGAAAGCAAAGTAGCAAAAAAGATATATCATATCAAACACCTCAAAATTGAGGTCGTCCCATCCAAGACAATTTATTAGTTTCCGGGAAGGGAGTTGGCGAGGCAAGTTGTCAAGGGTGTTCAATGTTTCGACCTCCGTCGGTTTCATTTCTGATCGTGGCCATGAGGTTACTTAACGGGATCTTGCGTCCAATAAAGGAGAAATTTTGATTGACCGTCCTCATCAAAGAAATATGGGAGGCCTAAGTCAATGATCTCTACCTCGAAAAATTTATCTTTAAAACCTTTGAAGGATAGGGGGAAAAGCTCAAATAAGGTTTTTCCTTGTGCAGAGATTAATGATACCCACCCTTATTTGGCAATTGGTCGGGTGTGAAAGTAATGTAAGAATGTAGTAGGGGTGGGCGTCAAATCCAGTACATGACATACTATTGTGAATGCCTATATGTATCCCCAACTATTTGGGTGAAGTTGTGAGGGTGCTATATTCAACGCTCTTAACACGCTCATTTGAAAAATGATAAATGGGAGTCGTACAAACATTTCGTGAAAAAGATAAGCATATACAAAAAAGAAGTCGTTGGTATGGCTACCCTTCCCATGGAACACTCATTTGTTTCCTTTACAGGTTGTTAACTTAATCAACAGACCAAAGTCCAGGGTTTTCAATATAGAGTTATGCTCAGCCCAGTCTCCTAGTTGTACTTTATTTGTAAACCAGGTAGAGAACTCACTAACATCATGAGACACCCAATCGTAACTAGTAATGAGGTAGGGCTCCATCAGCTTCCTCTTCTTCCTCGGGACCATCAATCAAGACGTTGCCATAGATGAAAACTCGCTCACCGCTAAACATCATTTCTTTGGCATCTTCTAATTCGATTGGTCTAATGCTGGTGGGCGAGGATTTGGACGTTGTTATGGATGAAGAAGAATATGAATACATTTTACTAACAGAAGGATGTCTGGAATATGTTCATGTTGTTTGGTTTATTTATTTTAAATTATAAATTAAGCAGCTCAATTGGGCCTATGACATGTTGGGCTACAATTGGGCCAACGTGAATATTGTCACTATTGGGCTAATGTCAGCCTAAGGTCTATAATAAAATCTATAAATATGGAGGTAAGCTATAAAGATAAGGTTAACTTAATTGAGTTTTGATAATTAATTGTGAATTAAGTTCATTGATTAAAATTTGACTTGAGCATCAGAGTGTCTTAAACAAGTTTCCACCGGTTCGATTAGAACTTGAAGGAATCAAATCAAGCGGTCTTAAAAAAAGAAAGAAGAGAAAGTGAAAATGAAAATATGTGTTTCTCGACCCTACTCACTTATATATTAAAATGATTATATTTTTATTAAAATTTTATAAACAGTTATAAAATTACTTAAATTGATTTAATTTAATTGAGTTTAGGGAATATTTATTGGTGAAATTTTTTCAGCTTAAACCATTTATACTATTTAAATAAAGTAAAATCTAATTATTGTTAAAATAGGAGGAAATAGTAAAATTATAGTCTTAAATAGTTTTTTATTCACATTATTTTTAACAAGGTTGAAACTCCGTTATCAGAAAAGAAAAACCTGTTGTTATCAGTATAGTAGACTAATTATTAAGAAACATATATAACTATTATCATTGAATAACTTTTTAGCCGCCTTTAATTTTGACCGGCACTGCAGACACTATTGTGTTCTCATGTATAAACTTTTTTGAGAGAAAAATAAACTACACAATTATTATCAGATAGTCGCAGCATCTTTATTTAACCCTTTCAAAGTCTTTGAATTCACATTAGTACTAATTATTATTTTAGTCGATCATTGTCAATCTTTGACAATTTTAAGGCTGATTTCAAACAGTGTAAGGTATTTAAATTAGTTATTTGAATGTTAATAAATAAAAAGTGAAACTTTTCTTTTAGCTATGACAAACTTTTCTTTTAGCTTAATACAACATGCATAACTAAAATATTTTATATGTTTTAAGATTTTTCTCTGTGAAACTTTCACAATTTACGAAAACTTATAGGAAATTCATATTTTTACAAATTTTTATATAAATTTATGAAAACATTTCATAATATATGATAAATTAATGATTTGATTCTAATTTCTTTAACAAGCGCAGTCTCTTAAAATGTCTCTCTTTTCTAGTTTGGTCTATTAGATTTCATAAGTTATTTTTATTACCTAAAATTTATGTTATCACAACAGAAAAATCATTACATAATAATTAAATTTAGAATAATTAATTATTGTATAGATTAAGTTAAATATTATTTTATAAATTAAAAGCTATTGATATCAATTATTTTTATATTAATAATAAAGACTGTTTTCTATATATAAATACTTTTTAATTCATAAAATAATATTTAATTTAATCAATATATTATTTTAAAATTTGATTGTTATTTAATGATTTTCTTAGTGTATATTAGATTATTGTCTCATTAATTTATCACATTATTTTCCTAGTTTTCATAACATCAAGAAAACGGTGAATGACACAACAGTCAAAATTAACTCCGTTGGTAAAAAATATTGATGGAAGAACTAATTTGATTAATTAACAGAGACACTTTGAGGAATCCAAATAAAACATTTTGAACTTAGAAAGACCAACTCGAAACAAAAAATTCTAACGATGAACGAAATATCTATTTTAACCATTTATTGGACAATAAAGTAGAAATATCTATATAATATCCAAGGTTGTTTCTGAATAAGTGCTCTGTCGTGTCTTAACTATTAATCGATTTGGTGACTAAGCTGTATTTAAATTGATTGTGTGTATTTTTTTAATGGATTATATCTTAAGCTTTATGAAATTAATTGAATGTTCGTATTATTATGAATGGTTCAAACTCTTGATGACTGATAGACTAAGCAATGGTAATGTATGAAGAAACATATTTATCCATTGCGTTGACTTAAGAAAATATTCTATTCTCAAAAATATTGACGAATATAAGAATGAATGGACTAAAAACTTTAATACCTTCGAAGAATTGACTTGCCTTCCAATGACAATTTATTCTCATAAAATGGTGACCTTAAATGAAAGTGTGATTTTTTTTTTTTAAAAAAAAAATATCAATATCCTTGTGTAGGTGTGTTTTTTTATGATGTCTACATGATAATTGATGATGTCCAAGTAGTAAGAACGATGATTAATGATGTCGAAGTAGTAAGAATGATGTGTATCTTAGATAAGCTTGGTGTACCTTAGAACATTTGTATAACCAAGAAAAAATTTCTTAATCTTTCTTACCTCAAAATTATTCGATGAACTTTGTGCATGTGTGTGAGTGTGTGTAAGAGAGAGACGATTTGAGCATCTAAACTTTGTATAAATCATTTTGGTTCAATAAGATTAGAGATTGAAGGGTTTTTATCTTGGCAATAGGATTTTAATTGTAACATCTTTAATCAGGGGATGTTTTTCTTGTATCTATATTTTGTATTTCAATTTCTTTTTGTTGTAATTCACTTATATGGTGTAGTTTAAGATGATTGTCTGTAGCATACCTATTCTTGTATTTCTTGAAGGGTTTCTTCAATAATTTGTTTAGGTTTAGAGTTTAGGATGTAGAAGTTCTTGTAAATTGCAATTTTTTATCTTTAGTGAAATTTGTAGCTTAGATTGTTTAAAAAACTGGATGTAGATTCGTTATTATCGAACCAATATAAAAATGGTTGTATCTTATTCTTTTTTTGACCTAATTCTCTTTCTTTGGGATTGATTTGGACTTTAATAATGTATCTCACACCAATTTTGTTAAGTGATTCATGAAAATTCTTTTAAAATCTTTTTGAAAATTTGAAAAGATCAATTTTACTAAAAAACAAACCAACCCCCTCTTGATTTGTATATTAGTTGTACTCCTTTTTTAACACTTTAAGCTCCCTCATGTATAGCTTTGAAGATAGTAGACTAAAGTATATTATGCATTAGTATTGAGAAAAAAATGATTTCATAAAACTTGATGAAATGATGGTGAAAAGGATTATGTATGTAAAGGTTATAGTTCTATGATTTTTATGATGGAGGAGAGCCACTTGGGTAAAAGTTTGTGTAATGGGAGAAATGTCTTTGAACCCACATGATTCCTAGAAGACTAATCTCATCGAAAAAATTATGTTGGTAAAGAATATATCTCTAAAGAAAATAATTACCACCATTGGTACTTAGGAGATGATCATGAAGTTTATTAACCTTGGGATTGTGATACAATCCTATCTAGGAAAGAGTATGAACCCTTATGAATTTGGATCCTCAATAGGCACAACAAAAATAAACCAAAAAAAATTATAAATACTTTTAATTGCCTAAATTATTGTATAATTGCTCTCCAAGTCATGATCTTCATGCTCTTTGAATTTCAATCTTCATGGAGAATCATGAGCCTCAAAGAGATTTTTTCTTTCAAGTGTTTACTCATTGATCTTGTAATAGGTCCTTTTAATTGCAATGGTTATTTCTCAAGCTCTTCTTCTATAGGACCAAGGGATAATCCTCTATCAAGGTGTGACGTTGAGACAAGAGATCACACAATCAACTTGACAACTATAAATGAAAAGTATCACACATAATTTAGATTATATGTAAAACAACAAAACATTAAATATGACAGTACTTCATCTGTAAGACACAAACTTTACATTGATAAAAAATCAAGAAAGACATATATTTTGTTTGAGAAAGGATATAACACTATGTAGTCTTGTTTGACAAAGGATATAACACACACACATGCTTATTTTATGTTATGATATTCGCTCCTTTTTTGACCAAGAAGATTTGTATTAAAGATTTTACCACACCAATGATTTCCTAAAACTCAAACTAAAGTTGCTTTCCTTCATCAACTTCTCGGTACTCACTTTCACTACAAAAAAGAAGGACATTACCGAAGGCCAGAAGCCCTCGGAAACAGCCCAAAACCGTCGGTAAAAGGTAATTACCGAAGGCTTATCGACGGCCAAAGAGCCCTCGGTAAATCCTTTGTCGCTAACATTTACCGAGGGCCAAAAGCCTTCGGTAATTACCGAGGGCCAAAAGCCTTCGGTAATTACCGAAGGGCCAAAAGCCTTCGGTAATTTTCGAAGGGTAAAAGCCTTCGGTAATTTCCGAAGGGCGAATTTTCTGTTGTCCAGTAACCAATTATGGTGCAGTTTATGTTCTGCTTTGGTGCTAATTTCGTGTGATTTTTTATTACTCTCCTGCATTGTGGTGCAGTTTATGAAATTTTTCATGACATTAAGTCAAACTAACCATTGATATTTCTATTGGAGAAGGATAATTGAAAAGGAGATATCAAATTATATTGCATAATATGTTTGTAGTCTTTTACATAAGATACTTGTTTCCACAACACTACAACACTACAAGTTTTCACATCTCAGTACATAGGAAAAACATTTAAATTCTAAGAACAAATGTAAACGAGAACTAATAATAAAGACTATAAAGACTATCCAAGTTCAAACGGCATGATGAAGCAGACTTTGATCAAGGTGCCACACACCTGCAAACCATAAAGTATAAATATAAGTAGAAGTCATAGGTATTGGGAGAAAATTACCATATTGCTGGAAATGTACATCAAAAGTATATTTTTTCAATCAATATGAGAAGTAACGGTATAAATATTACCAATATATCTATAATATGATATTATATAAAAAGTTATTAAGTCGAGAAATACAGAATTGTCAAAAAAAAATGTTTAATTTTTTAAAGACAATATAATTTAAAAACACTATAATTTAAACATGATGGGAGATTCATAAAAGTGATTGAATCAAAAGTTTAAAATAGTACAGTTTCCTATATGCATTAGTTTGTGGACCAATTCATTCATATGTTTCACTTCACTTGGCATATAGGGACCCAGACGAAGAAATGCTTCAAGCATCAATTTATTTATGCAACAGTTCTTCAAGGTATGCATCAACAAAGTGTGTGTGTATGTGAACCAGCGCAAGAAGAGCAAATTTTGTTTATCCTACTACAATACCTACTCTTTACAAAGATACCACTATTAAGTTATCACTTCTTTTACTTGTATAAATTAAAACAGGAAAAACTTGTCATGGTTTCTTACACCAACAATGCATAGAAATTAAACACTTCTTTGGATTGAATAGTATATGCGTTAACAATCTAGAATTAGTCAATCACAAACCATCATTTATAATGAGTTTGTTAACTGTAATAACATGACAATGCTTAGAAATTAAACTCATTTGGTTCATGCTTGCGGAACAGGAAGAGATAGCAAAAGGCAAGCCCTCTGGAGAGGCACACACATGGAAAGACCTTTCAAAGATGAAGTACACATGGAGAGTAGCAATGGAAACTATTAGGATGTTTCCTCCTACTTTTGGTGGCTTCAGAAAGGCTACTGATTCAGTTGGAAGCTATGTTCAGACAATTTCTTCAGTAGGGATCCAAAGCCAGTACCATCTCAAGGGCTACTAATTCAAATTTGGCCAAGGAGACTTTCTTAATGGTCATTTCAGTAACAGCTGGTCTTATAATACAATGTACCAAAAATAAGTCAATGTTAATAATCAAGGAGTAATTATTACCTCATTTTGTATTCACACTTGAAAATAACTGAGTTACAATCTTACAGGATCAAAAAAGAAGAATAAGCAAACACTTAAACTCCACTATTTAAAATCATTTCTCATGTATCTCCTAATTTGCATATTCCATCATTTGACAGAATTGTAAAAGTTCCGTTTTCAGATCCAATTTCTTTTGGATTATAATTAAATTTTTAAAAGTGTTTCTAAATTAGAAGTAATGGAGAGATGATTAACCCAATTTCTTTTAGAGGAAGATACAGAAAAGGTTGAAAAGCAATAGAGAGATGATTAACCCAGATTGAGAAATTTAGAGAATAAGTTTATGATAAGTTCAATTAAAGCAATCTGGAGTAGCTAAAAACTGCACCAAAAACTGATATAATAAGACAAATATTACAATTAAATGCTCCATGCTGAAATACACAATGCATTTAAAATCAAAGCTGAAATGTCTACTTTCTACTTCAAAACTAAGTTCAAAACCAAGTTCATATTAGAATTTAAAGGTTTATAATGATATAACAGAGCATCTAATAAAAACTTCCAGTTAAACGATGCAACACGGTCCAATTTAGGGGCAAAAACATACGCTCTCTCACACACAAATTAGTCAACAAAATTGGTGCAGTTGATAATAAAAGAATTCGAATTTCGGTAAAGATATGATCTTGCTGGATCCAAGAACCACCCAGTTCATGTAAACTTCTTTTTTATAAACAAAATAAAAGAAAAAAGATCTACATTTTACCTTGGTTACAGGATTCTAAAAAACAACCTCAAAACACGAACCAAAAAAAGAAGAAAAAGTAAAACAGTTCCAAAACACTCCGTAAAGTTTTGAACAGTACTAAGCAATCAACCAGGAACAATAAACATGTTGGGAATTAACAAAAGAAAAAAGACAAATGCCTGGACCTTTTTCCTTGGAGTAAAAGCGAAAATTAAAATTTAAAACTTTAATTTGGTAAGAGAGAAAAAATGAGTTACCTGCAGCAAACGGTGTTGAGGAGTGGTTGTTGAATGAGAGGACGATGAATCCTAAATAGGCTGCGATAACTCAATCTGCTGAATAGCATCGAAGAGGAAGAAATTGGAAGAGGTCTATGGAGGAATCGTGCTGGCGGTGATGAGGTTGTCGGCGGGATCCAAAGGGAAGACGACAAAGAAAAAGAGAAGTGCAAAAAGAGAAGAAGAAGAAGCAGTGGAGTGAAAATCACGCACCAAATTTTTTCATCTGGGGCCAGTGGAGATAACCCAGCCCTACTGCTGTCTTAACCCACTTCATGGGGCTCCAGGGGTCAGGGGCTCCTGTCTTAACACATAACACATTCCCAATTTGCAAAATGGGAGAAGGACAACACATTCCCAATTTGCAAAATGGGAGAAGGACAACTTACCAGTGGCCGCAAACGGTGGCGGAATAGACGACCGACCACAATGGTCGGTAAGAGGCTCTCTGATAGGTGACGAGAACTGAACAAATGAAGCAGATGACACAAGGGAGCCTTTGTGAAGGAAGAAAGGTGCTCAATAGGGATACAACTCACAAAGGAATGTTTCATTTGAAGAGGGAAACTAAACCCCAAAAATGTTTAATCCAATTTCTTGAGCCCTTTACCGGCGGCCCACATCCTTCGGAAGATCCTTCTAGAAAAAAAAGATTTAAACCCTTATTTGGTTCTAATTTTTATATGAAAATCTCAGTTGAGTCATCATTTTTTCAACTGTCTCAATTAGGTCATATTTTTTGTAAAAATGAACACATTTTACCCTAACCGTTAAGTGCTTTCTAACGGCGTTAACAGTTGTTGACCTATGCACGCTGATGTAGAAGTGTTTTATTACGTACATTAAGAGTTTTTTGACGTGGCTCATCCAAATCTTGTCAGATTGCCTTCACCACCCACTTCACTGGACTCACTCTCCCATGGACCTCGTTGTCGGAGCTTCGCCGGCGCAAGTCATTAGCAATGCCATTGATTGGGTAATTAAAAAGATAAAAATCATTGAGCGAGTCCTCCTCGTCGCGCCTTCATCGTCGATCGTTGCCACTATGCCACACCGAACGATTCCCTTCACCATCCACTTTTTCGCCTCTCCCACCAGAGATCATCAAGGGTGAAGGGCATGGAAGTGTTGTGGAATGGTGGACATTTGGGATATTTCTGTATGAGCTTCTGTTTGGTAGAACACCATTCAAAGGTCCTGCAAACCGTGCAACTCTGTTCAATGTAATTGGTGAGCCTCTAAAGTTTCCAGAATCTCCAACTGTTAGCTTTGCTGCCAGAGATTTGATCAGAGGGTTGCTTGTGACGGAGACCTAGCATCGTCTCGCCTATAAACGTGGCGCCACAAATTAAAAAGAAAAACTTTGAGAGAAATTTCAGGGTTTTTTATCATAAAGAAATCTGAAGTTTTTCGCTTTGACTGGCAAGTTGAGCTAAAATTGTGAAATTTCAGTCTTGATCTAACTGCCACTCTCGCACCTCTGTAGTTTCCAAATCCATTCAATTCCAATTTCAATTTTTCTCAAAGATAACAATGTTTTTTATGTCTCGTGAATTTTGGGTTTTAATTGGGTTTTGTTGTTTTGATATCAAAATGGTTTTTATTGTAGTGTGGTGTCATTGCAGAATGGAAAACAATGGAGAAGGACTGGAAAAGTTGGAAGATGAAGTAGAAGAGGAAAAAATAAAATAAGATTGCAGCTTTTGAGCGTTGGAAGAGATGGGAGAGAGAGAAAGTGGTGAGACAAAAGAAGAAGTTGATTTGAGATGTGACGTGAACAATTTTAAAACACATCAGCCATTCAATTTTAATGAACAATGCCACGCCATCAAAATATAAAATACAGTTCAGCTACACTTAACGCCGTCTGAAAGCATTTAACGGTTAGGGTAAAATTGGGTCATTTTTACAAAAAGTATGACCCAATGGAGACCGAAAAAAAACGATGACCTATTTGAGATTTTCATATAAATACGAGGACCAACCGAGGGTTTAAACCTAAAAAAAATTACCGATAGCCTATAGGCCTTCGGTAAATACCCGCCGGTAATTTTAACATTTCTTGTAATGTTTGTGAACTATGGAAAGGACTATATAGCCTGTGCTTTTATATACATCCAACCAACTATTGTAATATTGGTTAAAGTAAAGTTAATTTAATGCATGCATACCACATTTAAAGCATCTTATGCATCAAACACTAGTAAAAAAATGCATTTTTAACTCGCACATTATGCTTCGGTTTTTCTGCCAAAGCGTATCAAAACGCGGTGGTAGTCTCGTAATTTGGAAAACATTATATGCCTCGGTTGTTAAGCAATCAATGTCTAAAGAGAATACTTCCTCGGTTGGCAGGGTGAACCGAGGCATAAACCTCACGTGGCAAAGATACTGCCTCGGTTGGCAAATGGACCGAGGCATATAAGTCTTTCTAATGGGACTTAATGCTAGTAAAACCTAGCCTCTCGGTAGTGAAAGAGGAAACTTTTCCCCAAAAACCTAGCACCTCTCTTCTTCTCCTTTTCCTCGAACATGTGCGATGGCGGTGAGAGCTCGCAACGGTGCGATGAGAGAGCCCGCGACGGTGCGTCAAGAGAGCCCGTGGCGATGCGGCGAGAGAGCATTGAAGGTGCTACGATGGCAGCTGCGATGGCAGAAACTCTTTTCTCATGGAGTAGCGAGGACACAGCGGCGACAGCGTGGTGGCGGTTAGGTGTTGGATCTGTGTTTTTTGTTTTTGGTTTTTGGTTCTGTTGCTCTGCAAGTGGATGGCGAAATAGATAGTGTTTGCGGTTTGGTTTTGCATCTTAGTTTGCTCTGCGGGGCTTTTGATTGCTCGCTGGGAGAGAAGAGAGTGAAAGAAGAGGGCATCTTAATGGCAACAGTGGAGTGGTTGAAGCATCCCCCGTAAACATTGCTCCAATCTTCGCCGGACTTCAACCTCAGCCGCTTAGATCTCCTCCGCCGAATACTCGCGAAAGGTGCAGCACTTGTCGGCGAGCCTAGCCGCCATTCCAATTGTGTCCTTATGCTTGCAGAACTGGATCCTTCGGTTAAGCAAGTCTCTTTGGCGCCTAAGCTCCTCGATCTCCTTCACCATCTCCGTTCTCTCCCATATCGCCCTCTCGAGCTGCGTCTCCGCCTGTATCTTGGCCAATGTCCATATTTGAAGCCTATTAGAGAGCTCTGATTGCACCTCCGTCAGGGAATTGAGCTCTTTCTCTGCTTCCTATTTCCCCCTTCTTAGATTGGAGCAATCATCTGAGTTTATCAAAAGTAATTTTCCCCCACTTGTGTAAAAACATGGGTGAAATAAAATTGCACTGCCTGAGATTAAAAAAGAGAGAAAAGTTTAAGGCACAAAGGGAAGGAAAAGAGAAAGCAAAAGAGCATAGAAAACATAACAGAACGAGGAACCGGTGATCTCGGTTGAGATTAAAACAATTAAAAAACTCTACTTCCTTAGTTGTTTGTGAACCGAGGCAGAATCTGAACCCTTTTGACTCAGTTCAGAACTGAGGAAAAAAGCCTACCCCTTTTTACCTCGCTTGAATATGCTTCAGTTGCAGAACCGATGTCTATAAGAAAAAATAACTGGTGTCGTTTCCTTGGACTGTCCTAGTGAAAGCTCATCAAACATGAAGAAAACACTCAAATAAGTGTGAAGTTAACTCAATGGCTAGAAAAGAATTTGCAATACACTTTCTTCCACGCCTTTACAAAGCAATATTTCAATAAGAGTATAAAAGTGAGATATAAAAAAGTGTTAATTGTTGAGAAAATACTTTTGGACCCAAAATAAGCTTTGTAAATAATATTATTTTTGTTCATTTTAGCAAACTAGTCGAGAGTGTTTAATCTTGTAATTGTTGAAAGATGCAACCCCTCTATATAGTGAGCAAACCTGGTGATTAATTCATCATAAAGACATTTGCTTTGTGATGAGTGCATATTTATGCCCATATTTATGCTTTAAAATTCAAATTTTTAATAGAATAATTGTGCTTAAATGATTGATTTTAAGTGAATTTGTGATGATTGGAATTGTTGGGTTTGAGAATTAAAGAGACGTAAAAAGTGAGTTTTACCGCATAAAATATTCTTGGATGTTCTTACGTTTATTTGTGCAGCTGAAATTATAAGTTCTATTGGACCAAATGGCAATTCAAGGCTCAAAATCAGATTTTATTTAGAAAATAATGTACAGATAGGTCAAACACGCAACTTTTACCTTTGCACCTCCCAATTTCCTTACATACAGCCCTCTTCTCTTAAACGTGCCCAATACTAAGCAAAACAGTAACCCTATTCTAAATACACCTCCTAAATTTCCCTACCCATACCCCTCCTAAGCTAGACTCCACCAGATCATGCCACGTGTCCAAATCCTCCCCACACAGATCTAGCCAACCATGTTCCGCCACGTCAGCCCTAACCCATGAGCATCATCTTCCACCTTCTCCACAGAAACCCTAGCCGCCAATGCCGCAAGTCGCTACCACAGCCAGAACACCATCTCCTTCCTTTCTCGCCGGCGCATCAACGGACCACCACGGTGCCTCAACCAAGACGTCGCGACATCACTGTGAAACCGCGAGTCGCCTCTCCATCCGCGCTGCCACCATCTCCAACCTTGCCGTCAACCTCCACCGCGACCATCACTCCACCATGTCGCGCATCTCTGATGGACAAATTTATGATCACCAAAATATGATGTCACAAACTTGTTTCACAATCGGCAAGTATGACCGAATCGTTCAAGTAATAAACTTGGTAAGACCAAGTATCGTTCTTCCCAAAGGACTCACGGCCTAGTTTAGTTATGTGGTTTGTTGATTAGCTAAGACTTAAGAACGAAATATCTGAAGTTTAATATGCAAAGACGAAAATAAACATGTATGCATGAGTTTTGATCAATGGCAAAAGCAAAAGATAAACACTTTCAATGAAATATATGAATGAATATGTTGTTGGGGGTCAATTTCATCTCATCCACTCTCATATATTTTAGGAATTCAACATTCAAATCATCATTGTTAATGCCACTCTCTAAAGTACCATTCTAGATGGCTTCTCCCTAATCACGAGTTCATACAATTCCTAGCATTCCTAATGATTAGTTCATAAGTGCAGGAGCTTAACGACAACCAATATAATATTGGGAGAAATTCCCCGGATCTAGACTTCCCCGTACGTGCCCGTATCGACAAAACCAATAATCATGCATCGAATGAGTTAAACCATGCAAGCATTAAGCAAAGAGGAAAAACCCTAACTAATGATGAAAGAAAGCATAAATCTTAATTAAAAGATGCAAGCATAAATTCCATATATGAGAGCTTCAAGAGATTACATTGATTCCCCAACAAACATACAAGGTTTAGTTCACCATATTCATGGTGAACCTAGATGAACAATAATGAAAGAATGAAAGAATAAACCCTAAAAAGGTGAAGAGGTAGCCTGAGCATCCAAGATCCTCCTTCAAAGGGGTGGAAGAGAGAGTGTTTGCCTCGTTTCTGCCAAAGATGCCAACCCTAAGACATCTAGGTCTTTAAATAGGACATAAAAATAATAGAAAACGGGTCCAGGCCCAAACAGATCATAAAATCGCATAAAACTGGCCCAAAACTCGTCTGGTTGACTTTTTTCGTATTCTGGTTGACTGGTTGACTTTTTGGTTGACTGGTTGACTTTTCTGGTTGACTGGTTGACTTTTTTGGTTTCTGGTTGACTTTTCAGCATTCCAATCATTCGGTACTTCAATTCTTCTTTCAAATCATTCAATTAGCCTACAAAATCAAGGGAATCTTGCACAAAACCATTAAATTCACTTTCAACTCTCTCCTTCTTCACTTCTTTCACTAAATTCACCTTAAAACCTGCACAAAAACACTTAAATCAAGCATAAACCTGTCCAGCTCTCTTATTTCTGAAAATATGGATAAAAGCATGATTTCAAGCTAGTTTTTAAGTCTAAAGGTTGCTTTTAGTATCAATTTTAAGCATGAAAATAACAGTTTTTCAATTGTTATCAATCTCCTCCATTGACGCAAGCTCTGCACCTGATGACAAATTTATGAACACCGAAAAACGGCGCCACAAACTTGTTTAACAATCGACAAGTGTGACCGAATCGTTTCAAGTAATAAACTCGGTAAGACCAAGTATCGTTCTCCCAAAGGACTCACGGCCTAGTTTAGTTATGTGATTTGTTGATTATTTGAGACTTGAGAACAAATTGATTGTAATTTTAAATGCAAAAGACAAAAAATAAACATGTATGCATGAATGTGATCAATGGCGAAAACAAAATACAAACACTTCAATGAAATATATGGATGAGTATGTTGTTGGGGTTATCAATTTAATCTTATCCACTCTCATATACTTTAGGAATTCAACATTCTTTTCATCAATTGTTAATGCCACTCTCTAATTCACCTTGCAAGAAGGTCTATCCTTAATTACGAGTTCATACAATTCCTAGCATTCCTAGTAATTAGTTTTTAAGTGCAGGAGCTTAACGGCAACCAATATACTATTGGGAGAAATTCCCCGAATCTAGACTTCCCCGTAGGTTCCCGTATCGAAAAAATCAATAATCATGGCATTGAATGAGTTAAACAAAGCAAGCATTCAGCAAAGAGGAAAAACCCTAACTAATGATGAAAGAAAGCATAGGTCTTAAAAGTAAGATGTTAAAACAAATTCCATATATGAGAGTTTCACAAGACTACATTGATTCCCCAACAACAATACAAGGTTTAGTTCACCATATTCATGGTGAAACTAGATGAATAATAATGGAAGAATGAAAGACAAAACCCTAGAAAGGTGAAGAGGTAGCCTGAGCATCCAAGATCCTCCTTCAAAGGGGTGGAAAAGAGAGTGTTTGCTTTGTCTCTGCCAAAGATACAAACCCTAGGACGTGCAAGTCCTTAAATAGGGCATAAAAATAACATAAGACAAGTCCAAGCCCATAAAAACAAAAGAAAACCGGTCCAAGCCCACTTAGAATGGCGCTCAGTGTCAGAGCGGCTGCAGCGGAATGGTTAGCGTGGAATAACAAACCAAGAGGGGGGGTGAATTGGTTCTTACTAAAAACGTGTGCCAATTGTTAGAGCGGCTGCAGCGGAAGGGTTAGCGTGGAATAACAAACCAAGAGGGTTTTTAATACGAACGTGTGCCTTTTAATTTCTACTCAAATAAACTTACCAAACAAATAATAAAGACAAATAAAGTGAGAGTAAGGTTGAGAGAAATTTGCACAGATGATTTTATCCTGGTTCGGATCTTACCAATCCTACGTCCAGTCGCTTATCTCAAAACAAGATAAACAATTCACTAATCACAAAACAATTACAAACTACAATCACAAAGATACAATTTGTAAAAGTTTAGAAAACACCTCTCTTGATGCCACAAGAGATGAGACAACACCTCCTTTGAATCTTCACAAAGGATGAACACCTCCTCCGAATACTTCACGAAGGATGAACACCTCCTCCGAATACTTCACGAAGGATGATTCTCTTCCGAACACCTCCTTAGACACACCAAGGATGAACCGGCTATTTCCTCTGTCACCGTAGCAGCACTTCACCAGCTCCACAGACAAGAGTTTCACAAGCCGAACAAGAACACACAAGTCTCAAGAATTTCTGAGTATTTGAGCACAAGGAAAGAGTTTCTGTGTCTCTAGATATTGATTCTTGAGAGGAAATGAGAGTCTATTTATAGACTTATCCAAAGGCTCTTCCATTCACTAAAAGACAAACTTAACGGCTAGTTTGTCCAACGGCCATAAACGGCTAGTTTGTCCAACGACCATAAACGGCTAGTTTGTCCAACGGCCATAAACGGCTAGTTTGTCCAACGGCCATAAACGGCTAGTTTGTCCAACGGTCATAAACGGCTAGTTTCTTCAACGACTAGTTTCTCCAACATCCGTGTTAAGTGCGATACTCTTACCGTTAAACGTCACTATTCACGTGAATAGTGTTACTATTCATATGAATAGTACTATAGTGTTTTGTTGCAATGATTTACTATAGTAATTTTACAAAACACTTTTCTTTTTCTAATCTAAGTCCTATACATATTTCTAAGAGTATTACAAAAGCTTTCCATCACAATATAAGTCTTCATAACATCTTGAATCTTGATTTCTCTTGACTTGATTTGGACATCATCAAAACTTCATCTTGATCATTTTGCTAACAATCTCCCCCTTTTTGATGATGATCAAAAACTCCTTGATTTAAAGCTTTTGGTAATAATCTGTATTTAAAACACAACTTATGGAAGAAAGAGTGCATTAGTGAATAAGCACAAATAGTACAAATAGGCAAATAAGCTTTAAACATTTTCTCCCCCTTTTTGATCATAATTAAAAAGTTGTGTTGATGTTCTCCCCCTAAGATAATACTCCCCCTTAATAAAAGCATGTATGCATATGAGCTAAAAATATTTCAAATTTAAAGATTCATTCAAACATGCACAATAGGATATTTAAAGCAAATATTTTTAGGAGAAAGATCTTATAAAACATTGTTTAGATCTTTATCTTGAGGATTGTCATCATTATTTGCTTCATTTGTTGTCTTCTACAAATCTTCGTCATTGCCTGCATGTAATTCAACTGACTCAAGAGGTTTTGCCTCAAGGTCTACAATTTCATCAAAGACAACATGCTCACATAAAAATTTTTCCGATTGAAAACTATATATGCTTTGTATATTAGAAGATATAAAAATAGTTTTACCGGTCTTGAAAAAATTTTCTTAAAATTTGTTTTAAAGAAATTCTTAAATTTTTAAACAATAGGTACCCAACTACTTGTATGGGTCCTTTGGATTAGATTTAGAAAAAAGAAATTATTTTATAACCCAAACATATCTACCACTTGGAACACCATAATGCTTAATTTTACATTTATTAGATGTATGACCCTTTTTCATACAATAAAAGCATGATACAACATTTGTGTTCCTATAAGTTGTTCCTTTTTCTACCCAAGTTCTACGGGTTCTATGATTGTGTTTATTTTTAATTCTAGGAACATACTTATTTTTAACAACCTTATTTTCATTATTTTTACTACATTCTCCTGAGGTTGTTTCATCTAGTAGTTTCTTATAATTAACACAAGATGCACATTCATTACTACTAGTAAATTTACCCTTTTCAAAAATTAAAACTTTATTTTTCAAATCTTTATTTTCTTCAAAAGTATTTTCAAAATTTAATTTTAAATTCTTATTTTCTTCAAGAATATTTTCAAAATTTAATTTTAAATTTTTGAAATCCTTTTTCAACTTCTGATGGGCTTTATCTAACTTTTCAGATTCTACTATTAAAGCAGCATAAATTTCATGCAATTCATTTTCACTAATTTGACTATAATTATCAGAATCGCTAGATGTACTTACTTGGCTTCCAGCGTCGTCGTTCACCACTAAACAGATGTTTGCTTCTTCATCTGAGTAGCTTGAATCTGAAATGGTCTCATTGTCATCTTCCCATGCAATGTATGCCTTCTTTTTCTTGAAGAATTTCTTTTCTTCACCCTTCTTTTGATTTGGGCAGTCTGCTTTTAAATGTCCCTTTTCTCCGCAACCATAGCATCGGCAATTTGAGGAAGATACTGGATTATCTTTCTTTTCGTATCTAAATTTTCCTTTACCTTTAGACTTCATGAACCTGTTGAGCCTTTTTATCATGAGTCTCAATTCTTCTTCTTCGTCTGAGTCTTCATCTTCCGATTTACCTTTGCTTCTTTCAACCTCCGACTTTAACGCCAAACTCTTGTTGTTTTTGGCTTTTGCTTCTTCTTCATCAAGTCTTCCGAGGTCAAGTTCATGCTCTCTCAACTTTCCAAATAATGCAGCCATGGTCATTGTGTTGAGATTTTGTGACTCAGAAATTGCAGTCACTTTTGGTTGCCAAGACCTGTCTAAAGATTTCAAAATTTTTATATTAAGCTCATCAGTATCGAAAGATTTACCTAGTCCAATAAGATGGTTTACGATGTTGGTGAAGCGTTTCTGAACATCTACTATTGTTTCCCCTTGCTTCATCCTGAACATTTCGTATTCCTGGATTAAGGTATTCTTTCTAGCTCTCTTAACATCATCTGTACCTTCATGGGTTACTCTTAGTACTTCCCACATTTCTTGTGCAGTTTTACAAACAGAAATCCTGTAAAACTCATCAACAGTTAAAGCAGATGAAATAATATTACGAGCTTTTACATCATTACCAAATTTTTTCTTATCTTTAGCAGTCCATTGTTCACGGGGCTTTGGTTCCTGCATATTGTTAATTGGAACAAAAGGACCAGATGCAACAGCATCCCAAATATCTATATCAATAGATTCCATAAAAATTTGCATTCTTACCTTCCAGAATGCGTAATTTTCACCTGTGAATAGTGGTGGTCTATTGATAGAAGCACCCTCTGCGAATGTTTGAAACGATCCCGCCATTTGAATGACTATCAAAGCAAGCTCTGATACCAATTGTCAGAGCGGCTGCAGCGGAATGGTTAGCGTGGAATAACAAACCAAGAGGGGGGGTGAATTGGTTCTTACTAAAAACGTGTGCCAATTGTTAGAGCGGCTGCAGCGGAAGGGTTAGCGTGGAATAACAAACCAAGAGGGTTTTTAATACGAACGTGTGCCTTTTAATTTCTACTCAAATAAACTTACCAAACAAATAATAAAGACAAATAAAGTGAGAGTAAGGTTGAGAGAAATTTGCACAGATGATTTTATCCTGGTTCGGATCTTACCAATCCTACGTCCAGTCGCTTATCTCAAAACAAGATAAACAATTCACTAATCACAAAACAATTACAAACTACAATCACAAAGATACAATTTGTAAAAGTTTAGAAAACACCTCTCTTGATGCCACAAGAGATGAGACAACACCTCCTTTGAATCTTCACAAAGGATGAACACCTCCTCCGAATACTTCACGAAGGATGAACACCTCCTCCGAATACTTCACGAAGGATGATTCTCTTCCGAACACCTCCTTAGACACACCAAGGATGAACCGGCTATTTCCTCTGTCACCGTAGCAGCACTTCACCAGCTCCACAGACAAGAGTTTCACAAGCCGAACAAGAACACACAAGTCTCAAGAATTTCTGAGTATTTGAGCACAAGGAAAGAGTTTCTGTGTCTCTAGATATTGATTCTTGAGAGGAAATGAGAGTCTATTTATAGACTTATCCAAAGGCTCTTCCATTCACTAAAAGACAAACTTAACGGCTAGTTTGTCCAACGGCCATAAACGGCTAGTTTGTCCAACGACCATAAACGGCTAGTTTGTCCAACGGCCATAAACGGCTAGTTTGTCCAACGGCCATAAACGGCTAGTTTGTCCAACGGTCATAAACGGCTAGTTTCTTCAACGACTAGTTTCTCCAACATCCGTGTTAAGTGCGATACTCTTACCGTTAAACGTCACTATTCACGTGAATAGTGTTACTATTCATATGAATAGTACTATAGTGTTTTGTTGCAATGATTTACTATAGTAATTTTACAAAACACTTTTCTTTTTCTAATCTAAGTCCTATACATATTTCTAAGAGTATTACAAAAGCTTTCCATCACAATATAAGTCTTCATAACATCTTGAATCTTGATTTCTCTTGACTTGATTTGGACATCATCAAAACTTCATCTTGATCATTTTGCTAACACTCAGCGGTATTTTACCGCTGAGCGGTAATACCGCATGATCCATTTTGCCCCCAGCTGTTGTTTTTGCCCCTCATCGGTGATTTTGGCACCTGATAAGTGCCGCTCAGCGGTATTTTACCGCTCAGCGCCACTCGGTCACACTTTTTCTGCGTTCTGGTTGATTTTTCAACATTCTGGTTGACTGGTTGACTTTTCTGGTATACTAGTTGACTTTTCTGGTTTCTGGTTGACTTTTCTGCACTCTAATCATTCGGTACTTCAATTCTTCTTTCAAATAATTCAATTAGCCTACAAAATCAAGGAAATCTTGCACAAAACCATTAAATTCACTTTCAACTCTCTTATTCACAAAACTAAAGCAAAAATATGAGTTCAAGCTAGTTTCTAAGTCTTAAAGGTTGCTTTCAGTATCAATTTTAAGCATAAAAATAACGGTTTTTCAACCGTTATCAGCACCGCATCATCTGCAACCTCCGTTCATCTTCTCCATTCTCGGAACCCAATCGCGATTCTAAAAACCTAATTGGAAGAAAGAGGGCTGCCACGTGGCAAACCATTATTGGTGCGTGTAAAAGTAGGTCAACAAGTCTTCTCTGGTCAAAGTCTGGTCAAACAAGGAGTTCTAGTGCAATTTTGGAAAATTCAGAAGGAGCTAAAGTGCAGATAGAGAAAATTCCAGGGCATTTGTGCAATTTTTGGAAAGTCAGAAAAACTAAAAGATAAAATTTAGTTGTTAAATTAATTTAAACAAAAAATATCTTCCAAATAATGTTATAATTATCTAAATCTTTTAGTTATTTGGAAGATATAAGATAAAAGATTCTGTCAACTAAATATTCAGAGTCCAAGCCCTATATAAAGAGACCCAGGGGGACTTCACTTCATTTATTCTCTCATACTCCTCTCACTTTTCTTTCATTTTGTATTCAACTCCATTCATGGAGAGCTAAACATCTAGGGCTATTCTGTTGTAATTCCATGACGGATTCTGAGGTTACGTTTAGTTAATGCAATTATTTATTTTGATTATTGATTTATGTTGTTCTCTCTCTATGCCTTTCATCTCTATATCTTGTTAAAAGTAAAGATTTTTGCATCATAATGTGTTTGAATCTACATGCATATTGATTATATGAGTTATAGGGTTTCTAGGTTTAATTGAGAATCTACTTTGATTTAATTTAAGAACTTTCATATGATTAAATGGCTTTTACTATCAATTGAGAATGTACTTTGGTTGGTAGTAATAATTTCAACTATAATCAATTGAGAATTTACTTTGATTGATTAACTTTTAACTTGGTTAGGAGATTTAAGAATAGACATGATTAAACACAATAGAATTTGATTGAGAATGTACTTTGATTGAATTTATTGTGAATAATCTAGAAAGGTTTTGCATTTGATTGAGAATTTACTTTGGTTAAATGCATGATCGCCCTCAAATTAATTGAGAATGTACTTTAATTAATTTGAAATTTAAACAATAATCAATTGAACAATTATCCGTGAGTAACCGATGACAAATCTATCTTGGAAAAGCAGTGGAATTAGCCTATTTAATTATAACTATTTTTAAGTTTATTATTTGTTCTTAAACATTCTCCAAACATCATTTTTATTTAAAGCATTACATAACATAAGAGTCAGATATTCAAAAGCAATTCCGTGTTCGTTGGGAGACAACTCAGGGTTACTTTAACCCTATCTACTTTCTTGAATACTACTTGGCAATACTGAAGTTGCCTTGAAAAGTAGTATTAATTTGATAGCTTCAACGACAGCTTATCACTTTATCTTAAAGCCAGAAGGAACTTGTATACTTATGCTGAGGCAATAGTAACTTGTTGTATAAACAATACTCAAATGGGTTAGTCAAGAGTTACAATGATCTGAAAGGATTTTGGGCTAACCATGAGTGACTAAGTCTCACATAATACTTGGTAGGGTTAGTCAAGAGTGACTACATTCTAAAATAATACTCGAATGAATTTGTTAGAAGCGACTATAAACCAATATAAAAAATACTAAGTAATCTCTTTTTCCCTCATTAGTCTCACACATGTTATTTTGTTTATGTTAGTCAAAGAAAGAAGGGTGATAACAGTTGAAAAACTGTTATTTTCATGCTTAAAATTGATACTAAAAACAACCTTTAACACTTAGAAACTAGCTTGAAATCATGTTTTTGGTCATATTTTCATAAATTAGAGAGTTGGACAGGTTTATGCTTGATTTAAGTGTTTTATGCCGGTTTTAAGGTGAATTTGGTGAAAGAAGTGATGAAGGATAGAAATGGAATCAGAAAAGATATCAAAAAGTACAAAAGGAGAAGTCGAAGTTACCGCTCAGCGGCAGTTTACCGCTGAGCGGCACTCAGGAGCTCACGTTGGATCCGCTGAGGGGTGAAAAGGCCGCTGAGGGGAAGAAAACAACTCACGCACTTACCGCTGAGCGGCACTTTTATGGGCTTGGGCCTAATTTTTCTGTATTTTTAGAATAGTATATAAGCTTTAGGACGTCCTAGGATTTGTATCTTTGGCTGAGACGAAGCAAACACTCACTTTTCCACCCCTTGAAGGAAGATCTTGGATGCTTACGCTACCTCCTCATCTTTCTAGGGTTTTATCTTTCATTTTTTCATTATTATTCATCTAGTTTCACCATGAATATGGTGAACTAAACCTTGTACTGTTGTTGGGGAATCAATGTAGTCTTGTGAAACTCTCATATATGGAATTTGTTTTTAATATCTTACTTTAAGATTTATGCTTTCTTTCATCATTAGTTAGGGTTTTTCCTCTTTGCTTAAAGCTTGCTTTGTTTAACTCATTCATTGCCATGATTATTGATTTTGTCGATATGGGAATGTACGGGAAAATCTAGATCCGGGGAATTTTTCCCAATAGCATATTGGTTGCCGTTAAGCTCTTGCACTTAAGAACTAATTACTAGGAATGCTAGGAATTGTATGAACTCGTAATTAAGGATAGGCCTTCTTGCAAGGTGATTTAGAGAGTGGCATTAGCATTGATGAAAAGAATGATGAATTCCTAAAGTATATGAGAGTGGATAAGATGAAATTGATAAACTCAACAACATACTCATCCATCTAATTCATTAGAGTGTTTGTATTTTGTTTTCTCCATTGATCAAATTCATGCATACATATTTAATTACTGTCTTTTGCATCTAAACCTACAATCTATTTGTTCTCAAGTCTCAAATAATCAACAAATCATATAGCTAAACTAGGCCGTGAGTCCTTTGGGAGAACGATACTTGGTCTTACCGAGTTTTATTTACTTGATACGATTCGGTCACACTTGCCGATTGTTAAACAAGTTTGTAGCGCCGTTTTTCGGTGTTCATAAATTTGTCGTCAAAGGCATCTATGAAAAATAATTTATAAAATTTAGGTTTAATTGCGTCCTTTGTCCCCAGTTTGGTTGAATTGTGTCAAATTCATCCTCATTTTTAAAAAAGTTTCATTGTCATCCTCACGTGGTGTAAAAGTGTCAATTGAATCCAAACATAGAAAAAAATTTTGTCAAAGTAGTCATTTTTCCTATATCTCTGTGTCTTCCTTTCATATGTCACTTCTCTGGAGCTATGAAAAGCCTTAAATTGGATAAGGTAAAATGAATATATGTACTTGATTGTATGAAAGGAAGACACAGAGATATAGGAAAAATGACTACTTTGACACAAATTTTTTCTATGTTTGGATTCAATTGACACTTTTACACCACGTGAGGACGACAATGAAACTTTTTTAAAAATGAGGATGAATTTGACACAATTCAACCAAACTGGGGACAAAGGAAGCAATTAAACCTAAAATTTATGTACAAATTTTTTTGTCATATAAAGCATCTTTTGACTACCCAATACATATGATACTTGTAAAAAACTTCTAAAAGGATTTTGAAACACAATTTAAACATTCCTACTAGTGTTTCTTCTATTTTTTACAACAACCCTAACAATAAGGAGATTCATTATCAATTAGTGAGAGTTTACCTTAGTCTAAAGGATAGAATGTACTTCTAAATATTATTCAACTTACATGAAGTAAGTCAACTACTTTCCATGAGTTTCAGTGATGACGGATTGAAGATATGATAAGTTAGGAATACAAACAAACTGCGACTTATATGACAAAAGGAAAAAAAAAAGACATTGTGATATTGTAAAAATGATTGATGTAATTTGTATGCGACCAAAAGGTTGTCTTAGAAGGAGTGAGAAGTTCATACCATGCATAGAATTTTCATAGTAGTACATCTCCAACACCAAACATATGAAAGGATTTAGTGTGTGTGAAGGCATTATTCTTTAATGGATGAAGATCGTTTTGTGGCCCCATTTGATTCCACACCATGTGAGTGGATGACTTACATGTATAACATAAGACAAATATCTATTGATGGACTCACTAGTACAGTAAAGTGAAATGACAACAATTATTTTTGCTTATAGGCAGCGGTTCTGCAACCGAGGCATATACGAACGAGGTAAAAAGGGGTAGACTTTTTGCCTCGGTTATGAACTGAAGCAAAAAGGTATAGGTTTATGCCTCGGTTATGATTGTAATATATATGTAATCTGTGTAGTTTATTATGAAACTAGGATTGTAATGGACATAAACTACATTATGAGGCCATTGGCAATGGCGCGGTACTGACATGTGTAGTCACGTAAATAGGAAGCTCCTCATGATACCTATTGTTTCCCATCCACTACAAGAAATGTGTTAATTACCGAAGGCCTTTAGGCCGTTGGTAAATAACGTTTTCCGAAGGCTTTTGAGCCGCCGGTAATGTGTTGGATTAATTAGGGCCAAAAATAGGATATTCCCGTTGTTGAATTCATTTCGCACCAAAGTAGTAATCGTCGTCTCCTCTCGAAGCTGGCCACGAAAACCCCCTTCCCCCTTTGCTCGAAACCGTTTGCCCACAAAACCCTTGTCCTTTGCATAATCCTAAGCCCGAAATCTTGGAGGAGTGATTTGCAGTCATCCCTGTCCTAGCTGCCAGTGTGGTTTTGGGCTGTATATCGCAACGTGGTGGGTTGGGAGGCTCTATTGGAGTTCAATCATGAAGAGAGGGTTAGAAATAGACTAATGCAAGTGATTGCAGAAACTAAAGAGTAAAGAAAGGTGCAAGTGCAAGCTAGGAAGCATTTCAGGTTGAGTGCGAGACAGGTGAGGTTACGGAGTTTGGAAGAAACATTTTGCGGAGAGGGCAAACACATTTTCCAGGTATGGGGAGCTATTAATTCCTTGTTTGGATTAAGCGTAATGGATGAAATCTGGTTTGAGTTGGACAAAACTAAAAATAAAATTTGTATCTTTTGAGTTTAGAATATTGTATGATGGCTGGTGATTATTGAATTTAGTTATACTCTTAGTTATTGTGCTGATAAGATTGAATGTAAACAAGTAGTGCAAATGTTGTAGTTGTAAGGGATATTTAGGAAATAAAGATGCAGAGAAGTTTTTGCAATATGGTCATGAGCATGTGGTTTTGAGGACTAAGTTAATATGTAGGAATGTTAAATATTGATGCATGAATATATCATATTTAGGTAATGGGGTTAAAGCTATTTGTTAATTTGTTTGGACTATTTAATAAGAGAATGAAAGTTTATTTTGAGATACTTAACTGCTATTAAGATCAATTCAAAAACAAATCTATAAAAATCATTAAAAAACAGAGGTAAAATCCATTTAAACAAATTTTGAATGACTAAAGAAAGCTATATATCAACTTAAAAATTAAAATCTTCAAGAAACTCAAAATTTCAATACTCAAAACCTACCAAAGCACTCTAAAATTAGGCTAAACAAGGTAAAAGTAAGAACTAAACTAAAACAGAAAGAAACTTGTAAAGAAACTTAATAAAGTCTTAAATGTCTAAAGAAAACTAAGAACACTTCAAAAGCCACTAATTCTAAGAGATTCTAAAACTCACTAATGAAAGCCTAAAAGTACACTCAAACTAGTATAGAAATGAGGACTACACTAATTACAGTGCAGTAAAATGCACTGCAGCTTTGTAAACAAGTTTTAAATGTTAAAAGCAAGTTAAGAAACAACCTAAACCTACCTCTCTACAAAATCTCAAAAATTGACTATTGAGAACCTAAAACAATGCTAGAACTCTGAAATCATGAAAAATTCTCTAAACTAACGGATGAAACTGTAATGTAACTATCTAAACATGTTTTAAATGGTACGAGACTATTGAAAACTATGGTAACTAATGAAAATAGGAAAGAAATCAAAATTTGCTTATGAAAACCGGAAAGATGCACTAGAAAGGTCAAAAGTTGCAAATTGCACTAAAGTAACCTAAGAATGTGCAATGTTCTTATCCTAACAAGAGTAAAGTAGTTAAATGAAGCTAAGAAAGATGTCAAATTGTATCAAGTAGCTAAATATCAAAATTTGACTACTTAAAACCTAAAAAGTGTACTAAATAGGTGAGAAAATGGGAATTCACCTAAAGTAACCTAAGAATGTACAATCTTCATATCCTAACAACTTTAAAGTACTTAAATGAAACTAAGAAACTTGTCAATTTCAAAGTAGTACACAAATCTCAAAATTAAAGTACTTAAAACCTAAAAAGTGTTGTAAATAGGTGACAATTTCGAAATTGACCTAAACTAACCTAACAATGTGTAATGTTCTTAGCCTAACAAGTTTAAAGAACTTAAATGAAGCTAAGAAAGATGTCAAATTGTATGAAGTAGCTAAATATCAAAATTTGGGTACTTAAAACCTAAAAAAGTGTACTAAATAGGTGAGAAATTAGGAATTCACCTATAGTAACCTAAGAATGTGTATTCTACACATCCTAACAAGTCTAAAGTCGTGAAATGAAGTTAGGAAACTACTCAAAAGCAATAAACTACCTAAAACTCAAAGTTTGAGTAGTTAGAACCCAAAAAAGTGTACTAAAAGGGTGAGAAAGTAGCAATTCACCTAAAGTAGACTAAGAATAACTAATGTTAATATTCTAACAAGTCTAAAGTAATGAAATGACACTAGGAAACTACTCAAAATCAAACAAGTACCTAAAACTGAAATTTTGAGTAGTTAGAACTTAAAAAAGTCTACTAAAAAGGTGAGAAATTTGCAATTCACCTAAAGTAGACAAATTTTAACTAATGTTAATATCCTAATAAGTCTAAATTAGTCAAGTGAAGGTAGGAAACTACTCAAAAGCAAACAAGTACTTAAAACTCAAAGTTTGAGTAGTTTCAACCTAAAAAGTTCACTTAAAAGGTGACAAATTGCCAATTCACCTAAAGTAGATTAATTTTAAGTAATGTTAACATCCTAACAAGTCTAAAGTAGTGAAATCATGGTAGGAAAGTGGTCATAAGCAAAAAATTTCCTAAAACTCAAAATGACACTACTTAAAACCTTAAAAAATGTAGTAAAAAATACCTAATTGAGTCATTACAAGTCAAATTTCGTTCTGCTGTGATTCTGTGATATTTGGAAGTTTAAACAAGTCCAAATTGATGTATTAAAGTTGTTAGAACCATTAATATGAAGTTAGAATGACCTATATGCAATTTAGTATGTCAAACCATCATATTTGAGCCATTTTTGGAACTTGCAAAGTGAATCTGAGTTGCAGTTCTGTTTTATGCCTAATTAGAGTTCAAATAAGTGTTTTTTGATTACTTAAAACTGTTAAAATGATTAGCAAATTGTCAGAATGGCTTAGGCACAAAATCACTTCCAAAACCACCAATTTTGAGTCAATTTTGGGAAGTAGAAAGGTGATTTTGAGTAGCAATTTGGTTTTGAGTTAAATTTGAGTTTTAACAAGTTTCAATTCACCAAACAAAGTTGTTGATGTGGTGAAAAGCAAAGAATAACCTAAAACTCAAAGTTTGAGTATTTAGATTATAAAAAGTGTACTTATAAGGTGAGAAATTATCAATTCACCTAATATAGACTCATTTTAAGTAATGTCAAGATCCTAACAACTCTAAAGTAGTGAAATGAACCTAGGAAACTAGTCAAAAGCAAAGAATTAGGTAAAAATCAAAGTTTGAGTTGTTAGAACCTAAAAAAGTGGTTCCAAGTTGGTGAAATGCTACTGAAAATCAAGACAAATTGCTACTTTTAGAGCTACTTCTTTGTCCAATTCAGCAACCCTTCCATTACCTAGTATGCTACCCCCTTGGAGCAAGAATTCTGGACCTTGGAAGCCTCACCAAAACGTCACAACACCATACCACACTAAACCAGTCACAGCAAAAATCTGCACTGCACCAGATTTTAATTTCAGGTAACAGACTTTGTGGCACAATTTGGAGGCCAAACAAGTGAATTTCAAATGATTTTAAGCCTTGAATCAATAGAGGGACACAAAAGGAACCTAGGAGAGGCACTAGATTAGATTAAGCACGCAAGAAAAATAAAAAATGAAGAGCCAAAAGTAGTGCAGTAAGGTGTTTGATAAAAATGCAACTGTTTGATGAAAGTCTCCAAAGAAGTGCAAATTTTTTGATTTTCGGTTTTTGGGGTTCAAAACTGGATTGCTTGGTTTTCAAATGATTTTTATGATTGGAGTATACTTTTTTTATCATATAATTTCATTTTCAAACATGTAACCAGCTCTTTCCAACCCATAATTGAAATTTAAAGAATGTACAAAATCAAACAACACTAAAAATGAAAATTGCACCAGAAAAATGGCTTTAAAAGTGTGCTTTCAAACCCAAAAATGAGTGGCAGTGTTTCTAAAGCTCAAGTGATTATTCAAGCAACTTTATATAATCAATTTAAAGGTGTTTAAACATTGAAACAACAAGGAATCACACTACACTCAAAAATCACTAATTCACTTCCAAATTTAAGCAAAATTGATGGTTTAAGAAGTGATTTTGCATGTAGGCTCAAATTTGACAAAATGAACAATGCACACAGGTTTGAAATGGTAAAATAAACTTGTTCAAACATTCACAATGGACAAAAACAACCAGATGCTTCAAATCACACCTGCTATAGCCAATTATGCAGCATTTTTAAACCAAAATTAGCACTAGAATTGAAAACACACACTGGAATCAAACTGTACAGCATAAACAAAGCTAACGGAAGTCCTAGTTCACTAGATCTAGGTACAAAATCTTAGGTAGGAGATGTTAAATGGCCTAAGACACAACAAAATTCTAATGCAGTTTTGGTGACATTTTCATACATCTTTGGCTATAGTAAGTATGATTTGTTGAATCTTGCTGTGTTTGTGCATATACAATGTTTGAGCAAGTTTATTTTGCCATTTTAAAGTTGTGTGCACTGTTGAAATGATCATTTTTATGCCTATATGTAGAATCATGTCTTAAACCATCAAAATTGGCTTTAAAATGGAAGTGAACCAGTGAATTCACATTGCAATCTGTTTTCAAACTATTTCAGTGTTTAAATATCTTTAAAATGATGATAAAAATTTGTTTGATGCATCAATTGAGCTGTTGAATCACTTCCAATAAATACTGGGTTTAAAACCACCAAATTAGAAGCATTTTCCTACTGTAGTGTTCAAATCAAGTTCTGTTCGAAAATTTGTTTGCTCCAATTTTGATTCTAGGTTAGCATGTGCAGGTTTATGTTTCCAAATGCAAAGTCCAGTGGTGCATGACAGGACAAGGTTTAGAACGCCCTTTGGTAATTACCGAAGGCTTTTGGCCCTCGGTAATTACCGAGGGCCAAAAGCCTTCGGTAAATGTTAGCGACAAGGGATTTACCGAGGACTCTTTGACCGTCGATAAGCCGTCTGTAATTACCTTTTACCGACGGTTTTGGGTTGTTTCCGAGGGCTTCTGGCCTTCGGTAATATCCTTCTTTTTTGTAGTGATCATTGAAAGGTGATCGAGCTCAAAAAGATATGAACTTGAATAACTCGCTGCATCCAAGATCCAAACTTGAATAACTTGTTGCATCTAAGATCCAAACTTGAACAACTCGCTGCATCCAAGATCCAAACTTGAATAGCCCTATCCTGTAGAGAAACACAAAATCCCAACCCAAGAAACACAAAATCCCAACCGAAGATCAAAAAAGAGACCCAAGAACGTGGAGGCAATGAGAAGGGCGGAGGCAATGAGAAGGGCATTGCGACTCTTCATGATGAATTTCTGGTGGCGGAGGTGTTTGGAGGGGGTGCAGGATTCACCCTCGCAGCTGGGCGCGTCTCGTACATCCAGTAAATGTCAATGACGAGGAAGAGGCAGAAGGGGACGACCGAGAGGAACGACTTCAGCAGGTTGCGGGTGACCGCGATCAGACCTTTGCAGAGGTCATCGAGGCCAGGGATCGGGAGGAGAATGACCATTATCGCCTCTACGGCGACAGCGTAGCCTAGCACAACCTACTCTAGCGCCATGAGATTAGATCTCAGCTTCCGATGATGCTTCTTCTTGTTTCTACTTTCTTCCTTTACAATTACAACGAAAGAGGTGTTTCTTCCACGGATAGACACGCAAATTAAACATTTTATAGCCCACTGTTTCACATTTCTACTCAACTCCCAATAGACACGAGCTTCACACGTCACACATCACCCTCCCCTAAGTAACCTACTTCTTCCCTGACCCGTAAATCACTAAGGCCTCAAGGGCCTGGCGAAAGAACGACGACGGACAAAGAACGGTGAAAGAACGACGATGGAAAAAGAACGGCGAAAGACCAACGAGGAGAAAGAACGACGACAGAGAAAGAACGGCGAAAGAAGACAGGTGCACCCTAGGAACCCTCTTGCACGAGACAAAGAAATGGGGAAGACTTGGGATACATTGAAATTACGCAAGCTTTTATGCTTCGGTCACACTCTCAGAGGCACTAGGTCTATTTTATGCCTCGGGTCACCTCTCAACCGAGGCACTAAGTCTCTTCCAGATAAGTCTTCAGATGAAAAGTGAATTTCGAAAGTTATTATGCATCAGTTGCTCTTATAACCGAGGCAATTAACCCTTTCAACACTAGTGCAGAATTGACCTTTAACGTCACTCCATAGACGTCTGTCCACGAAAACTCCAACGTAAATAATTGACCGGTGGCATAAATGTAAATAATTGAGTGTGGAGACGTCCGTCCTAGAGGGAGCCGGACGTCTATAATATAGTAGACGTCTGTCCCCCTCCAGGACGGACGTTCAAGAGGCTGACAGGTAGTGAACCCATCAGCCTCTTGAACGTCCGTCCTGGAGGGGGACGGACGTCCATATATAATAGACGTCCGTCCCCCTCCAGGACGGACGTTCAAGAGACTGAGATGTCAGCCTCTTGAACGTCCGTCCTGGAGGGGAACGGACGTCCATTATATATGGACGTCCGTCCCCCTCCAGGACGGACGTTCACGAGCCTGAGGGGTTGTACGACCCTTTCAGTCTCGTGAACGTCCGTCCTGGAGGGGGACGGACGTCCATTATATATGGACGTCCGTCCCCCTCCAGGACGGACGTTCACGAGACTGAAAGGGTCGTACAACCCCTCAGGCTCGTGAACGTCCGTCCTGGAGGGGGACGGACGTCCATTATATATGGACGTCCGTCCCCCTCCAGGACGGACGTTCAAGAGTCTGATGGGTTCTACGACCTTGTCAGTCTCGTGAACGTCCGTCCTGGAGGGGGACGGACGTCCATATATAATGGACGTCCGTCCCCCTCCAGGACGGACGTTCACGAGACTGAAAGGGTCGTACAACCCCTCAGGCTCGTGAACGTCCGTCCTGGAGGGGGACGGACGTCCATTATATATGGACGTCCGTCCCCCTCCAGGACGGACGTTCAAGAGTCTGATGGGTTCTACGACCCTGTTAGTCTCGTGAACGTCCGTCCTGGAGGGGGACGGACGTCCATATATAATGGACGTCCGTCCCCCTCCAGGACGGACGTTCACGAGCCTGAGGGGTTGTACGACCCTTTCAGTCTCGTGAACGTCCGTCCTGGAGGGGGACGGACGTCCATTATATATGGACGTCCGTCCCCCTCCAGGACGGACGTTCACGAGACTGACAAGGTCGTAGAACCCATCAGACTCTTGAACGTCCGTCCTGGAGGGGGACGGACGTCCATATATAATGGACGTCCGTCCCCCTCCAGGACGGACGTTCACGAGCCTGAGGGGTTGTACGACCCTTTCAGTCTCGTGAACGTCCGTCCTGGAGGGGGACGGACGTCCATTATATATGGACGTCCGTCCCCCTCCAGGACGGACGTTCATGAGTCTGATGGGTTGTACGACCCTTTCAGTCTCGTGAACGTCCGTCCTGGAGGGGGACGGACGTCTACTATATTATAGACGTCCGGCGCCCGCCACAACGGACGTTCAAAAAACTTTTAAAATAAAGATGCACACTTCAAAACGCGAACCCGCGAGGAGTTATGCGAACCTTTCCCTCTGCGCCTTGCATTTCCAGGTTGGTTTTTATGCGTTTTGGGCCATTTAATCTTACTTTTGTTCCGATTAAATTGTTCAGTGATGACATATCTTTCATTTGGACCGATTAAAATTCGTTTTCGGTGTATTTTGGTGCAGTTTGTTACGTGTTCTTGGGCGGCGTTTTTTGACCTACATTTTTAGGTCGTTTACTCCTCCATTTTCATTTTGAATCTGTTCTTCAGACGTGTTGCAGTGCACAAACAAACGTTCGAACCCGTAATCCTAAATAACCCTAACCTGTAATCCTAAATAACCCTAAATAAGCCGTCTAATAAAGCCCTTTCTGCAGTAGTATATAGACGTCCGAGAGGTTCACAGCGGACGTCTATATAGACATCCGGGTTGACACAGCGGACGTCTATATGGACGTCCGTTGTGTCAGGTCGGACGTCTACATAGACGTCACCCGAATAGACGTCCGTTGGAGGTCGGACGTTAAAAGGCCTAAAAAACGGACGTCTATGCCCCTTTTTGCACTAGTGCAACTTCGATTTCCAAAAAACCGAGACATATAACTTTGCTATTATTACAAAAATGCCACCGTGCTTTTATATGCTCCGGTTTTTATAAAACTGAAGCATATATGACGCGTTAAAATACAGCTTTTTTACTAGTGACTTTGATTGCCAGTAATTACTACTAAAAGTAATTATTAACAATTTTTTTATCGTTAGTAATTATTGAAAAAAATTTGTCTGTCATTAAAATTTATTGACAAATATTTTATCAACAAACTTTTTCATTATTGGTAAGTTGTCAATGATTTTGATTTATCGTCGGATCTAGTGATTATCCAAAATGTTTGTGTACCCATTAACTTTTTTTTTTTGTAGTGGTGTAGAGACTACACCTTCTACTTAGCATGTTTCAGATATCATGTCAATTGTTGTTCACCCACAATCTTGTCTAATTCTAGTTGGGGAAGCATTACAACTTTAATAATATTGAAATTGTTGAAAGATTAAAAAAGAAAGAAGACCTAAAAGAATATGTATAAGAAAAGCTTGAAGAAAAGGATCCAAATATATTTATTAAGATCTTCAATTATGATACCAAGATGTTATAGGTTTTTAGGTTTTTAAGGCTTTAGGAAAGGAAAACTTACAGAAAATCTTAACATGAATATTCTTAAGAGTCTCTTACATTTAATTGTAGGTATGAAGTATATAAATATTTATCAAGAGTATGGTTTTTTTTCTTCTTCATATTTGATTCAAGTAGATCTATAATTATTCAGAAATTTTATAAGTTTAATTTTCCTATTATTATTTTCTTCTTTTATATATAAATAATTTGGTAATTCATAATTTCTATTATCAACAAATATTTTTGTTAGTAAATTTCGTTGCTAAACTGCTTAGGTAATGATTTTTTTTTAATTTATTGGTAATTAAATCTTTAAAAATTTATTGTTAATTATATTTTTTAAAATTTGTCAATATTTTTTATAAATTAAATTCATTAGTAAAGTTGGAATCAATTTTTTCACTAAATATGATGAAATATTTGTTATATATTAAATAGAATAGAAGAAGAAAAGAAGAAGAGAGAAGAAGAATATTAGAAGAAGAATAAATGAATATAAGAGAAAAAAAAAGAAGAAAAAAGACACGACAATGACAGGAGTAACAATCATAACAAAGGAGGAGAAAGAGGAAAAGATGGTAAACATAGCCATAAAGTGACGGCAAACATGATAGAGGTAACGACTAACACAACTTTAGTGGGTGCAACAGTAGAAGAAGGGAGAAAAAAAAACAAAATTATGATATTTACTGACAATAAAAGTATTACCAATAAATAATTACGTAACGGTTTTTTTTATTAGTAATTATTGACGAATATTTATATTTACAACAAATTTTTTAATGTCTTTGTTGAATATTTTACTCTACCTCCTGCGAAACTGAAGATATATAATAGACATGTATTTGCTGTAGCAAAATAATCTAAGCAGACGGAGATTCCCACTTTTTTTATTGCTCCAAAGTATGAATCATACACTTTTCTCAGATAAACTAATTATGAAATAAAATCAAATACATGAAAGGGAGGAGAGTTGGTGGAAGGCGCGGCAAGAAAGGTCCTTTAAGTTAGGAAGAATTTAGAAACAATTCTGGTTTACTTATTTTGCTTGATCCTGTGTTTAAATAAAGGTATTATTTGCTACTTGAAATTTTGAAAAATGGCTGATTAAATGTACTATGAAAAACACACAGGAGGAAGGAATTGGAATTCGATTGTGATTGCAGGCACATATATTAACACTTTGGTAGATCAGCCGGTGGTGGTGGCAGAGAAGTTGAATCAGTTGGTCCACTCTCAACCTCAAAAGCCATGTTTAGTCCCCACAACTGATGATCATCCACGTGGCAATGCACAAACCACATCCCTACAAAAGAAAATATAATTATTATCAGTTCGTCACAAAATCTCAATCAAATTATAATTAAGATAATTAACTCAATTTATTAATCTAATGTTAAATAACGAGGATGGTTGTTCTGAATAGTGCACCTGGATTATTTGCTTGGAATCTAATGACAGCCCATCCTCCAGCTGGAACAGCAATTGTGTTACGTATTTGTGGATTCACCAAATTAAACTTGACTCTATCTCTGGCGGCATCGTAGTTTCCAAACCCTTGAGCCAAAATATGGAAACTAAAACCATGAAGGTGCATGGGATGGCTTTGCGCATTCAAAATTGCCGTGTTCTGAAACACAACCTCAACGGTAGAATTAAACTTGAGCTTCTTCACTTTGGTCGTTTTCGTTGTCGTAAACACGCGGCTAAGATCCAAAGCATTTTTGGGGCTTGTGAAATCAAATGTTTGAGTAGGGTAGTCTGGAAAATCAGTGGTGTACACGCCACTCACATTGTAAAATGATGCCTCCAACATAGAGTACCCTTTCCCAACAGGGAGAGTGAAGGACTCGTTGTTCATGCTGGCAGAGAATTTCTGTTGAAACAAACCCAGGCACGTGCCGTTCTTGGGACACCTTTCTAGGTTTATGCTAATGGTGATGAGCATGCGCTCGTCCACCTCAAGTGGCACCGGGACCCAGTGAGGGGCCCCCACCAAGCCTGTGATGTTGGTGAAGAATGCGTTGGCGACTGCCGTGGCGTTGAAGGGTGGAAGCAGTGGCATGATGGGTTTTGAATCTCTTAATGATGCCGTGTAACCTTCATAGACGACAAGGCCACGCGTTGTCGTGTTGTCGAACAGTGGTGACGGCTGCCCCACAACGTAAGGAGTGGCTGCCATGTAATAGGAGCCTATGGGCTGGTCGGCTTTCAGAAGCACGTCGGCGGTTTGGCCAGGAGCGATGGTGATGACGTCAGTGACATAGTGTTCTATGTAGGAAGCGTCCAATGCAACCACTGTGAATTTGTGGTTGGCTATCTTGAAGAAAAGGTTGTTATTGAATGCAGCGTTGATCATTCGTAGCAAGTAGGTTTTCCCTTGTCTCAACTTTAGCTTGTATGTCTCTGAATGTTGTTCATGAGTTATAATTAGATGTAGATTGATAGATACATACACCAGTATCACTCAAAGTTTCAAATTATTCAATTTTGAGAAATGCTTCATAACCATTGTTTTCACAGAAAGGTCAATGTTTATAGGTTTACTGTATATTGATTATATTATTGGGGTTACATCATTTACGTGTAATTTTCTACAATAAATATTAAAAACGCGAAATCATAAGCTGCAAAACTCAAATTGTATTACTATATATCACAATTAAAATCAATTACTATTTTTTCTATATCATTATTCCTTTTTGACGTTTTTAATATAAAATTTATTTGATATTATAAATTTAGGTAAGCTTTACTGCTGATCAATCTCTTAGAGGTAAATTCTACCATTTGTTAATAAATTTCAATAAAGTGTTGGAAAAAGTTGTAGAGAATATTATTATAGTGTTCTCAATAATTAAACTCACATTTACTCAGCCGGCTGCAATTATAATAACATGCCATAATCTAAAACATATTACCCAGTATTTTTAATATCAATTTAAAATAATTATCCTATGAGTTCAACCCATGTTTGCCTTTGAATTTAAAAGTGGTCCACTTTAGATACTCTGAAATGTTATATTCACGCAGGAAAGTGACTCATATATATATATCATATGATTCTTTTTTCCGCACACATGAAAGTGGGTATCTTTTGCAAGAAGAGTACACGTTAATTAATATATATTAGAAGGCAAAGACTTACGTTGTTTAGAGCAGTTGAAGAGATCACCAGGCAAACCATTGATGGTGAAGGCATCAGATACTCTTACATCACCAGCGGCGAGCACGTGTTCATAAATATCAACCACATTACCATCGTACCAATCACCTGCATTTAAATAACAAAATACAAAAAAAAATTATGAAAAATATATATTTTCATGAGTTTATTTTCATGTAATCACAAACTTTATTATTGTATTAAAAGATCTGAACTTACCTAATATTATTGGAACATGTTTGTAGGGTTTAGGAAATGGAAGCTTGCCCGAACGTGGGTGAATGATGAAAGCACCATGAACGGTGGCACGTAAAACTGAAGCATGAGCATGCCACCACACTGTTCCTTCTTGTTTTATCACATTGAATTTGTATGTATAACTATGTTGAGGACGAATTCCGCATTGTGTTACGTATTCAGGACCATCTGCCCATGCACTAAACAGCTGAAATATTCCATGCCTGCAAGTATTTACGTTGAACAGTGATGTGGTAAGTGAGAGAAAATTCAGACTTGAGTTTGATTGGAAAAGAAACTTCAATAACCTACCACGACCTACCAATATATAACATTATACAAGTTGGAGTAATTTTGTAGTTACCCTTCAAAACTAACTCCTGATAAAGTATACAATTTATCTTCAATAATTAAAAAGACAAAAGAAAACATGTTGTATTGACCAATAAATAGATATTAAAATTAAAGGGAGAACTACTTTTTCGTGAATATAAAATGGAAAAGTTGGTAGCAGCCAAGAAATAGAAAAATTAAAAATCACCCGTATACTTTTTATGCCATGCCATTTTAAATCTCTCTACCTTCCTCTTCTCTTCTGTCACACTGTTTTTATGTTTACCAAATTTGTTCTCTTTGTTCGTCGTTTCTCGCCTCTAGTTACGAAAATTATTTATATTTAGATTGGACGTTTATCCGAACAAGAAATATTTCTTTAACTTAATACAAACTTTCCTTCAGCTTTTCTTGAATCTTTTTTAGGGACCACTTTTGACTTTTCAACATCCCCATGCGCATTTTCCAAGCAAATAAAAAAATGAACATGCAAAAGCCTATTATGTGCTTGGAAAGTAGTGTGATAGAAAAGAAATAATCATTAGATATTTGAAAAAGCAGATTTTTCAAAAAAATTAACATTATTACTACCAAAAAGAAAAGGGAGAGAAAAGAATTGGAAAATTAATGGACATTCCAATAGTTGTAAACCAGAAAGGAAAGAGAGCATGGTAATTTCCTCACGGTCGAATTAATACACAAAACGGTGAGTAGTTCTCTAAATTTTCTGATAAAAACCTAGCTTGTCTCACGACATAAGAGATACAAAAAATATCATATTTTATATGTGGAGAAACAAAAGTATGATATAAAATAAATTTATTGATTATTTTTCTACACGAACCCAAGTCATGGCGGATTTAATTATAAAGTAAGAAATAAAAATAGGTATAAATTATTTGAATTTGATATTCCAATAATAAAATTGATTAAAATGATTAGAAATATTTACCAATGAATAGTGATATTGTAGGGTGACTTGTTAACTACATGAATAATCACAGCGTCCCCTTCTCGAACTTCTAACGTTGGTCCAGGGTAAAGTCCATTAACTGTGACAATCACTCGCTCATTGCACAAACGTGTGATCGCTTTGTTTTGAACCTGTAAATCAAGGAATTAGTTTCAACAATGTTGTCGTTTACTCATTTTAAAGTGTGTGTTTTCACTAAAATTAAATATTAAAATTCATTATAGTTTTGTGCCGAAACTTGAAACATGTATGATTTTATTTTCGTTTTTTAATAGTATATGTCACATTATATACAGAATGATTGAGAATGGTCGAAAATATTATTTTATAACAAGTGGCTGAGTTGGTAAGGGAGTGGTTGAGTGATTATCAAATTGCACTAAATTATTCATATATTTGACGAGACGAAGAATTTTATACTGATTAAAACATTAGTAAACTCATGACAGTATAAGCACGAGCCAAAACAAATTGAACAAAGAAAAAGACACTGTTAGGATTTCAAATTTTCAAAATCTAATTACCCTTAGTCAATTTTTTTTACTCTTCTTCTTATCATATCAGTTCATCATCTATCGGACTTAACTTTTCTTCTCTTTTATCTCTACTTAGTCTCCTCTTTAAGTAAACTAAAGGAAACTTCTAATCACATACTCAAGTAATCTCATACCATATTGGTAATATGTGCAAGGTATGTAATGGTTTAATGGGTTTGTAAAGAAAAGAAAGAAAAGTAAAACAGAAAAAGCCGCGGAGAAGGAGTAAAGAGAAGAAGTAAACTTAGCCAATTACAGTGAAAGTGTGCTCTACTGTATCAGCAGAGGCCAAGGAAAAAACTAGAATAGCAGAAGCCAATGCAAACCAAAACGCCAAGAGCTTCATGTTGTTGAAGTGGCAAACCGAAAGAACAGTAAGATAGAAGGTTTTCTCTGAACTATCAACTGGGTGACACAAAAACACTTCTATGAGAAAGTGAGAAGGTGTGGTTATGTCGATGAACTGTTTTAGTTGTTTTCCTGGCACAACAACAAGGACTCCACACAATGTAGAGCCTTGTTTCTGTGTGCTTCCGAATGCAAAGCTATGGATGGTATGTACATATATATAAAGGAGTCAGAGAACCAGTGGTGTACACTTCTTCAACGATTTTAGGTTCTTATTCATAGAAAAATCATTTGTTTAATTGCTGGTGCATCACTGTGCACATAGTCAAGTTGTATAAAAAATGTGAAAGTTTGATCTGGTAGACGTATGTTGTGCGAAAGAGCATAAGAAGTCAAAAACTCGATATTAAAAATTTGAATTGAGTTAGGAAACCGTCAATTAACATGTCTGTCATGTAAAAAAAAAAATAGTATTAAAAGAAGCAACAAAATTAAATAGTGATTTAACTCTCATGCATGGTGGTTCTCCCACGTTCTTTATTTGATTAATGTTTGTTTATAATCTTGTAGTGGTTAAGGTCTATTTGTCATTCAATAATTTAATAATTTATTGTAGTGCCGTATTCTACTTCCGTATATAATTTTTTAAGAGTCATTTAACTAATTTAAGCGTCTTAAAAATGTTTCAATATTTCCATCCATTGGCATCCATTTGAAAACCTGCTTATGAATCTGAATTCTAAATTAAATTGTTAACCAATAAAAAATACAAATCCAATTGAATTTGAATATAACACTCAACAAGTCCAAAAACAAAAAGAATGTGGTTTTTTCTTATGTAGGCAAATTTCAGACATAAATTATAAAAATAGACAAATTTTAAAACAAAATTACAGAAAATAAATACGTTGTACAATACACACGCCTTCAAATAAAAAAAGTCATTTCCCTGTCCCACACGAACTTTGTTGCTATGACACTATTGAAAAGTGGAAGTTGGTCACTCCCTCACAACATCAACGCTGAAATCAGTCATCCCTGATGACTTTAACACTAAAGTCAGTCACCTCTTGTCGACTTTAGCACTGAAGTCGGGTATCGACTTCAAAGTTAAGTTCGACGAGACTCCACAAACCTCAAACTTATGATGTTGAACTTCACAATAATGTTATGGAGCTTGGTTAGACACAGTTGAACTCAAAAAGTGTCATTCATGAATCCTATGATATCTTTGGCCATATGATGTTAGGAATGATACTTGTCGAACTCAACTACATCTAATCGAGTTCCATAATGTCACTGTCAAGTTCAATATTATTAGATCGAGATTTGTGGAGTCTCGTCAAGCTTAACTTCATTTTGTATATAATATTGTATTTATTGGTTTTTGTAAAAATAACTTTAAAAGATAAAAGAAAATGAGGGTAGTTCAATTGATTATAAGTTAATTGATCACTAAAACATACCCAAAGTGATGATTTTCAAGATAGTAAATAAAATAGATAGAAATTCTAAAAAAAATAGAAAATAACAAAAAGGATTCAATTATGAGAGATATTGATATTTCATTACCACATTTTAATAGAAGTAGTAAGATAACTTAATCCAATTTATTATGACTACTTTGAAAATCCTAATATTCCATTATTTTAAAACACTTGTTGCTTCTTTACTTTATATATATATATATATATATATATATATATATATATATATATATATATATATATATAATATATAATATATATTAAAAAGACATTTTTTATAAAACAATTTGATTGAATAATTAATTTTCTTAATTAATAATTAAGGATGTTAGGTATATTATCTTTATTTTATATTTATCGTTTATCTTTAGTTAGTTTGTCATTATTTCTTATTTGTATTTTGGACTTCTTATTATAAATAGAGGATCCTATGTGTATATTCAAGACAAGGGAGATTAATCTCATATATAATTTTTCATTATATTCAATATGGTACTAGAGCCTAAGGCTCTTTTGAGGAAAAAGTTTCTAGTGCCTCTATCACTAACTCATCTGCGGTCGTCGGAGGCGCCATCTATTGTCGTCGCTGGCACTGTCTTCTACTGTTATTGTCTACCGTTATCACTATCAGAGTTCAAGTTTCGACCAACGATCACATGGTTTTGAACATCTCAGTCAGGTAACCACCATTCATTAATAATGCCTTCATCGGAACTCCTACGCCCTCTCAGCGCCTTTGAAGTTATGAATTTGCTTCCTTTTTCGTCATGGTGGCATGTCTAATAGTAATTTAGAGCATCAAAGTTGCTCATTTTCCGCTTTTAGGTTCATTGTGTGTTGTTGCACATTCCGTCTACTCTCAAGCAGCTATTCAAAGTATCGGATGTTGCTCGTTTTCCTTTTCCAAGTGCCTTGATTGGTGAATTTTGGATTTTTATAGTTTCTCTCTCCTGTTCATCCAAAACTTCTTCCACTGTCATCTCTTCTAACCTCTCTTTTGTCACCATTGTGTTTGACCCGTCCATATATGTTTTTCTTTCCATGAAAAAGATGGATTTTGTTAGTTTATTTATAGCCATGGTGGCTCTCCAACAATCACATCTTTATCCACTGGTGACATTGATAAGTGCAAAAAAGTAGTTAATTTTCATATGGAATTTTAGCACTTATGTTTTGAATTGAGTACATTTGTATTAATTTTCCTCAATCTAAGAAAGATGAAATGTAATCACATGTTTCTGAGTTGTTGAGTAAAAGGAAATCATTTGATCCCTAGTTTGTATACATTTCAGGTAAACTAAGATAGAAGAGCATATCCTGCAACATTTTGCCCAAGCTAGAATGATTTCGCTTAAGCTAGACTTGTCCAGGAAGCCATTACCCTAAAAGTCATTCTCGCTTAAGCGAGAATATTTTAGCTTAAGCGAGAATCTTCTCCAAGAAGTTTTTTCTCGCTTAAGCGAGAATAATTTAGCTTAAGCGAGAATTCTGACAGTTTATATACTTACAAAGCAGAAAGAAAGAAAAGGGGGGGAGGGGGAGGAAAGCTGCGAAGAAAAGAAGAACAGAGCCCAAAGAGGTTTTCGTCCATTTTAGTTGTAGGATCTTCTTCTTCATCTCTTAGAATGTCAATCGCCACCATGAGTGGCTGATCTCTTCCCTTGGGATTGAATGTAATTGATTCGAACTCGGATGTAATATGGTGATATTTATATATAGCATTTCTGTTTTTATTCAACATTGGTATTTTTGTTTTGCTCTTAATGCTTGATTCTACCTGAACAATAGTTTCATGAATGTGGATTTTATACTTGACTGGAAAGTATTTCTAAAACTCTGATCTGAGCAAGAGTACTTGATATTCTGTGATGCTAGGGATAGATTTCAGTTTATCAATTGCTTATAACACTTGAATATAATGTTGGATAGTTTGTTGGATATGTGAGGAATCAATATTCAAGGAACTGCTCTTATGAATTTTATATTCGAGGAATCGATATAAATGACTTTGGTGTGTTGCATCAATGTTGGTAATTTCAGTTGCTATATGTTTGTATTCATCCAGATTGCAGACGAGTGAGATGGATGAATTCAATCCCAACTTCTCATATTAATCTTCGTTAAGTTATTTGTTGTTATTATTTTACTTTCACGCAACGTAGTTTTATTTATCAACATCCATCATGAATCAAATTGAACATCCTTGTATATATATTGTTTGAGATAACAATTTATCTATTTAATCGAAACTGTTCCTCGTGGGATCGACACTCTTACTTAAAAAAATCATTATACTATAGTTGACTATTGGTACGCTTGCCAAAAGTTTAACAGACATTCCACAATGACGATTTGTAAGAAGAGATATAACATGAAGCAACCTCCCAAATTTGTTGCTTAGGGGAGTCTTTTTGTTGATATTTCGTCTTCTATGTCGTCTTGCAAATCATTAGCAATTTGGTGTCATTCGAGTGCAAAAATAAATATTTTCTCTAAGGACTTGATGAATTATATTAATAACAAATTTGGTACATATATATGTACTAATTTAAAGAAGAAAGTTAGATATATTATCTTTATTTTATATTTATCTTTTATCTTTAGTTTGTTTATTATTATTTTTTATTTGTATTTTGGGCTTACTTCATATTTTCTGTAAATAAGGACATTAAATTATTTAGTTATAATATATTATTCAAACTTGATATTTATTATTCAAACTTGATTTATTATTTATTCATGATTTAAATTTTAATATTTTTATATATTTCTAATTTTCAAATGATATCATTAAATATTAATCTTAAAATTCTTTTTTATTTTAATTAATAAACAGACTATTTAACTCATTATGTTAGTAAAGTAAGATATACATTGGGGTTTTAAAAGTATGAACCTACCTTATTCAAGTAATAGCCACCGGTCAAGGGAACCGAAATGGCTCCACCACTCAACATTTAATACATCACAAGACTACTTAGAAAATTAGCTAACTAAACATAAAAAACATTTAAGTGCAATTCACTAGGAAAATCTTTTACAAGTTTGACCGTAGAAGTTTGACCTTGGGTACAATCACAAAAGTCTTCATGTTTACGACAGTGCTTGATAAAATTATTAAATTACTCGCACATGATAAGTATTTTAATATTATTTTATGAATGAATTCTAAGATATATGTTACTTGTAAAAGTTAAAATTAAAATTAAAATTAATTTTTATTAAATTAAATTTAAGTAAAATTAAATTTATATTTCATTATTAAATTTAAGGTTTAATACCTATTTTGGTCCCTACTTTTATGGGTTTGGTTCAAAATGATCCTACCTTTTAAAAACGTTCAGTAAGGTCCCGTAATTTGTTAAAAAATGTTCAGTCTGGTCCTTTTCGCTCACACCGTTAAAAATCTAACGGTACAAATGCCACAGTGGCGTAACCTTATTGAGTTGTCAAGTTTGATGAATACGTGGATGTTACACTATGTAAAAATTAAAAAAAAATTAAAATGACACATCAGCTTCCACCTCCACCAGCTTCCCAAGCACGCCTCTTCCTCCAACTCTGATTTCGCCTGCTCCCACCTCCACTTCCACTCTGACTCCGATGAAGAGGGATACAAATATCAGAGCAAAACCCTCTTATTTTTCACTCTCACACGCCCTAATCTCTTTGTGCACAGAAACTTTAGAAACCCCAAATCCCAAAAACTCAGAAACTCTGTGAACCCCAAATCCCAGAAACTCAATCTTCGCTGGAAAATGGAGAATAAGCTTTATTTGAACCGAAACCTCGCCGAAGAAGATGCGTCGCTGATTCGATTTCTAGGGTTTCGATTTCTTAACATTTTTCATCGTGCTTTTAATGTCTCAGTAATTAGTGCAATTTCTTTTGATGTGTGGACTCATTCATGGAATGTACTTTAATAAACCCAAATGTATAGGTGAACTCAAAATTGAAAAAATAACAATGTTAATTTCCTTTAAAATCAGTTATGTGGATATGAAGCCTCACATTACAGAATTGGCTGGAGAGGGAGACGGAGAGGGAGAGGGAGAGGCGGAGGGGGAGGAAGAAGGAGACGACGACCTCTAATGTCACGTGGGAAAAAACCTAAAGTCACAGTGAAGGTGGAAGATGAAGCTGATGTGTCGTTTTAAATTTTTTTAATATTTACACAGTGTAACATCCACGTATTCATCAAACTTGACAACTCAATAAAGTTGCGCCACAATGGCATTTGCATCGTTAGGTTTTTAACGATTTGAGCGAAAAGGACCAGACTGAACATTTTTTAACAAATTACGGGGCTTTATTGAATTTTTTTAGAAGGTAGGATCATTTTGAATCAAACCCATAAAAGTAGGGACCAAAATAGGTATTAAACCTAAATTTAATTAAAATTAAAATTTAATTTATATTTCATTTAATTTTCAATATATTTTATTTTATTTATATTTTATTTTAAAAAGTTATAAAATATATTTTTTAAATATATGTTGTAAGGGCCTGTAAATTTATAAAAAGGGCCATTGGGTCCTATGTGGGGCAGCTGGCCCATCTCTCTAAGTCAATCTGACCTTAGGAAAGAGCTCAGCAGATTCTAATTTTCTGAGCTTCTCTTTCTAAAAATTTCAAGCCCTAACTTTCTCTGCCTTCTCTCTACCAAATCTTGAAATTTGACCGGTGCATTGTCATTTAGGTGGTGATTCTGCGTTCCCGGAGTCGAGAGCTTCGACTTAAACCGATCGGTTTCGCGTTTTATAGCGAGTAAGTGGTTTTCCCCTTTTCCTCCACTGTTCTTGAAATTAGGGCATGCGATTTTGCTCTTGCATGTGCCTTGTGTATTATTCTTTTCATTCCTTGCCCTATTCTAGCTCTAAGAGTTGTTGGCTGTCACCAATGCGGTGATCTGTAGGTCCTGTTTGGTTCTCCGTTGTGTGGGGTCCTGTTTAAAGTATTCTGGCAAGCTATATTGTTCAACTTCCAGGTAAGGGGAGCTAGTTCTACTCTTGATTTTACTGTGTGGAGTGAATGCATGATAAAATTTGTAGTGGTATGTTGAGGAAGCATGAACTTGGTTCTAGTTAAACTTGAAATGCATGTATGGAAGTGTGTGTGTTATGTGAATTTGGTGATTGATGTCTATAAACTGTTTGGAATGACTTAGAATGATGGAATTGTGTATGTTGGAACTGTTTTGGCATGAAAAGTTTGTGGTAGTGCTGTTAGAAAGGAAATCAAGTGTCTTTAGGGTCAATTTTAGGCCATTTTAGAGGAAGTGAGGTAGTGATTTTGAGCAAATGAGGTCTGTAGCGTTATTGGACTGTTGGGACAGTTTTATCCATTGTATTGTGACTTGTTTGAGTCACTAAATTGGTCAAAATTAGTGAAAAGAGGTAAGATCGGGTTTTGGGTCTCTAAGTTGGGAAAAATAGGTGTTTTAGAGTTAGAAAGGAAGTGTGGTGGTCAAATTTAGAGTTAGACATTCTTGGTGATCCTAGTAAGTTTAGGTAACTTAGGTAGGTCATGTGTGACTTAGTAGGCATGTTTAAATGGTTAAAAACCAACTCCAAGTTGTAGAACTGAATTTAGACCTCTAGGTTGATAAAACTGAACTTGTAGAACCTAAATCAATGCATAAACACTTTATAACAATGTTGGAAAGGTTTAGAATTGTTTAGGTAAGTTTAATTTAGCATGAAAGTTGATTTATGAGTGGTAGAAGTTCACAAAAATGACTAGAATTGGTAAAAGGGAGTTAGAGTTGCTCAATTATGCAGAAAAATCTGCAAAATTTAGCTTTCTCTGCAGACAAAATTCGCATAGCGCACAAGGGGGGGTGCGCTGAGCGAATTATGTGTGACAGATTGAGTGTTTTTGGTGTTTTTGATGTTTTGGGAGTTCCGGATGTCCGTTTTGGACATTCTTTAGTTCGTTTTGGGGGTTTTTGACCCTTCCGGAGTCATTGGTGAGGGTCTCCAAGCTGTCTGAATTACTTAAGTATTGATAATTAAAAGTCCTAAAGAAATTTGTGTTAATAAGTGATGGTTTTGTGAAAGTATGTAATGTATGAGTTGTTTTTATGACATGGTTGATGTTTTATGATGGTGTGTGGGTTTGGTATGAGACAATATAGTAAGAATGCACTTAAATGACTATGAAATTTTATGTTTGATGAATCAAAGTGGTTTATGAGGTACATTATTGATCCAAGAGGAATATCATGTGATTTAAAGCGGTCGGATTGAATATGAAATTAAGATCTCTCGGTGGGATCAGTTAGTGTGTTGAATGAATGTGAGAGGCTTCCATATGGGGGTTTATCCCTAACACTCCAACGGTCTTTCATTCTCACTTAGAGATGATTGACGCGTGTGGTGGGAGTAGTAGGAGGTCCTAGGGTAGGCGCTATCACTGAAGGTCTATTCCGTGGTAACGGACTAGCCTTGTGTATGGTCGGGTGGAACCCCTCAGCAATGGCTTTGCAAAGCAGTAGGGACCATCATAAGTGCACAACCCGCCCCAGCTCTAAATACATTCTATGTCCGAACGTGTCTAGGAGTTTTAACATGATAGGATGCTTGCTTTAATGAGTTTTGTGAAATAAATATTTATGTTTATAATGACTTACATGTTTATGTGTCTATGGACGTTCTTGGAAATGCTAGATTGAATTGAAATTATCTGTATGTTTGTTTGAGACCTAGCTCACCCTTGCATTGAATGTGTTTGTCTTCTCCCTTGCGATGATCATCCAATCATTTGGATGTGAGCAGTAGGTGATGATGTACCATTGGAACAAGCTTTGGAGGTTGAAGAAGACCCAGTCCCTAGTACTTAGGCCTTCTACTAGCTCTTAGTTGATTAGCTTGTTATTTTGAAAAACTCCTAGCTTTTATTTTATATAGTTCGACACTTTTGGAAAACTTTTTAGGTCTCTTTAAAAATTTCAATAGTCTTGTATTTTGGAGAACTTTGGAAACTTGTACTCAAGTTTAATTTCGTTTTAATTTCCTCTATCTTTTAGATGACCGTATACACATTTAAATACTATTATCTGTATCTCTCAACTGCTTTTACATATTATAATAACTTAATCCTATTATATTATATGTGTATATGATATTTTGGGATGTCACATGTGAGTATTTATAAATATTTATAAATCTTTTAAAATCCGTAAATATTTTTTAAATGAATAATCCATAATATAATGAACTTTTTTTACTATCAAAATAATGATTATTCGCTGTCCGTTGTTCCGATCAGATTTATTAATAGGTCACATACATGGTATTTCTATAATAGAAAGTAAATTTATCAAAGTCAATAAAAAATAAAATTATTTAGCTTAAAAAATTAAAATAAATTTTTATATTATTATTTACTACTATAAATATTTTTCATTTATTATGATCGTATTATATCATATAATTATTAATTAATTGCTTACATTATGTAACCTTATTTATATATATATATATATATATATATATATATATATATATATATATATATATATATATATATATATATATATATATATAATTATCGATTATGATGTTTCCATATCTTTCACCTACTATATTTTCTTTTCATATTTTTTAGACTATGTTTAAACATCGTCGTCTCGCAAATATGTCATTCAGTTTCTCTAATTTTCTTTATGCGGAGACAGAATCATTTTGGGAACAACCAATTTCACACACAGCTTACAGTAACAAAAAGATATATATGCATGTTTCCTATTCTTGTTTATACCATGAACAATTATTATGGGTATATAGCCTTCTTCTAAAGTGTATTTATTATTGTTTTTCTTTTCACATATACTTTATATACTTCAAATACTTTTCCTTTCTATAGGTAAATATGTGAATGAAAAATAAATCATTACTTTGGACATGCTTGAATACGTTTCCTTTAATTATATATTATATTAAGTTTTCAATATATTTTTAAATATTTTTAATTAAATTTTTTACATATTAAAAATATTCTAAGTATTATATGTTTTGATTCCATTGTTTTCTAGCTTATATATTAATTTTGTTATCAAATCATTTTTTATTGTTTGAACTATTCGCTTTTACCTTCTTTAAGAACATTTTAATAATAAATTAAAAACGATTGACAAGAAAAAATAATAATAAATAAGTTAAAAATAAAAATATATTACACATTCAGACAAAAATTAAAATAATTAAACATTTACACGAACAAGAATTTTAATAAAAACGTAATTAAAAATATTATTTAAAACTTAATTCAGCATTATGAGTGTGTTTGTTTATGCTGATATACTTTATCTGCAGATGGATTTGCGGATGAAGAAAAGATTTTCATTTTTGCATACTAAAGAAATACAAAGTAAATTTATTCTTCATGAAAAATGAGATTATCATGTTGTCATCTCCTATGCATGTGCCTGAAAAATAAGAAAAGTTGAGGTAATTGATTTTGTTCCTCGTCAAATTAACTATGTTGGAAAAATACCTCGATTTTGTTGCATTTTCAAAAGACTGAAATTAATTATGAATGTATTTTCAAAATGTTGGAATTGATTTTGTGAACCCAGAAAATAGAGTATTAGATAAGTGTATTAAAATAATGAGACGAGCAAGTTACTTTAAAATAATCTTATAATATAAATAGAACTTTTTAAAACTCCTTTCATTATCTAAAAACATTTTTATCTCCCTAGAACATTATTCACCTAGAATTCTCTACCTTCTCTCTAGATTTTCTCCCTAATGAGTTATCTATTCGATGATCAAGAAGTGCCTAGACGATCCTGGAGTCAAGGACAACAATCTTGACCGATCAATTTCTTGTTCTGAGTCGGTAAGTTGTTTATCCTCTTTTCTTGTACATTTTTAACCGTAATCATGCAAAGAGTTCTGGTTGCATGTGTTGAGTTGTTGTCTTCTTCAATTTCTAACTCAAATTAGGTTCTAAGGTTGTTTTCCTAGCACCAATTGGTGAGTTATATGTTTTTGTAGAGTCTCCTTGTGGTGCAAGCTTCTGTTGGGGTTTTTATGAGCTGTGTTGTTGATCGGAGGTAAGGGAAGCTAGAATTTCTTTAGTTAGTAATTACTGTGTATGTTTGGTATTAAATGATTTATGAACTGATTGAGCTAGATTCATGATATTCGGGTATATGAAAAATATGATTTGTTAGTAGTAAGTGGGTGAAATGTATGTTTGGTATGTTGATGGATGTGTTCATGTGCAAAACTCTATTGTATGTATGTTGATGATGTTATAATTTATGTTGATGAGTTGAATTATACAAATTGGACTATTATAAGAAAAGAGTAACCTTTGTTATTGTGTTGGTAGTAGAAAATGGAAGTTTAAGGTAGAGAAATGGTGAGAAAGGTTTGTTGGTCTGATTTGGTGTAGTTGAGATGGTTTATAAATTGGTTGAGTTTGTTTTAACGCTTGGAAATGTTGGAGAATTGATTTAGGAGTGTGTTGTGATCATAAGGTAGAGTTTTCTTGGTGTAGAACCCAAATTGGAGGAAGTCAACTAGTGAAAACTTGATTTTGGTGTTCTGTGTCCAATTGGTCAGTATAGAGGGTCTAGGTGAGTTGTTTGGGATTTGTTAGAGTTCCTAAGTTGCTGAGAATTGTATCAAAAGTGGTAGATTGTGATTTGGGTCCCTAAGTTGATGAATTTGATGTTCTAGAGTAGGAATTGATCCATAAACACTTTATAATGAAGTTGAGAAGGCTTAGAATCACTTAGTCAAGTCTAATTAAGTATATAAAACAATATAGGGGTGGTAGAAGTTAGGAAAAATGGTTAGAATTGGTAATGGCTGGTTGAGTTGCATAATTCTGCAGAATTTCGTTCTGCAGATTATGTAGACCCATTGTGCGAATGGATTCGCATAGCGAGTCACCCTGGCGAGATGCTCTCTATCAGGGCATTCGCACAACGAATGGGTTCGTTGTGCAAATGGTTTGGGAGGGTTACTCTCTGTTTGATGATCCGCATGGCGAATTGGGAGGTTATGCAAGGAGTTTTAGGTCTGATGCAATTAAGGGTTTATTCGCACAACGAAGTTAATCGTTATGCGAATGGTTATGGGGAGTAAGTCTCTGTCTGAGGATTCGCACAACAAGTTGGGTCACTATGCGAGAAACATCTAGATTCGCTATGCGAAGATGTGTGTTGTTCGAATGGCCCAGGTTTAGTTCACTCTTTTCTTATAGTTCTAAGTTGTTTTAAATGAACCATTGAGTGCCTTATGAATTATGTTGGAGTTGTATTATGTTATATCATTGGTTATTGTTGTGAGTTATGTTTTAAAGGGAAAGTTGGTGATTTCAAAGTATGTGGTTTAAACGTATGGTTGATGGACGTAATTCCATGGATCTCAAAGGGATGTTACATGGTGGTGCCCTATGTTATGGACGTAATTCCATGGACCTCACAGGGAGGTTACATGGTGGTGCCTTATATTGGGATCCAAAGTGAATTCTCTTGTTGAGATTCAAGTAAGTTTAGAATGAATGCAGGAGCTTAGTCTTGGGTGTTATCTTGAAACTCCAATGGTCTTTCATTCTCAAGTAGAGAGGATTGATCCATGTCGTGAGGAGTAGCAGGAGGTCCTAGTTTGGGTGCTTTCAGTATGGCCCAAGGTGAGTGATAACTGACTAACCTCGTGAGTATGGTAGGGTGAAACCCATTGGCAATGACTTTGCAAAGCAGTAGAAGTCACCACGAGTGCACGACCTGTCGTAACTCGACAATCATTCGAAGTCTGGACGGTCAAAGTCAGTGTGGTGTTTTGTATGAAGAGTTATCTGGTGTGAATGAATAAGTATGCTTATGAAAATTAGTAAATGAGTATATGATTAATCTTTGTTTAAACTAGCTTACCCTTACATTTTTGTGTCTGTCTTTGTGCGTTGTTTCTCTATTAGGATGATCACCTTATGGTGTGAGTTTTGGGATACAATCTTTCAGTTGTTTTAGCGGAAAGTTGGGAGAGGTGCTTGCAGAGTAGGTTCTATTCTTATTCTTCAGGTGAAAAATTTTATTCTTCGAAAAATCTGTAGTTCTGTTTTATCATATATGTAATATTTATTTTAGTAGTATTTTACTATTAAAGATGAGATGCTACATAAATCACTTATGAATAAATAAAAAAAAAATTAGAATTGATTTTAGATATGTGTTTTTAGGTAATATAATTAATTATGGTAGTGTTGGAATCAATTCTGAATATATTTGTGATGGTTTAAAATTGAGTGTATTGATTGTAAAATCGATTGGGAATGATTTAAAAAATATGAAATCGATTTTGAACCATATAAAAGGAGTAAAAATCAATTATTTTCTTTTCAAAATTAATTATAAAATAAGAGGAAAAATCGATTGTTTCTTTGATTTTTCTAGAACATGATTATTATAATAATAGTATAATATTATTATTCATATTAACAGTATTATTAGTAAGAATGATAATATTTATAATAATAATAATAATATTATTAATTAATAATAATGATAATAATAATATTATTAAGAATTATATTAATAATATTATTACTATTAATAATAGTAATAATTGTTTTATTTTTTAACTTTAAATTACAACTTTTACAATATATATATATATATATATATATATATATATATATATATATATAAGTTTTTCTTCTTATATATAAATAAGTAACTTTTATTTTTGTTATATATGTACGACTTCTGAGCCTTGCTTGTCACCTGTGAGCATCCATCATTGTTATCTTTTATAAAAAACTTTTCAAAAAGAGAATAGTATAAAATAATAATAATGATAATTCTTGTATATATTGGAACTTTACTCTCTATATATATATTAAAAATTATTTTTATAATTATAATTATGATAATAATATTTTTTGTAATTTTAAATAATAATTTCAATTTTGTTTTAATATAGGTTTTATCAAATCCATTATATCAAACTTTTATAAATTATTTTTCAAATTTCTTTATTCAACAGTTTAAATATTGGAATCCAAATAATATCACAGTCTCTCTCTATCTTTTCAAATTTGCGAATCCATCCTTTCTATCTTTTCAAATTTATTTAGTCACCCCTCATCTTTATAAAAACTTTCTTGTATGCTTTCTAACAAAACCGCTGGATGGTACTGACTACCGCAGACTCAACTGTTTGGTAGACATGGACATGACATCCAAGATTTGAATTCAAACTTGAGTCCACTTTTTCTAACGCTGTACTTCCTATACTAACAATAAAATTCAATTTGGGTATAAGATCATATTGGGTCTATAATTATTAAAAAAGTTATAAAAATAAATATATTTTACGTGTATTACATGGATTAAACTTAAGCTATAATGTCTATAATTTAAAATGATAATAATTAATAAGTTAAACCTTATATTCAAGAATTTCTCTCATCAACGTGGATATTTTGTATGGAGTCGTAATGTTTAAAAGGAAGGTCAAAATATAAGATATAATATAAGAAAACTCTAAAAAGTAAGTAACAATATTATTCCCTCCTATCTTGACCATATAGAGATTCAATTTGTGTGGTTATGTGATGAACCAAAAACATATTTGCACTCTTTTGCATGTTCGCTTGATGTGAATTTTTTTTTTATGTTCGCTTGATGTGAATTTTTTGTGTGTGGCTGTTTAAGATCCACATTACCTAATAAATATTATATATGTTGTTGGACTGATTTTTTATTTTTTTTCCTAAAATCGACATATATGACTAGAATCTTATGTCGGTCTCATACATGTTCGTAAGTACTTATCTTTCACACCCAAATAATAGAAGTATATTTACAATTATATAAGTGAAAACACAAGCTTTAAAAAATATAGAAAAGAAATAAAATTATTATTCTTATTATCATTATAAAATTAAAATAGTATTTTCTTTTCTAATTTTATTGTAAAGTAAATTTTATTTATTTTGTCAGTAGTTTTATAATTAAAAAAATAATTAAATTTACAGAAACAATTACTTGAAGAGTAGAATTGTTAAAATGTTTATTTTAATTGAAAAAGTACTTAATGAATAAAATCAAAAAATAAAATAAATTATTATTATTATTATTATTTTTATTATATTTATAAAATTAAAATAACTTTTGCAATTTTATTGTAAATAGTTTTATTTATTTTTAAGATAGTTTTGTAATTAAAAAAATATTAAGTTTTTTTTAAAAAAAATACTCAAATAAAAAACAGTTAATTTTATATAAGTAATCACTTAAAAACTAAAATTCATAAAAAATTACTTTAATTTAAAAAGTACAATTATTTAAAGAATAAAATTAAAAAAATAAATATTAGCACACAAAAAAATCCATATATATATATATATATATATATATATTTATACTAATATTTTTTCTTTATCAACATTGATTTTTTTCCTAGAACAATTTAGTGTAGAAATCATCTTAGGTATCGTCGGTCAAGGGTTAAAGACTATTCACCAAAGGTTAAGTATAGTCCGTTGAAGGTCATATGTCGCATGCCAAGGACCAATTTCTGTTTATCAAAAGTTAAGTTTTACTTGCTAAGGTTATAGTGTCGTATATCGAGGGTTACCTACTGAAGGTCGATAGTTGCCTACTGACACCATGCTCCACAAGTTAAGGATCAAGTGTTACCTATCGAATGTTAAATGCTTCTTGCTAAGTGTCATATGTCGTTTGTTGAGAGTTATGTGGTGCCAACCAAGACTTGACGCCATTTATTAATAGTTAGGTGTCACCTTCTAAGGGTTGTGTACCTCCTAGTAGTATCATGTGGTGCCTGTCGAATAATAATAAACTACTTATCAAACGACCTAGTCAAGTATGTGTCGACTTATTAAATCTAATATATATACAACTCACTATAAAATTTAACAAGATCTAGTCAAGATAAATAAGTCCTGTACTATTGAATCCAAATCCATACTCATCCAAGTAAGAGTTTATAAGTATTAAATTAATATAAATATAACATTAAAAGGTTTGTTTTCACTTATTTAGACATTAATTATTATTTTGACTTTATTCAAGAATATTTTTTCATCATCTATTTTATAGAAAACGAGTACCAATAAAAGGAAAAGAACAAGTAGTTAACAGAATAAAGATTTAGAAAGTCAATATTTTTCTATTGGGGACTTCTTTGTATATGTAAGAACAATTATAATATATATATATTAATTTTAGCATTTGTATAGAAATATTATATTTTTAAAAACTATTAATATTTTAAAATTTCTTTAGATATGATTATAGACACATAACAGAAAATCGTGTAATGAAAATGAATATGGTGTACTTTACAATGATAATATTTTAAAATCATGTTTAATACTTTTATGCGTTGAAATCATGAGACTGAATTATTTGCAATGAACAAAAGAACAGTTTAAATAAGTCCATTATTCATCAATGAAGAGAAGACTTTCGACTACTCTCATACCATTCTCCTGTTATAAAATTCAAAGAATTTTTAAGAATATCACTGAGTTCACCTACCAAAAACAAGTTGTAAGAACTCTAACCATGCATATGCATGACACCAAAATCTCTAATCATCTTCGTAATTATTTGTAATCACTCTTCCACCACAGCTTCACGTGCCTGGGCATCTACCAAACGTAACTCAATAGTTGTCTGCATTATTTTAAAACAGAAAAATGTACGACCACATATTTTAATACTATTTTTTAATACATAATTATTTTTCAATACAAATTTATAAAACACATTATATGGATTTTAAATAAGTTACCAAACTCAACTCTTATAGCTTTTAATAATTTTTAACAAATAATATAGAAAATGTTTAGAAATGTGTTTTTATCTTTATTTTTCTTTTTAAAAAGGCAGAGTAGTTGATCCTTTCGAAAACAACCTAATATTTGCTGGTTTAGATTAAACCCGGTAAACCGTTTACTTTTTATTGGATACAAACTACACCACTACCAACTTCTCATAAAATTTATTAAATTATTCCCGTTGAACCAACAAAAAAGTAATATTAAATTTCTTATTGAATTATTATTTTTTGTTTCTCACAAGAAAGCAGATATCCATGTGATGATTAAATATTTCTAATTTCAATCCCCTATATACGTATGCAAACTCAAAATTACGGTTCCCCTATTGATATTTGTTTTAAGACCTTGATTATATATATTTTAATGATTAATTATTCCAGTCATATTTGGAGTTTGATTTTATATTTTACATCTAAAAGGATGAGTACTGTATAGTATGGTTGTGAGTATGCTTAAAAAATGAGGTTTTTATATTACTTATTTAGTGAATGGTGTGGTAAATTGTAATTTAAAAAATGATTAATTTAGTTTTACACAAAATAATTTTAGTTTATATTAAAAACTTGTTTTACTTTTTTCTTATTTCTCTATCTAAAAGGCTTTTAGAATCGATTCGTAACTGTGACGGTGTGTGTAAGGAATCTATCTAATTTTCGTAATATTCTAGAACCTGAGACTATAATAGATAGAAATGTTCGAGGTATCCTACTTTATAAGGAACACGTAGTTATTTTGCAAAAAGCCAAAGGAAGCTTCAAGACCAGAATTATTTCAATGTATTATGTATTACTTTGACAAGTGTGATACATAAATTATTACATAAAAAGCAAAATAATGTGGAAATTTTTTAATGACTGAAAGTCAATGTCATGCTGCAACTGCATAATTGTAAACGTATCAGCAGAAGAGAAATTGTAAACATCTACTTGCTATGTATCAAATTTTAAGAGTTTTTTTTTCTTTTAATATAAAAAATTGAAATTATATTTTCAATTAAAATGTTTTTAACTATTTTTCACAAACAGATTTATAAAATAATACAGGGGATATAGAAGATAACGAGAAAAACAGATGTGATATGGTGAGAGATGATTATATAGAAAGAGAAGAAAGATACAAGTTAGAGTGAGTTCTATGAAAATAAAATAAGTCATTCTTCCAGCACCTCACTGCCTTCAAGTTTTACTTTTTTATCCTTTATTTAATAAAAAGTCAAAACTTAATTAATGAATTAATGTGTCTTAACCACCAAATTTCCAATTTTACTTTTTTATCCTTCATTTAATAAAAAGTCAAAACTTAATTAATGAATTAATGTTTCTTAACCACCAACCATTTTCGTAACGGCCAACAACTAAAATTTTTTTTGGGTATAAAGCTTAAGGTGCAGCCGTCCTCTTCGTTTTCACTGTAGCATAACAAGCATTCTGTCTACTGTTTTTGTTATTTTTTTCACTCCTTTACTGTATTGAGTTGGTGGTTATCATTCCCTGGTAGTGTTGGGTGTGTTGGGAGATCTGGTGGTGTTGTGGCATTGTTCGACGAGAGGAAGAAGATAGGTACATCATTGGAGTCGCAGAATCTCCTAACCGCACTTCGAGTTGCGGAAACTAGTGGTTGCACTTCGAAGTGCGTTTTTTATTTCTTAGTCGCACTTTGAAGTGCGTTTCTTATATGTGCACCCTTTTTCTTTTTTCATTATTTTGTGCATGCTTTTTTTTCTTTCATGTTTTTTGTCTTATGGTATTTTTTTTTTTATTTTAAATTTCTTGTTTTATGTTATGATTTTTTATTTTAAATTTCTTGTTCATGGATTATGCTTAGTCATTAGGCAGTGTATTATTAGTCAAAGAATGAATTGGAAAAACCTCTTTAATAATATTTAGGTTAGTTGATTTTTATGTTGAAAAGATGAATATGAAAGTTAAGATCCCACTAGACTCAATATTATTCTCTTGCCTTATCCAACAACTCAATATTATTCTCTTGGCTTATCCAACAACTCAATATTATTATCTTGCCTTATCCAGCAACTTAAGGTCCACTTACGAGAGAAAGATACTCTATCTAGTTCGGGGCATAATTTGTAGTTCTAAAAATATAAGTTTTCATTATCATTAGGTTAAAGAACTTCTTTATAGTTTCATTTTAATTTTAAAAGTGTTTTTGAATTTTTTATTTGTAATTTAATAAATTTTTAAATTGTAATATTTATTGTAGGTCATATTTAATTATATCAAATGGAGTGGGTGAGGGTGATTACACAGATCAATTTTCCACTGATCAAATATTCCCAACACGCGCCGATTTAATTGAATGGGTTCGAAAGATTGCATTTGATCTTGGATTTGTTGTCGTCATTATAAGATCTGACACAACAACTAGTGAAGCTAGTAGAAAGACATTTATTTTGTTAGGCTGTGAAAGAAGCGGGAAGTATAGGAAGTATAAGCCAGTTGTTCAACCTAGTTTCTCTGGCACAAGAAAATGTGAGTGTCCGTTTAGGTTGAGGGGTAAACCTAAAGGAGATGGTTGGGTGTTAAAGGTTATGTGCAGTTATCACAACCATGAATTAGCAGAGACTTTGGTCGGTCATCCTTTCGCGGGTAGGTTAAATGCTGCTGAACAATCAATTATTGTGGACATGACTAATAGTCAAGTAAAGCCGTCAAATATTCTTTTGACTCTGAAAGAACATAATGAAGATAACATGACCATGATAGCACATATATAATGCGAGGTACACGTACAAACGATCTTTGAGAGGGTCTAGAACTGAAATGCAGCATTTGATGATGTTGTTAGATAGAGACAAATACATCCAGAGAAGTAGATGTTTAGACGATTCTGATGTGGTAAGTGACTTGTTTTGGACACATCCCGATTCAGTGCACTTAGTCAATTCTTTTAATATTGTTTTCTTAATGGATACGACGTACAAGACGAACAAATATCGACTTCCGTTGCTCGAGATTGTGGGAGTCACATCTAATGGTTTGACATTCACAGCCGCCTTTGCATTACTTTCAAGTGAACACCAAAGTAATTTCACTTGGGCATTGGAAAGGTTCAAAGGATTATTATTCACATCAGAGGGCGATCCACGCGTTATTATCACTGACAGAGACCTTGCTTTGATAAATGCAATTAATAATGTCTTTCCGGAGACTTATCAGATGCTATGTACATTCCACATTGTGAAAAATGTTAGAGCGAAATGCAAGATGTTAGTGGATAAGGTTGAGTCAGTGGATGTGTTGATGGAAGTGTGGTAGAATGTCATGGATTGTGACGACCGGTCCATGTTTAGTGCTTATGTTCATCGTCTTGAGTATGCCTCTTCTGCATGGCCTCTATTTTTTGATTATGTCAACCGCACTTGGATAATTTCGTACAAGACATATTTTGTCAAGGCGTGGACGAACAAAGTTATGCATCTAGGCAACACTACAACAAACAGGTAATTTTTATTTTCATCGGCTTTTGTACTTATGTATTTCATATTTGTGTGTAATTTATTAATGTGATATATGACAGGGTTGAGTCTGCGCACTGGAACCTGAAGAGATTATTGGGATCTAGTATGGGAGACCTATGCTCGTGTTGGGATGTTATGCATAACGTCATAGTCCTACAACATAACAAGATCAAGGCGTCCTTTGAAAAAAGTCTGAATGTAACGAGTGATGCTTACAAATGTTTAATATATAAAAGACTTGTTGGGCGTGTTTCACGATACGCTCTAGGACTTATTGCTGATGAAATTGAGCGAGTCAATAAAATAGGTATGGACAGTGGTCGTTGTGGATGCATTTTGAGCTCAACATACGGCCTACCATGTGCTTGTGTATTAGCACGATATCAACCTGGAATAATTCCACTTGGTGAAATTCATGTTATGTGGACCCGTTTAAGCATTTCAGGTATTGTTTCTTATGAATCGCTTCCAGAGTTTAGCATTGACCGTGAAGTTGAATTGGTACAAGAAAGATTCAACAAGGTTGACATCGGTGAAAAGGTCAACATAAAGCAGAAGATGATCGAAATTGCTTGCCCAGAGATGACATCTATGGTTGCTCCTTCGCATAAAGTGAAAACAAAGGGTGCACAGAAGTCTAAAGTTGTACGACATGAGAGGTCTACGAAACGTGACCCATCATATTTTGAGCACGTTGACACTTTACATTCGATGGCAGAGTCTTCATCACGAAAAACAAAAGTGAAATTGAAGGCCAAAGAAGAAACGCGAAGGACAATACCTATGTTAAATCAATTTAATCCAATTTGTCATCCATACATTGTAGATGTTGTTGATGTTGTTGCTGATGATCATTGTGATTATCGATGTATTGTTGCTATGTTGGGCCTAGGTGAAGAGGCATGGACCATTATCCGACATGACCTCTACCAAGAATTAACTTAGTGGCGTGATGAATACGCACAATTAGTAGGAAGCTAGGATCGATTGGAAGAACTACGACAATCATTGATTGTCCATGATCGATCACAGGTATTTCTTATTTACCTTATAAACATGTAATATATTTTAATTTTGTATTTCTTTTCATAAGTATTTCTTATTGACCTACATGTATTATAGGTTAATGCTAAGAAGTGGATGACCATACCTGACATTGGCTATGCAATTGCAAATCGATACAATGTCATCTTAGTATGTTTGTCATATGTTCAGAGTTTTACCATATTTCCACTACGAACTTCACCGCCTACAGATGTCACACAACATCGAATGTTATGCATTGGATTTGTTAATGGATGTCATTTCGTACATGTAAACCTCCGTATCACAAGTGAAGCATTAACCATTGGATGTTATGATTTACTTACTAATATTAATTTTTCAGGTTCAATTACAACAGGGTTGTCCCTTACCCATGATGGACATAATTTCGTGAAACCATTGTTACCCACAAGCGCGAGCATGGTCTACATGTTCTTCTTCATCTTCATCTTCATCTTCACCTTCAGCTTCATGTTCTTCCTGACTAGAGTCATGCTGCTGCTGAATATCCTCCTCTTCAATGTAATCATCCTGACCATGTTCATGTTATAATAACTCTTCCTGCTCCTCATAATCATGCTCATCAATAACGTCCAGGCGATATTCTTCTACTCGTCTTCTACGAGTAGATGTCGTAGGTCGTCCGTCTTCTTTCATCACGTGATGAAGATGATGACTCACCACGAGAGGATGAAGCCTCACCATGATAAGATAATGCACCTCTAGTTTTAACCATATCTATTAACCAATTATATTATTAACATATTATATGCAAAAAAGTAATTAATCATGTAATAAAAAATATTCAAACAAATAATAAGTAATCAAAGAATATAAAATTCCAAAAAAATTACATATATAATAATTAAATAATTACAAATAAATCCAAAATAATATTTTACAAAATTTACGGATAATAATTATTATTTAATTCAATAAACAATTTAATAATTATTTCAATTTCATAAAATATTAAAAAATTTAAATAAAATTAAATACATGATAAATAATATATTACGAAAATAATAATATGTTCAAAAATAACAAATTCAACAAAATTTAACAAACAAATAAAATAATTCAAAATATATTAACCTAATAAAAATAAAACCTAATAAAATAAATATATACTAACCTAATAAAAAAAATTAAAAAACCTATAGAAATAAAAACCTAAAACGACATTTGAACTCCGGCAAGAACTAACGCACTTCCATGTGCGGTTAGTCTGAGCTGTCTCTGGAAGCTTTTCATAGATCCAAATGCGGTTTCTATGTCCACCTTTCTGCACTTCCAACTGTGGAAGTCTGTGACCGCAACTCCAACGGCGTTTAAGCAGCCTCCTCTCCAGCGGCCAACACAAACCGAATCTCCGACAACCAGCACGAAGTGAAGACCCAACGAAGCACATGCATAGATTGTATGACAACAAACAAAGCAGATGCATGAAGGGTACTAACCTGGACGCTAGAAACACCTGAGATTTGTGAGAAAAACAACCATGAAGGAGGAACGCAAACAAAGCTTGGCACAAGAGGGAGGGTAGAGACAAAATAACAGTGGTAGAGGATACGGGAGAGAAGAATGACAGAGGAGGAGGACGAAGACAAAAAAGAGGGAGGAGTGATTTAGAAAGGGGTGTAGGGTTTGAGTTTGAGATGCGGCAGAGTTAAAGTTTCAAAATTAGTCAACTTTTTAAAAATCCAAAATATTCTCATTGACTGTGCCAAGGGTATACTTGGAATTAAAATATATTTTGGAGGTGCAGGACGAAGGCAGTGAGGTGCAGGGAGAATCACTCAAATAAAATAGATATTTAATAAATGGTCCTTAATTTTAATTTATTCCTTTTTGCATACACTGTTTAAATTGTTAACGACGCACGGTCTAGTTGTGCAATAAGTGAATGTCATGTCATTTAACTGTTGACCTCCCTTGACTGAAACATATGACGCAATCAATGAGGGACTGCCATGTGGCAGCACTTTTCCCACCAAAAAATTAGGGTTTTTGAATGCAAGGGGGAAAGGCTTCCTTACGCCTACGCCGCTAGAGAAAAACTGAAGCTTGTGATGGTCCAACTAACCATAGTGGGTCTGTCGGAGTTTTGCAAAAGTGAGAGCGAACTCCTTTCTCGTGACGTGGTGAGCGTTGCAACAGCGGCGCCTCCGCAAAGGTTCAATCTCCGACGTAGTTGCGATGCGAGAAGCCCATCGTTCTCAAGCGGTTTCACGATAATAGGACTCGCGATTGAGGGTTTTGATTTATGAGTTTTTGTTGTGTTATTTGGTTTTTGTAAATTGAAATATATGATTTTCGTTTCAAAATTGATTTGGGGAATTCTTGGTTCTTCTTTGTTTTGTGAGTGGTTAGGGATTCTGTTCTTCCCTACAGGTCTGGGTTTTGCGAAGTGGGGGATGAGGGTTCAGATTGGGAATATTAAGGTTCTGAACTTGGAATTTTCTTTTGGAGTATGTATCTGATTTTTCGTTTTGGGTTCATTTGATTTGCAATAATGGGTTCCTTGGTGGTTGTTGTTGGATGCACAGGTGGCGCCAATGAAGGTGCTGATAGATGGCCATGGGTCATGCTTTTGGGTGGTTGGTCGTGACCGTGGCGGCGACAGTTAGGGTTAAGTGGTGGCTAAGATTTCTGTGTAGGGAAAATTAGGGTTTCTACAAGTAGGAGATGATGATGATGTGTCAAGGGTAATGTGTCATTGATTGCACAGCTGGACAGTGTGTCGTTAACAATTTAAATGTCATCTATAAAAAGGACTAAATTGAACATAAATTACATTCTTTAGGACAACATTGAACAGAAAAAAAAGATTAGGACCATTTTGAACAAACCTGACAAAAATAGGAACCATCAGTGCTATTAAACATAAAAAGTATTTATACTTTGGTAGATCAACAAACCAGAAAAATAACCATTTTGTCAACTAAAAGACGAAAGGATAGACTATACAAACAATCATCCACTAATATTATATATATATATATATATATATATATATATATATATATATATATATATAACCATAAGTAGTATAAAATATTTACATTACAAAAATTCAGAATTTTACTAAGATTTTTTTTCATTAGTGATAGTTTTAACCCCCGGTGAGTATATTACCCATAGTTGAAAAAATCACTAGAAAAATCGCCATCAACAAATAATTTTCGGCATTTTGTGTAAAACCACCATTACTTGCTAGAGTTTCTGAAAAATTGCCGATGCACGAATTTTTTAGAAACCGCTGGTATTTGTAGGTTCCCAAAACCGCCAATAATTGCTGGTTCTATGAACTTGAGGTTTTCAAAACCGCCAGTAATAAAAAATAATTTAATTTTTTTTATAATTTAAATAATTTTATCAGAATTAATTATTTATTATATAAAATAATAAACTAGAATTAATTTTTTAACAATGCAAATAATAAAGTACAATGAATAATCTGAAACCAAAATTAATTATAATTATAAAAAATAAACTACAGAAGTTAGAAATACAATTAATTCCTCTAGTTAAACAATAACATATTTAATCCTAAAAATTAAAAATGTTATGAATAACAATATCTTGGTGTTCTTCGTTGTAAATGATACATTTTCTTAATAAATACCTACAATGTAAAATAATAGTTAATTAATAATATTATCATTGTAAAATGTTAAAATATAAAGATAATTGACATTAATAACAATTCTCAAAACTTGCCCTATTTGCTATAAGTCTGTACTCATTTCAAATAAGTATACCATTGATGCTCAAAGCATTACTAGTGAACATATTACAACAATTCAGTGTTGTTAACTCATTAGCAATTGTACCAAATCGTATCAAATAATAATAAATGATAAGACCAAGTATCGTATCTCAAAAGACTCATGGCACTAAAGAATCATATAATTACTTAACTAATTAAGATTAGGCTTAATTACCTACTTAGTCCCCATGTTAGGAGGTAATTTTCTGTTTAGTACCCGGTTTTAAAAATGTAGGCATTTGGTACCTATGTTTTGAAATTTGTATCAATTCAATCCTATCCAGTTAACGGCGTTATAATTGATGCAAGAAATTAAGGACGTTAATGATAGCCTGGGTGGAATAACTATCAAATGTTTGAATGCATCTTCATTAACGTCCTTAATTTCTCGCATCGATTATAACGCCGTTAACTGGATAGGATTGAATTGATACAAATTTCAAAACATAGGTACCAAATGCCTACATTTTTAAAACCGGGTACTAAACAGAAAATTACCTCCTAACATGGGGACTAAGTAGGTAATTAAGCCTTAAGATTAAAAAGCTATTTTGTTGGTGTTTAAATACAAATGCAACAAAAGTAAATATGAATGCAAATTAATCAATTGAGGCTTGACACAAGAATGAATAGTATTTATAATATGAGATGATTATGTTGTTGGGGTTTAGATTTCACCTTCCTTACTTTCATGTATATAAGAATTCATCTTCTTCATTAAATTATTAACGTCACTTTCTAAATTACTTAGAATTCGATCTCTCGGCGTAAAAAGTCTATCCTTAATTATTAGACCACAATCCCTTGCATCCATAATAATCAATTTTGCATTACGAACAAAATCTTAAGACAACCAAACATCATGCTATGAGTGATCAAAACATAACAAACATTGAGCAAAAGAGAAAATCACTAACAATTAATGAAAGATGCATAAAATAATTCAAATCATATTCAAATACATGAAAGTTTAGAAGTTACATTTTCCCCAACAACAAATGAGTTTAGTTCTCCACAGTCATGCATAACATTCGTATACAATGGAATGAAAGTGAGATAAAAACCCTAGAAAACGAAGAGGAGAGCTCCCGCATCCAATTCATGTATATAAGAATTCATCTTCTTCATTAAATTATTAACGTCACTTTCTAAATTACTTAGAATTCGATCCCTCGACATAAAAAGTCTATCTTTAATTATTAAACCACAATCCCTTGCATCCATAATAATCAATTCTGTATTACAAACATAAACTTAAGACAACCAAATATTCTATATTTCTCAATAACAAAGAAATCCAAACATCATGCTATGAGTGATCAAAACATAACAAACATTGAGCAAAAGAGGAAATCACTAACAATTAATGAAAGAAGCATAAAATAATTCAAATCATATTCAAATACATGAAAATTTAGAGATTACATTTTCTCCAACAACAAATGAGTTTAGTTCTCCACAGTCATGGAAAACCTTCATATACGATAGAATGAAAGTGAAATAAAAACCCTAGAAAACGAAGAGGAGAGCTCTCGCATCCAATTTTGCCTCCAAAGGGTAAAAAAATGTGTTTGTGCGCTTCAACCTTCCAAAGATGTGAATCCTAAGGCGTGCAAGTCCTTAAATAGATCAAAATTAACCCACAAGCCCAAGTCACTGGCGCTCAACGCCCCAACTAAAAGGCAAGCAGGCGACACAATAAGAGAACTAGCGCTATGCTCCCCTCACTACAAGAAAAGCATAAATTACTGAAGGATTAATACCGATGGCTTCTGCCCTTCGATAATTACTGAAGGCTTTCTGACCATCGTCGATAATACGTCATTACTAACGACTTTTGGCTGTTTTCGAGGGATTACGACCGTCGGTAATGGCTTTCTTTTTTGTAAAGGACAAGCAGGCGCTCAACGGTGCATTAAAACTGGCGCTCAACAATGCATTGAAACTGGTGCTCAACGCCCCTAAAAGGGCGCCTTAGGTGCTGCGGTGTAGAGTGGTGTTGAGGGGCCAGAAAGGGCAACCAGGCACCCTACGCTGGCGTTGAGGCCCCAGAAAAGGGCAACTAGGCGTCCTGCGACTTTCTGTAAACTCTTCTAGTGCTTTTTTTGTCCTTCCTGGGTTCCAACTCCTTGATACTTCAACTCCTCTTCCAATTCATTCTAATAACCTACAAAATCAAGGGAATTTATTGATAAAATCATCAAGTATAAACTCAACTCTCTAATTCACTAAAATAAACTAAAAACAAGAGTTTTTAAGCAAGCTTCAAAGTAAAAAAAAATTTAGTATCAAAAACGGTGAAATCAACCGTTATCAATCACACACATCCAATCACTTGATTTCAACCAATACTATCCAAGAAGTATACATAAATTCCAAAATTTACTTTCGGACAACCATACTAATTCAACATACATACATATATATTTATAATTTACTTTCGGACAACCATACTAATTCAACATACATACATATATATTTATAATCAACGTACTCATCCATACCAAGCTTCCAAATTTCACTTGTCAAGACAATAGAGTTTTACTCATAATTAAGCACTTCCCATGTTAATTAAATTCATATAGCCAGATTCTATGCAAACTGATAAGACACAACAACAATACAGCAATTGCAGAAACTACAAAATTCTGAAACAGCAAGACTTTTAGCAAATTTAAGTATCAAACAGCAATACTTTCTGGTGCATAATTTTAAGTCAAATAGCAAGCATTTGATGCAGGATTTTAAACAGCAAACAACAATGACAGCAAATGCAGAATTATGAAACAACAATAGCAATGACAAAAAATTTACAGCAAAGACAGCAGATTTTTGGTGCAGTATTTTCATTCAAAACAGCAAATAAAAACAGTACAGAAACAACAATATAAAACAATACAGAACAGCAGTTAAAACAGTAGTATAAAACAATGCAGAAACAATCATTAAAATAATGCAGAAACAGTGTTTTAGTGCAGAAAATAACCTAAAAGCCTTGTGCAAAGCAGCGTTTTAATCAAAGATATTGGGTTCAAAACAGATAGATTTTTAGAATATCTAGGCTAATGGCAACTCTTTAGAACTGTTTCTATTTTCAAATACTTATTTTAGAATAAATGTTTTATTTTCAACAATTAGTTGTTTCTCTAAAGTGGTATTAGTTCTTTAGAACTCTTTAGAACTATTATTCTACAAATTTAATTTTATTTTTTAGTTTTTTCATTAAGGATCGAATGCTTATGAGAATTGGATCACCGATTGGTTGTCCTTCCTTCTCACAAAACAAAGACACCAGATTTGATCTGTTAGCAATTGAAGCGTGAATATAAAGAATGGATAAAAGGTGGGTGTGGCCCTGTCAAGGTCCAGATGCATTTGATGTCATCACGAAGCTCTTCCATTTCCTTTACTGTTAAACCCTGAACTATATAATTCAAATTGCTATATAAATTGTCCAACAACTATTCAGAATCATAAAACTGAAGGTAAAAAAGCGTCAAAATTATTTTTTAGTGTTACAACTATTTAAAGTGTAATTATTTATGTTTAAGGCAAATTCGAAAGTCATCATAATTTGTGTCGTATGTAACGATTTAAAGTGAACTGTCTCACAAACTATCATTTATTTATTGCATTATATATATAAAGTGATGATTTCTAAATGTAAATTACAACAGTTAAAATTGTCATAATGTTTTTATAAAAAAAAAAAACAAATTCTATGTAAATAGTGACAGTCTAACTGTCATTCTTTGGAATATATTACAACGTTTTTAATCATAATTCAAATTTTATATAATTTATAAATTTTATATAATTTTTTAATTAATTTCTTAATTTAATAAAACCTATTTTTTTATAATGATAAATAAAAAACATAAAAAATTATAACATTGTACAAAAACAGTTAATTTTATTTTCGATTTAAAATAGCAGTACATTTGTTCATAACTACAATGTAAATGTAAAGAAAAGTATAAAAGTATTGATAGTTCAGATTTTACATTACGATAGCAATAAATACTATGTATTATTAGTTATATTTTTTTTCAAAGTTATTATCCCTCTTCACCTAGTCTTTATCATCCTCTTTATGTATCTTCTTATTAATAATAGAATTTGATAAGACATACATATAAATTAAATTAACATCAATATTACCTTTAATAGTTTATTTTAATGACATGGTGGAATGTGAGAAGGACGAAGTGGTAAAACAAAACTACGGTGACAACCTAATTATTTTCAAGATTCTTGAGGTGAAGTTTCAAGATATGATCCATGCAGACTTCATAATTGGATTCATATGTAGCACAAAACGGATTTAAGTTACTTGTATTTGTCCAATTCAAGAATAGAAGTAAGACGCTTATTATTAGAAAATTAACTCGAGAAATCAAATAGACAAAAATAATCAAAATTAGAAGGGCTTATATGGTCGAAGCCTCCTTGCTCAAACAACAAATACAACCTACGTCCACGGTTGCAACCTCGAATCACTCACGAACTTGATGAACATCATCGAGACTTGGAGACACCAATGCAACTTCATGTCACCCAAAGACTAGTGAGATAAATGAGAAGTTGCCACTTGGCTACAAGCTCAAGATGCACTACAAAAAAAATGATATATAGTAGAGGTTTTTTTTCGGAGGTTATAAAAAACCTCTGCAAATTGACATGATTTGAAATGACTATGCTTAAAAGTGTAAATGACAATAATTGTGACGGTTTTAATTTCTTATTTAGGAGGTTTATAACATCTTCAATTATAAAACTTTTTTTTTTCCTTTCCAACTTTTTTATATGTCTTCCCTCTTTATATTTTACACGTAATTATCTTTTCCCCAATTCCAAAAACATGTGTACCTCCAAAATTTTCGACTTTTCTTCTCCCCTCCCAAATTTCCCACTCCCTTCCTCCTCTCAAAATTTCGCAATCGTTCTTCCCTCTCGAGGCTTCTTAAAATCATCGCATTCCCTTTCTTCCTTTCTTTGTTCTTCCATTTCGCTCACGATAATTCTTTAGTTTCGAATTAGGAAGAGTTCTTCGTCGACTCCTCCTACGCAACTCTGGAACAACATTCTGACGACATCGCGTTCTACGCCGACTCCTCCTATGAACTCCAATGAAAGCTCGTCCAAGCCGCTATCGCCGTTGACTCCTCCAGCGACGTTCAGTCCTCTTACTCTCCTGTTCTTGTATAGCCAACACGAAAGAGAGAGAAGCAAATGGAGAAGGTTTTGGAACAACAACACAGGAAAAGGAAGAAGAGAGAGTTAGGGTTTTATCGATTAACTCAAAAAATGGAGAAGAGAAGGGAAAATCAGGGGAAATGAATACTGTCGATCGTGATTCTCACCAGCGGAAGAGGTATAAACACTATAAGGTTTGGGTTAGGAAAGGTGAGATTTGAGACTTGGTTTTGTGGTCTTGTTAATAATTGGTGAAGTTGGTGTCATTTCTCATATTTGTTAGAATCAATCATAGATTCTTTTACAATGTTGCTCTATCAAATGAATTCATTTTGCAATGTTTGTGTTTCCTTTGTGTAATGCATTAATCATTGATGTAAGAACCAACCTTTGCAATTTATAGTACATAATTAATTTCAGAAATCGTTTAATGTTAACACTGTTTTTCATATCAATATCTAACCATTTAGTTTGTATTGAAAAGAAATACATTATAATAACAGACAGACATTTGGTGTAAATGGAACTCCTTTCTTGAGCTCCCTTTTTCATAATTTGCTCCTCTATTATAATAGATATAGAATCTTCATATGCTGCTAATGATTTTTTTCTTACACAGAGAGGAGAGGATAGTGAGTTCTCCATAACAAAAGTATAAAACAGAAGACAATAAAGATGAATAATAATTAAAGAAAAGCTACCTATGTTCTGTAAAATAAACAATTGAATTAGAAATCCAATTTTGCATGCTTATAAATGTTGGACTGTAATCTCTTTTCTTTACTCATTCATAACTGGATTTGTTAGGTTCAAGGAGCTTTTGATACTAGTGGACACTTGCCAAGCCTCTACTCTGTTCTTCCAGGTCTCATTTTTTTATTTTAATAATTCTTGCAAGCTCCTATGCCAATTCTTATGAAATAATAATATGTGGTTTTGAGTATTCGTTGTGCATAATTAATCATCACTCATCATATTAGTACATAATGTTAGCTTTAGAGTTGATATTTGTCCAAGTCTAATGCATGCCTCATGTTCATTATTAGATGTATTTTGTTGAATGATGTTGTTGCCGTTAGTGGATGGGTTGGGGTATAAAGAAGTCTGAAATTCAATTCCTCATATTTCGTTAGTAGGAGAAACAAGCAGTAGAAGAGATTTTATTTTCCATAATTTTTTTGGTTCTATATTAGCTTGAGATAAAGTTTGAAAGAGTATATAAATGGAATCAATCTTCATTGTTTTGTAGATGAACATATCGGTAATGGAGAACTTGGGCAAAATGGTATGATGTAGAGCTTTTGTCTGTCATGACAAATGGTGTTTATATTTGGAATATGAAACATGTATTATATTTTTTTGGTGTGACTTGCTCAATAATTTTTTTCATTCTCTCTAGTGTTGTATTTTGAATGGAAACAGAACTGGTGCGTGAACATGATAGCACATTTGTTCCATGCTGAAATTGGAGAAGATGGAAATGTTGTTGGAAAAAGAACTGTTGGCTCATCAGAAGTTATGATGTTGGCAGGACTTGCATTCAAGAAGTGGCAGAACAAGCATAAGGCAAAGAGACTTGAGGCATCAAACCTATCTTTGGTGCTACATCTTGGATTGAGGAAACCATGCCTTGATTGTCCTTTATCTTGGAGCTACAAGAGCAAGTGTGAAGCTACAAGAGCAAGTGTGAAATTTCAATTATCTTGGATAGAACATGTTTATTCTATTTGATTGATTTTTTATATATTATTTTCAAAATGTGAGCACATGTAATTGAGTTTATTTTATTAATATTTTTTATATTATTTCAGCAAGCTCATGATGCAAATGGGCCAGACTCTCCTTTGGGAACAAGACAATCATCTGATGGAAGTAACTTTTAGGAAGTTTATGATATTGTTTTAGGATAAAATTATACTTAGTTTATTATGAATTGGATAACATTTCTTTCTTTGTAACTATTTCTGCAATAGGATTACATTGACTTCTAGCCTATCCTTCTATAACATACAATTGTTTCTCAATTTATTTTTCTAAATTCCTTCCTGCTCAGGGGTTTAAGTTCTATGGTATCAATTTTTTATTCAGAGGAATCATATTTGTTTGGTATTTAATAATTTAAAAATAAATTAAATTTACTTAATTTTGAAATTAAAAAAAAAGAAGAAAAGAAAGAAATTGGTGAAAATAGGTAGTTATTATATATTTTAATAATCATTAAACAAAAAACGATATTATATATTTTAATAATCATCAAATAAAAAAACTGACAAAAAATATAGAAAACTTTTGTGATCAAATAGTTGAAAATAAAGGAGGTTAAAACCCCTCACAAATTAATAGTCAGTAATAGAGGAGGTTTTTACACTCCGCAGAAAAACCTCCGCAAATTGAACGCGATACCAGGGGTCGCAAAAAACCCCTGCAGATAGTTTGTGGCGACTCAAACTGCGGCGGTTTAAAAAACCCCCGAAATTTATTTTGCGGAGGGTGAAAACCCCCACAAATCGAAAAAAAAACCTCCTCTAAATAACTTCTTTTTTGTAGTGATGAAACTCTCGCATCCATGTATTAACGGAATTTCAAGTTTCACAGTTTTCCCTGTTTTTTTCTCTAAATTTGAGTACACATGAGCAACTTCCTTTATTTATAGAAGAGGAAGGAGTTGCTTAAGTCTTAAGCTTCTACTTAATCCAAGTTTAACAAAGTCTATGAAACAATTTATCCTTAATATTAGCATACAGTGTAAGCTATTAACAAAACGTGTGCAACTCGCTTTTAAACTTGGAACATAAGCTATTATCCTCTAATTTTAAAGATATACATAGCCTATACTCTTTCAAGTGGAATGTTGAGACCATTGGTGTTGAGTGCTTTAATATTGACAAATGGGTGTCGTCCTCACCGAGCGTAGATCCTCATCGTTGGATGTTGAAGCACAAACTATACTAGTTGTTTTGGGTATAAGGTCAAGTCACTCCAAACTCTTACACAATTTCTTCCAATAAGTAGTCTGGTTTACGTCATTCGTCTTCGCTTCCATTCCATTGTCCAGAGGTATACCTACTGATAACAATTGAAAAAATGTTATTTTTAGACTTAATTTTGACCTTAAAGACAACCTTTATGACTTAGAAACTAGCTTGTAATAATGCTTTTGCTTATGTTTTGGAAATATGAGAGTTGGATGAGTTTTATGCTTGGTTTTCCTTGTTTTGGAGGTTTTAAGATGAATTGAATGGAAGAAGTGAAGTAGCCATAAGTTGGAGTCAGAAAAGGAAGAAAAAGTGCATAAAAGAAGAGCCGCAACTACCGCTGAGCGGCACTCTGAAGTCCTGCAGTCACCGTTGAGGGGCAAAACTACAACTGAGCGTCAAAGAGAAGAACCACACTTACCGTTGGTAATTACCGCTCAACGCCATTTTAATGGGCCTTGGGCCACTTTTCTATAATCTTTTGGAGTCTATATAAGGTTTTAGTCTACCTAGGGTTAGTATCTTTTGGCAGAACGAAGCAAAATCACACTTTCTTCACCCCTTGGAGGAGAATTTTGGATGTTCAAGCTCCACTCTTCAAATTCTAGGGTTCTATCTTTCATTCTTTCATTATTTTTCATCTAGTTTCACCATGATTATGGTGAACTAAACCTTCATTGTTGTTGGGGAATTAATGTAATCCTTTGAAACTCTCATGTATTGAATTGGTTCTTTAATCCATATGCCTTCTTTCATTAATTGTTAGGGTTTTTCTTCTATACTCTATGTATGTTTTGTTTAACTCATTTGATTGCATGATCATTGATTTTATTTGTATGGACACATATAGATAAATATAGACATGAAGAAATTCTCCCAATAGTAATATTGCCTAGACATAGGGATAGGAGGATTGATTGCCTTTAAGCTTCTGTGCAAATGTAAGACATGAATAATTTCTAGCAAGACAAGACATTGTAAACTAGTGATTAGGAGTAGGCTTTCTTCACCAAGACATTGGGTTTAAGGTAAATTAGAAAGTGACATTAACATTAATGAAGAAGATGAATTCTTGAATACATGAGAGTGGATAGGATGAATTGAAAACCCCAACAACATCATCATTCCATAATTTACATCAATCCCTTTTGCTTCCTTTGATCCAATTGATCAATACATGCATTCATATTTAATTTTCAGTATTTGCATTTAAACCTATAAGAATTCGTTCACAAGTCTAATTTAATCAATAAATCACATAACTGTTTAGGCCGTGAGTCCTTTGGGAAACGATACTTGGTCTTACCATTTTATTATTACTTGATACGATTCGGCTACACTTGCCGAGGGTTAACAAGTTTTTGGCGCCGTTGCCGGAGACTCGAGGTTTAACTAATCTATTTGTGTGATTATTGATTAACTTTGACTTGATTTGTTTTTTTTATCTTTTTGTTTATCTTTTTATCTTTTTGTTTTGTTTTATCTTTTTGTTTTTCTATCTTTTTAGTTTATCTTTCTATCTTTTTAGTTTATCTTTTCTATCTTTTAGTGCTAACAATTGTTTCTAGGGTTTTGTGTTCTTGTGTATGCAAGATACAATTAGGACTAGGAGCTAGAAAACTTTGGAACCTCTTCCTAAAGGATTGGACGAAAGTAGAAGGAGAAGGAGGATCCAAACTTCTAGAGAACTATTTCCTTCTCCGAAAACACTTCTACAACTCTCACCACAAAGACTTAACCAGAGTATTGAAGAGATGGCTGAAGAGAACAATGTTAGATGTACTCTAGCGGATTACACCACTGTTGTCGGCCCTCATCACTTTAAAAGCATTGGTAGGCCGATGGTTAATGCTGCAAACATGGAGGTGAAACCGGCATTGATACAATTGGTCAAGAGCAACCAATTTAATGGGCTATCACATGAAAGTCCATATGAGCATCTCACCACATTCAATGAGATTTGCAACACTGTAAAGATCAATGGTGTGCCCGATGAAGCAATAAAACTTAGTTTGTTTCCTTTCTCATTGGGAGGCAATGCTAAGTTATGGTTGAATTCTTTTCTAGAGGAAAGCTTTACTGAATGGGAAGTAGTGGTTTCAAAGTTCTTAAACAAGTACATCCCACAATCTAAAATCAACAAAGGGAAGCAAGAGATTTCTTCTTTTAAACAAGGCATGTAGGAGACCTAGGTCAAGCCTGTGATAGATACAAGAGCTTGTTGAAAAAGATGTCCACTCATGGCTTTGTCGAAGCAACAATAGTCATTCTTTTCCTTAAAGGTCTTGGTTCACAAACCAAGTTGATGCTAGATGCCTCAGCTAGAGGTAATACTAAATGCAAGACTCTAGAGGAAGGCACTGAATTAATTGACAACATGGCTACAAATGATGATGAGATGCATAATGAGAGAGGAGCTCCAATTCAACAGAAGGGAGTTCTACAATTGCAATCAAATGATGCCTTGCTTGCGCAAAACAAAATCATAACTCAATAGTTGGAAAATTTGACAAAGACACTTGCTCTGTTGCCAAAGGAGCTAAAGAATGTTTCTAGAGTTTCTCCTGTTTCTTACCCAAGTTTCAATGGAGAAGTCTTTCAAAAACTTTTGGTATGCAATGAGATGTGCCTAAAAACCAAAAGAATGTTTATCTATATGAGCGCGAACCTAGATATCATGGAGACGTAAAAAAGAAATATCAACAAGCAAAAATTAAAGAAAGATGATAATGAAATGAAAGAGTGAGACACGGTCCTAAGTGAAAGTGCAAGTGACACTTGGAGCCACTTGACACACTTTCTCGCTAAGAAGTGGAAACTAAGCTATTATAATGTTTGTTTGTGCACTTGAAATTGCTTAAAGCATTTTTCCAAGCCAGTTTAAGTTGCAAAAATGAAAAGGCCAAAGAACTTCAAATGTTTCGTGATATAAAGCCAAAATACAAGTAAATGTTGGTACAATCGAACAAAGCCAAGTGTGGCTGTTGTTTCTGGGTTGTGCAGATCCAAAAAGGTGAGCAAATGTGTTGTGTTGGCTGTAACAATGCTGCTGGACCAGCAATGAAACTTTGAACTTTAAGTTGCAAGCTTGTAGCCCTTTTAACACCTCATCCACTTCCTAAGATGCTACCCCCTTTGATGGGGAAGTGCATACCTAGAGAGAATATACTAAATGACATTTAAGAAATGGAAGAGAAATTAAAAATGGAAGAGATTAGAGAAAAGGGAACTTAGGAAATGAAGATGCACCACTTGAACAAGCTTCCAAGATAAGTATCATGAAGAGGACTGCCACTTGCTTGAGCAAGATAAGGCCTACCCAAATTTGGGACTTTAGAGACAGAATTCTATCTCAAAGAAGAATGCAAGATTGCAATTCAACTCAAATTTCATTCAATGCAAAGGTAAGGTGTACAAAAAGGAGACCCCTAAGCCTTCTTATATAACCTTTGGAGTGAGCTAAGATGCAAGATCTAGGAGATGTGGGACTTTTGAGGGTGTAGTCCGTCCAGCAGCTGCTGCAGGTTTTCTAGGGACTTTTGAGTCCCACATTGCTCAATTCTCTCCAGTCCAAAGGGTTTATAAGGCAACTAGTTCTCCTATAGTTCAAAACATGAAAACTACCTATGCTACCTTGCACCAACGCCTAGGACGCCCATTTCCTCTCCTTTTCTTTTTAAGACCAAGCCATGGAAAGTCCCACATTGCTTGTTCTTAAAGAGAAAGAAGAGTTTATAAGTGTCTCTACAACTAGAAATAACGAAAGAACAAAAGAGGCAAATACAAGCCAATGAAACCTATTCTACTCTTTTTTATGCTTGTTGTCACTTTGAAAACTCTTCATTGTTGCCCCATCTATGATCATATCACCCTTGGAGCAAGGAATCTGAGGTAAAGCAACTGCACCAATACGTCACAATACCCAAAACAAACACCAAACCAGTCAACAAAAACCCAGCTGCTGCACCAGAATTTAATTTTCGCATAACATATTTTGGGCACAATTTGGAAGCCAAACAAGTTGAATTCAAGTGAATTTAAGCTTGGAATCACAGAAGGGACGCAAAAGCAAAAACGAAGATCAAAATCAAGTGTAGTGAAACTGTTTGATAATTTTGCAAACTGTTTGATGAAAGTCCCCAATGAATTTCAAATTTTGTGATTTTCGGATTTTGGGGTCAAAACTGGATTGCAGGGGTGTACTTGCCTTTTATGATTGGTGTACACTTGTATAAGCTTTAAAATGTCTTTGGAAACTGAATCACCAGCTTTTGCCAATCCAAATTGAATATCTAAAGTTGAGAATGTGTAAACAACAAACACAAGCACGCTGCACCAATAAAATGTGGTTGGAAAATGGAAACAACAATGGCCAAAAAGAGTGATAATGTGTTTAAAGTGCAACAGAAACTTCCAGCAAGTTTGTATGACGAAATGAAATGTGTGCAATCACTTAGGCAGCAAAGAAAGTAACCACATCAGAATTTCACTGGTTCAGTTTTCTAAAGTTAGCCAAATATGAGTGTTTCAAATGTGAAATTGCACAAAAGCTGGAAAATGACCAATTGAACAGTGCATGCAGGTTTCAAATGACAAAATAAACTTGCACTAATGGTAAGAATGCACTGAAACAATCAGATTCATCAAATGGTAGCAGCTCTAGCAAAAAATGCAGCAAAATTTGGTGGTTTAAAGGGGAATTATGCATATAGGCTTCTGAAAGACCATTTGAACAGTGCACACAGCTTTCAAATGGTAAAATACACTTGCACAAATGTTTAAACTGCACTGAAACAACCAAATGCTCCAAATCACAGGTTGAGTTGCTAATTATGCAGCATTTTGAAGCAAAAATTGTACCAGAATTAAGAAGCAATAGAAACAAAGTTGGATGGCACAATCAAAGGCATAAGGAAGTCCTAAATGACTAGATCTAGCTATAGAATATGAGCTAGTAGAATTAAACACTAGTAGAAAAATGACATTTTATAACAAACCTATTATAACGGACAAAAATTATCCATCATAATAAGGAGATATTATAACGTAGTTTTTTAAATCAGTTATAATATGAGACGCGGTGGCAAATTTGTAAATAAGTTTAAGACATATTATAACGTAGTTTTGAAAATCAGTTATAATATGAAAAGCGGTGGCAAACTTGTAAATAAGTTGAAAACCTATTATTGATGTATTATAACGGATTTTTAGAAATCAGTTATAATATCTCAGGATCCCTCTCACTCTCGTTCCTCTTTTCACGTTCCCTCTCACTCTCATTCCTCTCTTCACGTTCCCTCTCACTCTCATTCCTCTCTTCCTCTTCGTCTCATTCCTCTCTTTACGTTCTCTCTCAGTCTCATTCCTCTCACGCAGTGGCTCTTCGTCTCATTCCTCTCTTCACGTTCCCTCTCACTCTCATTCCTCTCACGCAGTGGCTCCGCTGCCTCTTTCCGCTCACGCAGTGGCTCCGCTGCCTCTTCCTCGAATTCTCTAAAGTCTAACCAAGTAGGTTTTATGTTTTTCCCTAATTTGTTATGTTTTTCTTCTATTAATTTCACTAATTTCTTAGATTGGTGGGGATTGTGTTTCATTTGGTGGAGAAATTAGCGGCGTTAACACGAGAGAGAGGTGGAGGAGGGAGCCTTATCCACAGCGGTGATTGGAGAATTTTGAAGGTAATTATAGTTCACATTCTTCTCTGTAACACTTTTCCCCTCTTTTTATCCTGTTAATTTAGTTTTCATTGATTCTTGAAGAACAAAAAATCGTGTTTTAAGTCTCGTGTGTATTGGGCATAGTAATGTTGAACTGTATTCTTCCATTATCTCTGCTACTCTTTCTCTCAACTGCCCATGCTTAAATCAATTTGCTCACTCCATATTGATTTTTTCTATGGACTATTTCTAATTAGCAGTGATCAAGGTAAAATCTTGAAAAGTGCTGGATGGGACGTTAGTATTGGTGGATCACAAGGTACTGGAACCCTTCGTAATATTTCTCGACCACCTCAGTTTAGAGAGAAGAAAGCTGAAGCTTCACATAATCAGGTAACCCAAAGAATCCAGAGAGTGGTTATCAAAGGGATCCCCTAATAAAAGGGCACAGTGAGTCACTTGAAAGTTCCTCACCATGATGAGCATCTGGACAATCACACTGAAGATGTAAATGACTCTTTTCATATTGATGTTTGAGTGCTATAAATTGTGATCAAGGTTAGTGTACTATATTTTTATGGTTCAGTTTGTGTTAAAGTTTTGGTGCTTCTAAGAAAACTGGTGCATGAAACCAATAAAGAATATTTTGTTTAATAAATAAATTATTAAATAATTAATAGTTAAATATATTATTACAAAACATATTCGAATCAAGAAACCAGCTCTAGGCAGATCAATTGAAATCAAGAACTGCATAAATATATGTAAAAATTTAATATTCCTTCACAACTACAATCACTCATCATACATCAATAAGTTTTTCAAAAATAGTCATACACAGCTATAAGACATATTTTGACATAGTATCGTTTTTGCTAGAAGCAAAAGAAAAGGTTTCCTGAAAAGTGGGAGATAAATATGGTTTATATGTGTGTGATGGATGTGTTTTACACAGATAGAATAAGGCTAAGGCAGTGTGAGTGTGAAAATGTGAATATTGTAGACAAGCACATAGGACAGGGATTCTCTTAAAAGAAAAAGTGAGTCTGATGGATGTCCATAGAAAGAAGCAAAAAGAATAGTATATATCCATAACAGAAAGAAACAAGAGAGAAAAGAAAGAAGAAAACAAAAATGAAGGGTAAGTGTAAGCAGAGACAGAAGCTAATTGGGATGGAGACAGAAAGTATATATCCCTCTTTGATTCGTTGTTTTACTATTTTAAATGAAGACAGAAAGTTAAGGATATGTTTTTATTGTATTATTTCATATTTTCATTTTCTATCTTCACTTCTTAAGTCTAAAAGTATTATTATTGTCAATTAGAAACCAATTGCTTGCAAATCCCAAATCCTATCCCTTTGTTTGCTCCTGTGACAACTGCGTATCCGTAACATAAATCAATCCATCAAAATTATGGAAAAATAACCACTTTTAATTCTTTGTTATTCTATGATTGATTAAAATTTGGGCACCACATAATATTATATGGTGCCAAATGAGCACCATTACGAGACTTGAAGAAACGTGTACCTTGTTGATGCTGCCATTGTTGTTGCGAGAAATCTGTGACCTTTTTGAAATTTAACACCAGTTTTTAATAGGTGAGTTCAATGCTCTTTTGTCAACGTTTTTCTACAACTTCACTGCTCCTATAATATAGGACACATTTCTGGTCTTTCACTTTCAGATTGGGAACGAAACTCACCATTATTTATTATTTTCTAAGAAATTAATGTATTTGTTTTGAAAACAAAAAATTTCTTTACTTGATAATATTATTTGCAAAAGAGAGAAAGTAAGAGGGTTGATGCTTGTCTATTAATCTGTGCTGATCTAGTCAATAATCTGGACTTTAGGTTGTTTGTATACTCTTTTCTTACTTCACTATGTTTGTTTGTTTCTTTTGTTGTTTGAGATCCTAGATGGAGTGCTAATGTTAACTAAATGGCTTCAACAACTCAAAAGGGGGATTAATTTGGTTGTGAAGCCAAGATTCTTTGAAAAATCTTCCTCTTTTGAAAGTGTTTTATATATACATACATACATATACTTTTATATATATATATATATATATATATATATATATATATATATATATATATATATATATATATATATATATATATATATATATATATATATATATATATATATATATATATAGTACAAGTGCAAGCTAAAAGAAAAGGCTGTGTTTAGGTCTCTAATGAAGCACTGGATTGGAGGTGATATTAAGGGCTGCCTATAGTACAATTTCACCTTCTTAAATCACAAATTTATAATTCTTGAAGGAGTTGTTTAATTCATACAAGTTTACAAGTGTCTAAAGCCATTGATCTATATTCAAATTCTGCTCTGGAACAACAACACATATTTTCTTGCTTTTCCAAGAGATGATATTCCCTCCGATGAATACACAATATCTTGTGGTTAATCTTCTATCAATGTGATAGCCAATACAATCTGCATTACAACATTCCCTCCAATGAATACATGATATCTTCTGGTGGATCTTCTGTCAATGAAGTAACTAAGAATGCAATAAATAACTAATTGGGTATGTGAGAGACCAATACTGTGAAGTTACTTTCGAGGGCAAGCTACTTTGTGTGGAGAAGGGAATGAATTAGAAATGCTAAGTAAATTTTCCTGTTGCTGGTTTAGTATAAAAAACGAAAGATGATTTTTAAGTTCTATTAGATGTGTAAATAATAAAAGGGAAACGTCAAGCTTATAAAATCATCATTGTCAGTTAAATACAATAATAAAATAAAATGAAAATGCTGGTCCCTGGTTGACTGTCATATTTTCTTGTTTATTCTGTCATGTCCCTGTTTGTCTGGACAGATTGGAATACGAGGCCATGCATTTCCTCGAAATATCTTTACTAATCTGGTATTTTTTGCTAATAAACAGAAGGAATCACAGGCTCTTCTTTAGTGAGCAACGAGTGTATCTATCATAATTTATTTTAAAATACAACATTGTCTTGGTCAATTAAAACTAAAGGATGGATACATCTCTTATTTACTTTATAGTAGTTTTTTTCCCTTGAGAAAACATCTAATCTCTCGATAATTTCTCCTTCCCTTTAAAATCTTTCCAGATCCTATGTGTCTATTTCCAAGCCTCGTGACAATGACAGCCGGCCCAGTGAGTGGTCGCTGTGATAGACTATGTTTTAGTTGCTTTGATTAGTTTTTTCTTGTATCAAATTAGATTTAGCTTTTTGTTCCCATGCTTTCCTAATATTCTTTTACTGCTTTTATCTATGTAAGTTTTGGTGTATTCAATTAAATTTTATTTTCAATTTTTTGTTAAAACAGGTTTATGGCTGATCCATCTACACCTACACCACCACAAAGTGAGGACCAAAGTCAATCGTCTACCCAACCCAAGTGTAGACGTGCGACTAGGCTAAAAGACTTGACTGTTAGTCGTAATGCTGATCAGAAATTGCCCATTCAATTTGATATGAGTACAGGAAAAGTTATTGGAGACAACCGTGCAAGATTCACTAGCTTTGTGGCCTTACTTGGTAGAAGTAAGGTTAGTATTCTTATTGACAAATGGGACCATGTTCCTGAAGAAGTGAAGAACTAAATATGGCAAACTATCATGGTATGAAAGTCTTAACTTAACTTCCACAATTATTAAAAAATTTGTAAATATAACATTCATGTACTTATTATTTAGCTAACATATGACGTCCCAAACAACAACTTATTGAGAAGTAAATGGATATCATATGCTGGGCAGCGGTGGAGGGGTTTTAAGACTGACCTTACTAGTCGGTATATTTATGGTAAGTTAAGTCACAAGAATCCTTGTGAGATATATCAGTTCCTTGATGAGGAAATGTGGCAGGCTTTTCGGGACAAACGATTAGAACATGCCTTTCAGGTAAATTTAATGTTTTATTTATAATTTGATATTCATTTTTTCTGTTTCATAATTTGTTATTAATTGTTTATGTCACATGTTTGAAATAGGAAAAGAGAAAAGTTGCACAAGACCTTCAAAAAAATAATCTCCACCCACACAGATTGTCTCCAACTATTCATTACAATATTGTTTTAACTCTATTATTTTATTTGTAGATCTTTAATGATTCATCTCCCATGGAAGCTGCAGACATGGAAGACATTAGAAGGAACTGGGCTTCTTTTATTTTAAGTGTTAGTAGAAACTTGGCTACACTTAAATAGTGTATGTACATTAATGTAATATTTGGATTTAATATATAGTTTCATGTATAAATGATGTATTAAATATTAGACTATTTAATATTTGAAATGAATTCTATTTTGTTAGTTTCAATAAATTTGTTTATTTAAAGCTATATTTATTATAAATGGATTGGATGAGATGATAATACAGGAATATTATTATAATTTCATTGGATGTCAAATTTAATAATCAATTTTTTTTAAAAAACATTTATTATAACGTACTAAGCAATGTATGATATGGTACGTTGATCACATATTATAACGTACAATAATATATACGTAATAATATATAACATATTATAACGTACAAAATTTTCTACGTTATAATATCTTCCACCTATTATAACGGACAAATGAAGAATTTGTTATAATAAACTGCACATATTATAACGTACTTCAGAAACTACGTTATAATATGTTGAACATATTATAACGTAAATTTTTGCTACGTTATAAAATGCGCAGACTTACTATATCGCCCAGAACTATATCCCCAGTAACTACGATATAAAATGTCATTTTTGTACGTTATAAAAAGTCATTTTTCCACTAGTGAAATGACCTAAAACCACACAAAGATTAAAGTCCGGTGCAAAAACTTTGGAAAAACTATGACAGTACTGGTTTAGTGAATTTTGAATCAACTCAAGGATGCTTTTCACAAATCAGTAGTTAATATGAGTTTGTACAACTTGAAACATGTTTAGAAACTTCAAAGAAACTTGCAGCAAGGTTCAAAAACATAAAAATGACCAAAAACAGTGTGGACAACATCAAACCAGAAATGAATTTTGATGCAGAATTTGAAACCAGAATATGAGAAACTCACCCAGTCATTTTGCTTTTCTGTGATGCATACGAATTGCAATAACTTTAAACATATTTAGAATCATTAGACAAACTTGCTCAAAGCTAAAAACAACAAAAATTTGGATGAAATCAGATTACAGTATATCAAAACTGAAAATACAGTTTCTGCAGAATTTTGAATTGGAAGAAAGTAGTGTGTAACGGTGTAAGCTCAAATGATCAAAGTTGGACATGGTGTCATTGCTTTATATGATCAACATAGAGCAACAATTGCCTTAGACACAAACAAAACCAAAAAGACAAAAGCGAAACAGAATCAAACCATTGTAACAGTAAAACAATGCAGTAACATGCACAAGACTTTGACAAAACTGGAAAATTAAAATTGAAAGCTGGAATTTGACTCAAACAATGAAAGTGCACCAATTAAAATGATGATTAAATGCGAAGTAACAGTGAATGTAATTAAACATCTAAAGAAACAAAAAAAATTCTAATCAAACAGAAATTAAAATTGATGAAACAGTACATAGATGAACAACACATGACGGAAGTTGAAGAACTAAGGGAAAACATGACTTAAGTCTTGTAGACAAGCATGGATGACCTGAATCTTGATTCCAAATGATAGAAGCAGCTCCTCTCTTCAAGATGAGCAGCTTCTCGGACCAGAAGTGGCAGCGGAATGGAGAATGGATGGAGATGAGCTGATGCACGGAAGGTGTTTGATGAAATGTTTGGTGCGGTTTTGGAGGTGTGTATGCAGTGGTTCTAACTCAGAAAGCCTTCCAAGAGGGAAGGAAGCTAGAGAATAAGTGTGCTAAAGTGGAACAAGACCGAGAACTTGAAGAAGAAGTGGCTGGAACCAATTCAACAACATTTTACTACATCAATTCAAGTTGGATTTTACAAGAGATCAAGCTCTCTTTTATAGATGAAGAAGAGTTATGATCTATGCAGAAAATCTATGCAAATTACATTCAAAATGTGCTGGAAAACTAGCTAGCATGTGCTGAAATGTGAATAAGTTGGTTAGTGTGTTTCATGTGATAAATGATAGCAGAAAAGATGATGCAGAGAAACTGGTAGCAGAAATGAGATAAGCAGAGAAGATGTAACAAAGATTGTGAAAGAAAATGTAATTGAAAAACTGTATTAACAAAGAGTTACAAAATATTTATATATGTAACATACAACAATAACAGTAAAACGGTATTTAACTAACAAAACTGACAAACATTAAAGCTTGAATTACACAACTAATACACCTCCTTAATTCAAGTCTTTTAGTGTCACAACTCCAACCTCCTTTCTGAGATACTCAAACCTGGCAGTATCTAGAGCTTTTGTAAACAAATCTGCCAGCTGAATATCAGTTTTGCAATGCACTAGTTCAATCTTGCCTCTGTTAACCATATCACGTAAAAAGTGGTATTTAACTTCAATGTGTTTACTTCTTTCATGACTAACCGGATTCTTTGCCAAACTGATAGCTGAAGTGTTGTCCATCTTCAATTCTACAGATCTTCCTTTCTGAATTTGCAATTCCATCAGCAACTCATTCAACCACACCCCTTGACAAGCAGCAGCACAACTGGATAGGGCGATGACAGTTTGCTTCTTAGAACTCCATGATATAGGTGCCTTGTTCACAAAAAATATATTCCCAGATGTACTTTTTCTTTCAACCTGATCTCCACCAAAATCAGAATCAGTGTATCCAACTAAGCTCAATTCTTCATGCTTCATACCATAAGGAAATAGTATGCCATAATCTGAAGTCTTTTTGATATATCTGAGTATTCGCTTGGCTGCTGTCATGTGACTTTTCTTTGGCTTGCACATGAACCTACTAATCAAACCAACTCCGAACATTAAATCTGGCCTGCTGTTGCATAAAAAACGAAGAGATCCAACAAGTTGTCTATAATCAGTTTCATTTACGCCTTCTTCATCGTCATCTATGTTTAGTCTCACATTTACCTCAAGTGGACTTATGGCTTCATTACAGCAGTTCATGTTGAATTTCTCCAACAAGTCCTTAACATATTTCTTTTGATGCATTATTAATCCGGTGGATGTATGCATAAACTCCATCCCTAAGAAGTAGCTAAGCCTCCCGAGATCTGTCATCTCAAACTCAGCTTTCATCATCTGCTTGAACTCATCAATTTCCTTCAAACTTGACCCAGTCACCAACAGATCATCCACATAGAGACAAACTATCATTTTTCCTCCGCTGTCACTATCTTTCACATACAAACTATGTTCAGTAGCACACTTATTGAACCCTTGACTGACAAAGAATGCATCAATTTGTTTGTTCCATGCTTTGGGAGCTTGCCTCAACCCATATAGAGCCTTATGCAGTTTATACACTAAATGCTTCTTGTCTTCTTTGCTGAATCCTGGAGGTTGCTGGACATATACCTCCTCTTCGAAAAAACCATGTAAAAAAGCAGATTTGACATCAAGTGAGAATAATGTCCATTTTCTAGCACAATCAATACTAATGACCAATCGAATTGTTTCTAACCTTGTGATGGACAAATTTATGAGCACCAAAATATGATGTCACAAACTTGTTTCACAATCGGCAAGTATGACCGAATCGTTCAAGTAATAAACTTGGTAAGACCAAGTATCGTTCTCCCAAAGGACTCACGACCTAGTTTAGTTGTGTGGTTTGTTGATTAGCTAAGACTTAAGAACAAAATAATTGAAGTTTAATATGCAAGACAGAAAATAAACATGTATGCATGAGTTTTTGATCAATTCTAAAAGCAAAAGATAAACACTTTCAATGAAATATATGAATGAATATGTTGTTGGGGGTCAATTTCATCTTATCCACTCTCATATATTTTAGGAATTCAACATTCAAATCATCATTGTTAATGCCACTCTCTAAAGTACCATTCTAGATGGCTTCTCCCTAATCACGAGTTCATACAATTCCTAGCATTCCTAATGATCAGTTCATAAGTTCAGGAGCTTAACGACAACCAATATCATATTGGGAGAAATTCCCCGGATCTAGACTTCCCCGTACGTGCCCGTATCGACAAAACCAATAATCATGCATCGAATGAGTTAAACCATGCAAGCATTAAGCAAAGAGGAAAAACCCTAACTAATTGATGAAAGAAAGCATAAATCTTAGATTAAGATGCAAGCATAAATTCCATATATGAGAGCTTCAAGAGATTACATTGATTCCCCAACAAACATACAAGGTTTAGTTCACCATATTCATGGTGAACCTAGATGAACAATGAAAGAATGAAAGAATAAACCCTAAAAAGGTGAAGAGGTAGCCTGAGCATCCAAGATCCTCCTTCAAAGGGGTGGAAGAGAGAGTGTTTGCCTCGTTTCTGCCAAAGATACTAACCCTAGGACGTGCAAGTCCTTAAATAGGGCATAAAAATAACATAAAACAAGTCCAAGCCCATAAAAACAAAAGAAAACCGGTCCAAGCCCACTTAGAATGCCGCTCAGCGGTATTTTACCGCTGAGCGGTACTAGCGCATCATCCATTTTGCCCCCCAGCTGCTGTTTTGCCCCTCAGCGGTGATTTCGGCACCCGAAAAGTGCCGCTCAGCAGTATTTTGCCGCTCAGCGCCACTCGGTCAGACTTTTTCTGCGTTCTGGTTGGTTTTTCAGCATTCTGGTTGACTGTTGAATTTTCTGGTTGACTGTTGACTTTTCTGGTTGACTGGTTGACTTTTCTGGTTTCTGGTTGACTTTTCAGCACTCCAATCATTCGGTATTTCAATTCTTCTTTCAAATCATTCAATTAGCCTACAAAATCAAGGGAATCTTGCACAAAACCATTAAATTCACTTTCAACTCTCTTATTTATGAAAATATGAATAAAAGTATGATTTCAAGCTAGTTTCTAAGTATAAAGGTTGCTTTTAATATCAATTTTAAGCATGAAAATAATAGTTTTTCAACTGTTATCACAACCCCAAACTTAGAACTTTGCTTGTCCTCAAGCAAACAAGATGTAACTCAATCTTCAACCAATTCATATGATGGTTCACTCATTCAAAAATCCTCTTTTCAAGATAAGTAAAAACTTCAATTAAACTTATGACCAAGAGTTCAATCAAGATGTGCACATGCTTTAGTGTTCACAAAGTCATTTAAATTCCAACAAATGCTATTTTTCATGAATGATCAATCAATTAAGCATGGATGTTCATGTGCTCATGGAATATTTCCTCACTAGGTAAAGTGTTTCACTCACACTCAAGTGTATAAGAGGTAATCACTCATTCACTCTACTATCACAATGTCACATGAATCAACTTTGCCTTTCATTTTACCACAATCAAAAACATTCACAAGCATGCATCATCACAAGGACTTTTCAATGACTTATAATGTGGCTGGGCTAACAAGAAAATTGGTTTTTCTGGATCACAAAATCCTTGAGTTAAGAGAATCATAATAACACAATCATCTTATTCATTCCCAACTTTCTTTTGCCTTTGCATTTGCATTGAGCTTTACTTCTTTTTCTTTTCTTTTCTTTTTCTTTGCATATTCTTACTTTTTTAGCTCTTAGCTCAATGCTTTTCCTTTTTCATGTTTTCCCAACAACCCCAAACTTGAACATTTAACAATACCACACAAGATCTTCTACTTAACTCAAGGTAAAGATTTTCAATCAAGGGTTTCAGTGTATGTTCAAGGCTAAGGGTTCAAAGGTTAGAACACAAAGTGTTCTCTTTTAGTGGGCTAACTTTATGAATTTGGCCAATAAAAAGGGTTCCAACAAACGGCCTTGATCACATGATGCAAAACAAGCAATTGATTCAATCATAGAAAACCTGGGCAAAGTCATTCATGCTTTCAAAGTAATAGCATTCAACAATAACAACTCTGGAGCTCAAAATCTCACATATCAGCTCATTCACATTTGACATACACATCCTGCTTAATTTCACAATCACAATCATGATATCATGCATTTGTTCACAAAGCTTGTGAATCACCTGTATAAGCATTTTAATGTGCACATCATCTCAACATCAATTAATCATAAGCATCATTCAAGCATTACTTATCAAACAATCACAGTTAATAGCAAACCATCATAAGAAACCAGGTTTCAAATAGAGTACATCAAACCCTAATCTAAAAACAAAAACAAATAAGTTCAGAAAAATTAAACCAAACAAAAGCATAAGTCCTGCTATAGTTATGATAGCATTCATCAGTAAATGCTATCTCAACTCCTCCTCAATCTGAGCTGTCCTCTGTATCCTCCTTCTTCTTGGATCTTATAGTCTTGATTCTTTTTGCCCGATGAGGAGGCCATCCCTGCATCAAACATAATTCACAAAACCAAAAGATACATTGTTAAGCATTAGTAAACCACAATGAAGAAATCAGCCCCTTCAATGATGCTCTCTCCCAACCCCAAACTTAGATGGAAAACTAGTGAGCAAGTGAGTGGAAGGGAGATTTTCTAAAGAGGGATGAGGGAAAAAATTGTAGAGAACCTTTGAAAAGGTATGTAAGAGTGTGTGTGCAGAGAAGAGCCTGAAAATAAAAGCAAAACGCAGCTTAGGATATAAAAATACCCTAATGGGCTCGGATCCCGCTAAGGGGAACTAAAGCTCATTCTGCGAGAGTACCGCTCAGCGGTAAGTTGCCGCTCAGCGGCACTTTCGTGAAGTGCTCTTCTCCTTCTTTTCTTAACCTACGTACCTCCTAGACATGCTCCTCACTGGTTCCCTACAATTCAATGCTTAAAATACTTATGCAAACCCTAACTAAAATAAAACAAACAAAAACAATCAATCAACTAGGTTGCCTCCCAGGTAGCGCTTGTTTAACGTCACGAGCCTGACCCAAAATCCACCAACACCCATCGGTAGGTGTTTCAAACTTACCAACACCCATCAGTAGGTGTTACAGACTTACCAGCACCCATCAGTAGGTGCAAAATTTTCTCACCAACACCCATCAGTAGGTGTTACAAACTTAGTATCCTTCAGTAGATACTTAACCACCTAGCATCCTTCAGTAGATGTTGTATCCAACAAAATATTTACAAAATAATGTCCACAAATTAAAAGTTACAAAACCAAATCAAAAGTTTTTAAATCCACTGGGTTGCCTCCAGCAAGCGCTCTTTTAACGTCATTAGCTTGACCCAGTAAAGCTCAAGTTCCTTCTTCTTTCTCTTCTTTCTACTGAACTTCTTCAGAAATTTGATCAAACCAGGAACCTGTTGCAGTGTCTCAATCATAGGAACTTTAATCTCTAATTTCTTGAAGATTTCCATAAAGCACTTAAATTTCTTTTCCTTCCTATGATACTTCTTTGGATGAGGAAGAGGTTTTTCATATGATTCTTTCTTTTTTTCTCTCGTCCTCTTTTTCTTTTCTCTCACTTTCTTTTTTTCTTTTCTTTTTCTACTCACTTTCTCAATCTTCACACAAATTTTCTCTTCTCTCTCTTTTCTCTCTTCTTTTTCCAACTCAACGTTTTCAACATTTACACTCACTAGCACTTCACACTCTTCCCTGGGGTTAACCTCAGTATTAGCCCCACAATTTCTACTTGGCCTTTCTTCCACCTGTTTGGTGATCTGCCCCATCTGAGTCTCCAAATTTTTGATAGCAGCTTCAGTGCTCTTTTGGGTAGACTCAGTTTTCTGTATGAAATTGTTGAGAGTTTCCTCCATCCTCATGGACCTTTCATTAAGCATAGATAATTTTTGCCATAAGGTGGGTTGCTGCTGCTGCTTATTATATTGACCCGCTTGCCCAGTTTGCCCTTGACCAATGCTTGAGTGTGGTTTCCACCCCTGATTGTAGCTCCCTTGACGATACTGATTGGTCATGTAGTTTACATCCTTTACGGCTTCAACTGGAAAGGCACATTGACCATTGATATGGTCGCCCCCACACAATTCGCACAACTGGGATTGTACCTGTTGATAACAGTTGAAAAATTGTTATTTTCATGCTTAAAATTGATACTAAAAGCAACCTTTAGACTTAAAAACTAGCTTGAAATCATGCTTTTATCTATATTTTCAGAAATAAGAGAGCTGGACAGGTTTATGCTTGATTTAAGTGTTTTTGTGCAGGTTTTAAGGTGAATTTGGTGAAAGAAGTGAAGAAGGAGAGAGATGACATTAGAAAAGACAAGAAAGAGTGCAAAAAGAGAAGTCGAAGGCACCGCTCAGCGGTATTTTACCGCTGAGCGGCACTCAGGAGGTTGCGGGAGTCACGCTGAGGGGCAAAATGGCCGTTGAGGGGAAGAAAGTGACGCGCAGTCACCGCTGAGCGGTATTTACCGCTGAGCGGCACTTTTTGGGCTTGGGCTTTTGTAATCTTTTGTAACTCTAGACTAGTATATAAGGGCTTGCACGTCCTAGAATTAGGTATCTTTGGCAGAAACGAGGCAAACACTCTCTCTTCCACCCCTTTGAAGGAGGATCTTGGATGCTCAGGCTACCTCTTCACCTTTATTGGGTTTATTCTTTCATTCTTTCATTGTTATTCATCTAGGTTCACCATGAATATGGTGAACTAAACCTTGTATGTTTGTTGGGGAATCAATGTAATCTCTTGAAGCTCTCATATATGGAATCTGTTGCTTACATCTTTTAATTAAGACTTATGCTTTCTTTCATCATTAGTTAGGGTTTTTCCTCTTTGCTCAATGCTTGCATAGTTTAACTCATTCCATGCATGATTATTGGTTTTGTCGATACGGGCACGTACGGGGAAGTCTAGATCCGGGGAATTTCTCCCAGTATTATACTGACAATATTTTATTGGTTGTCGTTAAGCTCCTGCACTCATGAACTAATCATTAGGAATGCTAGGAATTGTATGAACTCGTGATTAGGGAGAAGCCATCTAGAATGGTACATTAGAGAGTGGCATTAACAATGATGATTTGAATGTTGAATTCCTAAAATATGAGAGTGGATGAGATGAAATTGACCCCCAACAACATATTCATTCATATAATTCATTGAAAGTGTTTATCTTTTGTCTTTGCCATTGATCAAACTTCATGCATACATGTTTATTTTCTGTCTTGCATATTAAAATTTGAATATTTCGTTTGTAAGTCCTAGCTAATCAACAAATCATATAACTAAACTAGGCCGTGAGTCCTTTGGGAAGAACGATACTTGGTCTTACCAAGTTTATTACTTGAACGATTCGGTCATACTTGCCGATTGTGAAACAAGTTTGTGACATCATAATTTGGTGCTTACAAATTTGTCCATCAAGTTTTCGGCGCCGTTGCCGGGGACTCGTGGTTTAACTGGTTAATTTGTGTGATTATTGATTATCTTTGACTTTAATTTTGAATTTCTGTTTTTATTTTTTCTGTTTTTATTTTATTTTATCTTTTTATCTTTTTAGATTAGGTTAGATTTTATTTTTTATCTTTTTAGGTTAGATTAGATTCTGTTTTATCTTTTTAGATTAGATTTGATTTTATTTTGTTAGGTTAGATTTTATTAGATTTTATTTTATCTTTATCTTTTAGATTAGGTTAGATTTTATTTTATCTTTTTAGAATAGATTTTATTTTATTTTATTTTCTATCTTGTAAATCTTTTATCTTCTTATCTTCTGAATCTTTTATCTTTTTATCTTTGAATATATATCTTCTTTTATATCTTTTTGTGCTAACAAATTTTTTCTAGGATTTTGTTTTCTTGTGCATGCAGGAAGCAATTCGAACTAGGAGTAAGAAAACAACAAAACCACTTCTTGAAGGTCTAGAAGAGAGTAGAAGGAGGAGAAGAATCAGAACGTCTAGAGAACTTTTCCCTTCTCTAGAAACTCTCTTGCAATCATCACCACAAGGTTCTGTTCATAGCACAGGAAGTATGGAGGGCAATAATGTTAGAAGAACTCTTGCAGATTACACTAATCTTGCTGGACCTCAGCACTTCAATAGCATAGCTAGACCTAGAGTCAATGCAGCCAACATGGAGGTCAAACCAGCACTGATTCAACTGGTGAAGAGTAATCAATTTAATGGGTTATCTCACGAAAGCCCATATGAGCACCTGACTACCTTTAATGAGATTTGCAATACAGTCAAGATTAATGGGGTGCCAGACGAAGCAATCAAACTTAGCTTGTTTCCTTTCTCATTGGGAGGCAATGCTAAGCTTTGGTTGAACTCTTTTCCAGAAGAAAGTTTCACAGAGTGGGAAGCAGTGGTTACAAAATTCTTAAACAAATACTTCCCACAATCTAAGGTGACTAAAGGAAAGCAAGAGATATCTTCATTCAAGCAGGGCATGGAAGAATCACTGGGACATGCATGGGACAGGTATAAAAGCTTGTTACGTAAAACTCCCACGCATGGCTTTGAAGATCAAGAAGTAGTCCTAAGTTTCCTTGGAGGGCTTGGTTCACAAACCAAGATGATGCTGGATGCCTCAGCTGGAGGCAATATTAAATGGAAGACTCCAGAGGAAGCAACTGAAATTATTGAAAACATGGCTACAAGTGATAATGAGCTGCACAGTGAAAGAGGAACTCCTATGCAACAAAAAGGGGTTCTTCAATTACAAACTCATGATGCCTTGCTAGCCCAGAATAAAATTCTAACTCAACAGCTGGAAACTCTGACCAAAACTCTTGCTTCATTACCCAAAGAGTTAAAATCTGCTGCACAGGTACAAACCCAGTTGTGCGAATTATGTGGGGGTGATCACATCAATGGCCAATGTGCTTTTCCTGTGGAAGCCGTGGAGGATGTTAATTTCTTGGCAAATCAATTTCCATACCGTCAAGGGAATTATAATCAGGGTTGGAAACCACATCCAAGCATTGGCCAAGGACAAACTGGGCAGGCTAATCAATATAATAAGCAGCAGCAGCAACCAACCGTGTGGCAACAATTATCTATGCTTAATGAAAGGTCAACAAGGTTGGAAGAAAATCTTCAGCAATTCATACAGAAAACTGAATCTTCTCAAAAGAGCACTGAAGCTGCTATAAAGAATTTGGAGATTCAAATGGGTCAGATCACCAAGCAATTGGAAGAAAGGCCAAACAGAAACTTTGGGGCTAATACTGAGGTTAACCCTAGAGAAGAGTGCAAAGTGTTCAAGAGTGTGAATGAAGAGATCATTGAGTTAGAAGAAGGAAAAACAGAAGAGAGAAGAGAAGAAGAAAGAAAGGACATTTTTCCTTTTCCAACAAATCAGGAGAAACCAATGGATTTCACAGACTTATTCAGAATGGTTGATAATGAAGCACCTTGGGAACAAATCTTACAGAAAATAGCAGTTTACACAAAATCTGAAGAAGGAACCTCTACAAAAAGAAGACGTAGAGATGATGAGGAAGAAAAGTGTATAACTGTTAAGAAAGAGTCATTCCCACCAAAAGCAGCAGATCCAGGTAGTTTTTCTATCCCTTGCACTATAGGGAAGAAAAAGGTAAAGAAAGCTCTCCTTGATTTAGGCTCAAGTGTTAACTTGATGCCTTATTCTCTATTGGAGCAAATTGGTCATGTCAAAATAAAACCTGTAAAGGTTAATCTAGTAATGGCTGATGGATCTTCAAAGGAGCCATGTGGGATTGCAGAAGACATTGTAGTTTGTGTTGGCAAACTTCAGTTTTTGGCAGACTTTGTGGTGATGAAGATGGAGACCGAAAAAATACCTTTCATACTGGGAAGACCGTTTATGAAAACGGCCAGGGCTATCATAGATGTTAATGAAGGTATAGTGGTGCTCCAGGACAGAGAGGAGAGAGTGGTGGTGGATGTTTTCAAAGATGAGATACAAGCAAAGGAGGAAGAAGCCAGTTATAAAGCTGCATTTCGAGATGCACCCATAACTAGAGGTAAAGATGAAAATTTTGAGGTTTCTGGTAACCATTGTTTGTTTTTTCAGGTACCCAAGGTAGAAGAGATTGGAAAAGGAGAAGAAGTTCCTAGAGACTGGAAGAAAAGAAGACCCCAACTTGGCACACCTGTAAGACTCAAGAACAAGTTGTGGGTTATAAAAGGCTTTAAAGAGAAGGAGATGATAGAGATAGAGTCTCTATATTCTAGAGAATCCAAAACAGTCCAAAGGAAGCAGTTGAAAGGTTGGTGGAAGGACAACATCAACCATAAAGAAGATGGAACATGAGCTTTAACAGGGTCAAGCTAGTGACGTTAAAGAAGCGCTTGCTGGGAGGCAACCCAGTGGATTTAAAAACTTTTGATTTGGTTTTGTAATTTTTAATTTGTGGACATTATTCTGGACAATATTTTGTTGGATCTAGCATCTACTGAAGGATGCTAGGTGGTTAAGTATCTACTGAAGGATACTAGGTTTGTAACACCTACTGATGGGTGTTGGTGAGAAGAATTTGCACCTACTGATGGGTGCTGGTAAGTTTGAAACACCTACTGATGGGTGTTGGTGGATTTTGGGTCAGGCTCGTGACGTTAAACAAGCGCTACCTGGGAGGCAACCCAGTTGATTGATTGTTTTTATTTGTTTTATTTTAATTAGGGTTTGCATAAGCATTTTTAACATTGAATTTCAGGGAACCTATGAGGGGTATGCTAGGAAGGCACGTAGGTCAAGAAAAGAAGGAGAGGAGCACTTCACGAAAGTGCCGCTGAGCGGCATTTACCGCTGAGCGGTACTATCGCAGAATGGGCTCTAGTTCCCCTTAGCGGGACCCGAGCCCATTAGGGTATTTTTATACATCAAGCTGCGTTTTAGGGTTTATTTCCAGACTTCTCTCTGCACAAACACTTCCACACCTCTTCTCCTAGGTTTTCCACATCTTTTCACTCTTCCCTCTTTAGAAAATCTCTCTTTCACTCACTTTTTCACTAGTGTGCCATCAAAGTTTGGGGTGGGAAGACAGCATTCTAGTTTGGAAGCATTCTCATATCATCTAGCATCTCCACCCAAGTAAGTAAAATGCATTTTGTTCATTCTAGGGTTCTTGAATTTGAATGTGATTGTCAAAGCATGAATATTTAGGGGTTTTGATTTCTATGCATGATTTGATGATATATTTGGTGTTTGAACCGATTAAACTGCTTGATTATGAACTGGAAAACTGAAAATTGCATTTGGGTGGAGTTAGGACAGTTTTAAAACGAGATTTGCAAAAATCTGCAGATCACCGCTGAGCGGCATTTACCGCTGAGCGGCACTCTGCCAGATTTGCTTTTTCTGGTTTGTTGCGTGTTTGAATGTGGCACTGGTGGCGCTGAGGGGAAATTCTGGCCCTCAGCGGTGGTTTAGCTTCGAAAGGAGTTGTGTTCTGTGTTTACTAATGATTAACATCATGTTCTGTGGTTTTGTAATTGTGTTTGAATGCAGGAATGGCATCCTCTTCAGGAAAGAGATTGAAAACCATGGCAACCAAGAGGAAGGAAAAGGAACCAGAGCAACCCCACTCTAGTAGGTTCCTCTCTAGGAAACATGAGAAGCACTTTAGGGTGGTTCAGGACAGGAGACTTCTAATGGAGAGAAAGGTTGGAATGATACCTAACTTTGCTCCTCAATTTGGAGAGCAAGTGTTAGGGAATGATTGGGGAAAGCTAGCCACCTATCCAGCACCTGCCAACATAGCTGTGGTGAAGGAATTTTACACCAATGCAAAGAAGATTGGTGATTATCTAGCTGAGAATTATTTGGGCTATGTCAGAGGCCATGCTATCAGGTATGATCCTGATTCCATCAACAACTTCCTGGATACTGTGTGGGCTGGTGAGCAATGTCAGTTTGCTCTTAGCATGGAGGAAGGTGCTGATTTTGAGGATGTGGAGAGAGTACTATGTATACCTGGAGGACACTTCCAAAGGAATAGATCTGGCTCAGTGGTTAACATTAGGAGGACAGATTTGACTCCTCTTGCAAAGTATTGGATGGCATTTTCTCATGCCAACATTCAGCCATGTTCACATGTGTCAGATATCACTCTCAGCAGGGCACTATTCATCTATTGTGCTATCAGAAACTTGAATGTTAATATTGGGCAGGTGATAGCTGATGAAATTAGTGTATGTGCTAACACCTCAAACAACAAAGCACCACTAGGACATCCTTCTTTGATCACTCACCTTTGCAAGCTAGCTGGGGTGGACACTTCTGTTCCACCATTTGAGAGGCCAAGAAAAGCTATTGATGAGGCCTATTACAGACAGTACTGTGGAGGTGAGGAGGCAGCTCAGCCAGTTCCACCACGCCAGGCTCGTAGAGAGAGAGGGCCAGCACAGAGCCGGACATCTGCTGATACACATGAAGCAGAACCATTCCAGATGAGGGACATGTATATGTCTCTTATAGGTGCTCAGTTGCAGTCCATTCACAGAGGGCAGGTGGCCACTGCTGAGATGATAGTGGGGATGTATGATACCCCTCCAGCACACAGGTGGACTATGGATGAATTCCATAATGTAGTAGCTTGGCCAGAAGAGCCATTGCATGGAGGAGCTGAAGCAGCTGAAGCTTCAGCTCGAGATATGGAAGAGGATGAAGCTGAGGAGGAGGATGCATTTGATGAAGATGATGATGAAGAGGAAGAGGAAGATACAGAGGACAGCTCAGACTGATGAGGAGCTGAGATAGCATTTACTGATGAATGCTATCATATGATTATGCTTTTGTGGTTTAAGTTTTCTGAACTTATGTGTTTTTGTTTTTAGATTAGGGTTTGATGTACTCTATTAAACACCTGGTTTGTTATGATGGTTTGCTATTAACTGTGATTGTTTGATAAGTAATGTTTGATGATGCTTATTGATTGATTGATGTTGAGATGATGTGCACAACAAAATGCTTATACAGGTGATTCACAAGCTTTGTGAACAAATGCATGATATCATGATTATGATTGTGAAATTAAGCAGGATGTGTATGTCAAATGTGAATGAGCTTATATGTGAGGTTTTGAGCTCCAGAGTTGTTATTATTGAATGCTAATACTTTGAAAGCATGAATGATTTTGCCCAGGTTTTCTATGATTGAATCAATTGCTTGTTTTGCATCATATGATCAAGGCCGTTTTTGTTGAAACCGTTTTCATTGGCCAAATTCATAAAGTTAGCCTATTAAAAGAGAACACTTTGTGTTCTATCCTTTGAACCCTTAGCCTTGAATATACACTGAAAACCCTTGATTGAAAATCTTTACCTTGAGTTAAGTAGAAAATCTTGTATGGTATTGACAAATGTTCAAGTTTGGGGTTGTTATGAAAAAGGAAAAGCATTGAGCTAAGAGATAAAAAAATAAGAATATGCAAAGAAAAAGAAAAAGAAAAGCAAAGAAAGAGAAGTAAAGCTCAATGCAAATGCAAAGGCAAGTTGGGAATGAATAAGAATGATTGTTGTTATGATTCTCTTAACTCAAGGATTTTGTGATCTAGAAAAACCAATTTTCTTGTTAGCCTAGCCACATTATAAGCCATTGAAAAGTCCTTGTGATGATGCATGCTTGTGAATGTTTTTTATTGTGGTAAAATGAAAGGCAAAGTTGATTCATGTGACATTGTGATAGTGGAGTGATTGAGTGAAACACTTTACCTCTTATACACTTGTGTGTTGAGTGAAACACTTTATCTAGTGAGGAAATATTCCATAAGCACATGAACATCCATGCTTAATTGATTAATCATTCATGAAAAATAGCATTTGTTGGAACTTAAATGACTTTGTGAATACTAAAGCATGTGCACATCTTGAATGAACTCTTGGTCATAAGTTTGTGAAGTTGTTACTTATCTTAAAAAAGAGGATTTTTGAATGAGTGAACCATCATATGAATTGGTTGGAGATTGAGTTACATCTTGTTTGCTTGAGGACAAGCAAAGTTCTAAGTTTGGGGTTGTGATAACAGTTGAAAAACTGTTATTTTCATGCTTAAAATTGATACTAAAAGCAACCTTTAGACTTAAAAACTAGCTTGAAATCATGCTTTTATCTATATTTTCAGAAATAAGAGAGCTGGACAGGTTTATGCTTGATTTAAGTGTTTTTGTGCAGGTTTTAAGGTGAATTTGGTGAAAGAAGTGAAGAAGGAGAGAGATGACATTAGAAAAGACAAGAAAGAGTGCAAAAAGAGAAGTCGAAGGCACCGCTCAGCGGTATTTTACCGCTGAGCGGCACTCAGGAGGTTGCGGGAGTCACGCTGAGGGGCAAAATGGCCGTTGAGGGGAAGAAAGTGACGCGCAGTCACCGCTGAGCGGTATTTACCGCTGAGCGGCACTTTTTGGGCTTGGGCTTTTGTAATCTTTTGTAACTCTAGACTAGTATATAAGGGCTTGCACGTCCTAGAATTAGGTATCTTTGGCAGAAACGAGGCAAACACTCTCTCTTCCACCCCTTTGAAGGAGGATCTTGGATGCTCAGGCTACCTCTTCACCTTTATTGGGTTTATTCTTTCATTCTTTCATTGTTATTCATCTAGGTTCACCATGAATATGGTGAACTAAACCTTGTATGTTTGTTGGGGAATCAATGTAATCTCTTGAAGCTCTCATATATGGAATCTGTTGCTTACATCTTTTAATTAAGACTTATGCTTTCTTTCATCATTAGTTAGGGTTTTTCCTCTTTGCTCAATGCTTGCATAGTTTAACTCATTCCATGCATGATTATTGGTTTTGTCGATACGGGCACGTACGGGGAAGTCTAGATCCGGGGAATTTCTCCCAGTATTATACTGACAATATTTTATTGGTTGTCGTTAAGCTCCTGCACTCATGAACTAATCATTAGGAATGCTAGGAATTGTATGAACTCGTGATTAGGGAGAAGCCATCTAGAATGGTACATTAGAGAGTGGCATTAACAATGATGATTTGAATGTTGAATTCCTAAAATATGAGAGTGGATGAGATGAAATTGACCCCCAACAACATATTCATTCATATAATTCATTGAAAGTGTTTATCTTTTGTCTTTGCCATTGATCAAACTTCATGCATACATGTTTATTTTCTGTCTTGCATATTAAAATTTGAATATTTCGTTTGTAAGTCCTAGCTAATCAACAAATCATATAACTAAACTAGGCCGTGAGTCCTTTGGGAAGAACGATACTTGGTCTTACCAAGTTTATTACTTGAACGATTCGGTCATACTTGCCGATTGTGAAACAAGTTTGTGACATCATAATTTGGTGCTTACAAATTTGTCCATCAAGTTTTCGGCGCCGTTGCCGGGGACTCGTGGTTTAACTGGTTAATTTGTGTGATTATTGATTATCTTTGACTTTAATTTTGAATTTCTGTTTTTATTTTTTCTGTTTTTATTTTATTTTATCTTTTTATCTTTTTAGATTAGGTTAGATTTTATTTTTTATCTTTTTAGGTTAGATTAGATTCTGTTTTATCTTTTTAGATTAGATTTGATTTTATTTTGTTAGGTTAGATTTTATTAGATTTTATTTTATCTTTATCTTTTAGATTAGGTTAGATTTTATTTTATCTTTTTAGAATAGATTTTATTTTATTTTATTTTCTATCTTGTAAATCTTTTATCTTCTTATCTTCTGAATCTTTTATCTTTTTATCTTTGAATATATATCTTCTTTTATATCTTTTTGTGCTAACAAATTTTTTCTAGGATTTTGTTTTCTTGTGCATGCAGGAAGCAATTCGAACTAGGAGTAAGAAAACAACAAAACCACTTCTTGAAGGTCTAGAAGAGAGTAGAAGGAGGAGAAGAATCAGAACGTCTAGAGAACTTTTCCCTTCTCTAGAAACTCTCTTGCAATCATCACCACAAGGTTCTGTTCATAGCACAGGAAGTATGGAGGGCAATAATGTTAGAAGAACTCTTGCAGATTACACTAATCTTGCTGGACCTCAGCACTTCAATAGCATAGCTAGACCTAGAGTCAATGCAGCCAACATGGAGGTCAAACCAGCACTGATTCAACTGGTGAAGAGTAATCAATTTAATGGGTTATCTCACGAAAGCCCATATGAGCACCTGACTACCTTTAATGAGATTTGCAATACAGTCAAGATTAATGGGGTGCCAGACGAAGCAATCAAACTTAGCTTGTTTCCTTTCTCATTGGGAGGCAATGCTAAGCTTTGGTTGAACTCTTTTCCAGAAGAAAGTTTCACAGAGTGGGAAGCAGTGGTTACAAAATTCTTAAACAAATACTTCCCACAATCTAAGGTGACTAAAGGAAAGCAAGAGATATCTTCATTCAAGCAGGGCATGGAAGAATCACTGGGACATGCATGGGACAGGTATAAAAGCTTGTTACGTAAAACACCCACGCATGGCTTTGAAGATCAAGAAGTAGTCCTAAGTTTCCTTGGAGGGCTTGGTTCACAAACCAAGATGATGCTGGATGCCTCAGCTGGAGGCAATATTAAATGGAAGACTCCAGAGGAAGCAACTGAAATTATTGAAAACATGGCTACAAGTGATAATGAGTTGCACAGTGAAAGAGGAACTCCTATGCAACAAAAAGGGGTTCTTCAATTACAAACTCATGATGCCTTGCTAGCCCAGAATAAAATTCTAACTCAACAGCTGGAAACTCTGACCAAAACTCTTGCTTCATTACCCAAAGAGTTAAAATCTGCTGCACAGGTACAAACCCAGTTGTGCGAATTATGTGGGGGTGATCACATCAATGGCCAATGTGCTTTTCCTGTGGAAGCCGTGGAGGATGTTAATTTCTTGGCAAATCAATTTCCATACCGTCAAGGGAATTATAATCAGGGTTGGAAACCACATCCAAGCATTGGCCAAGGACAAACGGGGCAGGCTAATCAATATAATAAGCAGCAGCAGCAACCAACCGTGTGGCAACAATTATCTATGCTTAATGAAAGGTCAACAAGGTTGGAAGAAACTCTTCAGCAATTCATACAGAAAACTGAATCTTCTCAAAAGAGCACTGAAGCTGCTATAAAGAATTTGGAGATTCAAATGGGTCAGATCACCAAGCAATTGGAAGAAAGGCCAAACAGAAACTTTGGGGCTAATACTGAGGTTAACCCTAGAGAAGAGTGCAAAGTGGTCAAGAGTGTGAATGAAGAGATCATTGAGTTAGAAGAAGGAAAAACAGAAGAGAGAAGAGAAGAAGAAAGAAAGGACATTTTTCCTTTTCCAACAAATCAGGAGAAACCAATGGATTTCACAGACTTATTCAGAATGGTTGATAATGAAGCACCTTGGGAACAAATCTTACAGAAAATAGCAGTTTACACAAAATCTGAAGAAGGAACCTCTACAAAAAGAAGACGTAGAGATGATGAGGAAGAAAAGTGTATAACTGTTAAGAAAGAGTCATTCCCACCAAAAGCAGCAGATCCAGGTAGTTTTTCTATCCCTTGCACTATAGGGAAGAAAAAGGTAAAGAAAGCTCTCCTTGATTTAGGCTCAAGTGTTAACTTGATGCCTTATTCTCTATTGGAGCAAATTGGTCATGTCAAAATAAAACCTGTAAAGGTTAATCTAGTAATGGCTGATGGATCTTCAAAGGAGCCATGTGGGATTGCAGAAGACATTGTAGTTTGTGTTGGCAAACTTCAGTTTTTGGCAGACTTTGTGGTGATGAAGATGGAGACCGAAAAAATACCTTTCATACTGGGAAGACCGTTTATGAAAACGGCCAGGGCTATCATAGATGTTAATGAAGGTATAGTGGTGCTCCAGGACAGAGAGGAGAGAGTGGTGGTGGATGTTTTCAAAGATGAGATACAAGCAAAGGAGGAAGAAGCCAGTTATAAAGCTGCATTTCGAGATGCACCCATAACTAGAGGTAAAGATGAAAATTTTGAGGTTTCTGGTAACCATTGTTTGTTTTTTCAGGTACCCAAGGTAGAAGAGATTGGAAAAGGAGAAGAAGTTCCTAGAGACTGGAAGAAAAGAAGACCCCAACTTGGCACACCTGTAAGACTCAAGAACAAGTTGTGGGTTATAAAAGGCTTTAAAGAGAAGGAGATGATAGAGATAGAGTCTCCATATTCTAGAGAATCCAAAACAGTCCAAAGGAAGCAGTTGAAAGGTTGGTGGAAGGACAACATCAACCATAAAGAAGATGGAACATGAGCTTTAACAAGGTCAAGCTAGTGACGTTAAAGAAGCGCTTGCTGGGAGGCAACCCAGTGGATTTAAAAACTTTTGATTTGGTTTTGTAATTTTTAATTTGTGGACATTATTCTGGACATTATTTTGTTGGATCTAGCATCTACTGAAGGATGCTAGGTGGTTAAGTATCTACTGAAGGATACTAGGTTTGTAACACCTACTGATGGGTGTTGGTGAGAAGAATTTGCACCTACTGATGGGTGCTGGTAAGTTTGAAACACCTACTGATGGGTGTTGGTGGATTTTGGGTCAGGCTCGTGACGTTAAACAAGCGCTACCTGGGAGGCAACCCAGTTGATTGATTGTTTTTATTTGTTTTATTTTAATTAGGGTTTGCATAAGCATTTTTAACATTGAATTTCAGGGAACCTATGAGGGGTATGCTAGGAAGGCACGTAGGTCAAGAAAAGAAGGAGAGGAGCACTTCACGAAAGTGCCGCTGAGCGGCATTTACCGCTGAGCGGTACTATCGCAGAATGGGCTCTAGTTCCCCTTAGCGGGACCCGAGCCCATTAGGGTATTTTTATACATCAAGCTGCGTTTTAGGGTTTATTTCCAGACTTCTCTCTGCACAAACACTTCCACACCTCTTCTCCTAGGTTTTCCACATCTTTTCACTCTTCCCTCTTTAGAAAATCTCTCTTTCACTCACTTTTTCACTAGTGTGCCATCAAAGTTTGGGGTGGGAAGACAGCATTCTAGTTTGGAAGCATTCTCATATCATCTAGCATCTCCACCCAAGTAAGTAAAATGCATTTTGTTCATTCTAGGGTTCTTGAATTTGAATGTGATTGTCAAAGCATGAATATTTAGGGGTTTTGATTTCTATGCATGATTTGATGATATATTTGGTGTTTGAACCGATTAAACTGCTTGATTATGAACTGGAAAACTGAAAATTGCATTTGGGTGGAGTTAGGACAGTTTTAAAATGAGATTTGCAAAAATCTGCAGATCACCGCTGAGCGGCATTTACCGCTGAGCGGCACTCTGCCAGATTTGCTTTTTCTGGTTTGTTGCGTGTTTGAATGTGGCACTGGTGGCGCTGAGGGGAAATTCTGGCCCTCAGCGGTGGTTTAGCTTCGAAAGGAGTTGTGTTCTGTGTTTACTAATGATTAACATCATGTTCTGTGGTTTTGTAATTGTGTTTGAATGCAGGAATGGCATCCTCTTCAGGAAAGAGATTGAAAACCATGGCAACCAAGAGGAAGGAAAAGGAACCAGAGCAACCCCACTCTAGTAGGTTCCTCTCTAGGAAACATGAGAAGCACTTTAGGGTGGTTCAGGACAGGAGACTTCTAATGGAGAGAAAGGTTGGAAGGATACCTAACTTTGCTCCTCAATTTGGAGAGCAAGTGTTAGGGAATGATTGGGGAAAGCTAGCCACCTATCCAGCACCTGCCAACATAGCTGTGGTGAAGGAATTTTACACCAATGCAAAGAAGATTGGTGATTATCTAGCTGAGAATTATTTGGGCTATGTCAGAGGCCATGCTATCAGGTATGATCCTGATTCCATCAACAACTTCCTGGATACTGTGTGGGCTGGTGAGCAATGTCAGTTTGCTCTTAGCATGGAGGAAGGTGCTGATTTTGAGGATGTGGAGAGAGTACTATGTATACCTGGAGGACACTTCCAAAGGAATAGATCTGGCTCAGTGGTTAACATTAGGAGGACAGATTTGACTCCTCTTGCAAAGTATTGGATGGCATTTTCTCATGCCAACATTCAGCCATGTTCACATGTGTCAGATATCACTCTCAGCAGGGCACTATTCATCTATTGTGCTATCAGAAACTTGAATGTTAATATTGGGCAGGTGATAGCTGATGAAATTAGTGTATGTGCTAACACCTCAAACAACAAAGCACCACTAGGACATCCTTCTTTGATCACTCACCTTTGCAAGCTAGCTGGGGTGGACACTTCTGTTCCACCATTTGAGAGGCCAAGAAAAGCTATTGATGAGGCCTATTACAGACAGTACTGTGGAGGTGAGGAGGCAGCTCAGCCAGTTCCACCACGCCAGGCTCGTAGAGAGAGAGGGCCAGCACAGAGCCGGACATCTGCTGATACACATGAAGCAGAACCATTCCAGATGAGGGACATGTATATGTCTCTTATAGGTGCTCAGTTGCAGTCCATTCACAGAGGGCAGGTGGCCACTGCTGAGATGATAGTGGGGATGTATGATACCCCTCCAGCACACAGGTGGACTATGGATGAATTCCATAATGTAGTAGCTTGGCCAGAAGAGCCATTGCATGGAGGAGCTGAAGCAGCTGAAGCTTCAGCTCGAGATATGGAAGAGGATGAAGCTGAGGAGGAGGATGCATTTGATGAAGATGATGATGAAGAGGAAGAGGAAGATACAGAGGACAGCTCAGACTGATGAGGAGCTGAGATAGCATTTACTGATGAATGCTATCATATGATTATGCTTTTGTGGTTTAAGTTTTCTGAACTTATGTGTTTTTGTTTTTAGATTAGGGTTTGATGTACTCTATTAAACACCTGGTTTGTTATGATGGTTTGCTATTAACTGTGATTGTTTGATAAGTAATGTTTGATGATGCTTATTGATTGATTGATGTTGAGATGATGTGCACAACAAAATGCTTATACAGGTGATTCACAAGCTTTGTGAACAAATGCATGATATCATGATTATGATTGTGAAATTAAGCAGGATGTGTATGTCAAATGTGAATGAGCTTATATGTGAGGTTTTGAGCTCCAGAGTTGTTATTATTGAATGCTAATACTTTGAAAGCATGAATGATTTTGCCCAGGTTTTCTATGATTGAATCAATTGCTTGTTTTGCATCATATGATCAAGGCCGTTTTTGTTGAAACCCTTTTTATTGGCCAAATTCATAAAGTTAGCCTATTAAAAGAGAACACTTTGTGTTCTATCCTTTGAACCCTTAGCCTTGAATATACACTGAAAACCCTTGATTGAAAATCTTTACCTTGAGTTAAGTAGAAAATCTTGTATGGTATTGACAAATGTTCAAGTTTGGGGTTGTTATGAAAAAGGAAAAGCATTCAGCTAAGAGATAAAAAAATAAGAATATGCAAAGAAAAAGAAAAAGAAAAGCAAAGAAAGAGAAGTAAAGCTCAATGCAAATGCAAAGGCAAGTTGGGAATGAATAAGAATGATTGTTGTTATGATTCTCTTAACTCAAGGATTTTGTGATCCAGAAAAACCAATTTTCTTGTTAGCCCAGCCACATTATAAGCCATTGAAAAGTCCTTGTGATGATGCATGCTTGTGAATGTTTTTTATTGTGGTAAAATGAAAGGCAAAGTTGATTCATGTGACATTGTGATAGTGGAGTGATTGAGTGAAACACTTTACCTCTTATACACTTGTGTGTTGAGTGAAACACTTTATCTAGTGGGGAAATATTCCATAAGCACATGAACATCCATGCTTAATTGATTAATCATTCATGAAAAATAGCATTTGTTGGAACTTAAATGACTTTGTGAATACTAAAGCATGTGCACATCTTGAATGAACTCTTGGTCATAAGTTTGAGTGAAGTTGTTACTTATCTTAAAAAAGAGGATTTTTGAATGAGTGAACCATCATATGAATTGGTTGGAGATTGAGTTACATCTTGTTTGCTTGAGGACAAGCAAAGTTCTAAGTTTGGGGTTGTGATAACAGTTGAAAAACTGTTATTTTCATGCTTAAAATTGATACTAAAAGCAACCTTTAGACTTAAAAACTAGCTTGAAATCATGCTTTTATCTATATTTTCAGAAATAAGAGAGCTGGACAGGTTTATGCTTGATTTAAGTGTTTTTGTGCAGGTTTTAAGGTGAATTTGGTGAAAGAAGTGAAGAAGGAGAGAGATGACATTAGAAAAGACAAGAAAGAGTGCAAAAAGAGAAGTCGAAGGCACCGCTCAGCGGTATTTTACCGCTGAGCGGCACTCAGGAGGTTGCGGGAGTCACGCTGAGGGGCAAAATGGCCGCTGAGGGGAAGAAAGTGACGCGCAGTCACCGCTGAGCGGTATTTACCGCTGAGCGGCACTTTTTGGGCTTGGGCTTTTGTAATCTTTTGTAACTCTAGACTAGTATATAAGGGCTTGCACGTCCTAGAATTAGGTATCTTTGGCAGAAACGAGGCAAACACTCTCTCTTCCACCCCTTTGAAGGAGGATCTTGGATGCTCAGGCTACCTCTTCACCTTTATTGGGTTTATTCTTTCATTCTTTCATTGTTATTCATCTAGGTTCACCATGAATATGGTGAACTAAACCTTGTATGTTTGTTGGGGAATCAATGTAATCTCTTGAAGCTCTCATATATGGAATTTGCTGCTTACATCTTTTAATTAAGACTTATGCTTTCTTTCATCATTAGTTAGGGTTTTTCCTCTTTGCTCAATGCTTGCATAGTTTAACTCATTCCATGCATGATTATTGGTTTTGTCGATACGGGCACGTACGGGGAAGTCTAGATCCGGGGAATTTCTCCCAATATTATACTGACAATATTTTATTGGTTGTCGTTAAGCTCCTGCACTCATGAACTAATCATTAGGAATGCTAGGAATTGTATGAACTCGTGATTAGGGAGAAGCCATCTAGAATGGTACATTAGAGAGTGGCATTAACAATGATGATTTGAATGTTGAATTCCTAAAATATATGAGAGTGGATGAGATGAAATTGACCCCCAACAACATATTCATTCATATAATTCATTGAAAGTGTTTATCTTTTGTCTTTGCCATTGATCAAACTTCATGCATACATGTTTATTTTCTGTCTTGCATATTAAAATTTGAATATTTCGTTTGTAAGTCCTAGCTAATCAACAAATCATATAACTAAACTAGGCCGTGAGTCCTTTGGGAAGAACGATACTTGGTGTTTCCAAGTTTATTACTTGAACGATTCGGTCATACTTGCCGATTGTGAAACAAGTTTGTGACATCATAATTTGGTGCTTACAAATTTGTCCATCACCTGTGCAACAGTCTTTAACTCTTGTGGCAATTGTTCAAGTATCTTTGAGAGATTCTCCAATTGTTGAGTTATTAACTTGTTCTGAGCTATCAAGGCATATTGGATTGCAACTGTAGAACTCCTTTTTGTTTAATAGGAGCTCCTCTTTCACTGTTCCAGTTATTGTTATTAGTAGTCATGTTTTCAATTATTTCTGTGGCTTCCTCTGGAGTCTTCCATTTGATATTGCCTCCAGCTGAGGCGTTAAGCATCATCATGGTTTGTGAACCAAGACCTCCAAGGAAGATTAGGACTACTCCTTCGTTAAATCCATGCGTGGGAGTCTTTCGTAATAGGCTTTTATACCTGTCCCATGCATGCCCCAGTGATTCTTCCATGCCTTGTCTAAATGAAGAGATCTCTTGCTTCCCTTTGTTGATTTTAAAGCTTTGTTGCTGCCATTGTTGTTGTGGTTGGTTCTCAAATTGTCCGGCAGCTTGCCAAAATTGGCTTTGATCCATGCTTGAGTCATGTTCCCACCAGTGGTTGAGATTACTTTGGTAGAATTGAGTGCCTATTAAAGTCTTATTCGAATTGCATCCTGCAAACATTAGGCACAAAACTCTAGAAAATATTTGTTAGCACAAAAAGATATAGGAGAAGATATATATATTCAGAAGATAAAATAAAATAAGATAGAATAAAATAAAATAAAATAAAATAAAATCTAATCTAATCTAATAAGATAAAATAAAATAAAATAAAATCAAATCTAATCTAATCAAATAAAATAAGATAAAATAAAATAAAAACATAAATTCAAAATTAAAGTCAAAGATAATCAATAATCACACAAATTAACCAATTAAACCACGAGTGCCCGGCAACGGCGCCAAAAACTTGATGGACAAATTTATGAGCACCAAAATATGATGTCACAAACTTGTTTCACAATCGGCAAGTATGACCGAATCGTTCAAGTAATAAACTTGGTGATACGTCTGTCGCGGTCATACAAATTTGATGTGCACGAATTAATGCAGTATAACTAGGAAGTGACTCCTAGGTCGTCTCTCAAGGACCAATTTTTGTCGGTTTAGTCTCAGATTGTTTACACGAGGGGGGGTTGTGTGATTTTTGGTACGGAAAATAAAATTAAATGCTGAAATCAGTAAAATTTTAACAGACTGTAAAAACAGGATTAAAATAGTAAAATGAAAATACTGTAAATAAAGAAAGTACAAAAATAGTAAAATTCAAAGAACGGTAAAACGGAATTTAACTTTTTAACCATAAAAGTAAATAAAACCAAAATAGAACCTGTAGTGAAAATTAAGTGGATGAAAATGTAAATCAAACAGTGCGGTAAAAATAAAGCTGAAAACTAAACTTTGACAGAATTAAAATTTGCAATCATGAAACTTAGATTTAATTTGAATAGAAACATGCAGCAAATTAGAAAATGACAGTGATTGGATCAAAATTTTAAATGTGCAATGGAATTGTAAACAGAAGGTAATTTGCAGATGAAAATCAAGATTCAACAACTGAAGAACGCAGAGTAAAAATTGCAATTAACATCAATAGACTTCACTCCTGGAAACTAAAAACAACCCCAAAACCGGTCCAAGGGGAAAGGAAAAATTGAAACCGTGCCACTACTCTACTAATACCTACTTCTACTCCTAAAATCTACTGCAAATTCTACTCAAATTCTCATGATCTTCTTCCTTCTCTGCTGCTCCATTTTATAAGCAATTTTTCTCACCAATCTCCTCCCGTGAGCATCTCCCTGTTTGTTTAGAATCCTTCCCGTGAGAAAATAGGGTGAGGGCCCTCCATGTTTGTCTTCTTCAGCTGTGTACTGACTTCTCTTTGCTAGTGCTCTTCCATGTCCGTGTGCAGTGTGAATGTTGGATGGTTTGCTACTGCACCAAGGCCGTGAGGTGTTTCTGGTGGTGTGATGGCTGGATGGTGCTTCCTGCTATAATCTGGATGTGTGGACAGCTGCATCTTTGCTCCCAAACAGCCGTGAACAACACATCACTTTCTCCTTCTCTTTCATTTAAAATCCAACACCATGGGTGCCACTTCTTTTGCTTCTTTCTTCAAGGTGGCTGGACTGCATGCTACTGCCACTTTTTCTCCTCCCTGCCGGTGCACACCAAAACTGCTGCTGCTAAGTGAGCTCTCTTCATTCTTCTCCAAACTCCTCCATGTGCTTCCGCTGGGTCGTCTTCTTTCTCAAAGACTAATGTGTGTGTTTTTTTAAGAATGGAAGAATCAAAACCAAAGTCACCGTGACACCACTTCAAGCAATTCTGAATTCATTTCTTTTGTGTGGGGCCGTGTGCTTGAAAAATAAAAGCTTAACATTTTTGGTGGTTTTTTTTTTCATGCCGTGAGCAATTGGCTGCAGCATATCCATGCTATTTGTTTGGATGCTCCTGGAAAGCACTACTTCATTTTCATTGTATACGTGTGGGACATTGTGTTCCCTTACAATATTTAATTGTTGAACATCACTCCTTCTTAAGCAATTGTGGGGGCAATAACGTGTGCTCAGCATTCCATCATATATTCAATGAAAATTAAAACCTTACTTTCACATATAAGTAAAGCACGTTCACTTTTCTCAAGTAAATGCTGAATTGTTATCTTCTTTCTTCACGTGACCTTTCATAGAGGTGGACCTTCCATTATGTGCTTTTCAATTGAACATTGTTCCCTTCTCTTATTGGCGTCCCCACTTTGTTTAATATATTTGCTGCTACATTTCCTAATTGTCACATAGTCTTCCAAATTAATTGAGAACCGTGGCTGCACTTATGTGGTGGTAGTCCTCTCCTTCATTCCAAACCAAAATTTGTTTGCTTCCAAACTTGGCCGTGAAATGTGTCTTGCTTCTAAGCCAATTTTTTTTTTCTCAATTTTCCTTTGATCAATACACAAATGAAATCAATGTAGCATAATTTCTTCTAAATGTCCCTAAAATATTTACAGAATTTTCCCTGCAATCAATAATGAAAATAATTAGCTCAGATAATTCAAATTAGTTAAAATAAGAATTTCTGATCGATTTAAGAACAATTCAGAAAAATGGGAAAATACTGGACAATTATGCACAATTCCCTAATTAAATCTAGCACAATAAACTAAGTAAAGTGAAGAAAATAATGATTCATCACTTGGTAAGACCAAGTATCGTTCTCCCAAAGGACTCACGGCCTAGTTTAGTTGTGTGGTTTGTTGATTAGCTAAGACTTAAGAACAAAATAATTGAAGTTTAATATGCAAGACAGAAAATAAACATGTATGCATGAGTTTTTGATCAATGGCAAAAGCAAAAGATAAACACTTTCAATGAAATATATGAATGAATATGTTGTTGGGGGTCAATTTCATCTTATCCACTCTCATATATTTTAGGAATTCAACATTCAAATCATCATTGTTAATGCCACTCTCTAAAGTACCATTCTAGATGGCTTCTCCCTAATCACGAGTTCATACAATTCCTAGCATTCCTAATGATCAGTTTATAAGTTCAGGAGCTTAACGACAACCAATATCATATTGGGAGAAATTCCCCGGATCTAGACTTCCCCGTACGTGCCCGTATCGACAAAACCAATAATCATGCATCGAATGAGTTAAACCATGCAAGCATTAAGCAAAGAGGAAAAACCCTAACTAATTGATGAAAGAAAGCATAAATCTTAGATTAAGATTCAAGCATAAATTCCATATATGAGAGCTTCAAGAGATTACATTGATTCCCCAACAAACATACAAGGTTTAGTTCACCATATTCATGGTGAACCTAGATGAACAATGAAAGAATGAAAGAATAAACCCTAAAAAGGTGAAGAGGTAGCCTGAGCATCCAAGATCCTCCTTCAAAGGGGTGGAAGAGAGAGTGTTTGCCTCGTTTCTGCCAAAGATACTAACCCTAGGACGTGCAAGTCCTTAAATAGGGAATAAAAATAACATAAAACAAGTCCAAGCCCATAAAAACAAAAGAAAACCGGTCCAAACCCATTTAGAATGCCGCTCAGCGGTATTTTACTGCTGAGCGGTACTAGCGCATCATCCATTTTGCCCCCCAGCTGCTGTTTTGCCCCTCAGCGGTGATTTCGGCACACGGAAAGTGCCGCTCAGCAGTATTTTGCCGCTCAGCGCCACTCGGTCAGACGTTTTCTGCGTTCTGGTTGGTTTTTCAGCATTCTGGTTGACTGGTTGACTTTTCTGGTTGACTGGTTGACTTTTCTGGTTGACTGGTTGACTTTTCTGGTTGACTGGTTGACTTTTCTGGTTTCTGGTTGACTTTTCAGCACTCCAATCATTCGATATTTCAATTCTTCTTTCAAATGATTCAATTAGCCTACAAAATGATGGGAATCTTGCACAAAACCATTAAATTCACTTTCAACTCTCTTATTCTCAAAACTAAAGAAAAAATATGAGTTCAAGCTAGTTTCTAAGTCTTAAAGGTTGCTTTTGGTATCAAATTTAAGCATAAAAATAACGGTTTTTCAACCGTTATCACAACCCCAAACTTAAAACTTTGCTTGTCCTCAAGCAAACAAGATGTAACTCAATCTCCAACCAATTCATATGATGGTTCAAAAATCCTCTTTTTCAAGATAAGTAACAACTTCACTCAGACTTATGACCAAGAGCTCAATCAAGAGGTGCACATGCTTTAGTGTTTCATAAAGTCAGTTAATATCCACAAATGCTATTTTTCATGAATGATCAATCAATTAAGCATGGATGTTCATGTGCTCATGGAATATTTCCTCACCAGGTAAAGTGTTTCACTCAACACACAAGTGTATAAGAGGTAATCACTCATTCACTCTACTATCACAATGTCACATGAATCAACTTTGCCTTTCATTTTACCACAATCAAAAACATTCACAAGCATGCATCATCACAAGGACTTTTCAATGGCTTATAATGTGGCTGGGCTAACAAGAAAATTGGTTTTTCTGGATCACAAAATCCTTGAGTTAAGAGAATCATAATAACACAATCATCTTATTCATTCCCAACTTTCTTTTGCCTTTGCATTTGCATTGAGCTTTACTTCTTTTTCTTTTCTTTTCTTTTTCTTTGCATATTCTTACTTTTTAGCTCTTAGCTCAATGCTTTTCATGTTTTCCCAACAACCCCAAACTTGAACATTTAACAATACCACAAAAGATCTTCTACTTAACTCAAGGTAAAGCTTTTCAATAAGGGTTTTCAGTGTATGTTCAAGGCTAAGGGTTCAAAGGATAGAACACATAGTGTTCTCTTTTAGTGGGCTAACTTTATGAATTTGGCCAATAAAAAGGGTTCCAACAAACGGCCTTGATCTCATGATGCAAAACAAGCAATTGATTCAATCATAGAAAACCTGGGCAAAGTCATTCATGCTTTCAAAGTAATAGCATTCAACAATAACAACTCTGGAGCTCAAAACCTCACATATAAGCTCATTCACATTTGACATACACATCCTGCTTAATTTCACAATCACAATCATGATATCATGCATTTGTTCACAAAGCTTGTGAATCACCTGTATAAGCATTTTAATGTGCACATCATCTCAACATCAATTAATCATAAGCATCATTCAAGCATTACTTATCAAACAATCATAGTTAATAGCAAACCATCATAAGAAACCAGGTTTCAAATAGAGTACATCAAACCCTAATCTAAAAACAAAAACAAATAAGTTCAGAAAACTTAAACCACAAAAGCATAAGTCCTGCTCTAGTTATGATAGCATTCATTAGTAAATGCTATCTCAACTCCTCCTCAATCTGAGCTGTCCTCTGTATCCTCCTTCTTCTTGGATCTTATAGTCTTGATTCTTTTTGCCCGATGAGGAGGCCATCCCTGCATCAAACATAATTCACAAAACCAAAAGATACATTGTTAAGCATTAGTAAACCACAATGAAGAAATCAGCCCCTTCAATGATGCTCTCTCCCAACCCCAAACTTAGATGGAAAACTAGTGAACAAGTGAGTGGAAGGGAGATTTTCTAAAGAGGGATGAGGGAAAAATTGTAAAGAACCTTTGAAAAGGTATGTAGGAGTGTGTGTGCAGAGAACAGCCTGAAAATAAAAGCATTTGCACAACTTAGGGTTTAAAAATACCCTAATGAGCTCGGATCCCGCTAAGGGGAAACTAAAGCCCATCTGCGAGAGTACCGCTCAGCGGTAAGTTGCCGCTCAGCGGCACTTTCGTGATGTGCTCTTCTCCTTCTTTTCTTAACCTACGTGCCTCCTAGACATGCCCCTCACTGGTTCCCTGCAATTCAATGTTTAAAATACTTATGCAAACCCTAACTAAAATAAAACAAACAAAAACAATCAATCAACTGGGTTGCCTCCCAGGTAGCGCTTGTTTAACGTCACGAGCCTGACCCAAAATCCACCAACACCCATCAGTAGGTGTTTCAAACTTACCAGCACCCATCAGTAGGTGCAAAATTTTCTCACCAACACCCATCAGTAGGTGTTACAAACTTAGTATCCTTCAGTAGATACTTAACCACCTAGCATCCTTCAGTAGATGCTGTATCCAACAAAATATTTACAAAATAATGTCCACAAATTAAAAGTTACAAAACCAAATCAAAAGTCAAAAGTTTTTAAATCACTGGGTTGCCTCCCATCAAGCGCTCTTTTAACGTCATTAGCTTGACCCAGTAAAGCCCAAGTTCCTTCTTCTTTTTCTTCTTTCTACTGGACTTCTTCAGAAATTTGATCAAACCAGGAACTTGTTGCAGTGTCTCAATCATAGGAACTTTAATCTCCAATTTCTTGAAGATTTCCATAAAGCACTCAAATTCCTTCTTCCTATGATACTTCTTTGGATGGGGACGAGATTTTTCATATGATTCTTTATTTTTTTCTCTCGTCCTCTTTCTCTTTTCTCTCACTTTCTTTTTTTCTTTTCTTTTTCTACTCACCTTCTCAATCTTCACACAAATTTTCTCTTCTTCTTTCTCTTCTCTCTCTTTTCTCTCTTCTTTTTCCAACTCAACTTTTTCAACATTTACACTCACTAGCTCTTGACACTCTCCCCTGGGGTTAACCTCAGTATTAGCCCCAAAATCCGTGTCAGGCCTTTCTTCCAACTGCTTGGTAATCTGCCCCATTTGAATCTTCAAGTTCTTAATAGCAGCTTCAGTGCTCTTTTGAGAAGATTCAATTTTCTGTATAAATTGCTGAAGAGTTTCTTCCAACCTTATTGATCTTTCATTAAGTATAGAAATTTGTTGCCATAAGGTTGGTTGTTGTTGTTGCTTGTTAAATTGCCCAGTTTGTCCAGCTTGCCCACTTTGTCTTTGACCAACACTTGGGTGTGGTTTCCACCCTTCATTGAAATTCTCCTGACTGTATGGAAATTGATTGGCCATGAAGTTAACATCCTCTAAAGCTTCTGCTGGACAGGCGCATGATGGAGAAATTTATGATCACCAAAATATGATGTCATAAACTTGTTTCACAATCGGCAAGTATGACCGAATCGTTCAAGTAATAAACTTGGTAAGACCAAGTATCGTTCTTCCCAAAGGACTCACGGCCTAGTTTAGTTATGTGGTTTGTTGATTAGCTAAGACTTAAGAACGAAATATTTAAAGTTTAATATGCAAAGACGAAAATAAACATGTATGCATGAGTTTTGATCAATGGCAAAAGCAAAAGATAAACACTTTCAATGAATTATATGAATGAATATGTTGTTGGGGGTCAATTTAATCTCATCCACTCTCATATATTTTAGGAATTCAACATTGATAACAGTCGAAAAACTGTTATTTTCATGCTTAAAATTGATACTAAAAGCAACCTTTAGACTTAGAAACTAGCTTGAAATCATGCATTTTATCTATATTTTCATAAATAAGAGAGCTGGACAGGTTTATGCTTGATTTAAGTGTTTTTGTGCAGGTTTTAAGGTGAATTTAGTGAAAAGAGTGAAGAAGGAGAGAAGTGACATTAGAAAAGACAAGAAAGAGTGCAAAAAGAGAAGACGAAGGCACCGCTCAGCGGCAAACTACCGCTGAGCGGCACTCAAGAGGTGGCGTTGGAACCGCTGAGGGGCAAAATGGCCGCTGAGGGGAAGAAAGAAGACGCGCAATCACCGCTGAGCGGTAAATACCGCTGAGCGGCACTTTTTGGGCTTGTGCTTTTGTAATCTTTTGTAACTCTAGATTAGTATATAAGGGCTTGCACGTCCTAGAATTAGGTATCTTTGGCAGAAACGAGGCAAACACTCTCTCTTCTCACCCCTTTGAAGGAGGATCTTGGATGCTCAGGCTACCTCTTCACCTTTATTGGGTTTATTCTTTCATTCTTTCATTGTTATTCATCTAGGTTCACCATGACGATGGTGAACTAAACCTTGTATGTTTGTTGGGGAATCAATGTAATCTCTTGAAGCTCTCATATATGGATTTGTTGAGTACATCTTTGAATTAAGACATATGCTTTCTTTCATCATTAGTTAGGGTTTTTCCTCTTTGCTCAATGCTTGCATTGTTTAACTCATTCTAATGCATGATTATTGGTTTTGTCGATACGGACACGTACGGGGAAGTCTAGATCCGGGGAATTTCTCCCAATATTTTACTGACAACATTATATTGGTTGCCTTTAAGCTCCTGCAGTAATGAACTAATCATTAGGAATGCTAGGAATTGTATGAACTATTTGATTAGGGAGAAGCCATCTAGAATGGTACATTAGAGAGTGGCATTAACAATGATGATTTGAATGTTGAGTTCCTAAAATATATGAGAGTGGATGAGATGAAATTGACCCCCAACAACATATTCATTTATATAATTCATTGAAAGTGTTTATCTTTTGTCTTTGCCATTGATCAAATTCATGCATACATGTTTAATTTTGTCTTTGCATATTAAACTTTGAATATTTCGTTTGTAAGTCCTAGCTAATCAACGAATCACATAACTAAACTAGGCCGTGAGTCCTTTGGGAAGAACGATACTTGGTCTTACCAAGTTTTATTACTTGAACGATTCGGTCATACTTGCCGATTGTGAAACAAGTTTGTGACATCATATTTTGGTGCTTACAAATTTGTCCATCAAACATTCAAATCATCATTGTTAATGCCACTCTCTAAAGTACCATTCTAGATGGCTTCTCCCTAATCACGAGTTCATACAATTCCTAGCATTTCTAATGATTAGTTCATGAGTGCAGGAGCTTAACGACAACCAATATAATATTGTCAGTATAATATTGGGAGAAATTCCCCGTACGTGCCCGTATCGACAAAACCAATAATCATGCATGGAATGAGTTAAACTATGCAAGCATTGAGCAAAGAGGAAAAACCCTAACTAATGATGAAAGAAAGCATAAGTCTTAATTAAAAGATGCAAGCATAAATTCCATATATGAGAGCTTCAAGAGATTACATTGATTCCCCAACCAATATACAAGGTTTAGTTCACCATATTCATGGTGAACCTAGATGAATATCAATGAAAGAATGAAAGAATAAACCCTAAAAAGGTGAAGAGGTAGCCTGAGCATCCAAGATCCTCCTTCAAAGGGGTGAGAAGAGAGAGTGTTTGCCTCGTTTCTGCCAAAGATACCAATTCTAGGACGTGCAAGTCCTTATATACTATTCTAGAGTTACAAAAGATTACAAAAGCCCAAGCCCAAAAAGTGCCGCTCAGCGGTAAATACCGCTCAGCGGTAACTACGCTTCACTTTTCTTCCCCTCAGCGGCCAGTTTGCCCCTCAGCAGACCTCCCGTGACCTCCTGAGTGCCGCTCAGCGGTAAATTGCCGCTGAGCGGTGCCTTCGGCTTCTCCTTTTTGCACTTTTTCTTATCTTTTCTAATGTCATCTCTCTCCTTCTTCACTTCTTTCACCAAATTCACCTTAAAACCTGCACAAAAACACTTAAATCAAGCATAAACCTGTCCAGCTCTCTTATTTCTGAAAATATAGATAAAAGCATGATTTCAAGCTAGTTTTTAAGTCTAAAGGTTGCTTTTAGTATCAATTTTAAGCATGAAAATAACAGTTTTTCAACTGTTATCAGCGCATTGACCATTGATATGATCACCTCCACATAATTCACACAACTGTGATTGAACCTGTGCAACAGTCTTTAACTCTTTTGGCAGTTGTTCAAGTATCTTTGTGAGATTCTCCAATTGTTGAGTTATTAACTTGTTTTGAGCTATCAAGGCATATTTGGATTGCAACTGTAGAACTCCTTTTTGTTGAATAGGAGCTCCTCTTTCACTGTTCCACTTATTGTCATTAGTAGTCATGCTTTCAATTATTTCTGTGGCTTCCTCTGGAGTCTTCCATTTGATATTGCCTCCAGCTGAGGCGTCAAGCATCATCATGGTTTGTGAACCAAGACCTCCAGGGAAGATTAGGACTACTTCTCCTTCGTTAAATCCATGCGTGGGAGTCTTTCTTAATAGGCTTTTGTACCTGTCCCATGCATGCCCCAGTGATTCTTCCATGCCTTGTCTAAATGAAGAGATCTCTTGCTTCCCTTTGTTGATTTTAAAGCTTTGTTGCTGCCATTGTTGTTGTGGTTGGTTCTCAAATTGTCCGGCAGCTTGCCAAAATTGGCTTTGATCCATGCTTGAGTCATGTTCCCACCAGTGGTTGAGATTACTTTGGTAGAATTGAGTGCCTATTAAGTTCTTGTTCGAATTGCATCCTGTAAACATTAGGCACAAAACTCTAGAAAATATTTGTTAGCACAAAAAGATATAGGAGAAGATATAGATTAAGAAGATAAAAGATTCAGAGGATAAAATAAAATAAGATAGAATAAAATAAAATAAAATAAAATCTAATCTAATCTAATAAGATAAAATAAAATAAAATCTAATCTAATCAAATCAAATAAAATCAAATCAAATCTAATCTAGTCAAATCAAATAATATAAAATAAAATAAAATAAAAACAGAAAAATAAAAACAGAAATTCAAAATTAAAGTCAAAGATAATCAATAATCACACAAATTAACCAGTTAAACCAGAGTCCCCGGCAGCGGCGCCAAAACCTTGATGGACAAATTTATGATCACCAAAATATGATGTCACAAACTTGTTTCACAATCGGCAAGTATGACCGAATCGTTCAAGTAATAAACTTGGTAAGACCAAGTATCGTTCTCCCAAAGGACTCACGGCCTAGTTTAGTTGTGTGGTTTGTTGATTAGCTAAGACTTAAGAACGAAATATTTGGAGTTTAATATGCAAGACAGAAAATAAACATGTATGCATGAGTTTTTGATCAATGGCAAAAGCAAAAGATAAACACTTTCAATGAAATATATGAATGAATATGTTGTTGGGGGTCAATTTCATCTTATCCACTCTCATATATTTTAGGAATTCAACATTCAAATCATCATTGTTAATGCCACTCTCTAAAGTACCTTTCTAGAAGGCTTCTCCCTAATCACGAGTTCATACAATTCCTAGCATTCCTAATGATCAGTTCATAAGTTCAGGAGCTTAACGACAACCAACATAATATTGGGAGAAATTCCCCGGATCTAGACTTCCCCGTACGTGCCCGTATCGACAAAACCAATAATCATGCATCGAATGAGTTAAACAATGCTAGCATTAAGCAAAGAGGAAAAACCCTAACTAATGATGAAAGAAAGCATAAGTCTTAATTAAAAGATGCAAGCATAAATTCCATATATGAGAGCTTCAAAAGATTACATTGATTCCCCAACAAACATACAAGGTTTAGTTCACCATATTCATGGTGAACCTAGATGAACAATAATGAAAGAATGAAAGAATAAACCCAAAAAAGGTGAAGAGGTAGCGTGAGCATCCAAGATCCTCCTTCAAAGGGGTGGAAGAGAGAGTGTTTGCCTCGTTTCTGCCAAAGATACAAACCCTAGGACGTCCTAAAGCTTATATACTATTCTAAAATTACGAAAAATCTAAGCCCAAGCCCATAAGTGTGCCAGAAAACAAGTCCAAGCCCATTTAGAATGGCGCTCAGCGGTATTTTACCGCTGAGCGGTACTAGCGGTTGATCCATTTTGCCCCCCAGCTGCTGTTTTGCCCCTCAGCGGTGATTTCGGCACCTGAAAACTGCCGCTCAGCGCCAAATTTCCGCTCAACGCCACTCGGTCAGACGTTTTCTGCGTTCTGGTTGGTTTTTCAGCATTCTGGTTGACTGGTTGACTTTTCTGGTTGACTGGTTGACTTTTCTGGTTGACTGGTTGACTTTTCTGGTTTCTGGTTGACTTTTCAGCACTCCAATCATTCGGTATTTCAAATCTTCTTTCAAATGATTCAATTAGCCTACAAAAGGAAGGGAATCTTGCACAAAACCATTAAATTCACTTTCAACTCTCTTATTCTCAAAACTAAAGAAAAAATATGAGTTCAAGCTAGTTTCTAAGTCTTAAAGGTTGCTTTTGGTATCAAATTTAAGCATAAAAATAACGGTTTTTCAACCGTTATCACCTTCTCTCTCAACATACACCTGGCCATATTCATTATGGTCCTATTTCTTCTTTCTGCCAAACCATTGTGTTGAGGCGTATAAGGTGCGGTTACCTCGTGTTCTATTCCGTAACTCTGACAAAAAATTTCAAACTCATATGAAGTGTATTCACCCCCACCGTCTGTTCTCAGAATTTTAATTTGTCTTCCTGTCTCTCTTTCTACGCTGACCTTGAATCTTCTAAACATCTCAAGAGCTTCACTTTTCAATTTGATGAGATAAACCCATATCATTCTACTATATTCGTTAATGAAAGTGATAAAATATCTATTTCCAGCCAGCGTTGGCACTTCTAGAGGTCCACATATATCTGAGTGTAAAACTTCAAGTCGTTCTTTGGATCTCATTTCCAATTGTGCTTTAAACGGTCTTCTCGTTTGCTTCCCAACAATGCATGATTCACACGATTTCTTTGGTAGAATAATACCTGGCAGTCCAAAAACCATATTTTTCTTACTTAGCTTCTGTAAATCTTGAAAGTTGAGATGCCCGAACCTCAAATGCCATTTCCAGTTCTCATCTTCCTTTACCGTAGACAAACACTGTAAGTTTTCAACCATATCCATACAGACTTGAAACGTGCGGTTCTTCGAGATTTTACTTCTCAAAATCAACTTTTTGTTTTTATCAAACACTTCCACTTGATTGTTGTTTCCTATGATCACTGTAAAGCCCTTTTCTATCAATTGACCTAAACTCAGTAAGTTGCACTTCATTTCTGGCACAAACAGAACATTTTCTATGGTTCCGTGCAATCCATCTTTTTTCTTTATAGTAACATTTCCAATTCCTTCTACTCTTAATGTGTTGTCATCTGCAAATCTTACCTTGCTTTTCTTAGATTCATCCAGATTAATCAACCACTCTCTATTACACGTCATGTGATTTGAACATCCTGAATCTAAATACCAAGATTTATTCAACGATGGTGAATCTTCTGGAAACGTTGTAACCATCAGAATTAACGGTTCTGAGTCAGATTCTTCCTTGACAAGATGAACCTCTTTATTATACTTTTTCTTGTGCTGTTTATCGTTATTCGAGTAACACTCAGAAGCAAAATGTCCCATCTTATGACAGGAGAAACATTCTATATTTCTCTTGTCTTTCTTCTTATAGTTCTTCCTTGAACCACTTTTTCTCTCAGATGACTCACTTTTTTCTTCATGATCATCTGAATTGTCATTATTCTTCCATTTCTTTTGTGTAGCAGACTTGCCTTTCCAATTCTTATACTTCTTCTTTCCTTCTCCTCTGATGTGTTGGACCTTCAACGCTTGCTCATCAGCTTTGATAGGATCTCTGTCCAAAAGTCTCATCTCATGAGCCTCTAAGGAACTCTGAAGTTCTTCGATCTTTAACTCTACAAGATCTTTAGATTCTTCGATTGCAAGAACAATGAAATCAAACCGTCTAGGTAATGATCTCATTATTTTCACCATTATCATTAAATCAGTGAGCTTTTCACCACAATCTTTCATTTGATTCGTAAGACACAAAATTCTATTGAAATACTCACTGACCTTGTCATTGTCCTCCATTTGCAGCAATTCATATTGTCTTCTCAGTGTTTGCAATCTTACTTTCTTAATCTTCTCCCCTCCAGCATGACAACGGACCAAGATATTCCACGCTTCCCTTACTGTATTCGCATTTTGGATTTTTTCAAAATGTGTGTCGTCCACACATTGGTGAATTATCAGTAAAGCTTTATCATCTTTCTTTCGATGCATCTCCTTCTGATCCTCTGTGTGGAAATCAACCGCAGAATCCTGTCCTTCAACCACACTGATGACGTCTTGAACTCAAAACAAAACCCACATCTGTGTACTCCACCTGCTCCAATTTTTATCTATGAGAATGGGGAGATTTGTCATAGAAAAATCAGCCATGATCCTTCTTCTTTCTTGCCCAAAGAACTTCTTTCTTTGATCTTTCAAACTCACGTGGTACAACCGCACTGTACCTGGATTAACCCACGATTCACCTTAGGCCCTTCCTCGACCAAGGCTCTGGATACCACTGATAGCAGAAAAGATGATGCAGAGAAACTGGTAGCAGAAATGAGATAAGCAAAGAAGATGTAACAAAGATTGTGAAAGAAAATGTAATTGAAAAACTGTATTAACAAAGAGTTACAAAATGTTTATATATGTAACATACAACAATAACAGTAAAACAGTATTTAACTAACAAAACTGACAAACATTAAAGCTTGAATTACACAACTAATAATAAATGTGAGTTGTAAGCAAAGTATTTTCCACGTGCAACATGTGAGATGACCGTTGCAAACATTGATGCACGTTGGCTACTCTTTATGCAGCTTTTCCATTCAGCAATTGCACTTCTCTTGGCTTCCCTTTGTTTCCTCTTTGCTTGACAACTTCCTAGAATCCTTCCATCCTTTATTGTCCTAAAAAATATTGGAACTAGTTAAAGAGAACATGTTAAGACTAAGAAAGAAAAAGATTAAGTCCTTATTCAGCTTCCCTTTCTTGGTCTTAGAGTGAAGTTGATACTTCTTTTGGATGAAAAGTCCCTAAAGGGGTTGCCATCACTTGCTCTGTTGCCAAAGGAGCTAAAGAAAGTTACACAGGTTCAACAACAACTCTGTGAACTATGTGGTGGTGACCATATCAATGGTCAATGCGCTTTTCCAGTGGAGGCTTTAGAAGATGTCAATTTCATGGCCAATCAATTTCCATACCGCCAAAGGAACTACAACCAAGGGTGAAAATCACACCCAAGCATTGGTCAAGGACAGAATGGACAAACTGGACAAGCAAGACAGTTCAATAGACCAAACCAACAACCATCAAATGGCAACAAGTATCTGCATTAAATGAGAAATCATCAAAGCTGGAAGAAAGTCTTCAATAATTTATTCAGGTGACTATCTCCAATCATAAAAGCACTAAAGCTACAATTAGAAATTTGGAGATACAGATGGGCCAAATGGCTAAGGATTTGAAGGATATTCCTGATAAGAGTTTTGGGGCTAATATTGAGGTTAACCCTAGGGAAGAGTGTAAAGTTATTGTAAGTGCAGATGATAAGAGGGTGGATGAGAAAGATAGTGTTGAGTTGGAAAAAAGAGTGGAGAGCAAAGAAGAAATAATTGGTGGGGATGAGAGAAAAGAGAATGAAAAGAAGAGGGGAGAGAAAAAAATTGAGAAAAATAATAAAATTCTTCCTTACCCTAAGGGGAGTGAAAAGATTGAAAAAGAGAAACAATATGGGTGCTTTAAAGATATCTTCAGGCAATTGAAGATTACAATACCTTTGAATGAAGCACTTCAACAAATTTCAGTGTATGCAAAGCATATGAAGAAAGTCTCCACGAAGAAGAAATATCTAGATGAAAAGGGAGATTGTAGTGTTATTGAAAAGAAGTCACTTCCTTCAAAAGTGAAAGATCCAGGAAGTTTTACTTTTCCTTACGTCATAGGGAAGGAGAAAATAAGGAAAGCCCTAATTGATTTAGGGTCAAGCACTAATCTGATGCCTTTATCTCTGCTTGAAAGGATTGGTGATCTTGAAGTCAAGCCAACAAAGGTGATTTTGCTAATGGCGGACGAATCTTCCAAGAAACCGTATGGTGTGGCGGAAGATGTGATGGTTTGCATAGACAAACTAAAATTCCTGGTAGATTTTGTGGTGATGGAGATGAAGGAGGATGAAAAAGTCCTAATCATTCTTGGAAGACCGTTTATGAAAACGGCAAAGGTAATAATCAATGTGGATGATGGGATGATAGTGCTTCAAGACCGAGGAGAAAAGGTGATCTTTAATGTCTTTAAAAGGGAGCAACAGATTCAAGAGAAGGAGGCTAGTCATAAAGTTGCATGTAAGGGTGCACCCTTGACTAGTTGAAAAGTTGCAAAGTCGGTCTTCAAAGCTAAACATTGTTTCTTGTCAATGGTTAGGGAAGAAGAAAAAGATGGCAAAGGAAAGAAGGTTCTTGATGACTTGATCCAGGCACAACTGAAACTTGGTACACCAGTAAGATTCAAGAACAAGTTGTGGGTTGTGAAAGATTATAAAGAGAATGGAGTGATAGAGAATGAAGCTCCATATTCAAGGAGAGTCAAAAAGGTGGATCGAAAACAATTGATGAGTTGGTGTGATGAAAGAAAGAGGAACACCAACAGTGAAGATGGAACTTGAGCTTATTGGGTCAAGCTAATGACGTTAAAAGACTGCTTACTGGGAGGCACCCTAGTGATTTGAGAACATTAATTTCTTTGATTTTGGTTATGTAATTTTATAAACTTTAGGACATTGATTTATGTTGTTTGAGATTTTATGGTATAGTATCCATTGATGGATGCTAGGTGATTGAGTGTCTACTGAAGGATACTAGGTTTGTTTACACCTATTGATGGGTGTTTGTAAGAAAGATTTGCACTTACTGAAGGGTGCTAGAGGATTTTGGGTCATGCTCGTGACGTTAAACAAGCGCTACTTGGGAGGCAACCCAGTTGATTTACTTTATTTTTGTTTGTTTGTTTTGATTCTGCTTTAGATGCATGATAGAGATGGAATGTATGAGTGATGTGAGAACATAAATGCATGAGGTGAGTGAGAGGCATGATTATAAGACACCTAGGGGAAGGCTAGCCACTTACCCACACCAGCTAACATAGCAGTGGTGAAAGAACTTTACACCAACATAAGAAGATTGGTGATGGACAAATTTGTAAGCACCAAATTATGATGTCACAAACTTGTTTCACAATCGGCAAGTATGACCGAATCGTTCAAGTAATAAACTTGGTAAGACCAAGTATCGTTCTTCCCAAAGGACTCACGGCCTAGTTTAGTTATATGATTTGTTGATTAGCTAGGACTTACAAACGAAATATTCAAAGTTTAAGATGCAAGACAGAAAATAAACATGTATGCATGAAGTTTGATCAATGGCAAATACAAAAGATAAACACTTTCAATGAAATATATGAATGAATATGTTGTTGGGGTTCAATTTCATCTCATCCACTCTCATATATTTTAGGAATTCAACATTCAAATCATCATTGTTAATGCCACTCTCTAATGTACCATTCTAGATGGCTTCTCCCTAATCAAATAGTTCATACAATTCCTAGCATTCCTAATGATTAGTTCATGAGTGCAGGAGCTTAAAGGCAACCAATAGAATATTGTCAGTATAATATTGGGAGAAATTCCCCGGATCTAGACTTCCCCGTACGTGTCCGTATCGACAAAACCAATAATCATGCATTAGAATGAGTTAAACAATGCAAGCATTGAGCAAAGAGGAAAAACCCTAACTAATGATGAAAGAAAGCATATGTCTTACTTAAAAGATGTAATCAACAGATTCCATATATGAGACCTTCAAGAGATTACATTGATTCCCCAACAAACATACAAGGTTTAGTTCACCATATTCATGGTGAACCTAGATGAATAACAATGAAAGAATGAAAGAATAAACCCATTAAAGGTGAAGAGGTAGCCTGAGCATCCAAGATCCTCCTTCAAAGGGGTGGAAGAGAGAGTGTTTGCCTCGTTTCTGCCAAAGATACTAATCCCAAGGACGTGCAAGCCCTTATATACTATTCTAGAGTTACAAAAGATTACAAAAGCCCAAGCCCAAAAAGTGCCGCTCAGCGGTGATTGTGCGTCCTTTTCTTCCCCTCAGCGGCCAGTTTGCCCCTCAGCGGTTCCAACGTCACCTCTTGAGTGCCGCTCAGCGGTAAAATACCGCTGAGCGGTGTCTTCGACTTCTCTTTTTGCACTCTTTGATCTCTTTTCTAATGTCAGTTCTCTCCTTCTTCACTCTTTTCACTAAATTCACCTTAAAACCTGCACAAAAACACTTAAATCAAGCATAAACCTGTCCAGCTCTCTTATTTATGCAAATATGGATAAAATGCATGATTTCAAGCTAGTTTTTAAGTCTAAAGGTTGCTTTTAGTATCAATATTAAGCATGAAAATAACAGTTTTTCAACTGTTATCAATTGGGTGATCATCCTGATTCCACTAATTGGGTGATTATCTGACCTATGTTAGAGGACACGCCATTCGGTATGACCCTGATTCCACTAATAGATTTTTAAATACTGAATGGGCTTGTGAGCAATGTCAGTTTGCTCTCAATATGGAAGAAGGAACAAACTTTGGTGATGTGGAAAGTGTGTTATGTGTGCCTGCTGGACACTTTCAAAGAAACAGGAACGATGTTGTAGTGAACATCAGGAGATGTTGAACAAATGCATGATGTTGTGAAATGTTGAATGAGCCTATATGTGAGGTTTTGAACACTAGAGTTTTTGAGAATGAATGGTATTACCTTGAAAGCAATGACTTTTCCCAGATTTCTATGATTGAATCACTTGCTTGTATGTGTCATATCATCAAGGCCATTTGTTGTTACCCTTTATTAGCCAAATGATTTTAGCCCAATAAAAAAGAACATAATGTGTTCTATCCTTAGGACCCTTATCTTTGAAAATGATAGAAAACCCTTTTTGAAAGCTTTACCTTGAGTTAAGTTGAAGATATCTTGTGGTATTGATAAATGTTCAAGTTTGGGATTGTTGGGTGATTTAAAAAGGCAATACGAAAAGCATTGAGCTAAGCATGTGAAAAGTAAAAGAAAAAGGAAAAGAGAAGAAAGAAAAAGAAAGGCTAAATACAAAAGAAAGTTGGGAAGAAGGAAGAATGGTTGTGTTTAGATGATTCACTTAACTCAAGGATTTTGTGATCTAGAAAAACCAATTTTCTTGTTAGCCCAGCCACATTGTAAGCCATAGAAAAGTCCTTGTGATGATACTTGCTTATGAATGTGTTTGATTGTGGTTAAATGAAAGGAAAAGTCAATTCATGTGACATTGTGATAGTAGAGTGAAGGAGTGACCTCTTATACACTTGTGTGTTTGAGTGAAACACTTTATTTGGTGAAGAAAGATTCCATGAACACATAAGTACATCTATGCTTAGTTGAAAAACTGTTATTTTTACACTTAATTTTGACCTTAAAGACAACCTTTATGACTTAGAAACTAGCTTGTAATCATGCTTTTGCTTATGTTTTGGAAATAAGAGAGTTGGATATGTTTTATGCTTGGTTTTCCTTGTTTTTGCAGGTTTTAAGATGAATTGAATGGAAGAAGTGAAGTAGCCATAAGTTGGAGTTAGAAAAGGAAGAAAAAGTGCATAAAAGAAGAGCAGCAAGTACCGTTCAACGAAAATTACCATTGAGCGGCACTCTGAAGTCCCGTAGTCACCGTTGAGGGGCAAAGCTGCAATTGAGCGTCAAATAGAAGAACTGCACTTACCGCTGAGCAATAATTACCACTGAGTGTCATTTTAATGGGCCTTGGGCCACTTTTCTGTAATCTTTAAGAGTCTATATAAGGTTTTAGTCGACCTAGGGTTAGTATCTTTTGGGCAGAACGAAGCAAAATCACACTTTCTTCACCCCTTGGAGGAGGATTTTGGATATTCAAGCTCCTCTCTTCAAATTCTAGGGTTCTATCTTTCATTCTTTCATTATTTTTCATCTAGTTTCACCATGATTATAGTGAACTAAACCTTCATTGTTGTTGGGAAATCAATGTAATCCTTTGAAACTCTCATGTATTGAATTGGTTTTTTAATCTGTATGCCTTCGTTCATTAATTGTTAGGGTTTTTCTTCTATACTCTATGCATGCTTTGTTTAACTCATTCAATTGCATGATCATTGATTTTATTTGTATGGACACATATAGATAAATCTAGACATGAAGAAATTCTCCCAATAGTAATATTGCCTAGACTTAGGGATAGGAGGATTGGTTGCCTTTAAGCTTCTGTGCGAATGTAATGCATGAATAATTGCTAAGGAGACAAGACATTGTAAACTAGTGATTAGGAGTAGGCTTTCTTCATCGAGACATCGAGTTTAAGGTAAATTAGAAAGTGACATTAACATTAATAAAGAAAGATTAATTCTTGAATAATGAGAGTGGATAGGATGAATTTAAAACCCCAACAACATCATCATTCCATACTTTACATCAATCACTTTTGCTTCTTTTGATCCAATTGATCAATACATGCATTCATATTTAATTTTCAGTACTTGCATTTAAACCTACAAGAATACGTTCACAAGTCTAATTTAATCAACAAATCAACGATTGTTTAGGTCGTGAGTCCTTTGGGAAACGATACTTGCTCTTACCATTTTATTATTACTTGATACGATTCGGTTACAGTTGCCGAGGGTTAACAACTCTTCCTTAGGGTTAATCTCAATGTTAGCCCCAAGTTGCTTTTCCGCTTTATCTTCCATCTTCTTGGCCAGCTGGCCAACCTACATCTCCAAATTTCTTATAGCAGCTTCATTGCTTTTGTGATTAGAGATAGTCACCTGCATAAATTGTTGAAGAATGTCTTCTAGCTTTGTTGATCTCTCATTTAATGTAGAGACTTGTTGCCATAATGATGGTTGCTACTGTGGTCTATTAAATTGTCCTGCTTGTCCAGCTTGTCCATTTTGACCTTAATCCATGCTTGGGTGAGGTTTCCACCCTTGGTTGAAGTTTCCTTGGCGGTATTGGAATTGATTGCCCATAAAATTGACATCTTCCAGGGCTTCCACTAGAAAATCACATTGATCATTAATATGATCACCACCACATAATTCACAGAGTTGTTGTTGAACCTGTGAAACGTTCTTCAGCTCCTTTAGCATTTAAGCGAATGTCTTTGTCAAATTCTCCAAATGTTGAGTTATAATTTTATTTTGTGCAAGCAAGGCATCTTGAGATTGCAATTGTAGGACTTCCTTCTATTGAGGTGGAGCTCCTTTTTCAATATGCATCTCGTTGTCATTAGTAGCCATGTTGTCAATCAATTCAAAAGATTCCTCTGGAGTTTTACACTTGATATTACTTCCAACAGAGGCATCTAGCATCAATTTAGTTTGTGAACCAAGACCTCCAAGGAAAAGAATGACTATTGTTGCTTCATCAAAGCCATGAGTGGGTGTCTTTCTCAACAAGCTCTTGTATTTATCCCATGCTTGACCTAACGTTTCCTCCATACCTTGCCTGAAAGAGGAAATTTCTTGCTTCCCTTTGTTGATTTTGGACTGTGGAAAGTACTTGTTCTCAAACTTTGAAACCACAGCTTCCCATTTAGTAAAGCTATCCTCCGGGAAAGAATTCAACCATAGCTTAGCATTGCCTCCCAATGAGAAAGGAAACACATTAAGCTTTATAGCTTCATCTGGTACACCATTGATCTTTACAGTGTTAAAAATCTCGTTGAATGTAGTTAGATGCTTATATGGACTTTCATGTGACAATCCATTAAATTGGTTGTTGTTCACCAATTGTATCAACGCTGGTTTCACCTCTGTGTTTGTAGCATTGACTCTCGGCCTTGCAATGCTGTTAAAGTGATGAGGGCCAATAACAGTGGTGTAATCAGCCAGAGTGCATCTGCCATTATTTTCTCCAGCCATCTCTTTAATACTCTGGTCAGATCTTTGTGGTGAGGGTTGTAAAAGTGTCTCCAGAGAAGCAAATAATTCTCTAGATGTTCGAATTATCCTTCTCCTTCTACTCTCGTCCAATCCTTCAAGAAAAGGTTTCGTTGTTTTCTTACTTCTAGTTCGAATTATACCCTGCATACACAAGAAAACAAAACCCTAAAAAGAAATTTTGAACAAAACAAAACGAAAAGTAAAAATCAATAAAGTCAAAATTAATCAATAATCACATGAATAGAATAGTTAAACCACGAGTCCCCGGCAACGGCGCCAAAAATATGTTAACACTTCGGTACAGAATCGTATCAAGTAATAATAACTGGTAAGACCAAGTATCGTTTCCATAGAGACTCACGACCTAAATATTCATGGTTTCTTGATTAATTAGAACTTGTAAACGAAATCCTTGTGTTTATATTGCGGAAAATAAATATGAAGGTTTAATGTCTCAATAGGTCCCTATTTTCGTCCCAAATTTGAAATAGGTCCCTGTTATATTTGAAGTCTTAATTAGATCCTTATTTTTGTTAATTTGATGCAAATAAATCCTTTCCGTCAATTTCAGAAAACGGCGTTAAGGAGTGCGTGACATGGCGTGTGTGAATGCATTTTTTTAAGGTTTAATGTTTCAATAGGTCCCTATTTTCGTCCCAAATTTGAAATAGGTCCCTGTTATATTTGAAGTCTTAATTAGATCTTTATTTTTGTTATTGCTGAACATACTTCTTCACCACCAAGATCATCAATCAAAAGATTCAAAACCCATAACCATGAATCTTTGTTTTCCCCTTCTACCACCACATATACAATGGGCAACAAAAATAAGGATCTAATTAAGACTTCAAATATAACAGGGACCTATTTCAAATTTGGGACGAAAATAGGGACCTATTGAGACATTAAACCTTAAAAAAATGCATTCACACACGCCACGTCACACACTCCTTAACGTCATTTTATGAAATTGACGGAAAGGATTTATTTGCATCAAATTAACAAAAATAAGGATCTAATTAAGACTTCAAATATAACAGGGACCTATTTCAAATTTGGGACGAAAATAGGGACCTATTGAGACATTAAACCTAAATATGAATGGAAGTGTTGATCAATTGGATTGAAAGATGCAAAGGTGATTGATATAAAATATGGAAAGATTATGTTGTTGGGCTTTTTGACTTATCCTATCCACTCTCATGTATTTATGAATTCATCTTCTTCATTAATGTTAATGTCACTTTCTAATTTACCTTAAACCCAATGTCTCGGTGAAGAAAGCCTACTTCTAATTACTAGTTCACAATGTCTTGTATCCCTAGCAATTAATCATGCATTACATTCGCACATAAGCTTAAAGGTAACCAACCCTCCTATCCCTATGTTTAGGTAATATATCTTTTGGGAGAACTTCCCTAGTTCTAGATTTTCTCATATGTGTCCATAGTGACAAAATCAATAATCATGCAATTGAATTAGTTAAATAAGGCATGCATAGAGTGTAGAGGGAAAACCCTACCAATTTGATAAGTGCATATTTATGCCCACATTTATGCTTTAAAATTCAAATATTTGATGCGATAATTATGCTTAAATGGTTGATTTTAAGTGAATTTGTGATGATAAGGGACTTAAAAAGTGATTTTTAGTTGCATAAAATTCCTACGTTTATTTGTGCAGCTGAGAATATAAGTTTTATTAGTCAAAATGGCAATTCAAGGCCTAAAATCGGATTGTGTTTGGAAAATAATATACAAATGGACCAATCAGACAAACTTTACCTTTGCACCTCCTAAAATCCCTACATACACTCCTATTTCTGAAACAGGCCAACGACCAAGCCCAAACACTAAGTCATTTCTCCTACTCCTCCCTAAGTTTCCTACTCTTACCCCTCCAAAATTAGACTCCACCAGACTCTGCCACGTGCCCAAATCCTCACACACATATCTGACCATCTAGAATCTGCCACCTCATTAATCCTCTACACACCAAATTGACCTATCAACTTTTGACACATCATCATCTTCCATCCAAACAGAAACCCTAATTTCATGATCCTAACCTAACCCTAGCCGCCACTACCGTGTCGCCGTCACCACCGCCGCACATCCATAACTGCCACCAGTCACCATGTGTCTCTGCAACCGTCCTCAACGCCGACCAACTTCCTCTTTCTCGCAAGTTCCCGCTGCCACACCATCCGCAACCACGCTGCACCACCTTCGCCAGACCATGCCGCCGTGAAGCTGTGGCCATCGCGAGACTAGACGCGAGTTCTCCGCCTTCGTCAAATCACGAAGCCTTCTTCCTTCGTCCTTCATCGCAACAACATTAGGCTTCTCCTACGTCTTCATCCACCTAAAAAATCCCAAACAGTAGAGAACCCAAACCTCCATTGGAATCCATAATCACATCATCCTTCCCATCGCCGGAGCATTGCGAGCAGCCTCTCCGTCGCGCCACCACCAAGGCGTGACCTTCTTGTCTCCATGAAACTCCATCTCGCACTAGCAATGTTGCCGCTGCTTCGACCTAGCAACCTCCACAGCCACCATCACTGGATCTGAAACCGCAAAACTGTCACTCCCCATCATCAACACGCACCTGCATTCAGAAAACCCAGAGACAGAAGCATCATCACCACCGCGAAGGCGCAAGCGTAGAGAACAACGCGTCCTCGTAGCGGCACAAAAGCTTTCCCCAATATGAAACCTTAATTTTGGGTTGGAAAGGGGCTGACACGTGTCAGTCCCTCATTGGGCACATTTCTCTGGTCAAAAGTGGTCAATGTTGTTTGAATCTGGTCAAGGGTGGTCAACTGAGGGGCTTTCTTGCAATTTCATAAATTTAGAAGGGGCTAAAGTGCAGATAGAGGAAATTTCAGGGTATTTGTGCAATTTTGAAAAGTCAGAAAAGATAAAAAAATAAAATTTAGTTGTTGAATTAATTTAATTTGGGAATATCAACAGAAAATATCTTCCAAATAATGTTATAATTATTTAAATCTTTTAGTTATTTGGAAGATATAGGATAAAAGATTTTATCAACTTAATATTCAGAGTCCAAGCCCAATCAAGCCTATATAAAGAGACCTCGGGGACTTCACTTAATTCATTCATTCTCTCATACTTCTCTTTCTCTTATTTCATCTTGTATTCAACTCCATTCATGGAGAGCTAAGCATCTAGGGCTATTCTACTGTAATTCCATTATGGATTCTGAGGTTAGATTGAGTTAACGCAATTGTTTATTTCGATTATTGATTTAAGTTTTACTCTCTCTATGTCTTTCATCTCTCTATCAAATTAAAAGCAAAGATTTTTACATCATAATGTGTTTGAATCTATATGCATATTGATTATATGAGTTCTAGGGTTTCTAGGTTTAATTGAGAATCTACTTTGATTTAATTTAGGAACTTTCATATGATTAAAATATTTTTACTATCAATTGAGAATGTACTTTGGTTGATTAGTAATAATTTCAACTATAATCAATTGAGAATTTACTTTGATTTATTAGCTTTTAATTTGGTTAGGAGATTTAAGAATACACATGATTAAACACAATAGAATTTGATTGAGAATGTACTTTGGTTGAATTTATTGTGAATAATCAAGAAAGGTTTTGCATTTGATTGAGAATTTACTTTGGTTAAATGCACGATCGACCTCAAACTAATTAAGAATGTACTTTAATTAATTTGAAACTTAAACAATAATTAATTGAACAATTATTCGTGAATAACCGATGATGAATCTATCTTGGAAAAGCAGTAGAATTAGCCTATTTAATCATAACTATTTTTAAGTTTCTTATTTATTCTTTAAACATTCTTCAACCATTACTTTTATTCATAAGCATTGCATAACATTCATAAGAGTCAGATATTCGAAAGCAATTTTGTGTTTGTAGGGAGACGACTCAAGGTTACTTTAGCCCTATCTACTTTCCTGGATACTACTTGACAATACTGAAGTTGCCTTGAAAAGTAGTATTAATTTGATAGCTTCAACGACAACCCATCACAATTAATGAAGTAAAGCATTTATAATAAGAATCAATTCAATACATGAGAGTTTCAAAGGATTGCATCGTTTCCCCAACAACAATGGAGGTTTAGTTCACCATAGACATGGTGAAACTAGATGGAAATAATGAAAAGAATGAAAGATAAAACCCTAAAAGTTGAAGATCGGAGCTTCCGCATCCAAAATCCGCCTCCAAGGAGTGAAAGGAGTGTATTTTCGCCTCTTTCTGTCAAATATATGAACCCTAGAACGTTCAAAACCTTAAATAGTTCATTAAAAATACAGAAAAATAGCACAAGCCCACGTTGTCAGTGCTCAGCGGTAGCTGCGACACTCTTTTGAACCTCAACGCTGGCGCCCAAGTGTGAAACAGTGCTTTCAGAACTAAGTTGGCGCTCAGCGATGGTGCCCAAGCGTGAAACAGTGGTTGCACTTCCAAACTGGCGCTCAGCGGTGGCGTCCAAGCATGAAACAATGGTTTTTCTATGTGCCACTATTCTAGCATTTCATGACTCCAGCTCCTAGCTACTTCAATTTCTTCCTCAATTCATCTTAATTCCTGCTAAAACAAGGAAAAACAAGCATAAAACCCATTCAACTCTCTTATTCTCACAACTTAATCAAAAGCATGATTTCAAGCTAGTTTCTAAGTCATAAAGGGTGTTTTTCATATCAAAATTAAGTATAAAAATAGCGGTTTTTCAACCGTTATCATATACCCCGTACTTATTTTTAAATGCAATGATTGTTTTTATGTCGTGCGTCTTTCTTTATGGCTTTTATTTTCTGTTAAGTTATAAATGTCTGGCTTTACTAGCTTTAGTGTGAAGCGAACATGTTTGTTGACCATTCATGGTTCTTTTTATTGGGCACCTCGCTCGGCGTCTTTTTAACTTTTAGTGTTTCTGCCATTCGTGCCTTACCAAATTGATAGTGATTTTTCTTTTGGAAATTCTCCGTTCATCAACTTGAGTTTCATTTGATCCGAGCAGTAATGGTCCATATATTGAACTCGTCGTTCATCGTCCGGCTATGTTGACAACGGTTCCTCTTGGAACACTCCATTCATCAACTTGGTTTTTAGTTTAATCGTGCCACAATGGTTCATTTAATGAACTCCCGGTTCACCACCCGACCAAGTTGACAGTGGTTCCTTTTAGAACTCTCTATTCATCAACTTGGTTTTTAGTTGAACCGAGCGGCAGTGGTTCATTTAATGAACTCGCCGTTTGATAAACAAAATGTTTTATCTCCGGCAATGGTGCCAAAAACTTGATAAACAAAATTTTTTATCCCCGGCAACGAAGCAAAAAACTTGTTAAGATATCGGCAAGTGTACCGAATTATATCAAGTAATAATAACTGGTAAGACCAAGTATTGTTTCCCAAGAGTCTCACGACACTAGACATTCATGTCATTACTCAACTAATTAAGACGTTTTGAAAAATAATTTTTGGGGATTTTGAATGCAAATGCAATAAAAATAAACATGAATGCAATTTGATCAATTGAGGCTAAACACTAGAATGCATGGATGGAGTTGATAATATGAGATGATAATGTTGTTGGGGTTTAGGTTTTACCTAATCACTCTCATGCATATAAGAATTCATCTTCTTCATTAACTTGTTAACGTCACTCTCCAAATTACTTAAAACCTGATCCCTCGGTGAAGAAAGTCTATCCTTAATTACTTGACAACAATCCCTTGCATCCCTAATAATTAATTCTACATTATGATTATGAGATTAAGACGACCAAAACTCATACCCCCATCCTTGAGAAATACTGCTTTTGGGAGAAATTCTCCAAATCGTGATTCGTAAGATATCTCCCGATACTCGGACAAATCATAAAATATAACAATTTAGCAAAGGAGAAAATCCCTAACAATTAATGAACTAAGCATATAACAATTCAAAACAAATTCAAATACATGGGAGTTTAGAGGTTACATTTTCCCCAACAACAAAAGAGTTTAGTTCCCCATCATCAAGAAGAAACTAGATGAACAATGGAATGAAAGAATGGAAGAGATAGAAAAAACCTAGAAAGAGAAGAGAAGAGCTGTCACATCCCCAAATCTACCCCCAAGGGGTGAAAAATGTGTTTTTGTGCTCAAGCCATAAAAAGATACATCCCTAGGACGTCCAAGTCCTTAAATAGAACTAAAAAATAACAAAAAACAAGTCCAGGCCCAACATGCTGGTGCTCATCGTCCTCATTTAGCGCTCCCGGGCGAAACTGCGAGAAAACTGGCACGCAACGCCCCTAGAAGGGCGCCCAGGCGTGGTGCGGGACTGAAACTAGCGCTCAGCCGCACTCAAGGGAGCTCAGCCCCAGCAGTACCATATCAAAACTCACTTTTTTTGCTGTTTTTATGGCTGAATAAAATTATATCACAAATAACGGTATTTTCAACCATTATCACAACCCAAAACTTGAAACTTTGCTTGTCCTCAAGCAAATTGTAACTTGGCTTAAACAAAATAATCATCATACTACAATGGTCTAGTACACCAAAAAGCATTTTCCTCTAGGAAAAGTAAATCACTCATGTCTGCTCATCATAGAAAATTCTCAGTCAAGATGCATTGATGCTTTAGTCAATCAAGCTCAACTATGGTGCTCACATATTCAAAATATATAACAGATGCAAACTCATGAAAGATCAACAACCAAGCACGAATGTTACCCTATATGCATGGAACTATTCCTCAGCAAAGATAGTGTTTCACTCAAGCACTCAAAAGTGTTTCACTCAAGCACTCTAAAGTGTTTCACTCAAACTCAAGTGTCTATAGTGAGATGCCACTCTTACACTCTACCATCACAATGTCACATGAATCAACTTTTCCTTTCATTTAACCACATATCAAACGCACTCACAAGCAAGTTATCATCACAAGGGCTTTTCAAGGCTTGTATTGAGGCCGGGCTAAGAAGAAAATTAGTTTTTCTAGACAACAAAATCCTTGAGTTAAGAAAGTGCATAATTCATTTATTCACATTAACAATCAACTCTCTTTTTTCTTTTACGTGAGAAACCAAATCTTCAACTTATTCCCAACGTTTCTTTCATTGAGCTTAACCTTTATTTTCTTCTCTTTTCTTTTTCTTTTGCTCTTTCTTTTGCCCAATGCTCTTTAATGAATTTCACAAATTTCTTTTTGGTTTCTCACCACCCCAAACTTGAACCATTCTCCATGCATCATAGAACAATAGAGCAAACACAAGAATATTACTCATCACAAACAATAGTTTATCACATCATATCAAACCATTGTAGCACAATTCATTAAACCAAGTACATAAAAAGGCTAACATAAAAACAAAATTCAAATAAGCATAAAAACAAAGCAAAAACATAAAAATCTTGATCCAGCATCATCCATCAGTAGTTGCTTTCATCTGAATCTTCCTGCATCCATCATTAGATGCAAATCCTTCAAATTAGCATCCATCAGTAGATGCTCTCGGTAACATCCATCAGTAGATGTTTAGTAGCATACCATTCATCAGTAGCGGCTGTTATTCCTGTAATGCAAAAATCAAATCCAAACCACACAAATTAAAAAGAAACATCAGAAATTGGGTTGCCTCTCAATAAGCGCTTGTTTAACATCACGAGCCTGAAACCATTAAGCACAATCTGCATCTATGATGTTGGTGTTACAAGGGGCCGACGTCGATAATCGTATATAGACATCTGATCCCGCCATCCCGACGTTTATATGGCGGAAAAAATGACTTTTCATCTACTTGTCAAGCATATAGACGTCTATTAGGAGGGCCCCGACGTCTATAATATTAAAAAATGATAAATACAAAGATGCAAGAATTATTGACAATATGGACATGTCCTCCTATGATGACCTTCGATACGATAGTAAGAACAATTTTTAGGCTTATCCATGATCGACTTATCCATCTTATTATGGATTAATAGTTGATCTTCCTTGTGCCTTACGTTGATTTGGTACAAAGTTTGGACTAGTATATGTAGACGAATAATCTTCATTCTCGATGGGTGAAATTGTACTTCATATGCCTTGTAAATATTGTAAAGAGTGTAAACTAGATCAAGATATTGCATTAGTGGTATATGTGAATATGTACAAATGACAATCACATGATGACACGGGAGACAAATAACTTGGAAGGGACAATAATCACACCACCATTCATTTAGCCTGATGTTATACAAAATTAGATATTGGTGATATTGATGGGTTGAAATTATGGGTATGAAATTTAAGTACAAGACATTATAAGTCAAAGATAAAATTGTTAAATTAGTCCAAATCATAAGATTTGATCCTAGCCCACATGAGTTTGGTCAATAAAGACAAAAAATATCACTTATTAAATAAGTCTATAAAATCAAATGTTCAGAAAATCCTATGTTAGCTCATAAATAGTCTTTTTTATCATGAAAAAATATAATAATAAATCATAAATATGAAAATAATACAATCTAACTTGAAATTTTATATTTAAATAAATGAATATCAATAACTAAATGAATATCCATCGTGCACACGTATCAATACTAAAAAAAATTTTAAAAATGTCAAACCCTTCATATGTGTAATGCATAAGCATAACCATCCATCAAATTAACTAAATTATCGAAAAGAAGAAAAGAGGTGAAAACCACAATTTACAAAGAACTGTGAACTTGTGCCACTTTACTTGCAGTCAAAAGCAGGAAATTGCGACTGTGTAACTTAATACTAGAGCTTTTTAGTATGTTTGGTTTGATTTTGAATGTTTTAATATTATGCTCACACTTTTAAGTTATTTGTGTTAAATAAAATGTGTATACTAAGTTTAACTGCTAAGTTGTTGTGGAAACTTCCAGTTCAATTTGTATATAGTATTATAATGTTTGAAATCTTAGATTTATGTTTCAATTTAAATGCAGATCATATTTGCAATGATAAATTAAAGCAATTTTAATTTGAATCAGTTCGTGATGTGTACATGCAAACACAAACATAACCAACCACAATATCATGGGGCCAAGGGGTTTAATCAACTTTAGTTCTATCCCAACTCACTTCACGAGGATTTAAGATTCTGAGGCATTAGAAAAGTTCCTTAGGCTGTGTTCGCATGAACCGAATTTACTGTTCATGCGAATTACAGAGCGAAGAATTAAAGGTTACGTCGTGTTCGTATGAGAAGATTAGCGAGGAAAAGCGCAGACGGGTTTGCGGGATTCATCCAGTTTTCATCACCCGCAAATGTGAGAAGATTTGCACTGATTTTAAGTGAAATGTCGAATATGTCCCGGGCTTTATATTAAATTCCACGTACGTAAATGGTATCCAGATAGCACAGTGCACTGAATAACCGATTACATAAAGGGTAACCGATTACATGGTGAAGGGTACATATCAATAACCGATTCCCAAAGCTCAGAAAAAAGTTAAAACATGCATTGTGGTTTCACGAGAAAGAAGCAATGCACAGAGTAAAGTGGATGTAGCTTGGTGAAAGAACAAGCTTGGTGAAAGAAGAACAGGGTCAGCAACACGCGTACTCGGTTACAAGATAGCGTAACCGGTTACGGTTGGCGTAACCGATTACAGCAGCCATAACCGGTTACAAGGTGATTCAGGTTTTTCGAAGAAACCCGTATTCGGTTACAAAGGCTTGTAGCCGGTTACAGTTTTCCAGAACGTGTTACAGACCGGCTCCGCTTGCAGGCGTGGTGTGCATGAGTTGGTCCCTTTTGGCAGGTTTTGATGTGTGAGTTGGTTACACATTCATTCGTGCATGGCTTCCTCCGTCGTTGGTTAGGTCCAGGGTGTTAAGGTTGATGCATGGAGGTGGTGGCACCGTTGGGGTTGTAGAGAAGACAGCACATGATGGAGGGTGGTTTGGTAACACTACCCTTGGAGGCAGAGACTGAGTTACGGATGACATGAAGAAGGGGATGCGTGAGGGGAGGGACATGTGTTCCATTGAGAAGAAGATGTTGATGGGTATGGAGTTGGAGAGGAGGAGGAGTACGGTGGTGTGGAGGTTTTAAAAAACTGTTTTTTAACGTGTTAAAGCAGGCAGAGTTGGGGTTCAAGGATTTTGTTTATTTCTGAAGCAACATGCTAACCATGTCTTGCAGGTTTCTGTTTTGGACTGAGAGGTGCATTGGTAAGGTGGTGGTAAGCTTTCCTCTCTAATCATAGTTGTTTGCAATCAGATTGGAAATTTTCCGATCTTTGTTACATCTTCAGCTGTTCATTTCTTTTCTTCTGTTCTTTAATACATACGTAATAATAATGCTTAAATTGCTTTCATTATTTCATTCATCAGTAGTAATTATTTTGCAGATGCATATTAGATGCATATTACTGTTATATCATTATTCTTTTAGTATACAATTTTGGCTTTAAAATAATACGAGGCTTGTTAATATTTTAAAGCAAAGTATTATATGGTTGTTTTTTACGCTGTTAACAACAATTTTTATGTGCAAATCTTCTAAATTAATGTGCCATTGTGATATTATAACTTAGTACTTAATTGTGGTTGTTTGATTAATGTTAATCATTCTCACATGCGTGACAAATAAATTGATATCACTTCGTACTTAATAATGTTACAATTTAATTTTACAATTTAAAATACATTCATTTTACTACAATTTAATTTTTATAATTTTTAAAAGTTAATTTTTACAATTTTTCATAATTTTTTTTTCTCTTTTTAAACATTTATACAATTAAATATAACATTACAAAATAACATTTTATAATACTTTTATAAGTAGGGGCAATTTGGTAATCTTAATTTTCTACCAATTAAACAAATTTTTAAAATCTATCACATCAATCAAATCCTACACTAATTCTCACAAACTTTACTTCCAAATCCACTCTCAATTATCCTCAAATCCACTCAAAAAAACAACAAAAAAATTACCCTCAAATCCATTCAAATCATCTCCCCCAAATACCCCCAAAAAGAACACACCCTTAATGTGTGAGGTAAGAAAATGGGGCCTACCTAGCTCTAGAAGAGGTGAAGACCGACCTTGGGACTCAGAATTAAAATGATAGTCTAGAGATTATGGATTAAATAATAAAGAACAGACTTTAAAAAGGGTTATGCAGGAGAGATTAGGAATTGAATAATGCATGTCACGGAGAAGCTCAAAAGTTAGGCAAAACAAAAATAAATGTGCTATAGATGTTAATGAAGATATCATTCTTTGAATGCTATGTTCGATTGCGGTTAGTTAGAACAAAAAGTGAATAATATTATATTAACATTCAATTAATATTAACATTATTTAAATCTAAGTAAAAAATTTCAAAGTGATTGAAAATTTTGAAATAAATACCAGGTGTTTCAGTAGGGGTGTGGAGACCAAGATCCGAACCTAACAACTCTGCTCTGCTCCTTCTCTATGCTGCCTTCACTGTGTTGTCTTTCTCTCTCTCTTCTCTGATTCTCTGAGTAAGGTGGGCTGGGTACCTGCAAAGGCACTCCGACGCTCAAGTCAACAGGGGTGTTGTTAGAATAAGAAAATCTTTCTTAATTTTCTCTTAGGGGAAAAACGTACCTTTTTTCTCATGTGCTCTGTGTATTTAAAACAGTAAAATAAACCGTTACCTGATAATCCGGTCAATTATTGAAGTTGATTGTCTAGAAGTTGTAACTGCTAGATCGTGTGCTGATATTGAGTCAATTACTTCCGTGATTCGTGGCGTTGGTTAGCTAATTATGTGTAACCGCTTATCTGTAACCGCATTCGCTCTGTATGTCGATCGTCCTGTGTGTCGACATGAGTAGGCGACTTGTCGTGCGTTGTGCGAACGTTACCTGTCGCGACATTACTGTTTGGTTGTCGAGGACCGAGTGGTCGACGACACCATGTGGTCATATGTCATTACAATTGTCGAGCATCTTGTGGTCGACAACACCGTATGGTCCTATAATATCACTAGATTGCACTGGTTGATCGTTGAAGGATTGAGTATCCTATAGTACATGCCCCCCAAGTCCGAGTAAGTGGGTGACAGAATTACGAAGGACTTTTGAGTGTTATTGAAGGAAACGAGGTGACGTAGAGATAATGAGGAGACGTGGAGAAAACAAAGAGTCGTTGAGGAAACGAGGAGGCGTAGGTGACAGCTGTGCGCGGCGTTACGAATTTTAGGGTTTTCCCGCTCTCTTAGGGAAGTGATGGGACACGAATTAGTAGCCGTTAGATTAAAAAGAATCCTACGGCGCCTGACGATTAAACGGTTTGGCTTCTTCAACACGATTCAGAAGAGGGTTAGTCACTTTTGCAGAAGAACAGACATTGAGAGTGTACACTGCGAGCGAGATTGTTTCTTCTTTAGTCTCATTGCCTTCGCTACTACGAGAATCAACCAGGTAACCCTAAAATCTCTTTCGTCTTAGTGTACTTACTGTTGATCATGGGAGGAAGGGGGCAGGACACCGGTAGCGATATGCCGGGGCCGTCATCTACAGTGGAATGCCCCGAGGTTACCACTATACCGTATGGGGAGATGGCATTTGTATATGGAAATGTATGTGGCGAGGGTCCAGGGGGACGCATAATATCTCCGATTAGCGGAGATGAGTACGCCTGGGCGGCGCGTGAGGTAAAGGAACTGAGAAGTCAATTTAGGAGTAGGGCTGTAATTGCGGATTGGATTGAGAATAGTTGTGTGTTAAGGACCCTAGGGTATCAAACCTGTGTGAAGTTGGTAGCGTGCCGGGATGATGAGAGGGTCTGTTATGGGAGGGAGAATGCTTCCGATGAATTCTTTTACTGTTATGCTGCGTTATTCTATGATTTGTATGTGAGGTTGCCGTTCACCACTTTTCAAATGGATGTTTTGCGAACTTTGAACGTTGCACCGAGCCAGTTGCATCCCAATAGTTGAGGTATGTACAGGCTTTCGGGGTGTTGTGTGGGGCGCTAGGAATTAGGCCCACTGTAGGTTTGTTTTTGTATTTCTTTAGATGTCGTCCGCTTGCGACGAAGGGGTGGGTGTCACTGATTTCAGAACCGGGTAACGCGCTGCTAGAGCTTTACCTGCAGTCGTATAGAGGGTTTAAGGATAATTTTTTTAAGGTGTCGGTCACCGATGTTGGTCGAAGGTTCTTTTTCGACGGTGAGGGGAATCCCAGATTTCCCTTATATTGGACGCAGGATCCTCTGAGATTTACTTCGTGGTCTGAAGATAAGATGACGATTGAAGAGTTGGAGGCTTTGAGTGTGTTGACCTCGTTGCCGCGCCCCTTCTCTTCTCGTCAGATTATAGATTGCCTCGAGTTCGATGACGCCGGGGCGAGGGTGTTTGGTATGTGTCTTTGCTTATCATTTGTGTAAATTGCTTTGTTGTTGCTAATCATTTTGGATGGATTTTGGTGTTTCAGAGATAATGGGGAGAAAAGGAAGTGGTCGCAACTGGTTTCAGGCCATTGACAACGAGAGGGTGGAAGGCAATCGCCCGGGGTCGTCCATTGGGCAACAACGCCCCCAGGCGCCACCAGCTGGTCCACCGCCAGTCGTAGTGGCGTCGGCTGAGGAGACGACAGTAGCTGAGGTGCCCCTCGTGCGAAAAAGGAAAGCGAAGACGGTCGACACCGGCCGTGAAGCATCCAAGAAGAGGAAGGAGGTTGTTGAAGAAACCGAGCGTTCCATCCCGCTCGGCGTATGGGATCCTGCCTTCACCTTGGGTCATAAGGTGGATCTGAATATGGATAACGCTGAGAAGAAGGTTATCGAAAACATGAGTGAGCAAGAGATTGCTGACAGCTTGTTGGAGATGACCACACGATCACAGGCGATGGCTTGGCATCTGGCTTATGCCTCGGATAGAGGTCTGATGCGGGTTGAGTTAGAGAAGGTGCGTGCTCAACTGAAGGAACTTGCCGAGACCCATGCTAGTTGTGAGGCCAGACAGAAGCACGCAGAACAACTCCTGAAAGAGGATGAGATATTGCTGAATAAAACTCGGGAGTCTGGTTTGGCCCTCCAACAAGAACGCGATCAGATGGCGAGGGATCTGGATCAAGCGAAGAGGTCCATGGTAATAGTGGCCCGGGAGAGGAACGCGTTGAAGGCAGAAGCCACCGCAAGAAATGAGTTGGTCGAGGAGCTAAAGGATGCGATCATGCTCGAACATGCCAAGGGTTTCAGGAAGGGTGTGAGGCAAGTCGAGCACTTGCTCCAGGTATCAACCAAGGGAGTGGAATTTGACATCCGGAAGGATGTTCATGAGGGTCAACTGAAACCCTTGAATGAAATTCCTGAAGACGCTGTCCTGGAGGGTGAAGAGGACGAAGAGGTGGTCGCCAACAACGAGCCTGAGGGAGCAATGGAAGTGGACGAGCCCGCGACGGAGACTGCTGGAGCTGTTGATGGCGACATACCTAACATTGTAATAGATTAGGATTTAGTATGGACCTGTACATACATACTTGAGTATTTGGTTGATGATTGTGAATATTAAACTTGGATAATTTACGAATGTTTGACGTTGAAATAGGGTGCGTCGCGCGGCTCGCATGTTTGGCGATTTTGCGGTTTGTTTAACTTAGCTGATTCTGCAACTTATTTGCTGTAGTGATCGCTAAGTGTGAGTGTCGAGTGTATTGATAACGCGTCGTGTGACAGTCGAGAGCGATGGTCGAGTGAGGAAAATACTGGGTGTTCAAGGGTGAACATCTACCAATGGGAGTGTATCCCAAGCGTATTGGGTGTTCAAGGGTGAACATCGACCAATGGGAGTGTATCCCGAACAGACTGGGTGTTCAAGGGTGAACATCTACCAGTGAGTTTGCTCTTAACCTCTTTGTGTGTGGAAGTGTCTGGGACGACAACCCTGGGACTCGACATTAGAACAGTGATAAATGACTCTAAGCAATAATCATGATGAAATGTAATCTTTATTTGATAACGGAATTTGATAGTGTTGTAAAAAGAATCAACAAGAAATGGACGTTAACTAAAGTAGTATTTAAGGTGAGTGGCGTTCCAGGTGTTGGGAACTGGTTGTCCATCAAGAAGCTGGAGGCGATATGCGCCGTTTGACATGTCCTCGGCAACCCGAAAGGGTCCTTCCCAGTTAGCTGCAAGCTTGCCGTGGGTTCGATTCTTCCTAGCCTCTCCCCGCTTTCACCACACCAGATCTCCACTTTTGAAGGCTCTGGGCTTGACCTTGGTATTGTATCTTCGGGATATCAGTCGCTTCTGGGCCTCTGCGCGGATGGTGGCGATCTCTCGATGTTCGGGAAGGATGTCGAGATTTGTCCGCAACTGTTCTTCATTAAGTGACATATCAGTAATATGATGCCTCAATGAGGGCTCGCCTACCTCGATTGGGAGCATGGCATTAGTGCCGTATGTTAAGTTAAAAGGCGTGTCCCCTGTAGATCCATGGGGAGTGCATCTGTATGCCCACAGAACCTCTGGTAGCTCTTCTACCCATAAACCCTTAGCTTCGCCGAGTCGCTTCTTTAATTCTGTCAGAATGGCTTTGTTGGCAGCCTCGGCTTGGCCATTTGTTTGAGGGTGCTCGACTGACGAGGTGACATGTTTGATGCCCAGATTGCTAAGGAAATCTTCTAACTTGCGTTCGATGAATTGACGACCGTTGTCGGTGATGATCTTCTGAGGCAAACCAAACCGACAGATCAGGCGCCATATGAATTTCTGCACTCGTTGAGCATTGATGACGGACAATGGCTCAGCCTCTATCCATTTGGTGAAGTAGTCGACCGCTACGAGGAGGAACTTGTTCTGGGCTTTGGCGATCGGCAGAGGACCAACTATGTCGAGACCCCACTGAGCGAACGGCCAGGGAGAGACTATATTGTGTAAATCTTCGGGAGGTGCACGTATGTCGTGACCATGTGCCTGACAGGAGAGACACTTCTTGACGAAGACCTCACAATCGTGGTCGAGCGTGGGCCAGTAATACCCTGCACGGAGAACACGTGCTCTCAGAGTCCGCTTGCCAGAGTGAAATCCACATATCCCGGTATGCAATTCGCGTAGAACATAGTCTGCCTCCTCCTCTGATATACACTTCAACAGAGGAGTACTATGGCCACGACGGTATAGGTCGTCACCTATACATACAAAACGCGCAATACGTTTGGAATCCGTTGTAGTGATGTGATCGCCTTTGTCCTGTTTCTCCATAAGAGCTTTGACCTTCTGTTTCCAGTCGGTTACCGGTGTTGCCACATTGGTGACGAAAGCTTCCACTACAGGACGGTCGAGTGTCATCCTAATGATTGAGGATAACTGTGCTCGATCCTTAGAATGAGATAACCTGGACAAAAGATCAGCTCTTGCGTTTTGCTCCCTGGGTACATGGATGACATTAACCTCAACGAAATTTTGTAATAAGGTTTGAACCTTGTGGAAATAGCGTAATAGCTGATTATCCTTAACTTGATAGATTCCGTTGACATGGCTAACAACCAATTTCGAGTCCATCCGACATTCTACACAATCAACTGAGAGCTCTCTAGCCAGGGATAGGCCAGCGATCAAAGCTTCGTATTCGGCCTGGTTGTTACTAACTGGAAAGTTGAATATGATGGCTTGTTCTATAACTAAACCGTCAGGTCCTTCTAGGACGACCCCGGCTCCTCCTCCCCTTTTGTCGGAGGATCCATCGACACTGAGTAGCCACCTTGTCGCTGAGTCCTCTGGGGTAGGTACTAACTCAGCTGCGAAATCTGCCAAATGTTGGCCCTTGATAGACCCGCGCGGCTCGTAACGGAGGCCGAACTCTGATAGTTCTACGGACCAAGCAACCATTCGCCCTGCCAGGTCTGGCTTGCGGAGAATTTTGGCGATGGGGTGATCCGTGCGGACTATCACCTGATGGCTCTAGAAGTATGGTCGAAGTCGACGAGAGGCCGTGAGTAGTGCCAAGGCGAACTTCTCTATTCGAGAATATCGCTCCTCAGCCCCTTGCAATTTGCGACTGATGAAGTAAATGAGCTTAAGGGAGGGCGCTTCCCTTATCAAGGCGGCACTAACTGCATGCTGGGAAGCTGAAATGTACAACTGCAAGTCGGAGCCATCGTCTGGTGGAGCCATAATTGGAGGACTGGTTAGGATGTGTTTGACAGTGTTGAATGCTATCTCACAATCATCGTCCCAGTGTTGAGTGGAGCCCTTTTTCAAATTCTTCAGGATAGGCTTGATGTGCTCAGCCAGCTTTGGAATAAACCTGGACAGGGCGGTGAGGCGACCCACTAGACGTTGTACCTCTCTCAGGGTCTTTGGAGCAGTCATGTCGAGTACCGCCTTGCATTTGTCGGGGTTGGCTTCAATACCTCGACGCGTGAGCATGAAGCCTAAGAACTTGCCGGCGGGGACACCGAAAGTACACTTGGAGGGATTAAGGCGCATGTTATACCGTCGAAGTTGGGCGAAAACCTCCTTCAAATCCTGCAGGTGTTGTTCGACAGAATTGCTGCGAATAACCATGTCATCGACATACACATCCATGCATCGTCCAATCTAGTCATGGAAGACTTTATCCATAAGGCGCTGATAAGTAGCCCCGGCATTCTTCAATCCAAACGGCATTACTTCATAACAGTAATTAGCACGTTCAGTAATGAAGGCTGTCTTGCTTTGATCGGGCTCGTACATTGGAATCTGGTTGTAACCCGAGTAGGCGTCGAGGAAGCTTAGTATGACATGACCTGAAGCTCCATCCACCAGACGATCGATGCTGGGTAAGGGATACGAGTCTTTAGGACATGCCTTATTGAGATCAGTGAAGTCGACACACATTCTCCATTGGCCGTTCGATTTTTTGACCATAACTACGTTCGACAGCCACGTAGTATACGTTAACTCCCTGATGAACTTGGCGTTCATCAACTTTTCGACCTCCATTTGAACGGCTCGGCGCTTTTCTTCTCCGAACCTTCGTTTCTTCTGGGCTACCGGTCTTGCCTCCCGGAAGATGGATAATTTGTGAGCCATAACCCCTGGATGGATTCCTGGCATGTCAGCGGCTGTCCATGCAAATAAGTCTGCATTATTTCGCAGTATACGACCTAGGTCGTGCTCTTCGTTCAAGGCGAGGTCCCCACCAATGCTGGTGGTTCTAGACGCGTCATTCGTCAGGGATAGGAGCTTGACCTCGCCTTGCGGATGAAGACGTTCGTCAACATTGGTCCGTGGGTCTAAGTCGACTGCTGCTGCCTCGACTCCCTTTGCCCTTTTAGTTGGAATGAAGGGGGTGACTTTTAGCCCGGCGACATAACACTGTCGGGTTGTTCGTTGGTCGGCCCTCACGGTACAAATAGTACCATGATCTGTCGGGAACTTCATGGCGAGGTGAGGAGTAGACACGATTGCCCCGAACGCATTCAGGCAAGGTCGTCCTAGCAGGGCATTGTATGACGTGTTGGCCTCGACCAACAAAAATCTAACTCGACGCTCAGGTGATTCACGACTTGTTCCGAGCCGAGTTCGCAGGTCAAGGTATCCCCTGGTGTCTACTCGTTCTCCTGAGAATCCGACAATTTGCTCATTAAACGGGGCGATGAGATCCTCAGATAGGTCCATTCTCTGAAAGGTGGACCAATATAAAATATTGACCGAACTTCCTTGATCGACGAGGACCTTGCTGACATCATACCGAGCTATATTAGCCGTGATGACCATAGGGTCGTCATGATCAGGGTCGGGTGCATGGAAGTCTGCGTTCGTGAACGTAATGTCGGGGATTGACCGAGGTTGGCGCTCGACCATATGAACCGATTTCAACTGTCTCAAATGTCGCTTCCTCGCCGAAGCCGACACGCCTCCCCCAGCGAAACCACCAGATATGGTGTCGATGCGGCCTCGAACTGAGCGTTCTCTCTCTATGCGTCGAGGCGGACTGCGCGACCGCCTGCGGTGTCGATCATCTCTAGGGGGTGATCGCTGGGGACTTCGCCTAGGAGGATCTCTTCGGCGAGGAGTTGTTGCTCTAGTGGAAACTCTATCCTTGATGTAATTCTGGAGATAACCTGCACGAATGAGTCGTTCTAACTCGTCTTTTACCATGTTGCACTCTTCCGTGTCGTGCCCATGGTTCAAGTGGAACCGGCAGGTTTTGCTATTGTCCGCGTTCTTTGGGGTGGCCTTTCGCTGCACGGTGCGAAGTTCGGCGTGTAAGGCCTCTTCCAGTACCCTCGCCCTTGGTGCGTTGAGCGTCGTGTAGCGATCATATTTAGATGTCCACCCTGACTCCTTCCGAGGTGCTCGGTCTGGCCTGTAGTCGTTGGGGGGTCGTTTCGTTGGTTTTCTTGTCTCCTGGTTGGGGACATCTTGGTGGTGCTTCTTTCTGGAATTACGGTGGTCTTCGATGCGGATGAATTTTGCCATAGTGGATTGCAATTCTTCCATGGATGCTGGAGGGTCAGCATATAATTGTTCTAAGACTTAAAATTCTGCCTGGTATGTGATAACAGTTGAAAAACTGTTATTTTCATACTTAAAATTGATATTAAAAGCAACCTTTAGACTTAAAAACTAGCTTGAAATCATGATTTTATCTATATTTTCAGAAATAAGAGAGCTGGACAGGTTTATGCTTGATTTAAGTGTTTTTGTGCAGGTTTTAAGGTGAATTTGGTGAAAGAAGTGAAGAAGGAGAGAGATGACATTAGAAAAGACAAGAAAAAGTGCAAAAGGAGAAGCCGAAGGCACCGCTCAGCGGCATTTTACCGCTGAGCGGCACTCAGGAGGTCACGGGAGGTCCGCTGAGGGGCAAACTGGCCGCTGAGGGGAAGAAAAGGGAAGCGTAGTCACCGCTGAGCGGTATTTACCGCTGAGCGCCAGTCTTAATAATGGGCTTGGACTCGTTTTCTGGCACTTTTATGGGCTTGGGCTTAGATCTTTTGTAATTCTAAAATAGTATATAAGGACTTGCACGTCCTAGAATTAGTATCTTTGGCAGAAACGAGGCAAACACTCTCTCTTCTCACCCCTTTGAAGGAGGATCTTGGATGCTCAGGCTACCTCTTCACCTTTATTGGGTTTATTCTTTCATTCTTTCATTGTTATTCATCTAGGTTCACCATGAATATGGTGAACTAAACCTTGTATGTTTGTTGGGGAATCAATGTAATCTCTTGAAGCTCTCATATATGGATTTGTTGAGTACATCTTTTAAGTAAGACATATGCTTTCTTTCATCATTAGTTAGGGTTTTTCCTCTTTGCTCAATGCTTGCATTGTTTAACTCATTCTAATGCATGATTATTGGTTTTGTCGATACGGACACGTACGGGGAAGTCTAGATCCGGGGAATTTCTCCCAATATTTTACTGACAATATTATATTGGTTGCCTTTAAGCTCCTACAGTCATGAACTAATCATTAGGAATGCTAGGAATTGTATGAACTATTTGATTAGGGAGAAGCCATTTAGAATGGTACATTAGAGAGTGGCATTAACAATGATGATTTGAATGTTGAATTCCTAAAATATATGAGAGTGGATGAGATGAAATTGACCCTCAACAACATATTCATTCATATTTCCATTGAAAGTGTTTATCTTTAGTCTTTGTCATTGATCAAATTCATGCATACATGTTTATTTTCTGTCTTGCATTTTAAACTTTAAATATTTCGTTTGTAAGTCCTAGCTAATCAACAAATCACATAACTAAACTAGGCCGTGAGTCCTTTGGGAAGAACGATACTTGGTCTTACCAAGTTTTATTACTTGAACGATTCGGTCATACTTGCCGATTGTGAAACAAGTTTGTGACATCATATTTTGGTGCTTACAAATTTGTCCATCAAGTTTTTGGCGCCGTTGCCGGGGACTCTGGTTTAACTGGTTAATTTTTGTGATTATTGATTATCTTTGACTTATTTTTTTTATTTTTAATTTAAATTTCGAATTTTTTATTTTTTTTTTTATTTTTTTTCTGTTTATATTTTACAGTTTGTATCTTATTTGATTTTATTTTATTTGATTAGATTAGATTTTATTTGATTTGACTAGATTAGATTTGATTTGATTTTATTTTATTTGATTAGATTAGATTTTATTTTATTTTATTTTATTTGATTAGATTAGATTAGATTTTATTTTATTTGATTTGATTAGATTAGATTAGATTTGATTTTATTTTGTTAGGTTAGCTTTTATTAGATTTTATTTTATCTTTTTATCTTTTTAGATTAGGTTAGATTTTATTTTTTATCTTTTTAGATTAGATTAGATTAGATTTGATTTTATTTTGTTAGGTTAGATTTTATTAGATTTTATTTTATCTTTATCTTTTAGATTAGGTTAGATTTTATTTTATCTTTTTAGATTAGATTTTATTTTATTTTATCTTCTATCTTCTAAATCTTTTATCTTCTTATCTTCTGAATCTTTTATCTTTTTATCTTCTGAATATATATCTTCTTCTATATCTTTTTGTGCTAACAAATATATTCTAGAGTTTTGTGCCTAATGTTTGCAGGATGCAATTCGGTCAAGAATTTAACTATATGGGCACTCAATTCTTCCAAGGTCAACAAAGGAAAGCAAGAGATCTCATCTTTCAGGCAAGGCATGGAGGAATCATTAGGTCATGCATGGGACAGATATAAAAGCCTATTAAGAAAGAATCCCACGCATGGATTTGACGAAGTGGAAGTAGTCGTAATCTTCCTTGAAGGTCTTGGTTCACAAACCAAGATGATGCTTGATGCCTCAGCAGGAGGAAATATCAAATGGAAGACTCGAGAGGAAGCCACAGAAATAATTGAAAGCATGACTACTAATGACAATAAGTGGAACAGTGAAAGAGGAGCTCCTATTCAACAAAAAGGAGTTCTGCAGATGCAATCCAATGATGCCTTGCTAGCTCAGAACAATATACTAACTCAACAATTGGAGAATCTCACAAAGATACTTGCACAACTACCCAAAGAATTGAAGACTGCTGCACAGGTACAATCCCAGTTGTGTGAATTATGTGGGGGTGATCATATCAATGGTCAATGTGCTTTTCCTGTGGAAGCCCAGCAGCAACCCACCTTATGGCAACAGATTTCTATGCTTAATGAAAGGTCCATGAGGTTGGAGGAAATTCTCAACAATTTCATACAGAAAACTGAGTCTTCCCAAAAGAGCACTGAAGCTGCTATCAAAAATTTGGAGATTCAGATGGGGCAGATCATCAAACAGATGGAAGAAAGGCCAAGTAGAAATTGTGGGGCTAATACTGAGGTTAACCCCAGGGGAGAGTGTCAAGAGCTAGTGAGTGTAAATGTTGAAAAAGTTGAGTTGGAAAAAGAAGAGAGAAAAGAGAGAGAAGAGAAAGAAGAAGAGAAAATTTGTGTGAAGATTGAGAAGGTGAGTAGAAAAAGAAAAGAAAAAAAGAAAGTGAGAGAAAAGAGAAAGAGGACGAGAGAAAAAAATAAAGAATCATATGAAAAACCTCGTCCCCATCCAAAGAAGTATCATAGGAAGAAGGAATTTGAGCGCTTTATGGAAATATTCAAGAAATTGGAGATTAAATTTCCTATGATTGAGACACTGCAACAGGTTCCTGGTTTGATCAAATTTCTGAAGAAGTTCAGTAGAAAGAAGAAAAAGAAGAAGGAACTTGAGCTTTACTGGGTCAAGCTAATGACGTTAAAAGAGCGCTTGCTGGGAGGCAACCCAGTGGATTTAAAAACTTTTGATTTTGATTTTGATTTTGTAACTTTTAATCTGTGGACATTATTTTGTAAATATTTTGTTGGATACAGCATCTACTGAAGGATGCTAGGTGGTTAAGTATCTACTGAAGGATACTAAGTTTGTAACACCTACTGATGGGTGTTGGTGAGAAAATTTTGCACCTACTGATGGGTGCTGGTAAGTCTGTAACACCTACTGATGGGTGTTGGTGGATTTTGGGTCAGGCTCGTGACGTTAAACAAGCGCTACCTGGGAGGCAACCCAGTTGATTGATTGTTTTCTGTTTGTTTAGGGTTTGCATAAGCATTTTTAACATTGAATTGCAGGGAACCAGTGAGAGGTATGTCTAAGAGGCACGTAGGTCAAGAAAAGAAGGAGAGGAGCACTTCACGAAAGTGCCGCTGAGCGGCAATTACCGCTGAGCGGTACTCTCCCTGATGGGCTTTAGTTCCCCTTAGCGGGACCCGAGCCCATTAGGGTATTTTTATACCCTAAGCTACACATAAACTTCTATTTTCAGGCTCTTCTCTGCACACACACTCCTACATACCTTTTCCAAGGTTCTCCACATCTTTTCCCTCTTCCCTCTTGAGAAAATCTCCCTTCCACTCACGTTCTCACTAGTTTTCCATCTAAGTTTGGGGTTGGGAGAGAGCATCATTGAAGGGGTTGATTTCTTCATTGTGGTTTACTAATGCTTAACAATGTATCTTTTGGTTTGGTGAATTAAGTTTGATGCAGGGATGGCCTCCTCATCATGCTAAAAGAATCAAGACTATAAGATTCAAGAAGAAGGAGAGGAAGAAGATACAGAGGACAGCTCAGACTGATGAGGAGCTGAGATAGCATTTACTGATGAATGCTATCATATGATTATGCTTTTGTGGTTTAAGTTTTCTGAACTTATTTGTTTTTGTTCTTAGATTAGGGTTTGATGTACTCTATTGAACACCTGGTTTGTTATGATGGTTTGCTATTAACTGTGATTGTGTGATAAGTAATGCTTGATGATGCTTATTGATTGATTGATGTTGAGATGATGTGCATATTAAAATGCTTATACAGGTGATTCACAAGCTTTGTGAACAAATGCATGGTATCATGATTGTGATTGTGAAAATTAAGCAGGATGTGTATGTCAAATGTGAATGAGCTTATATGTGAGGTTTTGAGCTCCAGAGTTGTTATTGTTGAATGCTACATGTCAAATGTGAATGAGCTTATATGTGAGGTTTTGAGCTCCAGAGTTGTTATTGTTGAATGCTACATGTCAAATGTGAATGAGCTTATATGTGAGGTTTTGAGCTCCAGAGTTGTTATTGTTGAATGCTATTACTTTGGAAGCTTGAATGACTTTGCCCAGGTTTTCTATGATTGAATCAATTGCTTGTTTTGCATCATATGATCAAGGCCATTTGTTGGAACCCTTTTTATTGGCCAAATTCATAAAGTTAGCCTACTAAAAGAGAACACGTTGTGTTCTATCCTTTGAACCCTTAGCCTTGAACATACACTGAAAACCCTTGATTGAAAATCTTTACCTTGAGTTAAGTAGAAGATATTGTGTGGTATTGACAAATGTTCAAGTTTGGGGTTGTTAGGAAAACATGAAAAAGGAAACGCATTGAGCTAAGAGCTAAAAAGTAAGAATATGCAAAGAAAAAGAAAAGAAAAGAAAACGAAGCAAAGCTCAATGCAAATGCAAAGGCAAAAGAAAGTTGGGAAAGAATAAGAAAAATTGTGTTGTTATGATTCTCTTAACTCAAGGATTTTGTGATCCAGAAAAACCAATTTTCTTGTTAGCCCAGCCACATTATAAGCCATTGAAAAGTCCTTGTGATGATGCATGCTTGTGAATGTTTTTGATTATGGTAAAATGGAAGGCAAAGTTGATTCATGTGACATTGTGATAGTGGAGTGAATGAGTGAAACACTTTACCTCTTATACACTTGTGTGTTAAGTGAAACACTTTACCTAGTGAGGAAATATTGCATAAGCACATGAACATCCATGCTTAATTGATTGATCATTCATGAAAAATAGCATTTGTTGGAACTTAAATGACTTTGTGAACACTAAAGCATGTGCACATCTTGAATAAACTCTTGGTCATAAGTTTGAGTGAGGTTATTACTCATCTTGAAAAAGAGAATTTTTGAATGAGTGAACCATCATATGAATTGGTTGGAGATGGAGTTACATTTTGTTTGCTTGAGGACAAGCAAAGTTCTAAGTTTGGGGTTGTGATAACAGTTGAAAAACTGTTATTTTCATACTTAAAATTGATATTAAAAGCAACCTTTAGACTTAAAAACTAGCTTGAAATCATGCTTTTATCTATATTTTCAGAAATAAGAGAGTTGGACAGGTTTATGCTTGATTTAAGTGTTTTTGAGCAGGTTTTAAGGTGAATTTGGTGAAAGAAGTGAAGAAGGAGAGAGATGACATTAGAAAAGACAAGAAAAAGTGCAAAAGGAGAAGCCGAAGGCACCGCTTAGCGGCATTTTACCGCTGAGCGGCACTCAGGAGGTCACGGGAGGTCCGCTGAGGGGCAAACTGGCCGCTGAGGGGAAGAAAAGGGAAGCGTAGTCACCGCTGAGCGGTATTTACCGCTGAGCGCCAGTCTTAATAATGGGCTTGGACTCATTTTCTGGCACTTTTATGGGCTTGGGCTTAGATCTTTTGTAATTCTAAAATAGTATATAAGGACTTGCACGTCCTAGAATTAGTATCTTTGGCAGAAACGAGGCAAACACTCTCTCTTCTCACCCCTTTGAAGGAGGATCTTGGATGCTCAGGCTACCTCTTCACCTTTATTGGGTTTATTCTTTCATTCTTTCATTGTTATTCATCTAGGTTCACCATGAATATGGTGAACTAAACCTTGTATGTTTGTTGGGGAATCAATGTAATCTCTTGAAGCTCTCATATATGGATTTGTTTAGTACATCTTTTAAGTAAGACATATGCTTTCTTTCATCATTAGTTAGGGTTTTTCCTCTTTGCTCAATGCTTGCATTGTTTAACTCATTCTAATGCATGATTATTGGTTTTGTCGATACGGACACGTACGGGGAAGTCTAGATCCGGGGAATTTCTCCCAATATTTTACTGACAATATTATATTGGTTGCCTTTAAGCTCCTGCAGTCATGAACTAATCATTAGGAATGCTAGGAATTGTATGAACTATTTGATTAGGGAGAAGCCATTTAGAATGGTACATTAGAGAGTGGCATTAACAATGATGATTTGAATGTTGAATTCCTAAAATATATGAGAGTGGATGAGATGAAATTGACCCCCAACAACATATTCATTCATATTTCCATTGAAAGTGTTTATCTTTAGTCTTTGCCATTGATCAAATTCATGCATACATGTTTATTTTCTGTCTTGCATTTTAAACTTTAAATATTTCGTTTGTAAGTCCTAGCTAATCAACAAATCACATAACTAAACTAGGCCGTGAGTCCTTTGGGAAGAACGATACTTGGTCTTACCAAGTTTTATTACTTGAACGATTCGGTCATACTTGCCGATTGTGAAACAAGTTTGTGACATCATATTTTGGTGCTTACAAATTTGTCCATCAGTATGGACAAGCTCAGTAGCAGTCATTGCCGGTTTTTTATTGGCTGCGTACTGCTTTCGGAATAAAGATTCGACGGTTGCGAAACAATCTACGGAATTTCGAGGAAGTTTATGGAACCATTCCAGAGCTTCACCTTTAAGGGGAAAAGAAAAAGCTCTGCATATTACCGGATCGCTGTCAGTATAGAATGCCATGGCATCTATAAAATTACGTAGATGGTCATCAGGATCCTCAGAACCATTGTAGCGTTCCAGGGTTGGGGGAGGCTTGTCTGGCATGTTTGCTTGCATGATGGCCTCTGTGAATGGAAGCAGGTTAGTGAGGCGTATAGGAGTAGGCCCCTTCCTTCCTCCACCAGCACGATCGGAAGCTCCCCCATGATGGCTTACGTCATTATCTTCCTGTCTGTTTGAGGCAGATAGCTCTGGTGGTGGAATCTGGGCTCTTAGCGCCGCCATCTCCTCTGCATGCTTACGTTGAATCTCCTGCATGGTTTGTGCCTGTGCTTCGATCTGTTCTTGCAGTTGCCTGATCAAATCGTGCGTGTTAGAGTCTTCCATTGCTCCGGTGGTCTTTGTTGGGATAGTAAATCTCGGGCCCCACGGTGGGCGCCAAAATGTTTCAGTAGGGGTGTGGAGACCAAGATCCGAACCTAACAACTCTGCTCTGCTCCTTCTCTATGTTGCCTTCACTGTGTTGTCTTTCTCTCTCTCTTCTCTGATTCTCTGAGTAAGGTGGGCTGGGTACCTACAAAGGCACTCCGACGCTCAAGTCAACAGGGGTGTTGTTAGAATAAGAAAATCTTTCTTAATTTTCTCTTAGGGGAAAAACGTACCTTTTTTCTCATGTGCTCTGTGTATTTAAAACAGTAAAATAAACTGTTACCTGACAATCCGGTCAGTTATTGAAGTTGACTGTCTAGAAGTTGTAATTGCTAGATCGTGTGCTGATATTGAGTCAATTACTTCCGTGATTCGTGGCGTTGGTTAGCTAATTATGTGTAACCGCTTATCTGTAACCGCATTCGCTCTGTATGTCGATCGTCCTGTGTGTCGACATGAGTAGGCGACTTGTCGTGCGTTGTGCGAACGTTACCTGTCGCGACATTACTGTTTGGTTGTCGAGGACCGAGTGGTCGACGACACCATGTGGTCGTATGTCATTACAATTGTCGAGCATCTTGTGGTCGACAACACCGTATGGTCCTATAATATCACTAGATTTCACTGGTTGATCGTTGAAGGATTGAGTATCCTTTAGTACACCAGGTTTAATTCGTCCCTATTTTTGCATATTCATATCAATTGGGTCCTTTTATTTATGAAAAATTAAATCAATAAAGTTCATGTCGTTAAATTCTATGGATGGTGTTAAAAGTGTTGTATGGTGGCTAGGTGAGATGGCATCTTATAAGCACACATTAATAGGTAGACTTAAATGATTTTGTAATTTAAAAAAAGTTTAAAAAAGTTCATGTCACATCACCACCCTGACACGTCATTATCACCATCTCTAGACAAATCCTAATTTCTCTCCAAGAAACCCTAGCCGCCACACCATCCAGTATCGTCGCCGCCATCCTCATCGGTAGTCGTCCTCTCCAACACATCACGCGCCACCACCAAAGCGTTTTCTCCCTTCTGTTGCACCTCCATCACCTTCGCATCTCATCAAACCTGTCAATCATTCCCATAAAACATAACCCAAAATCCAAATCGTGAAGCCCTCCATTGAGGCAAGCTCTACACTATAGCACCACCACCATGGAAATCACAAGCCATCACCATTTGGCCTTCGTTCTCGCGCCACCACTCAACGCGATCCCTTGCTATGTCGCGACCACCAATCTTCACCATTTTCACCCTTGCACCAGCCAAATCGTCGTCGCATCAACAACATTATCGTCCAATCTCCACCACAAAAATCGTCCACCATACGTCACTGTTACAGATCGTGAATCACCACTTTTCTCCACCACTAATTGCACCGCTGCTTGCCTTCACCTGCAAGCAAACGAGAAGCCAAGTTCAAGTGTCGTCGCATAGCACCATGGAGACCTAGGGTTTCTTGCGTTCTCGTTGCATACCTTATTTTAAACTTTTTTTTAAATAAAAAAATCATTTAAGTCCACTTATTAACGTTTTTCGTGCCACATGTTTATGAGATGCCACCTCACATATTCATTAGACAACACTTTTAACAACGTTCACATAATTTAACGACAGAAACTTTATTGAGTCAATTTTTCATAAATAGGGATTCAGTTGAGAGCTTTCAAAATATGAAGACCCAATTGATTCAATATGCAAAAATAAAGATCTCCGAAGTGTTTAAATTTTAAAATAAGTAATATTTTCTTAATTTAAAAACAATAAACAAATTAATATATAGAATTAAAATTGATATGCTTAATTTCTGCATGTTTAGGTTGTTGAAGAAATATTAATTTTAGATTTAACTTATTTTATTTTCGTAATGTGATATATATTTAATTATAGCATCTTTACTTATGAAAAAAAAGTTTAATTATATATATTTTTATACTATTTTCATTACAAAAGTATAATAAAGCTCACATCACCCTTTTTCACTCTATGGTCATATTGCTAGATATGATTAGTTACATCCATTTAAAATCTTATAGGTTAAAAAATTGGAACTTTTATTACAATTTTATTTTAAAAGGTTTTTCAAAATATTGAAAAAAGTATATTTAAATTAATTTTAGTTTTAATTTTTAAGATATATGTAATTATTAAAAATATCTCAACATATGAAAATTAATATTTGAATACTATTATTTTGATATTAATACATTTTGACACTTTAAATTTATCATTTTACTCTTTAACTTTTTTTTTCTTTTTTAATAATCAAAATTCTCTAGTAACAAATGTCAAGTGGTGGGTAGTGTGAATAAAACATTTTCTTTACTATTTATAGATAAAAAATTAATGTATTGTATAAAAAGCTAAATAGAAAAAATATATTTTTAAATTGTATAAAACATTGAAGTTAAATATTGTCTCTCGAAAAGACAATGTGATGTGTTGACATCAGCATTCGAATTTAGTCATTAATACGACTAAACAAATGTTCAGATTTTGATTCAGGTATAAATAATAATAGATATAGAAAATTGCACATAATATTCATTATATATTATCATTGTCAACTTTATATATACATATGATTTTCTAATGCAGGTAAACTTATTTGTGAGTTGATAAATTTACTCAATTTTAGTAAATAAAAATTAAATTTTAAGTTTTAAGATAAAAGATATTTGAATAATTTTTATTCTCAAAACTAAAAAGAATAAGAACTTTGAAACTCTTACTTCTTAATTATTTTTCATTTCTTTGAACCCTTTCTTTTTCATCTTCTCTTTGTCAACCATATAATAACATCAATTCAAAAAATAAGAAACACTCACCTAACCCTAATTCACCTTCCTCACTTATTTAATTTGTTTCTCTCCAACCTTTCTCTCACTCACACAGTAACCCTTGATATCGCAATTTGTTGTTTTTGCTATGTTCGTTCATTTCTTTTCCACTTTAAATAACAAAATAATTGACGATGTTGATGTTGCTTTTTGAATGACGGGTTGTGTTATATCTTTTCCCTTCTCATTGTTATTAAATTTCATTTTTAAATTTTAGAATATTAGTAGTTTATCTCAGGGGAGATTTAATATTTTGACTATTAAGTTGTCCAAAAATATTTTCTAGAAGAGAAAAACCTTTATGTGGAAAGGGGATTCCAAAAAGGGTAAGTCATTGTGCGGAAAATGGATTTATGAAGTCAGCTCTTAAAAATAATTCTAAAAACATATTTTTCGGCTGAAAACAATAATTCAGAATATACTTTTCACCTTCCTGCATATAACCAATGTCAAAACACAACAAAAAATGAAGCTCTTGCTCATCGTACTAAATGATTTAACAGAAACAAATTATTGAAGAAAGATATTAATAAAGAAAATTGTTGCCTTATTCAGAAAATAGACCAGTGCTCTGTTCCCTTTTAAATGTTTCATATTGATAAACATATTTTCATTTCATTTTTGTAAAAGAATAAAAATATTATAACAAATTATATATCTTCTAGATTTGAGCATATTGCATAATATTAAGTAAGTTCTAAGAAGAATTGCATTGATATACCAACTAAATAAAAATCAACTAGAAATTTGTAAACTAGTCATAATGAACATGTTAGCCCTGAGTTGGACAAAAAAATTCCTTTCCAAAGTAAACCACTTCATGTAAGTTTATTCATTTATATGATTTTATCAAAATTGACATTAAGAAACTAAATGCTTTGCGACTATTATAGGTTGATGCTAACGTCTTTTCATGGGGAGTTTTTTGTTTTTTTTTTTAGTTTTGAAATTATTATAGACTTAATTTTTTACAAATTTAATAACAATAAGAAGGGAAAATATATAACACAACCCTTCAATAAAAAAATCAACATTAACATCACTTATTTTGTTATTAAAGTGGAAAACGAATGAACGAATAGAACAAGAACAACAAATTACGGTGTCGTAGGTTGCTGTGTGTGGGTGAGAGAGATGATAAAGATGAGAGATAAACAAATTAGATAAATGAGGAAGGTGGATTAGGGTTAGATGGGTGTTTCTAATTTTTTCAGTTGGAACTACTCTAAAGATGACAAGAGAAAGGTTGGAGTAAAAAAGGTGAAAGAGAAAGGTTTAGGTGAGATGAGACAGGCGAGCAAGGGTGTCAGGTTTCTTTTTTTGTTTTTTTAATTTTGAGAATAAAAATTATTCAGATATTTTTTACCTTAAAACTTAAAATCCATAATCTGAGAATATTTTTGTTTACTAAAACTTAATACACTTTACAAAAATGTACCAACTGATAAAAAAAAACTTATGTTAACAATATATATATATATATATATATATATATATATATATATATATATAATTCTGAACCATTGTTTAATTATATTAATGACTAAATTCAAATGTTGATGCGAACACTATCTTTCGGAAAGACAATGTTCAACTTTTTTTTTATTTAGTTTAAAAATACTATTTTCAGTTTAACTTTTTGTACAAAAAGTTTATTTTTATATTTATAAATAATAAGAAAAATGTTTTAGTGACACTATTCATCAATTAGACAATATGTTATTACAAAATTTTAATCATTAAAATAAGAAAAAGAAGTTAAAGAGTAAAATGATAAATTTAAAGTATATGTCAAAATGTAATAATATCAAAATAATAGTATCTAAATATTAGTTTTCGTACGTTGAAATATTCTTATTAGTTACATATATTCTAAAAATTTAAATTAAAAATAATTTAAATACATTTTTTTTCAAAATTTTGAAAACCTTTTTAAAATAAAATTGTGATAAAATTTTCAATTTTTTAACCCATAATATTTTAAATGCCGTAACTAATCTATCAATTTATTGTCTATTAATATTACGATAAAATGAAAAAGAATGATGTCAGCTTTACTCTATTTTTGCAAAGAAAATAGTATAAAAATAATATAATCAACCTTTTTTCATAAGTAAATGTTATAATTAAATGTACATCACATTACGAAAATAAGCTAAATATATATTTAATATTTGTTTAATAACCCTATATGGGTAGAAAGTAAGGAGATCAATTTTAATTTTATATATATATTTTTTGTTTTTAAATTAAGAAAATATCACTTATAAATGATTCATACTTATTTAAAAAAATTTAATCATTTTGAAAATTTCTATTTAGATTTAAATAATGTCAATTTTAATTGAATGCTAATATAATATTATTTACTTTTTTTTCTAGTTAACAGTTAAAATCCAACACTAGAATATTCAAAGAAGGATATCTTTTTTTCCCGATATCAGTAGCGCATTTATTCTTGTTCTCCCTAACTTTTGAGTTTCTACATGATCTTTATTGTTCAACCCCTAATTTCTTGGGGATAGTTTCTCTTCAAAGATCTGTTCTTTATTATTCAATTTATAATATCTAGAATTCTCATTTTAATTCTGAGTCCCTATGATATTAGGGGACTTTTCTACAACCCCTGGCCCTCCAAATTCCATGAAGTGGGTTTGGATACGTCTAAGGTTGGGTTAACGCCTTTGTCTCCCATAATACATATGAATGATAATTTATTATGTTTGTGTTTGCATATGAGAAACTAATTCAAATTAAAACTTGTTTAGTTTATATTTAGTTTATCATTGCATATATGATCTGCATTTAAATTGAAATATAAATTTGAGATGTCAAACATTATACCAAACATAATTAAAAAGTTTAATATCTGTTTTGGTCCCTCGTTAACGTCTTATGTTTTGTAAAAAATAGTTCAAGTTGATCAGTTTTGTTTACAATGTTAAAAAACTAACAGCAGAGTTGCTCTCTTGACAACCACTGAATGAGTTGTCCAATTTATCATTACGTAGCACTCTGAAATGAATTTAGGTGTCAATTTTAAAAATAAAACTTAATGACATGGATTACCATAGGTGAAGTGCTGGAGGACACCGTTCTCACGACAGGAAAGAAGTCGGTGGAGTGAAGCGCGCCAATCCTAAATGCTCAAATGCGACGATCTCCTCCACCCTTTGGAAGCTTCCCTAGGCTCCCCCTTCAGCTCCGACCCTCTTTCTTCCAACCGCAATCGTCATCAGCAGCCCCAGCGACGTTGGCAAAGACACCCTTATCGTGTGCCTCCGCGAGGCCCGCCACGACCTCCACTTGGTTGTCACCGCCACATAGGTCCCTCGCCGCCCCACCGAAGTCGACGACAAGGACTACCTCTCCGTCTCGAAGGAGGAGTTTCTCGGGATGGTGGAGCGGGAGGAGTTGCTCCAGTACACCCTCGTTCCTAGGGTTGGGGTAAAGTCGTATATGAAAGCACAATTTTTTTTCATTTGAAATCGTGTATACCTTACTACTTGTATATTTTCGTGATTTGAAATTTTTTTGTCTAGATAATTTATACTTTAAATTTAGTTTCGTAGAAAAACCATCTTTTAGCTCATTGGTTAAAACATTAAAATGAGGATGAAAGGTAAAATCTTTCTCTCAATTTTGTTTGTTTTTTTGCTAAAGTATAAATTGTTTTTTTGCTAAAGGTAAAATGAGGACGGAAGAAAAAGGACTGAAAAGATAAGATAGATGAGTTGTACATGTCAGAGCCTACAGGTGGAAGAGGGTTTACCAATGAATAGTGACATCGTACGGTCCCTGGTTGATTACATGGACAATTACAGTGTCTCCTTCGCTGACATTTATGGTTGGTCCAGGGAAACTTCCATTCACCGTAACAATCACTTGCTCTTTGCAAAAGCGTTTGATGGTGGTGTTCTCAATCTGAAATACATGAAAGTGCAGTAATATATGAACATTTTCTGCATACAGAGTTATACGTTCCAGAATGAAACTAAAGACGTGTATATATAGATTTTTGAATATCTTTAGCAAAAATTTGTTTATTGGAATGCATTTGGGAGAACGAATTTTAGAATATTTAAAAATAAATTTTTTTATTATTTATTTGGATGGATTTAAATTTAGATGAAAATAAATTTAAAAGTAAATTATTTTAATATGTCACATCAATCAAATTTTATATTAATTTTTATAATATTATTTTTAAATTTACTTTCACTTATTTCTAAATTTATTCAAATAAATGATAATAAAATTTATTTCTAAATTCTTTTAAATCTATTCAATAATTATCTCTTATATCTATTCAATTGAATAAATAGTAAATATCGAATATGAAAAAAAGCTTACTCTGAAAGTGTGTTCAACAATGGCTGCTGAAGCCAGGGAAGAAGCTAGAAGAGCGAAAGCACATGCAAGCGAAAACGCAAATAGCTTCATGTTTAAGAAGAGAAACCAGAAGACAAAGAAGCTTTTGCTAGGAAAAAGTGCACTTGCAAGCTTTGTTCGTCGCATGCTATATAGCCAGTCAAATTTGTCGTCTTCTACATTTAAAATCAAAATAAGAGAATTAAAATTACTTTCTCATATTTAAAACATGGAAACTCATTAGGATATTTGTCGTCTTCTATATGTTTGACCGACTAAATTATGTTATGGAGAGAATTAAATGTTTGTAAAATAAAGTTATTAATTAATCCAAGCATTCAAGTTGTCAAGTAATGTTTATTTAGGTTGATTAGCTTGGTTTCGATATATTCATTCGATTTATAATAAGCAGTCATTTGCATATATAAGATATACATGTTATATAGTTAATTATTAATTACTTTATTTTATGAATAAAACAGGCAGTAATTTAAGATTATCCAATAATTTTTTAACAAAGAAGAAGTAAACGAAGGAAGACATAATTAACGAAAAAAAATTATCCTTGGAAACAAATATATATTATTTTGATAGGAAATGAAATGAAGATGAATAATGGAGAAAAACTATATTTGTTGAAATGATTTTGAATAAAATTAGATAAATGATGGTTAATATATAAAAAAATTCCGTTTGTTCTGTTTATCATTTTAAATATTTAAATTACAATGAATTAATTTGATGTTTATCCAATACACTTGATATTTATTTATTGGAATACTCCTTTTAAAATGAAGAGGGCTCACAAATTTTTGTTTCACGACAAAAATATGAAAAATGTGTTTCAATTGTTAAACAATATATTATTAACTGAGAGAGCTGCTTCTGGTTAGATATGGTCCCATTTGTGTCAGATTCTTAATTATTTTTCTAGTTAACTTGATAATATCACGTTTAGAAAAGATCATTCATTCCCCTTTCCTTATTTTTCTGTCTTGTACGGTTGAGTATTGAAAAATGTTAATGCGTTTACGGTGACTAGTAACGTGATATTGTTAAGCGTCAAAGAAAAAGTTGTGCAATGTTGTGAATAGACGTGGTAAACGTTGGGGAAGGAATTTCAAAATAAATTTTCTTGTAGTGATTTAAGTAGTGTATGTATTGATTTATGAATTTTATATTAAAATTATTATGTTGTTTTAAGAACCATCAAATCTCAAGCAGAGAAAGGTAAGTTATATGGTTAAATATGCAAGATGTCTAGTCTAGGTATTTTATACTGGTCGTTGTCGAATTAACTTTATGTGATGAAACTCATTGATAATGATTTTACAAAGTAATAAAGACCACTACAAGTGCATAACTAATTAAAGTTTGATATTAATACATGTATTCGGATGATCGAGTCTAATATGAGTATTTGTATGTATTATGATTGTTAATATGAATAATTTACATGTGTTAATATATTTATATTTCTTGTATGATTATTTTTTTTGCATACTGATAACAGTTGAAAAACTGTTATTTTTATGCTTAAAATTGATACCAAAGGCAACCTTTAAGACTTAGAAACTAGCTTGAACTCATATTTTTGCTTTAGTTTTGTGAATAAAAGAGTTGAAAGTGAATTTAATGGTTTTGTGCAAGATTCCCTTTATTTTGTAGGCTAATTGAATGATTTGAAAGAAGAATTGAAGTACCGAATGATTGGAGTGCTGAAAAGTCAACCAGAAAAGTCAACCAATCAACCAGAAAAGTCAACCAGTCAACCAGAAAAGTCAACCAGTCAACCAAAAAAGTCAACCAGTCAACCAGAATACGAAAAAAGTCAACCAGACGAGTTTTGGGCCAGTTTTATGCGATTTTATGATCTGTTTGGGCCTGGACCCGTTTTCTATTATTTTTATGTCCTATTTAAAGACATAGATGTCTTAGGGTTGGTATCTTTGGCAGAAACGAAGCAAACACTCTCTCTTCCACCCCTTTGAAGGAGGATCTTGGATGCTCAGCCTACCTCTTCACCTTTCTAGGGTTTTATCCTTCATTCTTTCATTATTGTTCATCTAGGTTCACCATGAATATGGTGAACTAAACCTTGTATGTTTGTTGGGGAATCAATGTAATCTTTTGAAGCTCTCATATATGGAATTTGTGCTTGCATCTTAATCTAAGATTTATGTTTTCCTTCATCATTAGTTAGGGTTTTGCCTCTTTGCTTAATGCTTGCTTTGTTTAACTCATTCAATGCATGATTATTGATTTTGTCGATACGGGAACGTACGGGGAAGTCTAGATCCGGGGAATCTCTCCCAATATTATATTGGTTGTCGTTAAGCTCCTGTGCTAAAAGAACTAATTATTAGGAATGCTAGGAATCGTATGAACTCGTAATTAGGGACATGCCTTCTTGACAAGGTAATTTAGAGAGTGGCATTAACAATGATGATTTGAATGTTGAATTCCTAAAATATATGAGAGTGGATAAGAGGAAATTGACCCCCAACAACATATTCATATATATATTTCATTGAAAGTATTTGTCTTTTGCTTTTGCCATTGATCAAAACCTCATGCATACATGTTTATTTTCGTCTTTTGCATAATACAATCCAATTATTTCGTTCTTAAGTCTTAGCTAATCAACAAACCACACAACTAAACTAGGCCGTGAGTCCTTTGGGAGAACGATACTTGGTCTTACTAAGTTTATTACTTGAAACGATTCGGTCATACTTGCCGATTGTAAAACAAGTTTGTGACATCATGTTTTGGTGATCATAAATATGTCCATCAAGTTTTTGGCGCCGCTGCCGGGGACTCGTGGTTTAACTGGTTAATTTGTGTGATTATTGATTATCTTTGACTTTAATTTTGAATTTCTGTTTTTATTTTCTGTTTTTATTTTTCGGTTTTTATTTTATCTTATTTGATTTGATTTTATTTTATTTGATTTGATTTGATTAGATTAGATTTTATTTTATTTTATTTTATTTTATTTGATTAGATTAGATTTTATTTTATTTTATTTTATTCTATCTTATTTTATTTTATCTTCTCCTATATCTTTTTGTGCTAACAAATATTTTCTAGTGTTTTGTTTTCTTGTGCATGCAAGAAGCAATTAGAACAAGGAGCAAGAAAACAACAGAACCTCTGCTTGAAGGTCTAGACGAGAGTAGACAGAGGAGAAGAATCCGAACATCTAGAGAACTTTTCCCTTCTCCAGAAACTCTCTTACAATCATCACCACAAGGTTCTGTTCATGGCATAGAAAATATGGAGAACAACAATGTTAGAAGAACTCTTGCTGACTACACCAATATAGTTGGACCTCAGCACTTTAACAGTATAGCTAGACCTAGAGTCAATGCAGCTAATATGGAGGTCAAACCAGCACTGATTCAACTGGTGAAAAGCAACCAATTCAATGGGTTATATCTCATGAAAGCCCATATGAGCACCTCACCTCTACCTTCAATGAGATTTGCAACACAGTAAAGATTAATGGGGTGCCAGACGAAGCTATCAAACTTAGCTTGTTTCCTTTCTCATTGGGAGGCAATGCTAAGCTTTGGTTGAATTCTTTCCCAGAAGAAAGTTTCACAAAGTGGGAAGCAGTGGTCAAAATTTTTTTAAACAAGTACTTCCCACAATCTAAGGTGACAAAAGGCAAGCAAGAGATTTCTTCATTTAAACAGGGCATGGAAGAATCACTAGGGCATGCATGGGACAGGTATAAAAGCTTGCTAAGAAAAACACCCATGCATGGCTTTGAAGATCAGGTAGTAGTCTTAACTTTCCTTGGAGGGCTTGGTTCACAAACCAATATGATGTTGGACGTCTCAGCAGGAGGCAATATTAAATGGAAAACTCCAGAGGAAGCAACAGAGATTATAGAAAACATGGCTACTAGTGATAATGAGCTGCACAGTGAGAGAGAAGCTCCTATGCAAAAAGGAGTCCTCCAATTGCAGACACATGATGCCCTGCTAGCTCAAAACAAAATTCTAACTCAACAGCTGGAGACTCTGACTAAAACTCTTGCACAATTACCCAAAGAGTTGAAAACTGCTGCACAGTTATAATCCAGTTGTGCGAATTGTGTGGAGGCAACCATATCAATGGTCAATGTGCCTTTCCAGTTGAAGCCGTAGAGGATGTAAACTACATGACCAATCAGTACTGTCAAGGGAGCTATAATCAGGGGTGGAAACCACACCCAAGTAATGGTCAAGGGCAAACTGGGCAAGCTGGTCAATATAATAAGCAGCAGCAACAACCCACCTTATGGCAACAGTTATCTATGCTTAATGAAAGGTCCATGAGGATGGAGGAAACTCCCAACAATTTCATACAGAAAACTGAGTCTACACAGAAGAGCACTGAAGCTGCTATCAAAAATCTGGAGATTCAAATGGGGCAGATCACCAAACAGGTGGAAGAAAGGCCAAATAGAAATTTTGGGGCTAATACTGAGGTTAACCCCAAAGAAGAGTGCAAGGTGGTAGAGAGTGTTGATGATGAGAAAGTTGAGTTAGATACAGAAGAGAGAAGAGAAATAGAGAGCAATAACACTTTTCCTTTTCCAATCCATCAAGGGAAACAACTGGACTTCACAGAATTCTTCAAAATGGTGGATAATGATGCACCTTGGGAACAGATTCTGCAACAGATTACAGTTTACACTAAATCTAATGAAGAAATCTCTACAAAGAAGAGACGTAGAGATGATGAGGTAGAGGAGTGTATAACTGTTAAAAAATAGTCATTCCCTCCTAAAGCAACGGACCCAGGCAGTTTTTCTATCCCTTGTACCATAGGGAAGAAAAGGATGAAGAAAGCTCTTCTTGATTTAGGTTCAAGTGTTAACTTGATACCTTACTCTTTACTGGAGCAAATCGGCAATGTTAATGTGAAACCTGTAAAGGTTAATCTAGTAATGGCCGATGGATCTTCAAAGGAGCCATATGGGATTGCAGAGGACATTATAGTTTGTGTTGGCAAACTTCAGTTCTTGGCAGACTTTGTGGTGATGAAGATGGAGACAGAGAAGATACGTATCATACTTGGAAGACCGTTTATGAAAACGGCCAGAGCTATCATTGATGTAAATGAAGGTATAGTGGTGCTCCAGGATCGAGAGGAGAGAGTGGTTGTAGACGTCTTCAAGGATGAGACGCAAGCACAGGAGGAAGAAGCTAGTTATAAAGTTGCATTTCAAGATGCACACATGACTAGCCATAAAGATGAAAAGCCCAAGGTTGCAGGTAACCATTGTTTGTTGTTTCAGGTGCACAAGGAAAAAAAGATTGGAAGAGGAGGAGAAATTCTTGATGACTGGGAGAAAAGAAGACCCCAACTTGGTATGCCTGTGAGAATCAAAAACAAGTTGTGGGTTGTGAAGGGCTTTAAAGAGAAGGAGATGATAGAGATAGAGTCTCCACATTCTAGAAGGACCAAAACAGTTCACAGGAAATAGCTGAGGAGTTGGTGGGATGATAACATAAACTATAAAGAAGGAACTTGAGCTTTACTGGGTCAAGCTAATGACGTTAAAAGAGCGCTTGCTGGGAGGCAACCCAGTGGATTTAAGAACTTTTTAATTTTTCTTCGGTTTGTAATTTTTTAATCTGTTGAACATTACTTTGTCATTATTTTTGGAGATAGCATCTACTGAAGGATGCTAGTTTGACATAGCATCTACTGAAGGATTGATAAGCTGTCGTCGAAGCTATCAAATTAATACTACTTTTCAAGGCAACATCAGTATTGCCAAGTAGTATTCAAGAAGGTAGATAGGGCTAAAGTAACCCTGAGTCGTCTCCCAACGAACACGAAATTGCTTCTGAATATCTGACTCTTATGTTATGCAATGCTTATGAATAAAAATGATGTTTGAAGAATGTTTAAAGAACAAATAATAAACTTAAAAATAGTTATGATTAAATAGGTTAATTCCACTGCTTTTCCAAGATAGATTCGTCATCGGTTATTGATGGACAAATTTATGATCACCAAAATATGATGTCACAAACTTGTTTCACAATCGGCAAGTATGACCGAATCGTTCAAGTAATAAACTTGGTAAGACCAAGTATCGTTCTCCCAAAGGACTCACGGCCTAGTTTAGTTGTATGGTTTGTTGATTAGCTAAGACTTAAGAACAAAATATTTGGAATTTAATATGCAAGACAGAAAATAAACATGTATGCATGAGTTTTGATTAATGGCAAAAGCAAAAGATAAACACTTTCAATGAAATATATGAATGAATATGTTGTTGGGGGTCAATTTCATCTCATCCACTCTCATATATTTTAGGAATTCAACATTCAAATCATCATTGTTAATGCCACTCTCTAAAGTACCTCTCTAAAAGGCTTCTCCCTAATCACGAGTTCATACAATTCCTAGCATTCCTAATGATCAATTCATAAGTTCAGGAGCTTAACGACAACCAATATAATATTGGGAGAAATTCCCCGGATCTAGACTTCCCCGTACGTGCCCGTATCGACAAAACCAATAATCATGCATCGAATGAGTTAAACAATGCAAGCATTAAGCAAAGAGGAAAAACCTAACTAATGATGAAAGAAAGCATAAGTCTTAATTAAAAGATGCAAGCATAAATTCCATATATGAGAGCTTCAAGAGATTACATTGATTCCCCAACAAACATACAAGGTTTAGTTCACCATATTCATGGTGAACCTAGATGAACAATGAAAGAATGAAAGAATAAACCCTAAAAAGGTGAAGAGGTAGCCTGAGCATCCAATATCCTCCTTCAAAGGGGTGGAAGAGAGAGTGTTTGCCTCGTTTCTGCCAAAGATACAAACCCTAGGACGTCCTAAAGCTTATATACTATTCTAAAATTATAGAAAATCTAGGCCCAAGCCCATAAGTGTGCCGCTCAGCGGTAAAGTACCGCTCAGCGGTGAGTGCGCGTCTCGTTTCTTCCCCTCTGCGGACCTCCCGTGAGCTCCTGAGTGCCGCTCAGCGGTAAAATGCCGCTGAGCGGTGACCTCGACTTCTCCTTTTGCACTCTTTGATTTCTTTTCTGATTCCATCTCTCTCCTTCTTCACTTCTTTCACTAAATTCACCTTAAAACCTGCACAAAAACAATGAAATCAAGCATAAACCTGTCCAGCTCTCTTATTTCTGAAAATATGGATAAAAGCATGATTTCAAGCTAGTTTCTAAGTATAAAGGTTGCTTTTAGTATCAATTTTAAGCATGAAAATAACAGTTTTTCAACTGTTATCACAACCCCAAACTTAGAACTTTGCTTGTCCTCAAGCAAACAAAATGTAACTCAATCTCCAACCAATTCATATGATGGTTCACTCATTCAAAAAAAAAATCCTCTTTTTCAAGATAAGTAACAACTTCACTCAAACTTATGACCAAGAGTTCATTCAAGATGTGCACATGCTTTAGTGTTCACAAAGTCATTTAAATTCCAACAAATGCTATTTTTCATGAATGATCAATCAATTAAGCATGGATGTTCATGTGCTTATGGAATATTTCCTCACTAGGTAAAGTGTTTCACTCAACACACAAGTGTATAAGAGGTAAAGTGTTTCACTCATTCACTCCACTATCACAATGTCACATGAATCAACTTTGCCTTTCATTTTACCACAATCAAAAACATTCACAAGCATGCATCATCACAAGGACTTTTCAATAGCTTATAATGTGGCTGGGCTAACAAGAAAATTGGTTTTTCTGGATCACAAAATCCTTGAGTTAAGAGAGTCATAACAACACAATTATTCTTATTCTTCCCAACTTTCTTTTGTCTTTGCATTTGCATTGAGCTTTGCTTCTTCTTTTTTTCTTTTCTTTTTCTTTTTCTTTGCATATTCTTACTTTTTTAGCTCTTAGCTCAATGCTTTTCCTTTTTCATGTTTTCCCAACAACCCCAAACTTGAAGATTTAACAATACCACACAAGATCTTCTACTTAACTCAAGGTAAAGATTTTCAATCAAGGGTTTTCAGTGTATGTTCAAGGCTAAGGGTTCAAAGGATAGAACACAACGTGTTCTCTTTTAGTGGGCTAACTTTATGAATTTGGCCAATAAAAAGGGTTCCAACAAACGGCCTTGATCACATGATGCAAAACAAGCATTTGATTCAATCATAGAAAACCTGGGCAAAATCATTCATGCTTTCAAAGTAATAGCATTCACAATAACAACTCTGGAGCTCAAAACCTCACATATAAGCTCATTCACATTTGACATACACATCCTGCTTAATTTCACAATCAAAATCATGATATCATGCATTTGTTCACAAAGCTTGTGAATCACCTGTATAAGCATTTTAATGTGCACATCATCTCAACATCAATCAATCAATAAGCATCATCAAGCATTACTTATCACACAATCACAGTTAATAGCAAACCATCATAAGAAACCAGGTGTTCAATAGAGTACATCAACCCTAATCTAAAAACAAAAACAAATAAGTTCAGAAAACTTAAGCCACAAAAGCATAATCATATGATAGCATAATCATATGATAGCATTCATCAGTAAATGCTATCTCAGCTCCTCATCAGTCTGAGCTGTCCTCTGTATCTTCCTCTTCCTCCTCATCTTCATCATCTTCAAATGCATCCTCCTCATCAGCTTCATCTTCTTCCATATCTCTAGCTGAAGCTTCAGCTGCTTCAGCTCCTCCTCCATGCAATAGTTCTTCTGGCCAAGCTACTACATTATGGAATTCATCCATAGTCCACCTGTGGGCTGGAGGTGTATCATACATTCCCACTATCATCTCAGCAGTGGCCACCTGCCCTCTGTGAATGGACTGCAACTGAGCACCTATAAGAGATATATACATGTCCCTCATCTGGAATGCTTCTGCTTCATGTGTATCAGCAGATGTCCGGCTCTGTGCTGGCCCTCTCTCTCTACGAGCCCGGCGTTGTGGAACTGGCTGAGCTGCATCCTCACCTCCACAGTATTGTCTGTAATAAGCCTCATCAATAGCTTTTCTTGGCCTCTCAAATGGTGGAACAGAAGTGTCCACCCCAGCTAGCTTGCAAAGGTGAGTGATCAAAGAAGGATGTCCTAGTGGTGCTTTGTTGTTTGAGGTGTTAGCACATACACTAATTTCATTAGCTATCACCTGCCCAATATTAACATTCAAGTTTCTGATAGCACAGTAGATGAATAGTGCCCTGCTGAGAGTAATATCTGACACATGTGAACATGGCTGAATGTTGACATGAGAAAATGCCATCCAATACTTTGCAAGAGGGGTCAAATCCGTCCTCCTAATGTTAACCACTGAGCCAGATCTATTTCTTTGGAAGTGTCCTCTAGGTATACACAACACTCTCTCCACATCCTCATAATCAGCACCTTCCTCCATGCAAAGAGCAAACTGGCATTGCTCACCAGCCCACACAGTATCCAGGAAGTTGTTGATAGAATCAGGATCATACCTGATAGCATGGCCTCTGACATAGCCCGAATAATTCTCAGCTGGATAATCACCAATCTTCTTTGCATTGGTGTAAAATTCCTTTACCACAGCTATGTTGGCAGGTGCAGGATAAGTGGCTAGCTTTCCCCAATCATTCCCTAACACTTGCTCTCCAAATTGAGGAGCAAAGTTAGGTATCATTCCAACCTTTCTCTCCATCAGAAGTCTCCTGTCCTGAACCACCCTAAAGTGCTTCTCATGTTTCCTAGAGAGGAACCTGCTAGATTGGGGTTGCTCTGGTTCCTTTTCCTTTCTCTTGGTTGCCATGGTTTTCAATCTTTTTCCTGATGAGGATGCCATTCCTTCATTCAAAACACAAACAAAACCACAGAACATGATGTTAATCATTAGTAAAACACAGAACACAACTCCTTTCGAAGCTAAACCACCGCTGAGGGCTAGAATTTCCCCTCAGCGCCACCAGTACCACATTCCAGATCACAAAAAATTCAGAAGAACCAAATCTGGCAGAGTGCCGCTCAGCGGCAGTTTACCCCTCAGCGGTAACTCTGCAGATTTTTGAAAAATCTGTTTTAAAGCTTTCCTAACTCCACCCAAATGCAATTTTCAGTTTTCCAGTTCATAATCATGCAGTTTAATCGGTTCAAACATCAAATATATCATCAAATCATGCATAGAAATCAAAACCCCTAAATATTCATACTTTGACAATCACATTCAAATTCAAGAACCCTAAAATGAACAAAATGCTTTTTACTTACTTGGGTGGAGATACTAGATGCAATGAGAATGCTTCCAAGCTAGAATGCTCTCTTCCAACCCCAAACTTTGATGGCACACTAGTGAAAAAGTGAGTGGAAGAGATATTTTCTTAAGAGGGAAGAGTGAAAAGATGTGGAAAACCTAGGAGAAGGTATGTGGGAGTGTTTGTGCAGAGAAGAGCCTGAAAGTATGAGAAATTGTGCAGCTTAGGGTATAAAAATACCCTAATGGGCTCGGGTTCTGCTAAGGGGAACTAACATTCTGCGAGAGTACCGCTCAGCGGTAAGTTGCCGCTCAGCGGCACTTTCGTGATGTGCTCTTCTCCTTCTTTTCTTGACCTACATGCCTTCCCTACATGCCCCTCATTGGTTCCCTGCAATTCAATGTTAAAATTGCTAATGCAAACCCTAACTAAAATAAACAAACAGAAAACAATCAATCAACTGGGTTGCCTCCCAGGTAGCGCTTGTTTAACGTCACGAGCCTGACCCAAAATCCACCAACACCCATCAGTAGGTGTAACAAACTTACCAACACCCATCAGTAGGTGCAAAATTTTCTTACCAACACCCATCAGTAGGTGTTACAAACTGAGTATCCTTCAGTAGATACTTAACCACCTAACATCCTTCAGTAGATGCTATATCCAACAAAATATTTACAAAAATAATGTCCACAGATTAAAAGTTACAAAACCAAAATCAAAATCAAAAGTTTTTAAATCACTAGGTTGCCTCCCAGCAAGCGCTCTTTTAACGTCATTAGCTTGACCCAGTAAAGTTCAAGTTCGATCTTCTTTATAGTTGATGTTGTCATTCCACCAACTTCTCAACTGCTTCCTTTGAACTGTTTTGGTTCTTCTAGAATATGGAGACTCTATCTCTATCATCTCCTTCTCTTTAAAGCCCTTCACAACCCACAACTTGTTCTTGATTCTTACAGGTGTGCCAAGTTGGAGTCTTCTTTTCTTCCAGTCTCTAGGAATTTCTTCTCCTCTTCCAATCTCTTCTTCCTTGGGTACCTGAAACAACAAACAATGGTTACCTGAAACCTCAAGATTTTCATCTTTACCTCTAGTCATGGGTGCATCTCGAAATGCAGCTTTATAACTAGCTTCTTCCTCCTTTGCTTGCGTCTCATCTTTGAAGACATCCACCACCACTCTCTCCTCTCTGTCCTGGAGCACCCCTATACCTTCATTTACATCTATGATAGCCCTTGCCGTTTTCATAAACGGTCTTCCAAGTATGATAGGTATCTTCTCGGTCTCCATCTTCATCACCACAAAGTCTGCCAAAAACTGAAGTTTGCCAACACAAACTACAATGTCCTCTGCAATCCCACATGGCTCCTTTGAAGATCCATCGGCCATTACTAGATTAACCTTTACAGGTTTCATTTTAACATTGCCAATTTGCTCCAGTAAAGAATAAGGCATCAAATTAACACTTGAACCTAAATCAAGGAGAGCTTTCTTTACCTTTTTCTTCCCTATAGTACAAGGGATAGAAAAACTACCTGGATCTGATGCTTTAGGTGGAAATGACTCTTTCTTAACAGTTATACACTTTTTTTCCTCATCATCTCTACGTCTCTTCTTTGTAGAGATTTCTTCATAAGATTTTGTGTAAACTGTAATTTTCTGTAAAATCTGTTCCCAAGGTGCTTCATTATCCACCATTATGAATAATTCTGTGAAGTCCATTTGTTTCTCTTGATTTGTTGGAAAAGGAAAAGTGTTCTTTCTTTCTACTTCTCTTCTTTCTTCTGTTTCTCCTTCTTCTAACTCAATTATCTCTTCATTCACGCTCTTTACCACTTTGCACTCTTCTCTGGGGTTAACCTCAGTATTAGCCCCAAAATTTCTATTTGGCCTTTCTTCCAATTGCTTGGTAATCTGACCCATTTGAATCTCCAAATTCTTTATAGCAGCTTCAGTGCTCTTTTGAGAAGATTCAGTTTTCTGTATGAATTGCTGAAGAGTTTCTTCCAACCTTGTTGATCTTTCATTAAGCATAGATAACTGTTGCCAAAAGGTTGGTTGTTGCTGCTGCTTATTATATTGATTAGCTTGCCCGGTTTGTCCTTGACCAATGCTTGGATGTGGTTTCCACCCCTGATTGTAATTCCCTTGACGGTATGGAAATTGATTAGCCATGAAATTAACATCCTCCATGGCTTCCACTGGAAAAGCACATTGACCATTGATATGATCACCACCACATAATTCGCACAACTGGGTTTGTACCTGTGCAGCAGATTTCAACTGTTTAGGTAATTGAACAAGAGTTTTAGTCAGAGTCTCCAGCTGTTGAGTTAGAATTTTATTCTGAGCTAGCAAGGCATCATGTGTTTGTAATTGAAGAACCCCTTTTTGTTGCATAGGAGCTCCTCTCTCACTATGCAGCTCATTATCACTAGTAGCCATGTTTTCTATAATTTCAGTTGCTTCCTCTGGAGTTTTCCATTTAATATTGCCTCCTGCTGAGGCGCCCAGCATCATCTTGGTTTGTGAACCAAGCCCTCCAAGGAAAGTTAAGACTACTTCTTGATCTTCAAAACCATGCGTGGGAATTTTACGTAACAAGCTTTTATACCTGTCCCATGCATGCCCCAGTGATTCTTCCATGCCCTGCTTAAATGAAGAAATCTCTTGCTTGCCTTTAGTCACCTTAGATTGTGGGAAGTACTTGTTTAAAAATTTTGTGACCACTGCTTCCCACTCTGTGAAACTTTCTTCTGGAAAAGAATTCAACCAAAGCTTAGCATTGCCTCCCAATGAGAAAGGAAACAAGCTAAGTTTAATAGCTTCGTCTGGCACCCCATTAATCTTGACTGTGTTGCAAATCTCATTAAAGGTAGTGAGGTGCTCATGTGGGCTTTCATGAGATAACCCATTAAATTGGTTGCTTTTCACCAGTTGAATCAGTGCTGGTTTGACCTCCATATTGGCTGCATTGACTCTAGGTCTAGCTATGCTGTTAAACTGCAGAGGCCCAGCTATATTGGTATAATCTGCAAGAGTTCTTCTAACATTATTGTTCTCCATATTCCCTGTGCTATGAACAGAACCTTGTGGTGATGATTGTAAGAGAGTTTCTGGAGAAGGGAAAAGTTCTCTAGACGTTCTGATTCTTCTCCTCCGTCTACTGTCTTCTAATCCTTCAAGAAGAGGTTCTGTTGTTTTCTTACTCCTTGTTCTAATTGCTTCCTGCATACACAAGAAAACAAAACCCTAGAAAATATTTGTTAGCACAAAAAAGATATAGGAGAAGATATATATTCAGAAGATAAAAGATTCAGAAGATAAAATAAAATAAGATAAAATAAAATCTAATCTAATAAAATCAAATCTAATCTAATCAAATAAAATAAAATAAAATCTAATCAAATCAAATAAGATAAAATAAAATAAAAACAGAAAAATAAAAATAGAAATTCAAAATTAAAGTCAAAGATAATCAATAATCACACAAATTAACCAGTTAAGCCAGAGTCCTCGGCAACGGCGCCAAAAACTTGATGGACAAATTTATGATCACCAAAATATGATGTCACAAACTTGTTTCACAATCGGCAAGTATGACCGAATCGTTCAAGTAATAAACTTGGTAAGACCAAGTATCGTTCTCCCAAAGGACTCACGGCCTAGTTTAGTTGTATGGTTTGTTGATTAGCTAAGACTTAAGAACAAAATATTTGGAATTTAATATGCAAGACAGAAAATAAACATGTATGCATGAGTTTTGATCAATGGCAAAAGCAAAAGATAAACACTTTCAATGAAATATATGAATGAATATGTTGTTGGGGGTCAATTTCATCTCATCCACTCTCATATATTTTAGGAATTCAACATTCAAATCATCATTGTTAATGCCACTCTCTAAAGTACCTTTCTAGAAGGCTTCTCCCTAATCACGAGTTCATACAATTCCTAGCATTCCTAATGATCAGTTCATAAGTTCAGGAGCTTAACGACAACCAATATAATATTGGGAGAAATTCCCCGGATCTAGACTTCCCCGTACGTGCCCGTATCGACAAAACCAATAATCATGCATCAAATGAGTTAAACAATGCAAGCATTAAGCAAAGAGGAAAAACCCTAACTAATGATGAAAGAAAGCATAAGTCTTAATTAAAAGATGCAAGCATAAATTCCATATATGAGAGCTTCAAGAGATTACATTGATTCCCCAACAAACATACAAGGTTTAGTTCACCATATTCATGGTGAACCTAGATGAACAATGAAAGAATGAAAGAATAAACCCTAAAAAGGTGAAGAGGTAGCCTGAGCATCCAAGATCCTCCTTCAAAGGGGTGGAAGAGAGAGTGTTTGCCTCGTTTCTGCCAAAGATACAAACCCTAGGACGTCCTAAAGCTTATATACTATTCTAAAATTACAAAAAATCTAGGCCCAAGCCCATAAGTGTGCCGCTCAGCGGTAAAGTACCGCTCAGCGGTAAAGTACCGCTCAGCGGTAAAGTACCGCTCAGCGGTGAGTGCGCGTCTCGTTTCTTCCCCTCAGCGGCTATTTTGCCCCTCAGCGGACCTCCCGTGAGCTCCTGAGTGCCGCTCAGCGGTAAAATGCCGCTGAGCGGTGACCTCGGCTTCTCCTTTTGCACTCTTTGATTTCTTTTCTGATTCCATCTCTCTCCTTCTTCACTTCTTTCACTAAATTCACCTTAAAACCTGCACAAAAACACTGAAATCAAGCATAAACTTGTCCAGCTCTCTTATTTCTGAAAATATGGATAAAAGCATGATTTCAATCTAGTTTCTAAGTATAAAGGTTGCTTTTAGTATCAATTTTAAGCATGAAAATAATAGTTTTTCAACTGTTATCAGTTATTCATAGATAATTGTTCAATTGATTATTATTTAAGTTTCAAATTAATTAAAGTACATTCTTAATTAATTTGAGAGCGATCATGCATTTAACCAAAGTAAATTCCCAATCAAATGCAAAACCTTTCTAGATTATTCACAATAAATTCAACCAAAGTACATTCTCAATCAAATTTTATTGTGTTTAATCATGTCTATTCTTAAATCTCTTAACCAAATTAAAAGTTAATCAATTAAAGTAAATTCTCAATTGATTATAGTTGAAATTATTACTACCAACCAAAGTACATTCTCAATTGATAGTAAAAACCATTTAATCATATGAAAGTTCCTAAATTAAATCAAAGTAGATTCTCAATTTAAACCTAGAAACCCTAAAACTCATATAATCAATATGCATATAGATTCAAACATATTATGATGCAAAAATCTTTGCTTTTAACAAGATAGAGAGATGAAAGACATAGAGAGAACAACTTAATTCAATAATCAAAGTAAACAATTGCATTAACTGAACATAACCTCAGAATCCGTCTTGGAATTACAGCAGAATAACCCTAGATGCTTAGCTCTCCATGAATGGAGTTGAATACAAGATGAAAGAAAAGTGAGAGGAGTATGAGAGAATGAATGAAGTGAAGTCCCCCTCTTTCTGCCTCCCTTGGGTCTCTTTATATAGGCTTGATTGGGCTTGGACTTTGAATAGTTTGTTGATAAGATATTTTCTGTTGATATATTATATCTTTCAAATATTCATTAGATTAAATCAGTTTTAAAGAATATTTGATAGATATTAACTCAATTATCTTATATCTTATATCTTCCAAATAACTAAAAGATTTAGATAATGATAAAATTATTTGGAAGATATTTTCTGTTGATATTCCCAAATTAAATTCAACAACTGAATTTTATCTTTTAGATTTTCTGACTTTCCAAAATTGCACAAATACGCTGAAATTTCCTTTATTTGCACTTTAGCCCCTTCTGAATTTTCCACATAAAATCTGATTTTGGGCCTTGAATTGCCATTTGGACCAATAAAACTTATATTCTCAGCTGCACAAATAAACATTAGAACATCCAATAATAATTTATGTGCTAAAATTCACTTTTTACGTTTCTTTATTTGCCAAACCCAACAATTCCAATCATCACAAATTCACTTAAATAAACCATTTAAGCACAATTATCCCATCAAAAGTTTTAATTTTAAAGCATAAATATGGGCATAAATATGCACTCATCAAGGATGTTATGTTGTAACACCTACTGATGGGTGTTGGTGAGAAAATTTAGCACCTACTGATGGGTGTTGGTAAGTTTGAAGCACCTACTGATGGGTGTTGGTAATTTTGAAGTACCTACTGATGGGTGTTGGTGGATTTTGGGTCAGGCTCGTGACGTTAAACAAGCGCTACCTGGGAGGCAACTTAGTTGATTGATTTTTTTGTTTGTTTTTATTTTAGTTAGGGTTTGCATAAGTATTTTAAACATTAAATTGCAGGGAACCAGTAAGGGGCATGTCTAGGAGGCACGTAGGTTAAGAAAAGAAGGAGAAGAGCACATCACGAAAGTGCCGCTGAGCGGTACTCTCGCATAATGGGCTTTAATTCCCCTTAGCGGGACCTGAGCCCATTAGGGTATTTTTATACCCTAAGCTGCGCATAAGCTTCTATTTTCAGGCTCTTCTCTGCACACACACTCCCACATACCTTTTCCAAGGTTCTCCACATCTTTTCCCTCTTCCCTCTTGAGAAAATCTCCCTTTCACTCACTTTCTCACTAGTTTTCCATCTAAGTTTGGGGTTGGGAGAGAGCATCATTGAAGGGGATGATTTCTTCAGTGTGGTTTACTAATGCTTAACAATGTATCTTTTGGTTTTGTGAATTATTTTTGATGCAGGGATGGCCTCCTCATCGGGCAAAAGGAATCAAGACTATAAGATCCAAGAAGAGGAGGATACAGATGATAGCTCAGATTGAGGAGGAGCTGAGATAGCATTTACTGATGAATGCTATCATATGCTTATGCTTTTGATTGGTTTAAGTTTTCTGAACTTATTTGTTTTTTGCTTTTAGATTAGGGTATGATGTACTCTATTGGACACCTGGTTTGTGTGATGGTTTGCTATTAACTGTGATTGTTTGATAAGTAATGCTTGATGATGCTTATTGATTGATTGATGTTAAGATGATGCGCACATTAAAATGCTTATACAGTTGATTCACAAGCTTTGTGAACAAATGCAAGATATCATGATTGTGATTGTGAAATTAAGCAGGATGTGTATGTCAAATGTGAATGAGCTTATATGTGAGGTTTTGAGCTCCAGAGTTTTTATTGATTGAATGCTATTACTTTGAAAGCATGAATGATTTTGCCCAGGTTTTCTATGATTGAATCAATTGCTTGTTTTGCATCATGTGATCAAGGCCGTTTGTTGGAACCCTTTTTATTGGCCAAATTCATAAAGTTAGTCCCACTAAAAGAGAACACTTTGTGTTCTATCCTTTGACCCCTTAGCCTTGAACATACACTGGAAACCCTTGATTGAAAACTTTACCTTGAGTTAAGTAGAAGATCTTGTGTGGTATTGTTAAATGTTCAAGTTTGGGGCTGTTGGGGAAACATGAAAAAGGAAAAGCATTGAGCTAAGAGCTAAAAAAGTAAGAATATGCAAAGAAAAAGAAAAAGAAAAGAAAAAAAAGAAGAAGCAAAGCTCAATGCAAATGCAAAGGCAAGTTGGGAATGAATAAGAATAATTGGGTTGTTATGATTCTCTTAACTCAAGGATTTTGTGATCCAGAAAAACCAATTTTCTTGTTAGCTCAGCCACGTTATAAGCCATTGAAAAGTCCTTGTGATGATGCATGCTTGTGAATGTTTTTGATTGTGGTTAAATGAAAGGCAAAGTTGATTCATGTGACATTGTGATATTGGAGTGAATGAGTGATTACCTCTTATACACTTGTGTTTGAGTGAAACACTTTACCTGGTGAGGAAATATTCCATGAGCACATGAACATCCATGCTTAATTGATTGATCATTCATGAAAAATAGCATTTCTTGGATATTGAGTGACTTTGTGAACACCAAAGCATGTGCACGTCTTGATTGAAATCTTGGTCATAAGCTTGATTGAAGTCTTTACTTATCTTGAAAAGAAGATTTTTGAATGAGTGAACCATTATATGAATTGGTAGAAGATTGAGTTATATCTTGTTTGCTTGAGGACAAGCAAAGTTCTACGTTTGGGGTTGTGATAACAGTTGAAAAACTGTTATTTTTATGCTTAAAATTGATACCAAAAGCAACCTTTAAGACTTAGAAACTAGCTTGAACTCATATTTTTGCTTTAGTTTTGTGAATAAGAGAGTTGAAAGTGAATTTAATGGTTTTGTGCAAGATTCCCTTTATTTTGTAGGCTAATTGAATGATTTGAAAGAAGAATTGAAGTACCGAATGATTGGAGTGCTGAAAAGTCAACCAGAAAAGTCAACCAATCAACCAGAAAAGTCAACCAGTCAACCAGAAAAGTCAACCAGTCAACCAAAAAAGTCAACCAGTCAACCAGAATACGAAAAAAGTCAACCAGACGAGTTTTGGGCCAGTTTTATGCGATTTTATGATCTGTTTGGGCCTGGACCCGTTTTCTATTACTTTTATGTCCTATTTAAAGACCTAGATGTCTTAGGGTTGGTATCTTTGGCAGAAACGAAGCAAACACTCTCTCTTCCACCCCTTTGAAGGAGGATCTTGGATGCTCAGCCTACCTCTTCACCTTTCTAGGGTTTTATCCTTCATTCTTTCATTATTGTTCATCTAGGTTCACCATGAATATGGTGAACTAAACCTTGTATGTTTGTTGGGGAATCAATGTAATCTTTTGAAGCTCTCATATATGGAATTTGTGCTTGCATCTTAATCTAAGATTTATGCTTTCCTTCATCATTAGTTAGGGTTTTGCCTCTTTGCTTAATGCTTGCTTTGTTTAACTCATTCAATGCATGATTATTGATTTTGTCGATACGGGAACGTACGGGGAAGTCTAGATCCGGGGAATCTCTCCCAATATTATATTGGTTGTCGTTAAGCTCCTGTGCTAACAGAACTAATTATTAGGAATGCTAGGAATCGTATGAACTCGTAATTAGGGATAGGCCTTCTTGACAAGGTAATTTAGAGAGTGGCATTAACAATGATGATTTGAATGTTGAATTCCTAAAATATATGAGAGTGGATAAGATGAAATTGACCCCCAACAACATATTCATATATATATTTCATTGAAAGTATTTGTCTTTTGCTTTTGCCATTGATCAAAACCTCATGCATACATGTTTATTTTCGTCTTTTGCATAATACAATCCAATTATTTCGTTCTTAAGTCTTAGCTAATCAACAAACCACATAACTAAACAAGGCCGTGAGTCCTTTGGGAGAACGATACTTGGTCTTACCAAGTTTATTACTTGAAACGATTTGGTCATACTTGCCGATTGTAAAACAAGTTTGTGACATCATATTTTGGTGATCATAAATTTGTCCATCACATACCTTATCCATTCTTTTGTGTTTATTTTTTGGCACATGCAAGCCAATTTTCTGGTTGCATGTGTTTATCATCTTCTTATCTTAAAATTCTGATCACATTTCTAGTCTTGTGGTTAGTCTATTTTCATCAGTCGGTGAACCTTAGGTTTCTAAGAATTTCGATGGTGAGCAAGTTTCTGTATTGTTAGTTTTTTGTCCAGTTAAGAAGTAAGGGAAGCTAACTAATTTAATTACTTGGTTTTGATGTATGAAAATATTGTTTGATGATTATTATGCATTGTGTGTAAAAATTGAATGATTGGTAAGAATTGGTGTCGATCATAATTCTGCAAAATTATGTTGTTCGATGGGGGTCTTTCATTGATCGCTCGGTTTTCTCTGGTGCCCGGTCTTAACTGAGTTCTGCCACTGTGGACTCTTAGCTAATGACTGATTGGTATTGTGTTAATATTCAATTGAATATAGCACTCGGTCTAGTAATAACTTTTGATTTTAAATTGTGTTCGGTCTCTTTAGTCTTGATGAGTGCATATTTATGCACACATTTATGCTTTAAAATTCAAATTTTTGATAGAATAATTGTGCTTAAATGATTGATTTTAAGTGAATTTGTGATGATTGGAATTGTTGGGTTTGAGAATTAAAGAGACGTAAAAAGTGAGTTTTAGCCCATAAAATATTCTTGGATGTTCTTACGTTTATTTGTGCAGCTGAAATTATAAGTTTTATTGGTCCAAATGGCAATTCAAGGCCCAAAATCAGATTTTATTTGGAAAATAATGTACAGATGGGCCAAACAGACAACTTTCACCCTTGCACCTCCCAATTTCCTTACATAAACCCCTCTTCTCTTAAACAGGCCCAATACTAAGCCAAACAGTAACCCTATTCTAAATACACCTCCTAAATTTCCCTACCCATACCCCTCCTAAGCTAGACTCCACCAGATCATGCCAGATGTCCAAATCCTCCCCACACAGATCTAGCCAACCATGTTCCGCCACGTCAGCCCTAACCCATGAGCATCATCTTCCACCTTCTCCACAGAAACCCTAGCCGCCAATGCCGTCAGCCGCCGTTCCGCTTCCGCCGCTCCCGCCACTACCGCAAGTCGCTGCCATGACCACCGTTCATCCCCTCCTTTCTTGCCGCCGCATCAACGGACCACCCTTCCCGCCGCGCCGCTCCGTCACCGGACAGCCACTGCCGTGCCGCCGCCGCAAGTCCAAAGCCACTGCCGTGTCGCTGATGGACAAATTTATGATCACCAAAATATGATGTCACAAACTTGTTTCATAATCGGCAAGTATGACCGAATCGTTCAAGTAATAAACTTGGTAAGACCAAGTATCGTTCTTCCCAAAGGCCTCACGGCCTAGTTTAGTTATGTGGTTTGTTGATTAGCTAAGACTTAAGAACGAAATATTTGAAGTTTAATATGCAAAGACGAAAATAAACATGTATGCATGAGTTTTGATCAATGGCAAAAGCAAAAGATAACACTTTCAATGAAATATATGAATGAATATGTTGTTGGGGGTCAATTTCATCTCATCCACTCTCATATATTTTAGGAATTCAACATTCAAATCATCATTGTTAATGCCACTCTCTAAAGTACCATTCTAGATGGCTTCTCCCTAATCACGAGTTCATACAATTCCTAGCATTCCTAATGATTAGTTCATAAGTGCAGGAGCTTAACGACAACCAATATAATATTGGGAGAAATTCCCCGGATCTAGACTTCCCCGTACGTGCCCGTATCGACAAAACCAATAATCATGCATCGAATGAGTTAAACCATACAAGCATTAAGCAAAGAGGAAAAACCCTAACTAATGATGACAGAAAGCATAAGTCTTAATTAAAAGATGCAAGCATAAATTCCATATATGAGAGCTTCAAGAGATTACATTGATTCCCCAACAAACATACAAGGTTTAGTTCACCATATTCATGGTAAACCTAGATGAACAATAATGAAAGAATGAAAGAATAAACCCTAAAAAGGTGAAGAGGTAGCCTGAGCATCCAAGATCCTCCTTCAAAGGGGTGGAAGAGAGAGTGTTTGCCTCGTTTCTGTCAGGAGCGGCTGCAGCGGATGGGTTAGCGTGGAACAACAAACCAAGAGGGGTTTCTAATACTAACGTGTGCCTTTTAATTTCTACTCAATTAAACTTACTTAGCAATTAATAATAACAGTTAAATAGAGTAAGGTTGAGAGAAATTTGCACAGATGATTTTATCCTGGTTCGGATCTTACCAATCCTACGTCCAGTCGCTTATCTCAAAACAAGATAAACAGTTTCACTATCACAAAACAATTACAAACTACAAAGATACAATTTGTAAGAGTTTAGAAAACACCTCTCTTGATACCACAAGAGATGAAACTACACCTCCTTTGAGTCTTCACAAAGGATGAACACCTCCTCCGAGTACTTCACGAAGGATGATTCTCTTCCGAACACCTCCTCAGACACACCAAGGATGAACCGGCTATTTCCTCTGTTACCGTAGCAGCACTTCACCAGCTCCACAGACAAGAGTTTCACAAGCCGAACAAGAACACACAAGTCTCAAAGAATTCTGAGTATTTGAGCACAAGGGAAGAGTTTCTGTGTCTCTGTATTCCTTAAACTTGAGAGGAAATGAGAGTCTATTTATAGACTCAACCAAAGGCTCTTCCATTTTCGCTTTTAGACTTTCTGACTGTGTTAATCGATTAGCTACAGTGGTTAATCGATTAACAACCCAACGGATACTTCAACGGCTCTAAAAACGGCTAGTTTTTCAAACGGCTCCTGTGTTAATCGATTAACAGCCCTTGTTAATCGATTAACGTTAATCGATTAACAGCTCAATGCAGTGCTTCTTCATTCGTCTCTGGAACAATCGATTTACACCCTGTGTTAATCGATTAACACTGCACAGATTTTGCTGTTTGGCTTATTTTTACATCTCTTTTGAATGCAAACATAAATCCACTCATAATCTAAGTCCTAGATACTAAACTATAATTATTACAAAAGCTTTCCATAGCAATACAAGTCTTCATAACATTTTGAATCTTGATTTCTCTTGACTTGATTTGGACATCATCAAAACTTCATCTTCTTCATTTTGCTAACAATCTCCCCCTTTTTGATGATGATCAAAACCTTCTTGATTTAAAGCTTTTGGAAATAATCTGTATAAAAAATATAACTTAAGGAAGAAACAATTGTTAGTAAACTTAGAAATAAGTTTAAGACTTTAAATATTTCTCCCCCTTTTTGATCATTATTAAAAAGAGATGTATAATTGCTCCCCCTAAATTTATTAGAAAATATACTCCCCCTTAATACAAGCATGTATGCATATTAAGGAAAAACAATATATATATTTTATTAAATTTTTAAAGAGGTAAGCATGCAAGAAAATATAAAGAGCACATACTAATAAAAACATAGAAACATAAAGCACCCCTTTAGATATGCCTCCAATTTTGTAATGAGAATCCTCTAGGTTGTTTTTCACATTTTGTTTAGATCTTCATCTTGAGGATTGTCATCATTCTTTACTTCATTTGTTGTTTTATACAAATCTTCATCATTGCCTGCATGTAATTAAAATGACTCAAGAGGTTTTGCCTCAAGGTCTACAATTTCATCAAAGACAACATGCACATATTCTTCTATTTCAAATATTTTCCGTTTGAAAACTATATATGCTTTGTATATAAAATAAATTAAAATAATTCCATCTACCTTGGAATAATAATTAAATATTGTTTTAAAGAAATTCTAAATTTTAAACAATAGGTACCCAACTATTTTGTATGGGTCCTTTGGGTTAATTTAAAAAAAAAAAAAATTGAAATCATTTTACAACCCAAATATATCTACCACTTGGAACACCATAATGCTTAATTTTACATTTGTTAGATGTATGACCCTTTTTCATACAATAAAAGCATGATACAACATTTGTGTTCCTATAAGTTGTTCCTTTTTCTACCCAAGTTCTACGGGTTCTATGATTGTGTTTATTTTTAATTTTAGGAACATACTTATTTTTAACAACCTTATTTTCATTATTCTTACTACATTCTCCTAAGGTTGTTTGTTCTAGTAGTTTCTTAAAATTTTCACAAGAAGCACATTCATCACTACTAGCAAATTTACCCTTTTCAAAAATTAAAACTTTATTTTTCAAATCTTTATTTTCTTCAAAGATATTTTCAAAATTTAATTTTAAATTCTTATTTTCTTCAAGAATATTTTCAAAATCTGATTTCAAATTTTTATTTTCTTCAGAAATATTTTCAAAATTTAATTTTAAATTTTTGAAATCCTTTTTCAATTTCTGATGGGCTTTATCTAATTTTTCAGATTCTACTATTAACGCAGCATAAATTTCATGCAATTCATTTTCACTAATTTGACTAGAATTATCAGAATCGCTAGATGTACTTACTTGGCTTCCAGCGTCGTCGTTCACCACTAAACAGATGTTTGCTTCTTCATCTGAGTAGCTTGAATCTGAAATAGTCTCATTGTCGTCTTCCCATGCAATGTATGCATTCTTTTTCTTGAAGAATTTCTTTTTTTTACCCTTTCTTTGATTTGGGCAGTCTGCTTTTAAATGTCCTTTTTCTCCGCAACCGTAGCATCGGTAATTTGAGGAAGATATTAGATTATCTTTCTTTTCGTATCTAAATTTTCCTTTACCTTTAGACTTCATGAACTTGTTGAGTCTTTTTATCATGAGTCTCAATTCTTCTTCTTCGTCTGAGTCTTCATCTTCCGATTTACCTTTGCTTCTTTCAACCTCCGACTTTAACGCCAAACTCTTCTTATTGTTTTTGGCTTTTGATTCTTCTTCATCAAGTCTTCCGAGGTCAAGTTCATGCTCTCTCAACTTTCTAAATAATGCAGCCATGGTCATTGTGTTGAGATTTTGTGACTCAGAAATTGCTGTCACTTTTGGTTGCCAAGACCTGTCTAAAGATTTCAAAATTTTTATATTAAGCTCATCAGTATCGAAAGTTTACCTAGTCCAATAAGATGGTTTACGATGTTTGTGAAGCGTTTCTGAACATCTACTATTGTTTCCCCTTGCTTCATCCTGAACATTTCGTATTCCTGGATTAAGGTATTCTTTCTAGCTCTCTTAACATCATCTGTACCTTCATGGGTTACTCTTAGTACTTCCCACATTTCTTGTGCAGTTTTACAAACAGAAATCCTGTAAAACTCATCAACAGTTAAAGCAGATGAAATAATATTACGAGCTTTTACATCATTACCAAATTTTTTCTTATCTTGAGCAGTCCATTGGTCACGGGGCTTTGGTTCCTGCATATTGTTAGTTGGAACAAAAGGACCAGATGCAACAGCATCCCAAATATCTATATCAATAGATTCCATAAAAATTTGCATCCTGACCTTCCAAAATGCGTAATTTTCACCTGTGAATAGTGGTGGTCTATTGATAGAAGCACCCTCTGCGAATGTTTGAAATGATCCCGCCATTTGAATGACTATCAAAGCAAGCTCTGATACCAATTGTCAGGAGCGGCTGCAGCGGATGGGTTAGCGTGGAACAACAAACCAAGAGGGGTTTCTAATACTAACGTGTGCCTTTTAATTTCTACTCAATTAAACTTACTTAGCAATTAATAATAACAGTTAAATAGAGTAAGGTTGAGAGAAATTTGCACAGATGATTTTATCCTGGTTCGGATCTTACCAATCCTACGTCCAGTCGCTTATCTCAAAACAAGATAAACAGTTTCACTATCACAAAACAATTACAAACTACAATCACAAAGATACAATTTGTAAGAGTTTAGAAAACACCTCTCTTGATACCACAAGAGATGAAACTACACCTCCTTTGAGTCTTCACAAAGGATGAACACCTCCTCCGAGTACTTCACGAAGGATGATTCTCTTCCGAACACCTCCTCAGACACACAAAGGATGAACCGGCTATTTCCTCTGTCACCGTAGCAGCACTTCACCAGCTCCACAGACAAGAGTTTCACAAGCCGAACAAGAACACACAAGTCTCAAAGAATTCTGAGTATTTGAGCACAAGGGAAGAGTTTCTGTGTCTCTGTATTCCTTAAACTTGAGAGGAAATGAGAGTCTATTTATAGACTCAACCAAAGGCTCTTCCATTTTCGCTTTTAGACTTTCTGACTGTGTTAATCGATTAGCTACAGTGGTTAATCGATTAACAACCCAACGGATACTTCAACGGCTCTAAAAACGGCTAGTTTTTCAAACGGCTCCTGTGTTAATCGATTAACAGCCCTTGTTAATCGATTAACGTTAATCGATTAACAGCTCAATGCAGTGCTTCTTCATTCGTCTCTGGAACAATCGATTTACACCCTGTGTTAATCGATTAACACTGCACAGATTTTGCTGTTTGGCTTATTTTTACATCTCTTTTGAATGCAAACATAAATCCACTCATAATCTAAGTCCTAGATACTAAACTATAATTATTACAAAAGCTTTCCATAGCAATACAAGTCTTCATAACATTTTGAATCTTGATTTCTCTTGACTTGATTTGGACATCATCAAAACTTCATCTTCTTCATTTTGCTAACAGTTTCTGCCAAAGATACTAACTCTAGGACGTCCTAAAGCTTATATACTATTCTAAAATTACAAAAGATCTAGGCCCAAGCCCATAAAAGTGCCAGAAAACCGGTCTAAGCCCATTTAGAATGGCGCTCAGCGGTATTTTACCGCTGAGCGGTACTAGCGGTTGATCCATTTTGCCCCCCAACTGCTGTTTTGCCCCTCAGCGGTGATTTCGGCACCCGAAAAGTGTCGCTCAGCGGTATTTTCCGCTCAGCGCCACTCGGTCAGACTTTTTCTGCGTTCTGGTTGGTTTTTCAGCATTCTGGTTGACTGGTTGACTTTTCTGGTTGACTGTTGAATTTTCTGGTTGACTGGTTGACTTTTCAGCACTCCAATCATTCGGTATTTCAATTCTTCTTTCAAATCATTCAATTAGCCTACAAAATCAAGGGAATCTTGCACAAAACCATAAAATTCACTTTCAACTCTCTTATTTATGAAAATATGAATAAAAGTATGATTTCAAGCTAGTTTCTAAGTATAAAGGTTGCTTTTAATATCAATTTTAAGCATGAAAATAACAGTTTTTCAACTGTTATCACAACCCCAAACTTAGAACTTTGCTTGTCCTCAAGCAAACAAGATGTAACTCAATCTTCAACCAATTCATATGATGGTTCACTCATTCAAAAATCCTCTTTTCAAGATAAGTAAAAACTTCAATTAAACTTATGACCAAGAGTTCAATCAAGATGTGCACATGCTTTAGTGTTCACAAAGTCATTTAAATTCCAACAAATGCTATTTTTCATGAATGATCAATCAATTAAGCATGGATGTTCATGTGCTCATGGAATATTTCCTCACTAGGTAAAGTGTTTCACTCACACTCAAGTGTATAAGAGGTAATCACTCATTCACTCTACTATCACAATGTCACATGAATCAACTTTGCCTTTCATTTTACCACAATCAAAAACATTCACAAGCATGCATCATCACAAGGACTTTTCAATGGCTTATAATGTGGCTGGGCTAACAAGAAAATTGGTTTTTCTGGATCACAAAATCCTTGAGTTAAGAGAATCATAATAACACAATCATCTTATTCATTCCCAACTTTCTTTTGCCTTTGCATTTGCATTGAGCTTTACTTCTTTTTCTTTTCTTTTCTTTTTCTTTGCATATTCTTACTTTTTTAGCTCTTAGCTCAATGCTTTTCCTTTTTCATGTTTTCCCAACAACCCCAAACTTGAACATTTAACAATACCACACAAGATCTTCTACTTAACTCAAGGTAAAGATTTTCAATCAAGGGTTTCAGTGTATGTTCAAGGCTAAGGGTTCAAAGGTTAGAACACAAAGTGTTCTCTTTTAGTGGGCTAACTTTATGAATTTGGCCAATAAAAAGGGTTCCAACAAACGGCCTTGATCACATGATGCAAAACAAGCAATTGATTCAATCATAGAAAACCTGGGCAAAATCATTCATGCTTTCAAAGTAATAGCATTCAACAATAACAACTCTGGAGCTCAAAACCTCACATATAAGCTCATTCACATTTGACATACACATCCTGCTTAATTTCACAATCACAATCATGATATCATGCATTTGTTCACAAAGCTTGTGAATCACCTGTATAAGCATTTTAATGTGCACATCTATCTCAACATCAATCAATCAATCAGCATCATCAAGCATTACTTATCACACAATCACAGTTAATAGCAAACCATCATAAGGAACCAGGTGTTCAATAGAGTACATCAAACCCTAATCTAAAACAGAAGTAAATAAGTTCAGAAAACTTAAACCAAACAAAAGCATAAGTCCTGCTCTAGTTATGATAGCATTCATCAGTAAATGCTATCTCAACTCCTCCTCAATCTGAGCTGTCCTCTGTATCCTCCTTCTTCTTGGATCTTATAGTCTTGATTCCTTTTGCCCGATGAGGAGGCCATCCCTGCATCAAACATAATTCACAAAACCAAAAGATACATTGTTAAGCATTAGTAAACCATAATGAAGAAATCAGCCCCTTCAATGATGCTCTCTCCCAACCCCAAACTTAGATGGAAAACTAGTGAGCAAGTGAATGGAAGGGAGATTTTCTAAAGAGGGATGAGGGAAAAGTTGTAGAGAACCTTTGAAAAGGTATGTAAGAGTGTGTGTGCAGAGAAGAGTCTGAAAATAAAAGCATTTGCACAGCTTAGGGTATAAAAATACCCTAATGGGCTCGGGTTCCACTAAGGGGAACTAAAGCTCATTCTGCGAGAGTACCGCTCAGCGGTAAGTTGCCGCTCAGCGGCACTTTCGTGATGTGCTCTTCTCCTTCTTTTCTTAACCTACGTGCCTCCTAGACATGCCCCTCATTGGTTCCCTGCAATTCAATGTTTAAAAATGCTTATGCAAACCCTAATGATGGACAAATTTGTAAGCACCAAATTATGATGTCACAAACTTGTTTCACAATCGGCAAGTATGACCGAATCGTTCAAGTAATAAACTTGGTAAGACCAAGTATCGTTCTTCCCAAAGGACTCACGGCCTAGTTTAGTTATGTGATTTGTTGATTAGCTAGGACTTACAAACGAAATATTCAAAGTTTAATATGCAAGACAGAAAATAAACATGTATGCATGAAGTTTGATCAATGGCAAAGACAAAAGATAAACACTTTCAATGAATTATATGAATGAATATGTTGTTGGAGGTCAATTTCATCTCATCCACTCTCATATATTTTAGGAATTCAACATTCAAATCATCATTGTTAATGCCACTCTCTAATGTACCATTCTAGATGGCTTCTCCCTAATCACGAGTTCATACAATTCCTAGCATTCCTAATGATTAGTTCATGAGTGGAGGAGCTTAAAGGCAACCAATATAATATTGTCAGTATAATATTGGGAGAAATTCCCCGGATCTAGACTTCCCCGTACGTGTCCGTATCGACAAAACCAATAATCATGCATGGAATGAGTTAAACTATGCAAGCATTGAGCAAAGAGGAAAAACCCTAACTAATGATGAAAGAAAGCATATGTCTTAATTAAAAGATGTAATCAATAGATTCCATATATGAGAGCTTCAAGAGATTACATTGATTCCCCAACAAACATACAAGGTTTAGTTCACCATATTCATGGTGAACCTAGATGAATAACAATGAAAGAATAAACCCAATAAAGGTGAAGAGGTAGCCTGAGCATCCAAGATCCTCCTTCAAAGGGGTGGAAAGAGAGAGTGTTTGCCTCGTTTCTGCCAAAGATACCTAATTCTAGGAGGTGCAAGCCCTTATATACTAATCTAGAGTTACAAAAGATTACAAAAGCCCAAGCCCAAAAAGTGCCGCTCAGCGGTAAATACCGCTCAGCGGTGACTGCGCGTCACTTTCTTCCCCTCAGCGGCCAGTTTGCCCCTCAGCGTGACTCCCGCAACCTCCTGAGTGCCGCTCAGCGGTAAAATGCCGCTGAGCGGTGCCTTTGTCTTCTCTTTTTGCACTCTTTCTTGTCTTTTCTAATGTCACCGCTCTCCTTCTTCACTCTTTTCACTAAATTCACCTTAAAACCTGCACAAAAACACTTAAATCAAGCATAAACCTGTCCAGCTCTCTTATTTCTGAAAATATAGATAAAAGCATGATTTCAAGCTAGTTTTTAAGTCTAAAGGTTGCTTTTAGTATCAATATTAAGCATGAAAATAACAGTTTTTCAACTGTTATCACAACCCCAAACTTAGAACTTTGCTTGTCCTCAAGCAAACAAGATGTAACTCAATCTCCAACCAATTCATATGATGGTTCACTCATTCAAAAATTCTCTTTTCAAGATAAGTAAAAACTTTAATCAACCTTATGACCAAGAGTTCATTCAAGATGTGCACATGCTTTAGTGTTCACAAAGTCATTTAAGTTCCAACAAATGCTATTTTTGATGAATGATCAATCAATTAAGCATGGATGTTCATGTCCTTATGGAATATTTCCTCACTAGGTAAAGTGTTTCACTCACACACAAGTGTATAGGAGGTAATCACTCATTCACTCCACTATCACAATGTCACATGAATCAACTTTGCCTTTCATTTTACCACAATCAAAAACATTCACAAGCATGCATCATCACAAGGACTTTTCAATGGCTTATAATGTGGCTGGGCTAACAAGAAAATTGGTTTTTCTGGATCACAAAATCCTTGAGTTAAGAGAATCATAACAACACAATTATTCTTATTCATTCCCAACTTGCCTTTGCATTTGCATTTGCATTGAGCTTTACTTCTTTTTCTTTTCTTTTCTTTTTCTTTGCATATTCTTACTTTTTAGCTCTTAGCTCAATGCTTTTCCTTTTTCATGTCAACCCCAAACTTGAACATTTGTCAATACCACACAAGATTTTCTACTTAACTCAAGGTAAAGATTTTAAATCAAGGGTTTTCAGTGTATGTTCAAGGCTAAGGGTTCAAAGGATATAACACAAAGTGTTCTCTTTTAGTAGGCTAACTTTATGAATTTGGCCAATAAAAAGGGTTTCAACAAAAACGGCCTTGATCACATGATGCAAAACAAGCAATTGATTCAGTCATAGAAAACCTGGGCAAAATCATTCATGCTTTCAAAGTAATAGCATTCAATAATAACAACTCTGGAGCTCAAAACCTCACATATAAGCTCATTCACATTTGACATACACATCCTGCTTAATTTCACAATCACAATCATGATATCATGCATTTGTTCACAAAGCTTGTGAATCACCTGAATAAGCATTTTAATGTGCACATCTATCTCAACATCAATCAATCAATCAGCATCATCAAGCATTACTTATCACACAATCACAGTTAATAGCAAACCATCATAAAAAATCAGGTGTTCAATAGAGTACATCAAACCCTAATCTAAAAACAAAAACAAATAAGTCCAGAAAACTTAAACCACAAAAGCATAATCATATGATAGCATTCATCAGTAAATGCTATCTCAGCTCCTCATCAATCTGAGCTGTCCTCTGTATCTTCCTCCTCCTCTTCATCATCATCATCATCAAATGCATCCTCCTCCTCAGCTTCATCTTCTTCCATATCTCTAGCTGAAGCTTCAGCTGCTTCAGCTCCTCCATGCAATGGTTCTTCTGGCCAAGCTACCACGTTATGGAATTCATCCATAGTCCACCTGTGTGCTGGAGGGGTATCATACATCCCCACTATCATCTCAGCCGTGGCCACCTGCCCTCTGTGAATGGACTGCAACTGAGCTCCTATAAGAGACATATACATGTCCCTCATCTGGAATGGTTCTGCCTCATGAGTATCAGCAGATGTCCTGCTCTGTGCTGGCCCTCTCTCTCTACGAGCCTGGCGTGGTGGAACTGGCTGAGCTGCCTCCTCACCTCCACAGTACTGTCTGTAATAGGCCTCATCTATAGCTTTTCTTGGCCTCTCAAATGGTGGAACAGAAGTGTCCACCCCAGCTAGCTTGCAGAGGTGAGTGATCAAAGAAGGATGTCCTAGTGGTGCTTTGTTGTTTGAGGTGTTAGCACACACACTAATCTCATCAGCTATCACCTGCCCAATATTAACATTCAAATTTCTGATAGCACAGTAGATGAATAGTGCCCTGCTGAGAGTGATATCTGACACATGTGAGCATGGCTGAATGTTGGCATGAGAAAATGCCATCCAATACTTTGCAAGAGGAGTCAAATCTGTCCTCCTAATGTTAACCACTGCTCCAGATCTATTCCTTTGGAAGTGTCCTCCAGGTATGCACAATACTCTCTCAACATCCTGAAAGTCAGCACCTTCCTCCATGCTAAGAGCAAACTGGCATTGCTCACCAGCCCACACAGTATCCAGGAAGTTGTTGATGGAATCAGGATCATACCTGATAGCATGGCCTCTGACATAGCTCAAATAGTTCTCAGCTGGATACTCACCAATCTTCTTTGCATTGGTGTAGAATTCCTTCACCACAGCTATGTTGGCAGGCGCTGGATAAGTGGCTAGCTTCCCCCAATCATTCCCAAACACTTGCTCTCCAAATTGAGGAGCAAAGTTAGGTATCATTCCAACCTTTCTCTCCATTAGAAGTCTCCTGTCCTGAACCACCCTAAAGTGCTTCTCATGTTTCCTAGAGAGGAACCTGCCATTATGGGGCTGCTCTGGTTCCTTTTCCTTCCTCTTGGTTGCCATGGTTTTCAATCTCTTTCCTGAAGAGGATGCCATTCCAGCATTCAAACACAATTACAAAACCACAGAACATGATGTTAATCATTAGTAAACACAGAACACAACTCCTTTTGAAGCTAAACCACCGCTGAGGGCCAGAATTTCCCCTCAGCGCCACCAGTGCCACATTCAAACACGCAACAAACCAGAAAAAGCAAATCTGGCAGAGTGCCGCTCAGCGGTAAATGCCGCTCAGCGGTGATCTGCAGATTTTTGCAAATCTCGTTTTAAAGCTTTCCTAACTCCACCCAAATGCAGTTTTCAGTTTTCCAGTACATAATCAAGCAGTTTAATCGGTTCAAACATCAAATATATCATCAAATCATGCATAGAAATCAAAACCCCTAAATATTCATGCTTTGACAATCACATTCAAACTCAAGAACCCTAGAATGAACAAAATGCATTTTACTTACTTGGGTGGAGATGCTAGATGATATGAGAATGCTTCCAAACTAGAATGCTCTCTTCCAACCCCAAACTTTGATGGCACACTAGTGAAAAAGTGAGTGGAAGAGAAATTTTCTTAAGAGGGAAGAGTTAAAAGATGTGGAAAACCTAGGAGAAGATATGTGGAAGTGTTTGTGCAGAGAAGGGCTTGAAAGAATGTAAAAACGCGCAGCTTAGGGTTTAAAAATACCCCAATGGGCTCGGGTTCCGCTAAGGGGAACTTAAGCCCATCTGCGATAGTACCGCTCAGCGGTAATTACCGCTCAGCGGCACTTTCTTGATGTGCCCCCTAGCATACCCCTCATAGGTTCCCTGCAATTCAATGTTAAAAATGCTTATGCAAACCCTAATTAAAATAAAACAAACAAAAACAATCAATCAACTGGGTTGCCTCCCAGGTAGCGCTTGTTTAACGTCACGAGCCTGACCCAAAATCCACCAACACCCATCAGTAGGTGTTTCAAACTTACCAGCACCCATCAGTAGGTGCAAAATCTTCTCACCAACACCCATCAGTAGGTGTTAAAAACCTAGTATCCTTCAGTAGATACTTAACCACCTAGCATCCTTCAGTAGATGCTAGATCCAACAAAATAATGTCCAGAATAATGTTCACAAATTAAAAATTACAAAACCAAATCAAAAGTTTTTAAATCCACTGGGTTGCCTCCCAGCAAGCGCTTCTTTAACGTCACTAGCTTGACCCTGTTAAAGCTCATGTTCCATCTTCTTTATAGTTGATGTTGTCCTTCCACCAACCTTTCAACTGCTTCCTTTGGACTGTTTTGGATTCTCTAGAATATGGAGACTCTATCTCTATCATCTCCTTCTCTTTAAAGCCTTTTATAACCCACAACTTGTTCTTGAGTCTTACAGGTGTGCCAAGTTGGAGTCTTCTTTTCTTCCAGTCTCTAGGAACTTCTTCTCCTTTTCCAATCTCTTCTACCTTGGGTACCTGAAAAAACAAACAATGGTTATCAGAAACTTCAAGATTTTCATCTTTACCTCTAGTTATGGGTGCATCTCGAAATGCAGCTTTATAACTGGCTTCTTCCTCCTTTGCTTGTATCTCATCTTTGAACACATCCACCACCACTCTCTCCTCTCTGTCCTGGAGCACCACTATACCTTCATTAACATCTATGATTGCCCGGGCCGTTTTCATAAACGGTCTTCCCAGTATGAAAGGTATTTTTTCGGTCTCCATCTTCATCACCACAAAGTCTGCCAAAAACTGAAGTTTGCCAACACAAACTACAATGTCTTCTGCAATCCCATATTGCTCCTTTGAAGATCCATCAGCCATTACAAGATTAACCTTTACAGGTTTTATTTTAACATGGCCAATTTGCTCCAATAGAGAATAAGGCATCAAGTTAACACTTGAGCCTAAATCAAGGAGAGCTTTCTTTACCTTTTTCTTCCCTATAGTGCAAGGGATAGAAAAACTACCTGGATCTGCTGCTTTTGGTGGGAATGACTCTTTCTTAACAGTTTTACACTTTTCTTCCTCATCATCTCTACGTCTTCTTTTTGTACAGGTTCCTTCATCAGATTTTGTGTAAACTGCTATTTTCTGTAGAATTTGTTCCCAAGGAGCTTCATTATCAACCATTCTGAATAAATCTGTGAAATCCATTGGTTTCTCCTGATTTGTTGGAAAAGGAAAAATGTCCTTTCTTTCTTCTTCTCTTCTCTCTTCTGTTTCTCCTTCTTCTAACTCAATGATCTCTTCATTCACACTCTTGACCACTTTGCACTCTTCTCTGGGGTTAACCTCAGTATTAGCCCCAAAGTTTCTGTTTGGCCTTTCTTCCAATTGCTTGGTAATCTGACCCATCTGAATCTCCAAATTCTTTATAGCAGCTTCAGTGCTCTTTTGAGAAGATTCAGTTTTCTGTATGAATTGCTGAAGAGTTTCTTCCAACCTTGTTGATCTATCATTAAGCATAGATAATTGTTGCCACACGGTTGGTTGCTGCTGCTGCTTATTATATTGATTAGCCTGCCCCGTTTGTCCTTGGCCAATACTTGGATGTGGTTTCCAACCCTGATTATAATTCCCTTGACGGTATGGAAACTGATTAGCCATGAAATTAACATCCTCCACGGCTTCCACAGGAAAAGCACATTGGCCATTGATGTGATCTCCCCCACATAATTCGCACAACTGGGTTTGTACCTGTGCAGCAGATTTTAACTCTTTGGGTAATGAAGCAAGAGTTTTGGTCAGAGTTTCCAGCTGTTGAGTTAGAATTTTATTCTAGGCTAGCAAGGCATCATGGGTTTGTAATTGAAGAACCCCTTTCTGTTGCATAGGAGCTCCTCTTTCACTGTGCAGCTCATTATCACTTGTAGCCATGTTTTCAATAATTTCAGTTGCTTCCTCTGGAGTCTTCCATTTGATATTGCCTCCAGCTGAGGCATCCAGCATCATCTTGGTTTGTGAACCAAGCCCTCCAAGGAAAGTTAGGACTACTTCTTGATCTTCAAAGCCATGCGTGGGAGTTTTACGTAACAAACTTTTATACCTGTCCCATGCATGTCCCAGTGATTCTTCCATGCCCTGCTTGAATGAAGATATCTCTTGCTTTCCTTTAGTCACCTTAGATTGTGGGAAGTATTTGTTTAAGAATTTTGTGACCACTGCTTCCCACTCTGTGAAACTTTCTTCTGGAAAAGAGTTCAACCAAAGCTTAGCATTGCCTCCCAATGAGAAAGGAAACAAGCTAAGTTTGATTGCTTCGTCTGGCACCCCATTAATTTTGACTGTATTGCAAATCTCATTAAAGGTAGTCAGGTGCTCATATGGGCTTTCGTGAGATAACCCATTAAATTGATTACTCTTCACCAGTTGAATCAGTGCTGGTTTGACCTCCATGTTGGCTGCATTGACTCTAGGTCTAGCTATGCTATTGAAGTGCTGAGGTCCAGCAAGATTAGTGTAATCTGTAAGAGTTCTTCTAACATTATTGCCCTCCATACTGTTAGCAAAATGATGCAGATGAAATTTTGATGATGTCCAAATCAAGTCAAGACCAATCAAGAATCAAAATGATTTGAAGATTTGTATTGTGATGGAAAGCTTTTGTAATACTCTTAGAAATATGTATAGGACTTAGATCAGAAAAAGGAAAGTGTTTTGTAAAATTACTATAGTAAATCATTGCAACAAAACACTATAGTACTATTCACATGAATAGTAACACTATTCACGTGAATAGTGACGGTTAACGGTAAGAGTATCGCACTTAACACGGATGTTGGAGAAACTAGTCGTTGAAGAAACTAGCCGTTTATGGCCGTTGGACAAACTAGCCGTTTATGGCCGTTGGACAAACTAGCCGTTTATGGCCGTTGGACAAACTAGCCGTTTATGGCCGTTGGAGAAACTAGCCGTTAAGTTTGTCTTTTAGTGAATGGAAGAGCCTTTGGATGAGTCTATAAATAGACTCTCATTTCCTCTCAAGAATCAATATCCAGAGACACAGAAACTCTTCCCTTGTGCTCAAGTACTCTGAACTCTTGTGAGAACTCTGTGAAATTGCTGAAGCTAAGGAAACTCTTGTCTGCAAAGTCCTGAAGTGGTACTGCGGTGACGGAGGAATAGCTTGATCATCCTTGGTGTGTCTGAGGAAGTGTCTGGAAGAGAATCATCCTTCGTGAAGCATTCGAAGGAGGTGATCATCCTTTGTGAAGATTCAAAGGAGGTGTAAGTTCATCTCTTGTGGTTTCAAGAGAGGTGGTAATTTCTAAACTGTTACAAATTGTTTTTCTGTGTGACTAATATTTGTAATAGTTTTGTGATAGTGAAAAAGGTTTATCTTATTTGAGATAAGCGACTGGACGTAGGATCCTAGTGATCTGAACCAGGATAAAATACCTGTGTAATTTTTCTCTTTCCCTTACTCTGTTATTTACATTTAATTATCTGCTTAGTAAGAAATTAAGAGAAAAATATTAAAAAGGGATAATAGTTGAATATAACCAATTCACCCCCCCTCTTGGTTTGTCTCTGTTAGCAAAATGATCAAGATGAAGTTTTGATGATGTCCAAATCAAGTCAAGAGAAATCAAGATTCAAGATGTTATGAAGACTTATATTGTGATGGAAAGCTTTTGTAATACTCTTAGAAATATGTATAGGACTTAGATTAGAAAAAGAAAAGTGTTTTGTAAAATTACTATAGTAAATCATTGCAACAAAACACTATAGTACTATTCATATGAATAGTAACACTATTCACGTGAATAGTGACGGTTAACGGTAAGAGTATCGCACTTAACACGGACGTTGGAGAAACTAGTCGTTGAAGAAACTAGCCGTTTATGACCGTTGGACAAACTAGCCGTTTATGGCCGTTGGACAAACTAGCCGTTTATGGCCGTTGGACAAACTAGCCGTTTATGGCCGTTGGACAAACTAGCCGTTTATGGCCGTTGGACAAACTAGCCGTTAAGTTTGTCTTTTAGTGAATGGAAGAGCCTTTGGATGAGTCTATAAATAGACTCTCATTTCCTCTTAAAAACAACTAGAGACACAGAAACTCTTCCCTTGTGCTCAAATGCTCAGAAATTATTGAGACTTGTGTGTTCTTGTTCGGCTTGTGAAACTCTTGTCTGTGGAGCTGGTGAAGTGCTGCTACGGTGACAGAGGAAATAGCCGGTTCATCCTTGGTGTGTCTAAGGAGGTGTTCGGAAGAGAATCATCCTTCGTGAAGTATTCGGAGGAGGTGTTCATCCTTTGTGAAGACTCAAAGGAGGTGTAGTTTCATCTCTTGTGGTATCAAGAGAGGTGGTTTCTAAACTTTTACAAATTGTATCTTTGTGATTGTAATTTGTAATTGTTTTGTGTTAGTGAAACTGTTTATCTTGTTTTGAGATAAGCGACTGGACATAGGATTGGTAAGATCCGAACCAGGATAAAATCATCTGTGCAAATTTCTCTCAACCTTACTCTTGCTTTATTTGTCTTTATTAATTGCTAAGTAAGTTTAATTGAGTAGAAATTAAAAGGCACATGTTATTATTAAAAACCCCTCTTGGTTTGTTATTCCACGCTAACCATTCCGCTGCAGCCGCTCTGACAATTGGTATCAGAGCTTGCTTTGATAGTCATTCAAATGGCAGGATCGTTTCAAACATTCGCAGAGGGTGCTTCTATCAATAGACCACCACTATTCACAGGTGAAAATTACGCATTCTGGAAGGTTAGAATGCAAATTTTTATGGAATCTATTGATATAGATATTTGGGATGCTGTTGCATCTGGTCCTTTTGTTCCAACTAACAATATGCAGGAACCAAAGCCCCGTGACCAATGGACTGCTCAAGATAAGGAAAAATTTGGTAATGATGTAAAAGCTCGTAATATTATTTCATCTGCTTTAACTGTTGATGAGTTTTACAGGATTTCTATTTGTAAAACTGCACAAGAAATATGGGAAGTACTAAGAGTAACCCATGAAGGTACAAATGATGTTAAGAGAGCTAGAAAGAATACCTTAATCCAGGAATACGAGATGTTCAGGATGAAGCAAGGGGAAACAATAGTAGATGTTCAGAAACGCTTCACCAACATCGTAAACCATCTTATTGGACTAGGTAAGTCTTTCGATACTGATGAGCTTAATATAAAAATTTTGAAATCTTTAGACAGGTCTTGGCAACCAAAAGTGACTGCAATTTCTGAGTCACAAAATCTCAACACAATGACCATGGCTGCATTATTTGGAAAGTTGAGAGAGCATGAACTTGACCTCGGAAGACTTGATGAAGAAGAATCAAAAGCCAAAAACAACAAGAAGAGTTTGGCGTTAAAGTCGGAGGTTGAAAGAAGCAAAGGTAAATCGGAAGATGAAAACACAGACGAAGAAGAAGAATTGAGACTCATGATAAAAAGGCTCAATAGGTTCATGAAGTCTAAAGGTAAAGGAAAATTTAGATATGAAAAGAAAGATAATCCAGTATCTTCCTCAAATTACCGATGCTACGGTTGCGGAGAAAAAGGACATTTAAAAGCAGACTGCCCAAATCAAAAGAAGGGTGAAGAAAAGAAATTCTTCAAGAAAAAGAAGGCATACATTGCATGGGAAGATGACAATGAGATCATTTCAGATTCAAGCTACTCAGATGAAGAAGCAAACATCTGTTTAGTGGTGAACGACGACGCTGGAAGCCAAGTAAGTACATCTAGCGATTCTGATAATTATAGTCAAATTAGTGAAAATGAATTGCATGAAATTTATGCTGCTTTAATAGTAGAATCTGAAAAGTTAGATAAAGCCCATCAGAAGTTGAAAAAGGATTTCAAAAATTTAAAATTAAAATTTGAAAATATTCTTGAAGAAAATAAGAATTTAAAATTAAATTTTGAAAATACTTTTGAAGAAAATAAAGATTTGAAAAATAAAGTTTTAATTTTTGAAAAGAGTAAATTTACTAGTAGTAATGAATGTGCATCTTGTGTTAATTATAAGAAACTACTAGATGAAACAACCTCAGGAGAATGTAGTAAAAATAATGAAAATAAGGTTGTTAAAAATAAGTATGTTCCTAGAATTAAAAATAAACACAATCATAGAACCCGTAGAACTTGGGTAGAAAAAGGAACAACTTATAGGAACACAAATGTTGTATCATGCTTTTATTGTATGAAAAAGGGTCATACATCTAATAAATGTAAAATTAAGCATTATGGTGTTCCAAGTGGTAGATATGTTTGGGTTATAAAATAATTTCTTTTTTCTAAATCTAACCCAAAGGACCCATACAAGTAGTTGGGTACCTATTGTTTAAAAATTTAAGAATTTCTTTAAAACAAATTTTAAGAAAATTTTTTCAAGACCGGTAAAACTATTTTTATATCTTCTAATATACAAAGCATATATAGTTTTCAATCGAAAAATTTTTTATGTGAGCATGTTGTCTTTGATGAAATTGTAGACCTTGAGGCAAAACCTCTTGAGTCAGTTGAATTACATGCAGGCAATGACGAAGATTTGTAGAAGACAACAAATGAAGCAAATAATGATGACAATCCTCAAGATAAAGATCTAAACAATGTTTTATAAGATCTTTCTCCTAAAAATATTTGCTTTAAATATCCTATTGTGCATGTTTGAATGAATCTTTAAATTTGAAATATTTTTAGCTCATATGCATACATGCTTTTATTAAGGGGGAGTATTATCTTAGGGGGAGAACATCAACACAACTTTTTAATTATGATCAAAAAGGGGGAGAAAATGTTTAAAGCTTATTTGCCTATTTGTACTATTTGTGCTTATTCACTAATGCACTCTTTCTTCCATAAGTTGTGTTTTAAATACAGATTATTACCAAACGCTTTAAATCAAGGAGTTTTTGATCATCATCAAAAAGGGGGAGATTGTTAGCAAAATGATCAAGATGAAGTTTTGATGATGTCCAAATCAAGTCAAGAGAAATCAAGATTCAAGATGTTATGAAGACTTATATTGTGATGGAAAGCTTTTGTAATACTCTTAGAAATATGTATAGGACTTAGATTAGAAAAAGAAAAGTGTTTTGTAAAATTACTATAGTAAATCATTGCAACAAAACACTATAGTACTATTCATATGAATAGTAACACTATTCACGTGAATAGTGACGGTTAACGGTAAGAGTATCGCACTTAACACGGACGTTGGAGAAACTAGTCGTTGAAGAAACTAGCCGTTTGTGACCGTTGGACAAACTAGCCGTTTATGGCCGTTGGACAAACTAGCCGTTTATGGCCGTTGGACAAACTAGCCGTTTATGGCCGTTGGACAAACTAGCCGTTTATGGCCGTTGGACAAACTAGCCGTTAAGTTTGTCTTTTAGTGAATGGAAGAGCCTTTGGATGAGTCTATAAATAGACTCTCATTTCCTCTTAAAAACAACTAGAGACACAGAAACTCTTCCCTTGTGCTCAAATACTCAGAAATTATTGAGACTTGTGTGTTCTTGTTCGGCTTGTGAAACTCTTGTCTGTGGAGCTGGTGAAGTGCTGCTACGGTGACAGAGGAAATAGCCGGTTCATCCTTGGTGTGTCTAAGGAGGTGTTCGGAAGAGAATCATCCTTCGTGAAGTATTCGGAGGAGGTGTTCATCCTTTGTGAAGACTCAAAGGAGGTGTAGTTTCATCTCTTGTGGTATCAAGAGAGGTGGTTTCTAAACTTTTACAAATTGTATCTTTGTGATTGTAATTTGTAATTGTTTTGTGTTAGTGAAACTGTTTATCTTGTTTTGAGATAAGCGACTGGACATAGGATTGGTAAGATCCGAACCAGGATAAAATCATCTGTGCAAATTTCTCTCAACCTTACTCTTGCTTTATTTGTCTTTATTAATTGCTAAGTAAGTTTAATTGAGTAGAAATTAAAAGGCACATGTTATTATTAAAAACCCCTCTTGGTTTGTTATTCCACGCTAACCATTCCGCTGCAGCCGCTCTGACAGTCTCCACGCTAACCATTCGCTGCAGCCGCTCTGACAATTGGTATCAGAGCTTGCTTTGATAGTCATTCAAATGGCAGGATCACATCAAACCTTTGCAGAGGGTGCTTCTATCAATAGACCACCACTATTCACAGGTGAAAATTACGCATTCTGGAAGGTAAGAATGCAAATATTTATGGAATCTATTGATATAGATATTTGGGATGTTGTTGCATTTGGTCCTTTTATTCCAACTAATAATATGCAGGAACCAAAGCCCCGTGACCAATGGACTGCTCAAGATAAGAAAAAATTTGGTAATGATGTAAAAGCTCGTAATATTATTTCATCTGCTTTAACTGTTGATGAGTTTTACAGGATTTCTGTTTGTAAAACTGCACAAGAAATGTGGGAAGTACTGAAAGTAACCCATGAAGGTACAGATGATGTTAAGAGAGCTAGAAAGAATACCTTAATCCAGGAATACGAAATGTTCAGGATGAAGCAAGGGGAAACAATAGTAGATGTTCAGAAACGCTTCACCAACATCGTAAACCATCTTATTGGACTAGGTAAGTCTTTCGATACTGATGAGCTTAATATAAAAATTTTGAAATCTTTAGACAGGTCTTGGCAACCAAAAGTGACTGCAATTTCTGAGTCACAAAATCTCAACACAATGACCATGGCTGCATTATTTGGAAAGTTGAGAGAGCATGAACTTGACCTTGGAAGACTTGATGAAGAAGAATCAAAAGCCAAAAACAACAAGAAGAGTTTGGCGTTAAAGTCGGAGGTTGAAAGAAGCAAAGGTAAATCGGAAGATGAAGACTCAGACGAAGAAGAAGAATTGAGACTCATGATAAAAAGACTCAACAAGTTCATGAAGTCTAAAGGTAAAGGAAAATTTAGATACGAAAAGAAAGATAATCCAGTATCTTCCTTAAATTACCGATGCTACGGTTGCGGAGAAAAGGGACATTTAAAAGCAGACTGCCCAAATCAAAGGAAGGGTGAAGAAAAGAAAGAAAATAAATTCTTCAAGAAAAAGAAGGCATACATTGCATGGGAAGACGACAATGAGACCATTTCAGATTCAAGCTACTCAGATGAAGAAGCAAACATTTGTTTAGTGGTGAACGACGACGCTGGAAGTCAAGTAAGTACATCTAGCGATTCTGATAATTCTAGTCAAATTAGTGAAAATGAATTGCATGAAATTTATGCTGCTTTAATAGTAGAATCTGAAAAATTAGATAAAGCCCATCAGAAATTGAAAAAGGATTTCAAAAATTTAAAATTAAATTTTAAAAATATTTCTGAAGAAAATAAAAATTTGAAATCAGATTTTGAAAATATTCTTGAAGAAAATAAGAATTTAAAATTAAATTTTGAAAATATTTTTGAAGAAAATAAAGATTTGAAAAATAAAGTTTTAATTTTTGAAAAGGGTAAATTTGCTAGTAGTAATGAATGTGCATCTTGTGTTAATTATAAGAAACTACTAGATGAAACAACCTCAGGAGAATGTAGTAAAAATAATGAAAATAAGGTTGTTAAAAATAAGTATGTTCCTAGAATTAAAAATAAACACAATCATAGAACCCGTAGAACTTGGGTAGAAAAAGGAACAACTTATAGGAACACAAATGTTGTATCATGCTTTTATTGTATGAAAAAGGGTCATACATCTAATAAATGTAAAATTAAGCATTATGGTGTTCCAAGTGGTAGATATATTTGGGTTGTAAAATGATTTCAAATTTTCAAACTAACTCAAAGGACCCATACAAAATAGTTGGGTGCCAAATGTTTCATATTTAAGAATATTTTTTAAAAATGTTTTTGTTTTAAATATTTGAAATAGAAGAATCTGTGCATGTTGTCTTTGATGAAATTGTGGACCTTGAGGTAAAACCTCTTGAGTCAGATGAATCAGATGCAGGTGAAAATGAAGACTTGCAAAAGACAACCAATGAAGAGAAAATGAATAATCCTCAAGATGATGAAGATCTAAACAAAATATGGCAACAACCTAGAGGATTATCATTGGACAACATCATTGGCGACATATCAAAAGGGGTAAACACTAGAAGAAATTTAGTTAGTTTATTGTATGCTTGCCTCTTTAAATTCAATAAAATATATGTTGTTTTTCCTTAATATTTCTATGCATATATGCTTTTATTAAGGGGGAGTATAATTTCTAATAAATTTAGGGGGAGCAATCAAGCACAACTTTTTAATTATGATCAAAAAGGGGGAGAAAATGTTTAAAGCTTATTTGCTTATTTGTGTTTATTCACTAATGCACTTTTTCTTCCATAAGTTGTGTTTTAAATACAGATTATTACCAAAAGCTTTAAATCAAGAAGTTTTTTTATCATCATCAAAAAGGGGGAGATTGTTAGCAAAATGATGCAGATGAAATTTTGATGATGTCCAAATCAAGTCAAGACCAATCAAGAATCAAAATGATTTGAAGATTTGTATTGTGATGGAAAGCTTTTGTAATACTCTTAGAAATATGTATAGGACTTAGATTAGAAAAAGGAAAGTGTTTTGTAAAATTACTATAGTAAATCATTGCAACAAAACACTATAGTACTATTCACATGAATAGTAACACTATTCACGTGAATAGTGACGGTTAACGGTAAGAGTATCGCACTTAACACGGATGTTGGAGAAACTAGTCGTTGAAGAAACTAGCCGTTTATGACCGTTGGACAAACTAGCCGTTTATGGTCGTTGGACAAACTAGCCGTTTATGGCCGTTGGACAAACTAGCCGTTTATGGCCGTTGGACAAACTAGCCGTTTATGGCCGTTGGACAAACTAGCCGTTTATGGCCGTTGGAGAAACTAGCCGTTAAGTTTGTCTTTTAGTGAATGGAAGAGCCTTTGGATGAGTCTATAAATAGACTCTCATTTCCTCTCAAGAATCAATATCCAGAGACACAGAAACTCTTCCCTTGTGCTCAAGTACTCTGAACTCTTGTGAGAACTCTGTGAAATTGCTGAAGCTAAGGAAACTCTTGTCTGCAAAGTCCTGAAGTGGTACTGCGGTGACGGAGGAATAGCTTGATCATCCTTGGTGTGTCTGAGGAAGTGTCTGGAAGAGAATCATCCTTCGTGAAGCATTCGAAGGAGGTGATCATCCTTTGTGAAGATTCAAAGGAGGTGTAAGTTCATCTCTTGTGGTTTCAAGAGAGGTGGTAATTTCTAAACTGTTACAAATTGTTTTTCTGTGTGACTAATATTTGTAATAGTTTTGTGATAGTGAAAAAGGTTTATCTTATTTGAGATAAGCGACTGGACGTAGGATCCTAGTGATCTGAACCAGGATAAAATACCTGTGTAATTTTTCTCTTTCCCTTACTCTGTTATTTACATTTAATTATCTGCTTAGTAAGAAATTAAGAGAAAAATATTAAAAAGGGATAATAGTTGAATATAACCAATTCACCCCCCCTCTTGGTTTGTCTCCACGCTAACCATTCGCTGCAGCCGCTCTGACAATTGGTATCAGAGCTTGCTTTGATAGTCATTCAAATGGCAGGATCACATCAAACCTTTGCAGAGGGTGCTTCTATCAATAGACCACCACTATTCACAGGTGAAAATTACGCATTCTGGAAGGTAAGAATGCAAATATTTATGGAATCTATTGATATAGATATTTGGGATGTTGTTGCATTTGGTCCTTTTATTCCAACTAATAATATGCAGGAACCAAAGCCCCGTGACCAATGGACTGCTCAAGATAAGAAAAAATTTGGTAATGATGTAAAAGCTCGTAATATTATTTCATCTGCTTTAACTGTTGATGAGTTTTACAGGATTTCTGTTTGTAAAACTGCACAAGAAATGTGGGAAGTACTGAAAGTAACCCATGAAGGTACAGATGATGTTAAGAGAGCTAGAAAGAATACCTTAATCCAGGAATACGAAATGTTCAGGATGAAGCAAGGGGAAACAATAGTAGATGTTCAGAAACGCTTCACCAACATCGTAAACCATCTTATTGGACTAGGTAAGTCTTTCGATACTGATGAGCTTAATATAAAAATTTTGAAATCTTTAGACAGGTCTTGGCAACCAAAAGTGACTGCAATTTCTGAGTCACAAAATCTCAACACAATGACCATGGCTGCATTATTTGGAAAGTTGAGAGAGCATGAACTTGACCTTGGAAGACTTGATGAAGAAGAATCAAAAGCCAAAAACAACAAGAAGAGTTTGGCGTTAAAGTCGGAGGTTGAAAGAAGCAAAGGTAAATCGGAAGATGAAGACTCAGACGAAGAAGAAGAATTGAGACTCATGATAAAAAGACTCAACAAGTTCATGAAGTCTAAAGGTAAAGGAAAATTTAGATACGAAAAGAAAGATAATCCAGTATCTTCCTTAAATTACCGATGCTACGGTTGCGGAGAAAAGGGACATTTAAAAGCAGACTGCCCAAATCAAAGGAAGGGTGAAGAAAAGAAAGAAAATAAATTCTTCAAGAAAAAGAAGGCATACATTGCATGGGAAGACGACAATGAGACCATTTCAGATTCAAGCTACTCAGATGAAGAAGCAAACATTTGTTTAGTGGTGAACGACGACGCTGGAAGTCAAGTAAGTACATCTAGCGATTCTGATAATTCTAGTCAAATTAGTGAAAATGAATTGCATGAAATTTATGCTGCTTTAATAGTAGAATCTGAAAAATTAGATAAAGCCCATCAGAAATTGAAAAAGGATTTCAAAAATTTAAAATTAAATTTTAAAAATATTTCTGAAGAAAATAAAAATTTGAAATCAGATTTTGAAAATATTCTTGAAGAAAATAAGAATTTAAAATTAAATTTTGAAAATATTTTTGAAGAAAATAAAGATTTGAAAAATAAAGTTTTAATTTTTGAAAAGGGTAAATTTGCTAGTAGTAATGAATGTGCATCTTGTGTTAATTATAAGAAACTACTAGATGAAACAACCTCAGGAGAATGTAGTAAAAATAATGAAAATAAGGTTGTTAAAAATAAGTATGTTCCTAGAATTAAAAATAAACACAATCATAGAACCCGTAGAACTTGGGTAGAAAAAGGAACAACTTATAGGAACACAAATGTTGTATCATGCTTTTATTGTATGAAAAAGGGTCATACATCTAATAAATGTAAAATTAAGCATTATGGTGTTCCAAGTGGTAGATATATTTGGGTTGTAAAATGATTTCAAATTTTCAAACTAACTCAAAGGACCCATACAAAATAGTTAGGTGCCAAATGTTTCATATTTAAGAATATTTTTTAAAAATGTTTTTGTTTTAAATATTTGAAATAGAAGAATCTGTGCATGTTGTCTTTGATGAAATTGTGGACCTTGAGGTAAAACCTCTTGAGTCAGATGAATCAGATGCAGGTGAAAATGAAGACTTGCAAAAGACAACCAATGAAGAGAAAATGAATAATCCTCAAGATGATGAAGATCTAAACAAAATATGGCAACAACCTAGAGGATTATCATTGGACAACATCATTGGCGACATATCAAAAGGGGTAAACACTAGAAGAAATTTAGTTAGTTTATTGTATGCTTGCCTCTTTAAATTCAATAAAATATATGTTGTTTTTCCTTAATATTTCTATGCATATATGCTTTTATTAAGGGGGAGTATAATTTCTAATAAATTTAGGGGGAGCAATCAAGCACAACTTTTTAATTATGATCAAAAAGGGGGAGAAAATGTTTAAAGCTTATTTGCTTATTTGTGTTTATTCACTAATGCACTTTTTCTTCCATAAGTTGTGTTTTAAATACAGATTATTACCAAAAGCTTTAAATCAAGAAGTTTTTTTATCATCATCAAAAAGGGGGAGATTGTTAGCAAAATGATGCAGATGAAATTTTGATGATGTCCAAATCAAGTCAAGACCAATCAAGAATCAAAATGATTTGAAGATTTGTATTGTGATGGAAAGCTTTTGTAATACTCTTAGAAATATGTATAGGACTTAGATTAGAAAAAGGAAAGTGTTTTGTAAAATTACTATAGTAAATCATTGCAACAAAACACTATAGTACTATTCACATGAATAGTAACACTATTCACGTGAATAGTGACGGTTAACGGTAAGAGTATCGCACTTAACACGGATGTTGGAGAAACTAGTCGTTGAAGAAACTAGCCGTTTATGACCGTTGGACAAACTAGCCGTTTATGGCCGTTGGACAAACTAGCCGTTTATGGCCGTTGGACAAACTAGCCGTTTATGGCCGTTGGACAAACTAGCCGTTTATGGCCGTTGGACAAACTAGCCGTTTATGGCCGTTGGAGAAACTAGCCGTTAAGTTTGTCTTTTAGTGAATGGAAGAGCCTTTGGATGAGTCTATAAATAGACTCTCATTTCCTCTCAAGAATCAATATCCAGAGACACAGAAACTCTTCCCTTGTGCTCAAGTACTCTGAACTCTTGTGAGAACTCTGTGAAATTGCTGAAGCTAAGGAAACTCTTGTCTGCAAAGTCCTGAAGTGGTACTGCGGTGACGGAGGAATAGCTTGATCATCCTTGGTGTGTCTGAGGAAGTGTCTGGAAGAGAATCATCCTTCGTGAAGCATTCGAAGGAGGTGATCATCCTTTGTGAAGATTCAAAGGAGGTGTAAGTTCATCTCTTGTGGTTTCAAGAGAGGTGGTAATTTCTAAACTGTTACAAATTGTTTTTCTGTGTGACTAATATTTGTAATAGTTTTGTGATAGTGAAAAAGGTTTATCTTATTTGAGATAAGCGACTGGACGTAGGATCCTAGTGATCTGAACCAGGATAAAATACCTGTGTAATTTTTCTCTTTCCCTTACTCTGTTATTTACATTTAATTATCTGCTTAGTAAGAAATTAAGAGAAAAATATTAAAAAGGGATAATAGTTGAATATAACCAATTCACCCCCCCTCTTGGTTTGTCTCCACGCTAACCATTCGCTGCAGCCGCTCTGACAATTGGTATCAGAGCTTGCTTTGATAGTCATTCAAATGGCAGGATCACATCAAACCTTTGCAGAGGGTGCTTCTATCAATAGACCACCACTATTCACAGGTGAAAATTACGCATTCTGGAAGGTAAGAATGCAAATATTTATGGAATCTATTGATATAGATATTTGGGATGTTGTTGCATTTGGTCCTTTTATTCCAACTAATAATATGCAGGAACCAAAGCCCCGTGACCAATGGACTGCTCAAGATAAGAAAAAATTTGGTAATGATGTAAAAGCTCGTAATATTATTTCATCTGCTTTAACTGTTGATGAGTTTTACAGGATTTCTGTTTGTAAAACTGCACAAGAAATGTGGGAAGTACTGAAAGTAACCCATGAAGGTACAGATGATGTTAAGAGAGCTAGAAAGAATACCTTAATCCAGGAATACGAAATGTTCAGGATGAAGCAAGGGGAAACAATAGTAGATGTTCAGAAACGCTTCACCAACATCGTAAACCATCTTATTGGACTAGGTAAGTCTTTCGATACTGATGAGCTTAATATAAAAATTTTGAAATCTTTAGACAGGTCTTGGCAACCAAAAGTGACTGCAATTTCTGAGTCACAAAATCTCAACACAATGACCATGGCTGCATTATTTGGAAAGTTGAGAGAGCATGAACTTGACCTTGGAAGACTTGATGAAGAAGAATCAAAAGCCAAAAACAACAAGAAGAGTTTGGCGTTAAAGTCGGAGGTTGAAAGAAGCAAAGGTAAATCGGAAGATGAAGACTCAGACGAAGAAGAAGAATTGAGACTCATGATAAAAAGACTCAACAAGTTCATGAAGTCTAAAGGTAAAGGAAAATTTAGATACGAAAAGAAAGATAATCCAGTATCTTCCTTAAATTACCGATGCTACGGTTGCGGAGAAAAGGGACATTTAAAAGCAGACTGCCCAAATCAAAGGAAGGGTGAAGAAAAGAAAGAAAATAAATTCTTCAAGAAAAAGAAGGCATACATTGCATGGGAAGACGACAATGAGACCATTTCAGATTCAAGCTACTCAGATGAAGAAGCAAACATTTGTTTAGTGGTGAACGACGACGCTGGAAGTCAAGTAAGTACATCTAGCGATTCTGATAATTCTAGTCAAATTAGTGAAAATGAATTGCATGAAATTTATGCTGCTTTAATAGTAGAATCTGAAAAATTAGATAAAGCCCATCAGAAATTGAAAAAGGATTTCAAAAATTTAAAATTAAATTTTAAAAATATTTCTGAAGAAAATAAAAATTTGAAATCAGATTTTGAAAATATTCTTGAAGAAAATAAGAATTTAAAATTAAATTTTGAAAATATTTTTGAAGAAAATAAAGATTTGAAAAATAAAGTTTTAATTTTTGAAAAGGGTAAATTTGCTAGTAGTAATGAATGTGCATCTTGTGTTAATTATAAGAAACTACTAGATGAAACAACCTCAGGAGAATGTAGTAAAAATAATGAAAATAAGGTTGTTAAAAATAAGTATGTTCCTAGAATTAAAAATAAACACAATCATAGAACCCGTAGAACTTGGGTAGAAAAAGGAACAACTTATAGGAACACAAATGTTGTATCATGCTTTTATTGTATGAAAAAGGGTCATACATCTAATAAATGTAAAATTAAGCATTATGGTGTTCCAAGTGGTAGATATATTTGGGTTGTAAAATGATTTCAAATTTTCAAACTAACTCAAAGGACCCATACAAAATAGTTAGGTGCCAAATGTTTCATATTTAAGAATATTTTTTAAAAATGTTTTTGTTTTAAATATTTGAAATAGAAGAATCTGTGCATGTTGTCTTTGATGAAATTGTGGACCTTGAGGTAAAACCTCTTGAGTCAGATGAATCAGATGCAGGTGAAAATGAAGACTTGCAAAAGACAACCAATGAAGAGAAAATGAATAATCCTCAAGATGATGAAGATCTAAACAAAATATGGCAACAACCTAGAGGATTATCATTGGACAACATCATTGGCGACATATCAAAAGGGGTAAACACTAGAAGAAATTTAGTTAGTTTATTGTATGCTTGCCTCTTTAAATTCAATAAAATATATGTTGTTTTTCCTTAATATTTCTATGCATATATGCTTTTATTAAGGGGGAGTATAATTTCTAATAAATTTAGGGGGAGCAATCAAGCACAACTTTTTAATTATGATCAAAAAGGGGGAGAAAATGTTTAAAGCTTATTTGCTTATTTGTGTTTATTCACTAATGCACTTTTTCTTCCATAAGTTGTGTTTTAAATACAGATTATTACCAAAAGCTTTAAATCAAGAAGTTTTTTTATCATCATCAAAAAGGGGGAGATTGTTAGCAAAATGATGCAGATGAAATTTTGATGATGTCCAAATCAAGTCAAGACCAATCAAGAATCAAAATGATTTGAAGATTTGTATTGTGATGGAAAGCTTTTGTAATACTCTTAGAAATATGTATAGGACTTAGATTAGAAAAAGGAAAGTGTTTTGTAAAATTACTATAGTAAATCATTGCAACAAAACACTATAGTACTATTCACATGAATAGTAACACTATTCACGTGAATAGTGACGGTTAACGGTAAGAGTATCGCACTTAACACGGATGTTGGAGAAACTAGTCGTTGAAGAAACTAGCCGTTTATGACCGTTGGACAAACTAGCCGTTTATGGCCGTTGGACAAACTAGCCGTTTATGGCCGTTGGACAAACTAGCCGTTTATGGCCGTTGGACAAACTAGCCGTTTATGGCCGTTGGACAAACTAGCCGTTTATGGCCGTTGGAGAAACTAGCCGTTAAGTTTGTCTTTTAGTGAATGGAAGAGCCTTTGGATGAGTCTATAAATAGACTCTCATTTCCTCTCAAGAATCAATATCCAGAGACACAGAAACTCTTCCCTTGTGCTCAAGTACTCTGAACTCTTGTGAGAACTCTGTGAAATTGCTGAAGCTAAGGAAACTCTTGTCTGCAAAGTCCTGAAGTGGTACTGCGGTGACGGAGGAATAGCTTGATCATCCTTGGTGTGTCTGAGGAAGTGTCTGGAAGAGAATCATCCTTCGTGAAGCATTCGAAGGAGGTGATCATCCTTTGTGAAGATTCAAAGGAGGTGTAAGTTCATCTCTTGTGGTTTCAAGAGAGGTGGTAATTTCTAAACTGTTACAAATTGTTTTTCTGTGTGACTAATATTTGTAATAGTTTTGTGATAGTGAAAAAGGTTTATCTTATTTGAGATAAGCGACTGGACGTAGGATCCTAGTGATCTGAACCAGGATAAAATACCTGTGTAATTTTTCTCTTTCCCTTACTCTGTTATTTACATTTAATTATCTGCTTAGTAAGAAATTAAGAGAAAAATATTAAAAAGGGATAATAGTTGAATATAACCAATTCACCCCCCCTCTTGGTTTGTCTCCACGCTAACCATTCGCTGCAGCCGCTCTGACAATTGGTATCAGAGCTTGCTTTGATAGTCATTCAAATGGCAGGATCACATCAAACCTTTGCAGAGGGTGCTTCTATCAATAGACCACCACTATTCACAGGTGAAAATTACGCATTCTGGAAGGTAAGAATGCAAATATTTATGGAATCTATTGATATAGATATTTGGGATGTTGTTGCATTTGGTCCTTTTATTCCAACTAATAATATGCAGGAACCAAAGCCCCGTGACCAATGGACTGCTCAAGATAAGAAAAAATTTGGTAATGATGTAAAAGCTCGTAATATTATTTCATCTGCTTTAACTGTTGATGAGTTTTACAGGATTTCTGTTTGTAAAACTGCACAAGAAATGTGGGAAGTACTGAAAGTAACCCATGAAGGTACAGATGATGTTAAGAGAGCTAGAAAGAATACCTTAATCCAGGAATACGAAATGTTCAGGATGAAGCAAGGGGAAACAATAGTAGATGTTCAGAAACGCTTCACCAACATCGTAAACCATCTTATTGGACTAGGTAAGTCTTTCGATACTGATGAGCTTAATATAAAAATTTTGAAATCTTTAGACAGGTCTTGGCAACCAAAAGTGACTGCAATTTCTGAGTCACAAAATCTCAACACAATGACCATGGCTGCATTATTTGGAAAGTTGAGAGAGCATGAACTTGACCTTGGAAGACTTGATGAAGAAGAATCAAAAGCCAAAAACAACAAGAAGAGTTTGGCGTTAAAGTCGGAGGTTGAAAGAAGCAAAGGTAAATCGGAAGATGAAGACTCAGACGAAGAAGAAGAATTGAGACTCATGATAAAAAGACTCAACAAGTTCATGAAGTCTAAAGGTAAAGGAAAATTTAGATACGAAAAGAAAGATAATCCAGTATCTTCCTTAAATTACCGATGCTACGGTTGCGGAGAAAAGGGACATTTAAAAGCAGACTGCCCAAATCAAAGGAAGGGTGAAGAAAAGAAAGAAAATAAATTCTTCAAGAAAAAGAAGGCATACATTGCATGGGAAGACGACAATGAGACCATTTCAGATTCAAGCTACTCAGATGAAGAAGCAAACATTTGTTTAGTGGTGAACGACGACGCTGGAAGTCAAGTAAGTACATCTAGCGATTCTGATAATTCTAGTCAAATTAGTGAAAATGAATTGCATGAAATTTATGCTGCTTTAATAGTAGAATCTGAAAAATTAGATAAAGCCCATCAGAAATTGAAAAAGGATTTCAAAAATTTAAAATTAAATTTTAAAAATATTTCTGAAGAAAATAAAAATTTGAAATCAGATTTTGAAAATATTCTTGAAGAAAATAAGAATTTAAAATTAAATTTTGAAAATATTTTTGAAGAAAATAAAGATTTGAAAAATAAAGTTTTAATTTTTGAAAAGGGTAAATTTGCTAGTAGTAATGAATGTGCATCTTGTGTTAATTATAAGAAACTACTAGATGAAACAACCTCAGGAGAATGTAGTAAAAATAATGAAAATAAGGTTGTTAAAAATAAGTATGTTCCTAGAATTAAAAATAAACACAATCATAGAACCCGTAGAACTTGGGTAGAAAAAGGAACAACTTATAGGAACACAAATGTTGTATCATGCTTTTATTGTATGAAAAAGGGTCATACATCTAATAAATGTAAAATTAAGCATTATGGTGTTCCAAGTGGTAGATATATTTGGGTTGTAAAATGATTTCAAATTTTCAAACTAACTCAAAGGACCCATACAAAATAGTTAGGTGCCAAATGTTTCATATTTAAGAATATTTTTTAAAAATGTTTTTGTTTTAAATATTTGAAATAGAAGAATCTGTGCATGTTGTCTTTGATGAAATTGTGGACCTTGAGGTAAAACCTCTTGAGTCAGATGAATCAGATGCAGGTGAAAATGAAGACTTGCAAAAGACAACCAATGAAGAGAAAATGAATAATCCTCAAGATGATGAAGATCTAAACAAAATATGGCAACAACCTAGAGGATTATCATTGGACAACATCATTGGCGACATATCAAAAGGGGTAAACACTAGAAGAAATTTAGTTAGTTTATTGTATGCTTGCCTCTTTAAATTCAATAAAATATATGTTGTTTTTCCTTAATATTTCTATGCATATATGCTTTTATTAAGGGGGAGTATAATTTCTAATAAATTTAGGGGGAGCAATCAAGCACAACTTTTTAATTATGATCAAAAAGGGGGAGAAAATGTTTAAAGCTTATTTGCTTATTTGTGTTTATTCACTAATGCACTTTTTCTTCCATAAGTTGTGTTTTAAATACAGATTATTACCAAAAGCTTTAAATCAAGAAGTTTTTTTATCATCATCAAAAAGGGGGAGATTGTTAGCAAAATGATGCAGATGAAATTTTGATGATGTCCAAATCAAGTCAAGACCAATCAAGAATCAAAATGATTTGAAGATTTGTATTGTGATGGAAAGCTTTTGTAATACTCTTAGAAATATGTATAGGACTTAGATTAGAAAAAGGAAAGTGTTTTGTAAAATTACTATAGTAAATCATTGCAACAAAACACTATAGTACTATTCACATGAATAGTAACACTATTCACGTGAATAGTGACGGTTAACGGTAAGAGTATCGCACTTAACACGGATGTTGGAGAAACTAGTCGTTGAAGAAACTAGCCGTTTATGACCGTTGGACAAACTAGCCGTTTATGGCCGTTGGACAAACTAGCCGTTTATGGCCGTTGGACAAACTAGCCGTTTATGGCCGTTGGACAAACTAGCCGTTTATGGCCGTTGGACAAACTAGCCGTTTATGGCCGTTGGAGAAACTAGCCGTTAAGTTTGTCTTTTAGTGAATGGAAGAGCCTTTGGATGAGTCTATAAATAGACTCTCATTTCCTCTCAAGAATCAATATCCAGAGACACAGAAACTCTTCCCTTGTGCTCAAGTACTCTGAACTCTTGTGAGAACTCTGTGAAATTGCTGAAGCTAAGGAAACTCTTGTCTGCAAAGTCCTGAAGTGGTACTGCGGTGACGGAGGAATAGCTTGATCATCCTTGGTGTGTCTGAGGAAGTGTCTGGAAGAGAATCATCCTTCGTGAAGCATTCGAAGGAGGTGATCATCCTTTGTGAAGATTCAAAGGAGGTGTAAGTTCATCTCTTGTGGTTTCAAGAGAGGTGGTAATTTCTAAACTGTTACAAATTGTTTTTCTGTGTGACTAATATTTGTAATAGTTTTGTGATAGTGAAAAAGGTTTATCTTATTTGAGATAAGCGACTGGACGTAGGATCCTAGTGATCTGAACCAGGATAAAATACCTGTGTAATTTTTCTCTTTCCCTTACTCTGTTATTTACATTTAATTATCTGCTTAGTAAGAAATTAAGAGAAAAATATTAAAAAGGGATAATAGTTGAATATAACCAATTCACCCCCCCTCTTGGTTTGTCTCCACGCTAACCATTCGCTGCAGCCGCTCTGACACATACTTCCTGTGCTATGAACAAAACCTTGTGGTGATGATTCTTCTCCTCCTTCTACTCTCTTCTAGACCTTCAAGAAGTGGTTCTGTTGTTTTCTTACTCCTAGTTCGAATTGCTTCCTGCATGCACAAGAAAACAAAACCCTAGAAAAAAATTTGTTAGCACAAAAAGATATAAAAGAAGATATATATTCAAAGATAAAAAGATAAAAGATTCAGAAGATAAGAAGATAAAAGATTTAGAAGATAGAAAATAAAATAAAATAAAATCTATTCTAAAAAGATAAAATAAAATCTAACCTAATCTAAAAGATAAAGATAAAATAAAATCTAATAAAATCTAACCTAACAAAATAAAATCAAATCTAATCTAACCTAATCTAAAAAAATAAAGATAAAAAATAAAATCTAACCTAATCTAAAAAGATAAAAAAATAAAATCTAACCTAATCTAAAAAGATAAAAAGATAAAATAAAATAAAACAGAAAAAATAAAAACAGAAATTCAAACTTAAAGTCAAAGATAATCAATAATCACACAAATTAACCAGTTAAACCACGAGTCCCCGGCAACGGCGCCAAAAACTTGATGGACAAATTTGTAAGCACCAAATTATGATGTCACAAACTTGTTTCACAATCGGCAAGTATGACCGAATCGTTCAAGTAATAAACTTGGTAAGACCAAGTATCGTTCTTCCCAAAGGACTCACGGCCTAGTTTAGTTATGTGATTTGTTGATTAGCTAGGACTTACAAACGAAATATTCAAAGTTTAATATGCAAGACAGAAAATAAACATGTATGCATGAAGTTTGATCAATGGCAAAGACAAAAGATAAACACTTTCAATGAATTATATGAATGAATATGTTGTTGGAGGTCAATTTCATCTCATCCACTCTCATATATTTTAGGAATTCAACATTCAAATCATCATTGTTAATGCCACTCTCTAATGTACCATTCTAGATGGCTTCTCCCTAATCACGAGTTCATACAATTCCTAGCATTCCTAATGATTAGTTCATGAGTGCAGGAGCTTAAAGGCAACCAATATAATATTGTCAGTATAATATTGGGAGAAATTCCCCGGATCTAGACTTCCCCGTACGTGTCCGTATCGACAAAACCAATAATCATGCATGGAATGAGTTAAACTATGCAAGCATTGAGCAAAGAGGAAAAACCCTAACTAATGATGAAAGAAAGCATATGTCTTAATTAAAAGATGTAATCAACAGATTCCATATATGAGAGCTTCAAGAGATTACATTGATTCCCCAACAAACATACAAGGTTTAGTTCACCATATTCATGGTGAACCTAGATGAATAACAATGAAAGAATGAAAGAATAAACCCAATAAAGGTGAAGAGGTAGCCTGAGCATCCAAGATCCTCCTTCAAAGGGGTGGAAAGAGAGAGTGTTTGCCTCGTTTCTGCCAAAGATACCTAATTCTAGGACGTGCAAGCCCTTATATACTAATCTAGAGTTACAAAAGATTACAAAAGCCCAAGCCCAAAAAGTGCCGCTCAGCGGTAAATACCGCTCAGCGGTGACTGCGCGTCACTTTCTTCCCCTCAGCGGCCAGTTTGCCCCTCAGCGTGACTCCCGCAACCTCCTGAGTGCCGCTCAGCGGTAAAATGCCGCTGAGCGGTGCCTTTGTCTTCTCTTTTTGCACTCTTTCTTGTCTTTTCTAATGTCACCTCTCTCCTTCTTCACTCTTTTCAGTAAATTCACCTTAAAACCTGCACAAAAACACTTAAATCAAGCATAAACCTGTCCAGCTCTCTTATTTCTGAAAATATAGATAAAAGCATGATTTCAAGCTAGTTTTTAAGTCTAAAGGTTGCTTTTAGTATCAATATTAAGCATGAAAATAACAGTTTTTCAACTGTTATCACCTAACTAAAATAAACAAACAAAAATATTCAATCAACTGGGTTGCCTCCCAGGTAGCGCTTGTTTAATGTCACGAGCCTGACCCAAAATCCACCAACACCCATCAGTAGGTGTTTCAGACTTACCAGCACCCATCAATAGGTGCAAAATTTTCTCACCAACACCCATCAGTAGGTGTTACAAACTTAGTATCCTTCAGTAGATACTTAACCACCTAGCATCCTTCAGTAGATGCTGTATCCAACAAAATATTTACAAAATAATGTCCACAAATTAAAAGTTACAAAACCAAATCAAAAGTCAAAAGTTTGTAAATCACTGGGTTGCCTCCCAGCAAGCGCTCTTTTAACGTCATTAGCTTGACCCAGTAAAGCCCCAGTTCCTTCTTCTTTTTCTTCTTTCTACTGAACTTCTTCAGAAATTTGATCAAACCAGGAACTTGTTGCAGTGTCTCAATCATAGGAACTTTAATCTCCAATTTCTTGAAGATTTCCATAAAGCACTCAAATTCCTTCTTCCTATGATACTTCTTTGGATGGGGACGAGATTTTTCATATGATTCTTTATTTTTTTCTCTCGTCCTCTTTCTCTTTTCTCTCACTTTCTTTTTTTCTTTTCTTTTTCTACTCACCTTCTCAATCTTCACACAAATTTTCTCTTCTTCTTTCTCTTCTCTCTCTTTTCTCTCTTCTTTTTCCAACTCAACTTTTTCAACATTTACACTCACTAGCTCTTGACACTCTCCCCTGGGGTTAACCTCAGTATTAGCCCCAAAATCCGTGTCAGGCCTTTCTTCCAACTGCTTGGTAATCTGCCCCATTTGAATCTTCAAGTTCTTAATAGCAGCTTCAGTGCTCTTTTGAGAAGATTCAGTTTTCTGTATAAATTGCTGAAGAGTTTCTTCCAACCTTATTGATCTTTCATTAAGTATAGAAATTTGTTGCCATAAGGTTGGTTGTTGTTGTTGCTTGTTAAATTGCCCAGTTTGTCCAGCTTGCCCACTTTGTCTTTGACCAACACTTGGGTGTGGTTTCCACCCTTCATTGAAATTCTCCTGACTGTATGGAAATTGATTGGCCATGAAGTTAACATCCTCTAAAGCTTCTGCTGGATAGGCGCATTGACCATTGATATGATCACCTCCACATAATTCACACAACTGTGATTGAACCTGTGCAACAGTCTTTAACTCTTTTGGCAGTTGTTCAAGTATCTTTGTGAGATTCTCCAATTGTTGAGTTATTAACTTGTTTTGAGCTATCAAGGCATATTTGGATTGCAACTGTAGAACTCCTTTTTGTTGAATAGGAGCTCCTCTTTCACTGTTCCACTTATTGTCATTAGTAGTCATGCTTTCAATTATTTCTGTGGCTTCCTCTGGAGTCTTCCATTTGATATTGCCTCCAGCTGAGGCGTCAAGCATCATCATGGTTTGTGAACCAAGACCTCCAAGGAAGATTAGGACTACTTCTCCTTCGTTAAATCCATGCGTGGGAGTCTTTCTTAATAGGCTTTTGTACCTGTCCCATTGATACAGCTGTCGCGGCCGATCAAATTTTATGTGCAATTAAGAATGCAGTACAGTGCTAGGAATTGACTCCTAGGTCGTTTCTCAGGGACCAAATGTGGTTCAGTCTTTTGTCAACACGTAATGGGGGGGTTTTGTGGATATTTTTGGTTGCGATAAAATTAAAAAGTGTTTAATTCAAAACAGTAAAACGAAATTAAAATAGTAAAAACGAAATTGGTACAATAAAAAATAAATTACAGTAACATGAAACAATAAAAACAAATCCGGGACAGTAAAATAAAAATACAAAAAAAAAAAAAAATCATTTCAACATATAAAATAAAATATTTTAAGACAAAGGAATAAAAGAAAATAAAACTTTTTTTACCATGACACATTCATCTACCAAAGAAATTGAAATTGTAAATGCTTTTAAGAAAAGAACTCTTTTGCCGTGACATTCCTATGAGTTGCATCCAAAGAAGATTAAAATAATGGGAATGCCTCCTTAATGAATGGTTCCTTACGTGAATATGGTGCACTTCCAGCATAAATATTTTTTAATCACCATGTGCTCCACCCATTTCCAAAAAGTGAATTGATACCTTTTCTTAAATTTCCACCGTGCAACTACTATTCTTATCTAGTCAAGGTCCATTTTCAAGGAATAAAAGAAATGCATTAAATTGCCATGGGCCACTTCTCCTTTCACGTGAATAACTCCACGGCTCCACCTACTTTAGCTTTCTAAATTGGATGACTTCTTCTTCACATTGCAGCTGCATTCTCCACATGAATAATTCAATTTGTCTCCTTACTAAATAAATGAAAGATGAGCTTCTTTTGCTGCTACAAACTAACGCACGCCCCTTTCAATCTGCTGCTGGACCGTCCCACAACTTGCCGCCTTCCTTCCAACCATGCTTTCCTTTTCTCTATGATTCAATCACCGTTCATTCCTTACCAAGAACCACTTCTCCTCTCCACAAGCGTACCAAATCCTTCTCTTCCTCTCTACGTGTGCTTACCTCCATCAAAGTAAATCAAGGTGTGTGGTGCCTTTTCATCCAACAAAAATTAATCAACATCCACAAGGTTGCACTTGGTTCATTTCTTCTCTAACCCGTGAGCTCCTTCCTCCAAATTAACAATTTTATTTTGTGTTTTTCTTTAAACGGCAGTTTCACAAATTAAAGGTGAATCAACTCTACACAAGCTACTCTACTATGAAAGCAAAACAAATGAACATGCTATTTGGTTCTACACAAAGCCATGAATCATCTTCCCAAAGGTTACAATATGCTAAGAGATTGTATGGAAATGCAGACAACCAAATGGAAGATATGCAATCAGAATTCAACAAGGAATAAACATCACTCATTCAGTCATCATGAAAATGTTTTCAGTTCTCTCAAAGAACAGATTATTCAAAGTACAAAAACAAAGCAAAGTAAAAAGAAAGAAACTGGTTGCCTCTTGGCCGTGTGCCTCCTTCAAGTATGTGACAGCAGTGGCTTCAATAATCAAACACAGTCTTCCTCCTTCTTTCAGCTCTCTGGACGTGGAACATTTCACACCAGCACCTTCTCTCCCTTCATCAAGCCATGTTCTCTGTAATACTATCTGTCTATTGTCTAGGAAAAAAAATCTCCATCCCGTAAGAGTTCTCTGCTGGAAAAGAAAAAGGTTCCAAGTTCCAACTCTCCGCCGCCTATTCCCCTCAAAAACGTCCCCTCTTGTTTTTATTTCTTCCCCCATAAAAACCAACGTTCCCCCAAAAAAAACAAGACAGCCGCGTTCCCAAAGACCAGACAGAGAATTTCAGTTTTCTTCAATCCTGTTTTTGTGCTCCATGTTTTCCGTTCTCTGTCTTTTTTTTTTTCTTCATTGACTTCTCTTACCACCGTAAGGTAATTTCTTGAGGATGGGTCCACACAAGCTGCCAAGTCATCCAGCCATTTTTGGGTTTAATTGCCATATTTCACTTAACCTCTAAATGTTCTAAATTGTATTTCCGAAATTTTTTCTACAATCAACGATGAGAATAATTAGCTCAGATAATTCAAATTAATTAAAATAAGAATTTCTGATCAAATTAAGCACAATTAGAAAAAATGGGGAAATACTAGACGTTTAAACACAACTTCCTGGTTTATTTAAGTGCAATAAACTAAATATAGTTCAAGAATTAACGACTCATCAAAATAGACCACACTTAGTCTTTTGCACTCCTGGGCAAAATCAAGACAAAAACCAGGGAACTACTTAAACATTAGGGAAGTGACTCAGACCCGACAGACAGACAATAAAGACTCTAAAACAGAAACACACTTTCACAATGCTCACAAAATCTGGACAGTAAAAGGTATAGGCAGAATCCCACACAGAATCAATGAAAACAAATACTCAAAGAATCATCCAAACAGTTCAGTACAAGGGAAACATTCAATCAGTTCAAGAGATGAATCGAAAGCAACAGAGCCTCACAGATGTAGACAATTCGTGTTTCTCTCAAGTGTTTAAGGTAAATCAATGTCACTCAATGCACTAAAGAAAACAAACACAAATAGGCTTGGCAAGCCTCTAATATCAACACTCAATCAGATACGCATGTTCAAATCAAAAGGTCTTTTTATGGTCATAATGGGGTCAAGGACAAGGGAGGATATATCTGGATAAAAAGCTATAAACCATAAGGGACAGATGAGCAATGGGGAACAAGTATAAACACATTCAAACTCACCTACAACCTCTAATTTTATCCTCTAGTTAACTCCATTATTCACCGTTGTTCACAATTTTTTTTTTCTGTTTTTTTTTGTTCACAATTTTTTTTTCTGTTTTTTTTTTTTTTTTCATCCTGTCTCTTTTCTTTACTCTGTTCAACACACAATTTCAAGAGACAAGATGCACCACATATTTACAAACAGAAACAAGATACGAAGAGAACTCACTAGCCAATTCATCTGAATTTCCCAAGAGACCACACTTATTCCCAAAACAATTCCAAAGCTACAAAATTCCCTAAGGCTCAGGTAATAATGGTTTTTTTTTTTTTTTACTTAGGGCTGGTGTATGAGCTTCAAAACAAAGAAATGGGGAAAAACATAGGCTCAAAAGGGTTATCAATGGATCAAAACAGGGTAGGCTTATCTGGCTTAGGGGCTCAACAACAAAATGCCTTTATCCTTTTCAAACATGCGTATTAGTCAAGAATCAATTAAAAGAGTGAAGCCAAGACATATGTGCAAGCAATCAAGGCATATATCACACACAAGAAAGATCATCAAATGGCTCAAATCTCACACAGGTAATATGGTCACCATCATTTCCATTTCTCAAATATCATGATCATCTCCCAAGCAAAGAAAAGCAAGGATTTCAACAATTCAGAGTATCAATGAAGTGAAGGAAAACCGACAACCTAATCACCGTCCAGAATTCACGAAAATCATGCAAAACTGTACATAAGACACAACAAACTGCATACAAATTGAAATATATATACAAAGAAACAACCTCCCCTAATAGACCACACTTAAACGACACAATGTCCCCAGTGTGTCATAATCAGCAGATCAAGCAATCAAAACAGTCATCAGATATCGACAAAGTGCAATAAAAGTGAGGAGGGAAGGAGAGAAGAAACTCCCTGAGTCAGGTGGGAGGGTAGGTGGGATAGACCAAAGACGTCTCCTCCACCACTGCATCCAACAGAGAAGGATTGCTGAGGAAGGGCTTCAATCTATGCCCGTTCACCTTGAAGCTTTTAGCTGTAGATGGACCCTGGATTTCTACTGCACCATAAGGATAAACATTAGTCACAACAAAGGGTCCAGTCCACTTTGATCTCAACTTACCACCCATGAGGCCGAGTCTAGAGTTATACAATAAAACCTGTTGGCCAACCTCGAAGTCCTTTCTAACAATGGAGTTATCATGGAACCTCTTGGTTCTTTCCTTGTAGAACTTCAAGTTCTCATAGGCTTCCAATCTGATTTCATCCAATTCATTCATTTGCAATTTCCTTTCCTCTCCAGCTTGGTCCATGGAGAAGTTGCATGTCTTCACAGCCCAATATGCCCGATGCTCAATCTCAACTGGTAAATGACATGTTTTTCCGAAGACAACCCTGTACGGAGACATTCCAATCGGTGCTTTGTAGGCAGTCCTGTGGGCCCAAAGAGCATCGTCCAATCTACTACTCCAATCTTTCCTGTTGGGCTGGACAATCTTTTCCAAAATCCTCTTAATCTCCCTGTTGGAGATCTCAGCCTGCCCATTTGTTTGGGGGTGGTAAGGTGTAGAAACTCTGTGCGTCACCCCATATTTCTTGAGTAAAGCTTGCATGGATCTGTTGCAAAAATGGGTTCCCTGATCACTAACAATTGCTCTAGGCACTCCAAACCTGCAAAAGAGGTGAGATCTAACAAAATCCACAACAACCCGAGCATCATTAGTTCTGGTGGCTTTAGCTTCCACCCATTTTGAAACATAATCCACAGCAAGGAGAATATAGGAAAAACCAAAAGAAACAGGAAAAAGACCCATGAAATCTATACCCCAGACATCAAACACCTCACAGAATAGCATAGGCTGTTGAGGCATCTCTTGTCTCTGTGAAATTTGTCCTCCTGCTTTCTGACAAGGCTCACAAGTGCTACAAATCTTCTCCGCATCCTTGAAGATGGAAGGCCAATAGAACCCACAATCAAGCACCCTACGAGCTGTTCTTTGTATCCCCAGATGACCACCAGGTGAGGAGGCATGACAAAACTGCAGGACCGAGTCAATCTCATGGTCTGGAATGCATCTCCTAGTAACCTGGTCACTGCACAACTTCCACAGATATGGGTCATCCCAAACATAATACTTAGCATCACTCTTAATTTTAGCAATCTGAGCACGTGATGCTAAGGGAGGAAAAATAGAAGCAACCAAATAATTTACAATGTGTGCAAACCAAGGAGTCGGGTGAGAAGAAGAAATCATCAACAAACTCTCATCAGGAAAGTCATCCTGGATGGGCAGCACATCAACTTCATTCCCAGCTCTCTCAATCCTGCTAAGGTGGTCCGCAACTAGATTCTGTGCTCCACTCCGGTCCTTAATCTGCAAGTCAAACTCCTGGAGCAGTAGCATCCACCTGATCAATCTAGGCTTTGACTCAGTCTTTTTCAACAGAAACTTAAGAGCTGCATGGTCAGTATACACAATAACAGGTGATCCAAGCAAATATGACCTAAACTTATCAAGGGCAAAAACAATTGCCAACAACTCTTTTTCAGTGGTGGTATAGTTTGCTTGGGCAGCATCCAAAGTGCGTGAAGCATAGTAAATCACTCTCGGCAGCTTGTCAATTTTTTGTATCAAGACAGCCCCCAATGCATAATTAGATGCATCACACATGAGCTCAAATGGGGCTGTCCAATCTGGTGCCTGAATGATAGGGGTGGTAGTCAAAGCTTCCTTGAGGCAATCAAAAGCCTGCTTGCATTTTTCATCACAAACAAAGTCAACATCCTTCTGCAGTAGTCTGGACAAGGGAAGCGCCTTCTTGCTGAAATCTTTGATGAAGCGCCTGTAGAAACCTGCATGTCCAAGGAAAGATCGCACCTCTCGCACGCAAGAGGGGTAAGGCAACTGCGAAATCACAGATATCTTAGCAGGATCTACCTCTATTCCCTTTTCAGAAATGATATGGCCTAAAACCAAACCTTGTTCAACCATAAAGTGACATTTCTCAAAATTGAGAACAAGGTTTGTTTCTATGCATCTTTGCAAAACTTTTTCCAGACTGTCTAAACATGCATCAAAAGAAGATCCATACACAGTAAAATCATCCATAAACACCTCTATACAACTCTCAAGAAAGTCACTAAAAATGCTAAGCATGCACCGTTGAAAGGTACCAGGAGCGTTGCATAGACCAAAGGGCATCCTCCGATAGGCAAAAGTGCCAAAAGGGCAGGTGAATGTGGTTTTCTCTTGATCCTCAGGAGCAATATTGATCTGAAAATATCCAGAAAAACCATCAAGAAAACAATAATGAGATTTACCTGCCAGGCGCTCCAGCATCTGATCAATGAATGGCAGGGGAAAATGATCTTTCCTGGTTGCTTGGTTGAGCCTCCTATAGTCAATGCAGACTCTCCAGCTGTTCTGCACTCTAGTTGGGATAAGCTCATCCCTCTCATTCTTCACCACAGTGAGGCCAGTTTTCTTGGGTACGACATGGATGGGGCTCACCCACTGACTGTCTGAAATAGGATAGATGATTCCTGCTTGCAAAAGCTTGGTCACCTCCTTCTTGATGACTTCCATGATCACGGGGTTTTGCCTTCTTTGTGGCTGTCTCACTGGCTTTGCCCCTTCTTCCAAAAGAATTCTATGCATGCATGTGGATGGACTAATACCAGGTATGTCAGCCAAACTCCAACCAATGGCCTTCTTGTTGTTCCTCAGTATACCAAGCAACTTCTCCTCTTGAACAGAATCAAGGGAGGTAGAAATGATCACCGGTTTCTTTTCATCATCCTCCAAGTACACGTACTTGAGGTTATCTGGTAACTGTTTCAGCTCAAGAGTGGGTGCCTGCAAGTCAGATTCAAGTGTACTTCCTGCAACATTGTTAATGCATTCTGACTCTAAAGAGTGTACAGGTAAAGGCAGAACACTCATCTCATCACAATTCAAATCATTGTCCATCTCGTATATGTCAACAACATCATCAATATCATTCATAGCATCAATATCCTGGACATCACAATCCTCATCAAAATCCACAACATTATCAACATCATTCTCAAAACCTGATTCGAATCTAGATTCAATACATGAATGCAAAGAAGATAGAAAAGAATGCTTCTTCTCATGCACAGAATTAAAGTTGTCAACAACAAATTCATCAATAATGTCATCCAATGTATCAATCCTAAACAGAGAATGGTCCTCAGCTGGAAATTTCATTGCATCAAAGATATTAAAATGAACAACAATATCAGCAAATTCCATAGACAAAGTTCCAGCATATACATCAATCTTAGTTCGGGCAGTTTTCAAGAATGGCCTGCCTAAAATAATGGGAGCGGATCCATGAGAGAATCCCTCCTCCATTTCTAAAACATAAAAATCAGCAGGAAAAATCAATTCACCAACCCTTACCAAGACATCTTCTATGAAACCTGTTGGGTGAGTAACACTCCTATTAGCCAACTGAATGACCACACCCGTGGTTTGCAAAGGACCAAGAGATAAAGATTCATATATAGACAAAGGCATGACATTAACAGAAGCACCCAAATCAAGCATGGCATTCTCAAATTTATTATTTCCAATCACACAAGGAATGCAAAATATACCTGGATCTTTGCACTTTTCAGGAATGTGCGGGACCGACTTACCAATAAGTGCAGATACATTTCTTCCCATGCTAATCCTTTCATTTCCCTTCATCTTCCTCTTGTGTGTGCACAGCTCCTTCAAGAATTTTGCATACTTTGGTATCTGCTTGATTGCATCAAGTAGAGGTATGTTCACCTCCACCTTCCTGAAGGTCTCCAGAATTTCTTTATCTACCTCTTCCATCTTTTTGCTAGGAAGTGCTCGTGAAGGGAATGGAAGAGGGATAGGTCGGTCAATGAATGGAGATGGTGTGGCAGCAGTAGTGGTGGTTAAGGGAGGAGATCCTCCTGAAGAAGAACCACCGACTGGAGAAGAAGATTCACCTGCCTCAAATATCCTGCTTGGACCAGCTTGGTCCTCCTTTTTATGAGAAGTAGCAGGCACGGGTGTCGGTATAGAGGCGGGCTCTGAAGGTACAACAATCTGCTTCCCTGATCTGAGGGTTATGGCACTCACATTTCTTGGATTCTGCACAGTCTGCGATGGTAACTTACTAGAATTTTGAGACTGCGCCTGGTTTATCTGAGTGGCCATCTGACCTACTGGTTAGTGAGGCTCTGTATGGACGCTCTAGTCTCCTGCTGAAATTGCATGTTGTCTTTCTGAAACTGCATGTTATCTTTCTGAAACTGCAGGTTTTGCACAGTCATCTGTCTCACTAACTCTTCCAATGAAGGTTCAGACGAAGTGGAAGGTTGGGCAGCTGGTTGGGCAGGTGCCTCTTGCTGTTGCTGTTGTTGTTGCCTTTGGTGTTGTTGCATGGGTGGAGGCACATATCTGTTAGGTGTTCCAACATTCTGAAAAGGTGGCGCCTGCTGCTGTTGCTGTGGCGCATTGTTCCATCTAAGATTGGGGTGATTCCTCCACCCTGGGTTGTACCTGTTGCTGGACAAGTCATGATTTTGCTGTTGTGGCTGCCTGTTGTTGTAGATGTTTGTAGTATAAGCCTGAGGCACATCAGAGGCAGCAGGATGTTGCAAAGAAGGACATGCATCTGTGTAGTGGTCACTGGAAGGACAAATAGCACATAGTCGTGCAACAGATGCAGATTGAGATGTCGATCTCTGGTTGGTAGTCAACTGTGTCACCATCTTCGCAAGAGAGTTAATCTGGCCTTCTAACTTGCTTTCAACAGCTGATAAAGACTGTGCAATATCTTGTACGCCCTTCACCACAATGGCATCATTCCTGTTGCTAAACTGCTGGGAGTTGGAGGCCATCTTCTCAATCAATGGTCTGGCCTCAGCAGGTGTGATGTCTCCAAGAGCTCCACCACAGGCAGCATCGATCATACCTCGATCCATGTTGTTCAAACCCTCGTAGAAATACTGAATAAGGAGTTGTTCAGGTATCTGATGGTGGGGGCAGCTAGCACAAAGTGTCTTGAATCTCTCCCAATATTCGTACAGGTTCTCTCCACTAAGCTGTCTAATCCCAGTTATGTCTTTCCTGATAGCTGTGGTCCGGGATGCTGGGAAAAATTTCTCCAAGAACAGCCTCTTCAGATCATCCCAGCTAGCAATGGATCTTGGCGCTAAACTATACAACCAATCCTTAGCAACATTTTCCAATGAATGAGGGAATGCCTTCAAGAAGACGTGCTCTTCAGGAACATCGTGCGGTTTCATACTGGAACAAACAACCAGGAATTCCTTCAAATGCTTATGTGGACTCGCACCTGCAAGACCATGAAACTTGGGCAACAAATGGATCAGTCCAGTCTTGAGAACATACGGAACGTCCTCATCAGGATATTGGATGCACAAGCTTTCAATATCGAAATCAGGTGCAGCCATCTCCCTAAAAGTCCTCTCGCGAGGTGGAGGTTGTGCCATATTGTTCTCAGTGTGAAAAACAACAGAATCAGAATCAAGTACAAATGCAGTAGATGCAGTATGCACAGAGTACTCAACAGTAGGATGCACAATATCTAATGGAACAGGTTCAAAAACAGACTCTAAAGACAAATTCCTAGAATGCCTAATTAAGCTATGAAAAGTCCTATCAATCTCAGGATCAAAGGGTGGTATGAATCCAGGATTTCCTCTAGTCATGCACTAAATCACGACACCCTGTAATCATGAAACAGTAGCACAGAAAATTCAAACCACAGAAATAAACACAAGGTAGCAAAACAACACTATCACAAACACATACACAAATCACACAATACAGACACAAGACTCAAAACTGAACCGTTGGTCCCCGGCAACGGCGCCAAAATTTGATACAGCTGTCGCGGCCGATCAAATTTTATGTGCAATTAAGAATGCAGTACAGTGCTAGGAATTGACTCCTAGGTCGTTTCTCAGGGACCAAATGTGGTTCAGTCTTTTGTCAACACGTAATGGGGGGGTTTTGTGGATATTTTTGGTTGCGATAAAATTAAAAAGTGTTTAATTCAAAACAGTAAAACGAAATTAAAATAGTAAAAACGAAATTGGTACAATAAAAAATAAATTACAGTAACATGAAACAATAAAAACAAATCCGGGACAGTAAAATAAAAATACAAAAAAAAAAAAAATCATTTCAACATATAAAATAAAATATTTTAAGACAAAGGAATAAAAGAAAATAAAACTTTTTTTACCATGACACATTCATCTACCAAAGAAATTGAAATTGTAAATGCTTTTAAGAAAAGAACTCTTTTGCCGTGACATTCCTATGAGTTGCATCCAAAGAAGATTAAAATAATGGGAATGCCTCCTTAATGAATGGTTCCTTACGTGAATATGGTGCACTTCTAGCATAAATATTTTTTAATCACCATGTGCTCCACCCATTTCCAAAAAGTGAATTGATACCTTTTCTTAAATTTCCACCGTGCAACTACTATTCTTATCTAGTCAAGGTCCATTTTCAAGGAATAAAAGAAATGCATTAAATTGCCATGGGCCACTTCTCCTTTCACGTGAATAACTCCACGGCTCCACCTACTTTAGCTTTCTAAATTGGATGACTTCTTCTTCACATTGCAGCTGCATTCTCCACATGAATAATTCAATTTGTCTCCTTACTAAATAAATGAAAGATGAGCTTCTTTTGCTGCTACAAACTAACGCACGCCCCTTTCAATCTGCTGCTGGACCGTCCCACAACTTGCCGCCTTCCTTCCAACCATGCTTTCCTTTTCTCTATGATTCAATCACCGTTCATTCCTTACCAAGAACCACTTCTCCTCTCCACAAGCGTACCAAATCCTTCTCTTCCTCTCTACGTGTGCTTACCTCCATCAAAGTAAATCAAGGTGTGTGGTGCCTTTTCATCCAACAAAAATTAATCAACATCCACAAGGTTGCACTTGGTTCATTTCTTCTCTAACCCGTGAGCTCCTTCCTCCAAATTAACAATTTTATTTTGTGTTTTTCTTTAAACGGCAGTTTCACAAATTAAAGGTGAATCAACTCTACACAAGCTACTCTACTATGAAAGCAAAACAAATGAACATGCTATTTGGTTCTACACAAAGCCATGAATCATCTTCCCAAAGGTTACAATATGCTAAGAGATTGTATGGAAATGCAGACAACCAAATGGAAGATATGCAATCAGAATTCAACAAGGAATAAACATCACTCATTCAGTCATCATGAAAATGTTTTCAGTTCTCTCAAAGAACAGATTATTCAAAGTACAAAAACAAAGCAAAGTAAAAAGAAAGAAACTGGTTGCCTCTTGGCCGTGTGCCTCCTTCAAGTATGTGACAGCAGTGGCTTCAATAATCAAACACAGTCTTCCTCCTTCTTTCAGCTCTCTGGACGTGGAACATTTCACACCAGCACCTTCTCTCCCTTCATCAAGCCATGTTCTCTGTAATACTATCTGTCTATTGTCTAGGAAAAAAAATCTCCATCCCGTAAGAGTTCTCTGCTGGAAAAGAAAAAGGTTCCAAGTTCCAACTCTCCGCCGCCTATTCCCCTCAAAAACGTCCCCTCTTGTTTTTATTTCTTCCCCCATAAAAACCAACGTTCCCCCAAAAAAAACAAGACAGCCGCGTTCCCAAAGACCAGACAGAGAATTTCAGTTTTCTTCAATCCTGTTTTTGTGCTCCATGTTTTCCGTTCTCTGTCTTTTTTTTTTTCTTCATTGACTTCTCTTACCACCGTAAGGTAATTTCTTGAGGATGGGTCCACACAAGCTGCCAAGTCATCCAGCCATTTTTGGGTTTAATTGCCATATTTCACTTAACCTCTAAATGTTCTAAATTGTATTTCCGAAATTTTTTCTACAATCAACGATGAGAATAATTAGCTCAGATAATTCAAATTAATTAAAATAAGAATTTCTGATCAAATTAAGCACAATTAGAAAAAATGGGGAAATACTAGACGTTTAAACACAACTTCTTGGTTTATTTAAGTGCAATAAACTAAATATAGTTCAAGAATTAACGACTCATCACCCATGCATGCCCTAGTGATTCTTCCATGCCTTGTCTAAATGAAGAGATCTCTTGCTTCCCTTTGTTGATTTTAAAGCTTTGTTGCTGCCATTATTGTTGTGGTTGGTTCTCAAATTGTCCGGCAGCTTGCCAAAATTGGCTTTGATCCATGCTTGAGTCATGTTCCCACCAGTGGTTGAGATTACTTTGGTAGAATTGAGTGCCTATTAAATTCTTGTTCGAATTGCATCCTGCAAACATTAGGCACAAAACTCTAGAAAATATTTGTTAGCACAAAAAGATATAGGAGAAGATATATATTCAAAAGATAAAAGATTCAGAAGATAAGAAGATAAAAGATTCAGAAGATAGAAAGATAAAAGATTCAGAAGATAAAAAGATAAAAGATTTAAAAGATAGAAGATAAAATAAAATAAAATAAAATCTAATCTAAAAATAAAATCTAATCTAATCTAATAAGATAAAATAAAATAAAATAAAATCTAATCTAATCTAATAAAAACTGAAAATATAAAAACAGAAAATAAAAACAGAAATTCAAAATTAAAGTCAAAGATAATCAATAATCACACAAATTAACCAGTTAAACCAGAGTCCCCGGCAACGGCGCCAAAAACTTGATGGACAAATTTATGATCACCAAAATATGATGTCACAAACTTGTTTCATAATCGGCAAGTATGACCGAATCGTTCAAGTAATAAACTTGGTAAGACCAAGTATCGTTCTTCCCAAAGGACTCACGGCCTAGTTTAGTTATGTGGTTTGTTGATTAGCTAAGACTTAAGAACGAAATATTTGAAGTTTAATATGCAAAGACGAAAATAAACATGTATGCATGAGTTTTGATCAATTGCAAAAGCAAAAGATAACACTTTCAATGAAATATATGAATGAATATGTTGTTGGGGGTCAATTTCATCTCATCCACTCTCATATATTTTAGGAATTCAACATTCAAATCATCATTGTTAATGCCACTCTCTAAAGTACCATTCTAGATGGCTTCTCCCTAATCACGAGTTCATACAATTCCTAGCATTCCTAATGATTAGTTCATAAGTGCAGGAGCTTAACGACAACCAATATAATATTGGGAGAAATTCCCCGGATCTAGACTTTCCCGTACGTGCCCGTATCGACAAAACCAATAATCATGCATCGAATGAGTTAAACCATGCAAGCATTAAGCAAAGAGGAAAAACCCTAACTAATGTTGACAGAAAGCATAAGTCTTAATTAAAAGATGCAAGCATAAATTCCATATATGAGAGCTTCAAGAGATTACATTGATTCCCCAACAAACATACAAGGTTTAGTTCACCATATTCATGGTGAACCTAGATGAACAATAATGAAAGAATGAAAGAATAAACCCTAAAAAGGTGAAGAGGTAGCCTGAGCATCCAAGATCCTCCTTCAAAGGGGTAGAAGAGAGAGTGTTTGCCTCGTTTCTGCCAAAGATACTAACTCTAGGACGTCCTAAAGCTTATATACTATTCTAAAATTACAAAAGATCTAGGCCCAAGCCCATAAAAGTGCCAGAAAACCGGTCTAAGCCCATTTAGAATGGCGCTCAGCGGTATTTTACTGCTGAGCGGTACTAGCGGTTGATCCATTTTGCCCCCCAGCTGCTGTTTTGCCCCTCAGCGGTGATTTCGGCACCCGAAAAGTGCCGCTCAGCGGTATTTTCCGCTCAGCGCCACTCGGTCAGACTTTTTCTGCGTTCTGGTTGGTTTTTCAGCATTCTGGTTGACTGGTTGACTTTTCTGGTTGACTGTTGACTTTTCTGGTTGACGGGTTGACTTTTCTGGTTTCTGGTTGACTTTTCAGCACTCCAATCATTCGGTATTTCAATTCTTCTTTCAAATCATTGAATTAGCCTACAAAATCAAGGGAATCTTGCACAAAACCATTAAATTCACTTTCAACTCTCTTATTTCTGAAAATATGAATAAAAGTATGATTTCAAGCTAGTTTCTAAGTATAAAGGTTGCTTTTAATATCAATTTTAAGCATGAAAATAACAGTTTTTCAACTGTTATCAGTCGCTGTCACCACCACGCTGCGACCCCCGTTCTTTTTCTCCCTTCTTGGAACCAAATCGCGCCACCTCCTCCACGCTAGTCGCCGCGATATCACAGCCTCTTCATGCCGCCACCACCAATTTGCGATTCACGTTCATCACCACCAACACCATCGCGAGTTTGTCTTCGCATCGTCACCATCACGGCGCTGCAGAAGCCACCGTCGCGAAACGCCACCATCGCGAGACAAAGCGCGACCTCCATGGCCGCCGCGACACCGCGCTGTTCTCGCGACCTTCTTCCACAGCCACCATCATCTTCTTCGCATCAATGCCGCATCGCCAATGTCACACCACCATCATCAACGAGAGCCATCCGCTTCGTCACCGGACCTGCATCAGATTCGCGGCAGAGGTGGAGGGGAAGCCTTTCCCAATCTGAAACCCTAATTGGGGAAGGAAGAGGGCAGCCACGTGGAGATCTCCCATTGGGCGCGACTTCTCTGGTCAAAGCTAGTCAACAAGGGTTTCTGGTGCAATTTTGGAGAAATTCTGAAGGGGCTAAAGTGTAGATAGAGAAAATTTTGGGGCATTTGTGTAATTTTAGAAAGTCAGAAAAGATAAAAAAATAAAATTCAGTTGTTGAATTAATTTAAATTGGGAATATCAACAGAAAATATCTTCCAAATAATGTTATAATTCTTTAAATCTTTTAGTTATTTGGAAGATATAAGATAAAAGATTCTATAAACTGAATATTCAGAGTCCAAGCCCAATCAAGCCTATTTAAAGAGACCCAGGGGACTTCACTTCATTCATTCTCTCATACTCCTCTCACTTTTCTTTCATCTTGTATTCAACTCCATTCATGGAGAGCTAAGCATCTAGGGCTATTCTACTGTAATTCCATGACGGATTCTGAGGTTACGTTCAGTTAATGCAATTGTTTACTTTGATTATTGATTTAAGTTATTCTCTCTATGTATTTCATCTCTCTATCTTGTTAAAAGTAAAGTTTTTTGCATCATAATGTGTTTGAATCTAAATGCATATTGATTATATGAGTTTTAGGGTTTCTAGGTTTAATTGAGAATTTACTTTGATTAAATTTAGGAACTTTCATATGATTAAATGGTTTTTATTATCAATTGAGAATGTACTTTGGTTGGTAGTAATAATTTCAACTATAATCAATTGAGAATTTACTTTGATTGATTAACTTTTAACTTGGTTAGGAGATTTAAGAATAGACATGATTAAACACAATAGAATTTGATTGAGAATGTACTTTGGTTAAATTTATTGTGAATAATCTAGAAAGGTTTTGCATTTGATTGAGAATTTACTTTGGTTAAATGCATGATCGCCCTCAAATTAATTGAGAATGTACTTTAATTAATTTGAAACTTAAATAATAATCAATTGAACAATTATCCGTGAATAATCGATGACGAATCTGTCTTGGAAAAGCAGTGGAATTAGCCTATTTAATCATAATTGTTTTTAAGTTTATTATTTGTTCTTTAAAAATTCTCCAAACATCATTTTTATTCATAAGCATTGCATAGCATTCGTAAGAGTCAGATATTCAAAAGCAATTTCGTGTTCGTTGGGAGACGACTCAGGGTTACTTTAGCCCTATCTACCTTCTTGAATACTACTTGGCAATACTGAAGTTGCCTTGAAAAGTAGTATTAATTTGATAGCTTCAACGACAACTTATCAATGACTTTTCGATCTTAAGTGGTAGTGCTAAGTTTTGTACTAGCGTTCATTCTTGGTAGTGCTAAGTTTTGTACTAGCGCTCGTTCTTGGTAGTACTAAGTTTTGTACAAGCGATCGTTCTTGGTAGTGCTAAGTTTTGTACAAGCGCTCGTTCGGGATAGTGCTCATTTTTGTACTAGCACTCGTTCTTATTAGTGCTCGATCTTATACTAGCATTATGCTAATATTAGCACTTAGCGCTCAGTCTTATACTAGCATTTATGTTAGTGTTAGCGATCGGTCTTATTGGGTTGTGTTGTCTCTTATTAGCGCTCATTCTAATACTAGTGCTCGACCTCGTACTTGTATTAGGATTAAATGTACTTTGTTATGATCGGATAGTAGTTCCTGTACATAGTTCGGTCATATTGTTGCAATGCTCAATCTCTTAAAAGTGTTAGGTCTTATGAATAGTTTCAGGATCAATCTTAAGTGTTCCGACTAAACTGTAGGTGTTTGTCTTAGGTTATAGCGCTCGGTCTCGTATTAATATTTTGTTTAGTACTAGCGTTCGGTCATGCATAGGTATCCAATTTTGTAATGAAGTTCGGTTTTTTCATAGATAGTGAGTTTTTGTTCGGTCGTACTCGGGGTTTGTGTTATTATCTTTCGTTTTTCTTCTATGAATGAATATTTTGTCTTTAAATGCTAGTTATTGTTTGACTCTGATGACTTTAGATAGTTGTATCGATCTACTGTGTATGGGAAATTTTATTGATATTCCAATAAGGCATATGTTTCAAGTAAGGTGGAAGAGAATTCCAAGGAGGAATGTCTTAGTGAAATGTGTATTGAAGTGGTAAAGTATGAATATAGACAGTGAAATCCACGGAGTTCATTGATAACAGTTGAAAAACTGTTATTTTTATGCTTAAAATTGATACCAAAAGCAACCTTAAAGACTTAGAAACTAGCTTGAACTCATATTTTTGCTTTAGTTTTGTGAATAAGAGAGTTAAAAGTGAATTTAATGGTTTTATGCAAGATTCCCTTGATTTTGTAGGCTAATTGAATGATTTGAAAGAAGAATTGAAGTACCGAATGATTGGAATGCTGAAAAGTCAACCAGAAACCAGAAAAGTCAACCAGTCAACCAGAAAAGTCAACCAGACAACAAAAAAAGTCAACCAGTCAACCCGAATACGAAAAAAGTCAAGCAGGCGAGTTTTGGGCCAGTTTTATGCAATTTTATGATCTGTTTGGGCCTGGACCTGTTTTCTATTATTTTTATGTCCTATTTAAAGACCTAGATGTCTTAGGGTTGGTATCTTTGGCAGAAACGAAGCAAACACTCTCTCTTCAGCCCCTATGAAGGAGGATCTTGGATGCTCAGGCTACCTCTTCACCTTTCTAGGGTTTTATCTTTCATTCTTCCATTATTATTCATCTAGTTTCACCATGAATATGGTGAACTAAACCTTGTATTGTTGTTGGGGAATCAATGTAGTCTTGTGAAACTCTCATATATGGAATTTGTGTTTACATCTTATATTTAAGACCTATGCTTTCTTTCATCATTAGTTAGGGTTTTTCTTCTTTGCTCAATGTTTGCTTTGTTTAACTCATTCAATGCATGATTATTGATTTTGTCGATACGAGAACGTAAGGGGAAATCTAGATCCGGGGAATTTCTCCCAATAGTATATTGGTTGCCGTTAAGCTCCTGCACTTAAGAACTAATTACTAGGAATGCTAGGAATTGTATGAACTCGTAATTAGGGATAGGCCTTGATACAAGAAGGTCTAGCACCATAGGACCCATCACAAGAGGGATGGCCAAAAAGCTCCAAGATGAATATTCTCCCCAAGGTCAAATACTATTTGCTATTTTTGGATGGAAAATTGGAGAACAAGAAGATGTTACAAATTTGCCAAAACATGGAGAAGGGTAAAATGGACATTTCCACACAAGAAGGGGGTGTGCTTATCCTTCTAAGGGGTGGCATTAGTAAAATTTTTCTCTCCACATGTAAAACTCACGTGTTTCATAAGGCTTTCTAGAAGCCACACATTTAGCACATGGTTAGCATTTCAGATCTAAAAAGAAACGTGTAAAGGCTTGCTTAAGCTTTGAGATTGATCTATAAAATCTCATAAGCCAAGTTTGTAGCTCACTTTTGAATATATTGAGTTTTGCTATGCTGATGCATTTTTCCAGCAACCAGAACTCTGCCAAAAGTCACCTCTTATTGAGCTTTCCTTCTCCTTCTAGCTTCCTTCCAGTGAAGGCCCTCTGAGTTAGATAATCCACTCACCATAGAGCTCTTCCTCCATCTCTGCATCCATTACATTCACTCTGCCACTGCTGTTTAAAACTCACTTCATTCCGCTGCCAGCTGCCTCTCGGGATCCATCTTCAACACTGCTTATGATCCAATTCTTCATTTCCCTGCCTTCCTCCCACACCTCTGCTGGACCAACCTTATCAAGTGGTATTCAGAGCCTTGGTTCTGCATCACACTCCAGCTGAGTATCTGTTTTCATTGCTGCATTCTGTCAACATTTCCATTCTTGTTTTCTGTTTTCTGTGTACTGTTACATTGTTTTCACAGTTCCAGTAGAGTTCAATTGAGAAATTTATTGTTTCCAGCTTTTAATTGCTTTATTGTTCATCATTTTAATTGGTCAATTCTTTGATTTGAGTCTTTTAATTTAGAAATCTAATTCTGTCATGTCTAGTACTGTGTTTTGGTTTATTTTGTCAAAATTCTGAGTTGAAACTGGTTTGGGATAAATCTGCTGTGTTTGACTGGATTTTCAATAGAAGCACATCAGATGAGCAATGATTAAAGAGCTCAGTGCATCTTGAAGTCCATCACAGTGCAGTGCCAATGGATGCCTATCCAATTCTATGTTAAATCTGGTTTTTCATGTACTATTCTCTGAAACTGCACCTGTGTTTTTCTTTGAAACTGCACTGTATGGAAACATCATCCTTGGCTGTATTGATGTGCTGAATTTGCTGTATGTGCAAACCATACGAACATCATTAAAACTGGATGCACCATTTTGCAGAATCTGGAAATCCTGGTGTAAGCAGTTTGACCAAACTGCAATCATCATTGTTTTGAGTCATTTTTCTGATTTTGAATCTGTCCAGATTAGAACTCATATTTGGATATCTTTTCAGTCATTCCTAGAGTCTTGTTTAAGTTTGATTTGCTGTCCTAGAGTCATTTTAATTGAGTACATATCAGTTTGATTCTGTTGCTAAAAATTGGATGGTGAACTGGCCAAATTTGGTGTGAAAGAGCAACTGCAATAGTCAGATTCTGATTTCAAAGCATTTAGCCTCTGCTGGCAGTTTGCACAAGTCATATTTGGTAAAACAAATTTGCTCAAATCATAAAATTAAGAGTCCAAATTTGTTTGTGCAAAATGACCATTCAAACCATCAATTTTTAAGCATCTTTTTCTGGTATAGTTGCAGAATTTTAATTTGAAAGCTTGATTGTGATTACTGCATCAAATTTAGTTCAGAATTGGTAGCAAAAGCTTGGTTCAATTGAATTAAAAGAAGTGCACAATTCCAATCTTACCATGAACTGCATTGTAAAAAGCTGTGTGAACCAGTGCCAAGCAAAATTTAAAATCTGATGCACAATTTTTTTTCAGCTTTCTTCTAGGCATTTTATCAAACACTTTGCCTAGTTTTACATTTGATTTCGAAATTGATCAAAGCTGCAACTTATCTGTGTTTCTTGCTTTTCAAATCTACTCTAGAGCCTTTCCTAAGTTCATTTTGAGTGCCACCAGTCATTGGAAACCGATTAATTGATTGATTTAAGTTGTTTGAAAATCCTGCACATAAGCTGTTTGATAAAACTACAGTTGTGCATTCTGGTTTAACAGTTTTTGGCAGCAGCAGTGTTGATTTTCTGGCTTAACAATTGATTATTGGTGGTCTGTATGAGCTCTTTGCTGGGTGCAGAATCATCTCAAGTGGTCCTACAACACTGGTAGCATCTTAGGGAGTGGATTGGAGCAAGAAAAGATCAACATTGGGGCTGATTTTTGGTGCAGCAGAATCATATTTTCACTGGTCTGCATCAAACTGGTTGCTGCAACAGCAACATAATTCACTTGCAGCTGAGAGGATTGGTGTGAATTAAGCATAGTTCACTCTTTGTTTTTGAGAAGCCAAAGCTGCACACATCTTTCCCTTAGCCATTTCGTTTTTTTTCTTACAATTTACCAAATTTCTTTGTAATTTCCATTGGTTTTCTTTGGTTGTAAGTTCCAAATCCAAGCAAGTGAGGCGCTAGAGTTCACAAGTGCTCTTCCCTCATTTGTAACTTGACTTAAAGTTTCATCATTTTTAAAATTGTTAGACGGTGAGTGATGAGTCGATATTTTCTACACTTCACTTAGTTTATTGTACTAGAATTAACCAGGGAATTGTGCTTAAATGTCCAGTGTTTTCCCATTTTGCTTGATTGTGCTTAATTCGATCAGAAATTCTTATTTTAATTAATTTGAATTATCTGAGCTAATTATTTTACAAGGAAAATTTGGAAATACAATTTGGGACATTTGAAGGTTAAATAAGAAATGGAAATAGAGCCCAATGTATTTCAGCCATTTCAGTTTTCGCTGGTTGCTGCGTGAATTTTGTGTCAACTTGTTTGTCCCCGTTCAGGTTCAATTCTTATCCGTTTTCCATGCAATTTTTTTTCATAGTTTCGTCTAGATGTCTATTTTAAGGTATAGTTTTTATTTTGTTCACATTCCTTCTGTATTATTCCCAGTATTTTGTTTACTCCCCTATGTCAGTCTAGTGCTTACTGTTTGAGTAACTTCTAATTTGTTTGCATTGTTTGTAATGCTTGTCACAGTTGGAATAGCACACGGACCACATGTGCAAGTGTCCACGAAGTAATTTTGGAAGACAATAGCAATTGACGTGGAAAACATCAAAGGATATAATGAACTTGTGAAATGAAAGGAGAATGGAGCTACCACTTTGAAATGAAGCTCACGGTTTTGTAGCTCTTGGAAGAGTGATTTTTTATTTTGGAAGAAGCCACATTCTGTAAATAAATGCCACGACAATGTAGATATAAGGCCAATTAGAATTAAAAGAGGGGACCACCTTTGTTGGAAGGTCACGGCACATGGAAAGAGTTCAAAGATGAAATGTTAGATTTTATGAGCAATAATAAGGGAAGTATATAGCACACGGCCCCTTCTTTTTCTTATATTGTCATTGGAGAAAGTTATACAATATGATAGGCTAAAGGAGTCAACATATGGGGGCCACCACTTGAAGAAGCATTTGATGAATGGCTTGGCAAAACTATGGTCATGTGTGCACACGTAGAAGAGCACAAATAATGGACTTTGAAGTAAGATAATGGAGGGACCACATTGCTTTCACATTACAAATTTTCATTCAACCATTAACGTGAAGCTTGATTGAAAAAGGGGGCCACCACTTGGTTAAAATTCACGTATGAAAGAAGCTCCAAATTGCAAAATGATAAATTTTATTGGTTTATTATGAAGGGAATCGGCTTAAACATGTACAGCCCGTGAACAACTTATTTTGGCAAGCATTTGGAATAAAAGTGGGAGCCACTTTTCTTGGCTGGAACGTGACTTTGAATTATGGGAGAAAGCAACCATTAATTTGGAGGAAATCGGAACATCTTTAACCTATGGGGTCCATTAACCATTTAGTAAATCATCTTTTCATTTGAAATGGAGATGGTGTGCACAATTTTCTTTTGTTCCAGATGCATTTGGTGATTGAAGAATAAAGAATAGAATATTGATTTATATTGCACAAGCAACAAAAACTCAATTGGAAGTGGTAGGGTGCATTTGTTTAGGTTCCACATTCAGCCTTCACACGTTCCAGCATCAATTCAGACTCCACCCACCAAACTTGAAGAAAGGAAGCACAAGGAAATTCTTCACGCCTAGCAGTTGGAGAAGAAAACATCCAACACTTCTCGGCAGCATCCAGGATTGACACGTTCCAGCAGTCCAAGCAAAGAAGAACAAGCAACACCAACGTCCATCCAGCAGAAGAAACATGATAGTTTGGACAGCAGTAGCGTAGCACATAATTTGAAGAGGCCACCACTCACGGTTTGGCAAGAAACTCACGTCCATCACATGAAGAGGAGTTCACGGCCTGCACAAGCATCAAAGAAGTGCAAGAACCATCCAGCAGGCTTGGAGGTAAAGAGTGGTGTTCTTGAACGGACAACATGCTTGGAGATTGATGAAAATGAAGTTGGAGGAAGCAGCGTTCCAGCAGCAGCCACCTTGGATGAGAATAAATGGAGTGTTGCAGATGAAGGGAAGCTCACGGTTTTCTCCATTCATTTTGGCTTGCATCTTGCCTTGCATCACAGATTAACAGAGAAGGGGTCACCACTTGATAGCTCACGGCTGCACACTTGGGAAAAGCACATTACAATTTCTTTTAGAAGTCCAAGGTGCAGCATGTTAGAGTTTGTAGAGGCTGGAAAGAGGAGAATAAAAATCTGCACATCCACACTTAGAAGAGCAACGTGAAGTGAGTTTGTCCAAGAGCTGCTGCACACACACGGCCTGCTGAATTAATTTGGAGAGAATGAAGCTCACGGTTGGTTGAAAGGAATTTGGCAGCAACAGAGAATCCACCGAATGGAAGAAGAATATAATAAGTGAAGGGTCCTACCCTATTTCTTTGGCATGACTAAAATTGGGAAGGAATTCACGGACTGCGAAGACAAAACACTTGCTGGAATCAAGATAGAGTACACGGTAGTTGGTTCTCAGTTTTGGCTATAAAAGAAGCAAGCATCCAGAGGAAAAAATGATTAGGATTTAGAATTAGAGATTAGGAATACGTACTGGTTTTCTCCTCCCCTCTTGGGGAGGTTGTGATTTGATTCAATTTTCCTTTTCCAGTTCCATTTTCAAACAGTGCATGTAATTTCATTTCTGAGCGTGTAGTTCATTTCATAGTTTAATCATTTCATTTTATTTCAAGTGTTGAATTTTAATTAAAGTGTTGAATGTTTGATGAATTCCATTTCCAGTGTTTTATTTTATCTGTTGTATTTTACAGTTTAGTATTTTCTGCACCGTTAAATTCTGTCATTGTGTTTTACTGGTCATGTTATTTTCAAGAATCGTTTTTACGGTTTATTTTTACTGGAACTATTGGTAAATTTTAATTACACTGTTGTTTTGTCTTCTGCGTATTTACTGTTCTGTGTTTTAATTTCCAACACTGTAATTTTTCCATTGTCTATTTTTACCATTTTTTTTACCGTTCAGTTTTTACCACTGTTAAAATTTATTTCAGTGTTTTTAAATTCAGTTGTGTTTTAATTCCAGTTTTAATTTTATTTTTTTCGCACAAAAACATTCACAAACCCCCCACTTCGTGTTAAATCTGAGACTGAACCCAATATTGGTCCCTGAGAGACGACCTAGGAGTCACCTCCTAGTAAACTATACTGCATTATTTTCTGTGCAAACAATTTTTGTGAGCGGTGCGACCCGTTCGACCAACAAAATGGCGCCGCTGCCGGGGACCAATCAATAACGGTTTGGTTTTAGATTTTTGTTGTATAAAGTTTTGTTCTGTTAATATGTTTGTTTTGTGTGTTTTGTCTTGTATATTTTTGCAGGCGATAACGACACCTTCAACAAATTTTGGCGGCGTTGTCACTTCAGTTCCAGGTTTTTTGTTTTAGATTTTTGCTGTGTTTTTTCGATTATGCTGTGTTAATATATATTGTGTATATATGTGTTTAATTGTGCTATGTTCTGTATTTAGTTGTTATTAAAAAAAAAAAAAAATTAATTAAAAATTTTTACTATTAATGTTCTGTCTTGTGTGTGCTTGTAGCATGTATAAATGTGTTTTGTTTTATCTGATTCGTAATTTTTAGTTTTTAGTTTTTACTTTTTATTTGTCCATGTCTACCAATTTTGATTACGTGAATTCTGCTTATTCTGTCGATGCCTCTAGCTATGACTATCATTCTGGATATTACTGTGATTTTAATTCTGCTGATTTCTATGATGAGAACAATATGTCTCATCCTCAAACTTCTGAGAGCTCCCTTTGGGAGCCGGTTCCACCAGTTCAGCAATATCAGAGTCAGCAGTATGATGCTCCTGCCCAAGTAGCTTCTCAGCCTTCAACTTCTGAACCTACATTGAAGGAGTTACTAGAGCAGATGACAATGCAGAACATTCAGTTTCAGAAAGGGAACATGCAGTTCAAGCAAGAGAGCATGGAGTTCCAGCAGGAAACTCAAGCTGCCATACAGAATCTGAGTGATCAGATCAGGCAGATGGCCACTCTTGCACCTGAGGAGACTGATGAAAATTTTGGGGACCCGGCAGAAGTAAGCAGTAATCCTGAACCAGGTAGACCACCTTCACCTTCCCACACTCTAGAAATCTTCAAGGAAGAGGAGGTAAGCATACCACAATTTGATTATTATGTTGATTGTGATGATGATCGGTATGCTAATGACTATATTCTTGCTGAGTCTGATTTTAATTTTTCCTCTGTGCATGATGAGAACCGCTTTTTACTATCACATTCGAATGGTTATTCTTCATGCACTGAACATGAATCTGAGTCTATGATTAATATTGCATGCAATTTAGAAATTGATTCATGTTATGAGGATTTATCTAAGGCTCAGTATGATGAATTGGGATGGGGTGTTATACCTCTGCATGAAATTTCTGCAGTGCCACATTGCACTAATCATTTTGCAGGAGGTACGTATAAATTTGATCAGCATGCACCCACGCTGGAAGACAAAGGTGCCAGTACATACAACAGTTCGAAGATCAAAAGGCACCTACTGAATCTGCTCAGTAACAATATTTGCTGTTTAGATCCGGTGGTGGAAGATATTTCCCTACTTGATCGGATTTGGAGGATGAAGCAGTTCGTCCTCAACACTTTCATGCTGGATCCTGAAGAAGGGAACATCTCCCTACAAGTCCAAAATTGGCAACTGCCACCCTGACCAGGGAAGTTTTCTTTTTCTTTCTTCCCCGTTTTCATATTTTTAGTGCACTTGTCCTTTATCTGTTTATTGTTTTAATTTATGATCTTATGCTCAGAAAACATTTAGGACATTGTAGTTTAAGTATGGTCTGGGGGAGATTCTGCATTTTGTTTTCTTTTATGTTTGTTTTTTATTTTTTTTATTTTATTTTCTTTATTAGTTTTCGAATTATTTCATTTTAAAAAAAAAAAAAAAAAAAAAAGTTTTTGTGTTTTGTTTCAAGTCTGTTAATGTATGTTTTGTAAATATGTGCTTTGTTTGATGTTTTTGACATATGTGTTTTATCTGCGTTGATATTTTGATCCTGTATTAGGTCTTTTGTTTCGTTATTATGTGTTCTGTTTTTATTTTTTTTTATTTAGTTTTTGTTAAAAAAAAAAAAAAAAAAATTATTTTAAGAGCAGATTTAACATGTAAGGCAGAGAAGTGAAGTTTTAACTGAGACACTAATCTGAGTGCATTTATTGAAACATAACAAATTCGCAGTAAACATTCTGTCTTACATTGATTATTAAAATAAAATACATAAAAACATAAATAAAGTTGTTCGATCATTTCTGATCGTTAATATTACACACCATAATAAATAAAAACATAAAAAATAAAAACAACAAAAAAAAAAAAAAAAATTAATTGTTCATATTACAGTCCTTAATTCTGGCCACGCTCGGCCAGCAAAAACATATAAAAAAAAAAAAAAAAAAAAAAAAAACATAAAACACTAAAACTGGAAGAATTCTCGAGCTGGTTGTGGTGGTCTAAGGGAGAGCTCCGTTGAGGGAGCTCTGGTTCGAAAAGTCACGAGCGGAGGCTTTGGTGGAGGAATTTCTCGTTCATTTCTGTCGTCATCGATGATGATCGGAACGGGAAACAAATTCAGCAGCCTCGGTGCCCTCATTATCACCCAGTTGTTTTCTTTCAAACAAAAAATAAAAAATAAAAAACATGTGTTAATAATAGAAGAGGAAGTGAAAAAATTTCAATGGAGGTATGATGAGAGTTCTTACCGTACATGTATAGCGGCAGTTGTGAAAAGAGAGTGCCTGTGGGGTCTATCTCCGCTTGCCAGCGCCTGACCCGATTGCCATGGTTGTTAAACCAGCAGTGCACGTTGTATTCAGTGGCTTCGCCGAAGGTCCTTAGTCGAGACGCGATCTCGACGACTTGCGCTCGGCTTGGGTGTGTGACCCCATAGTTGTAGATTTTGGTCATCATCGTGATCTGATCATCTGTAGGACGCCATCGTTGACTGGTATATCTCTCTGATTCCATATCACTCATCCTTCCTCTCGTAATATACAAAAACATAAATAAAAAAAATAAATACATATAAAAAGAACAAAAACAAGAAAAATAAGCATAACATAAATAACAATAAAAAAAAAAAAGCATAAAAAAATTTAGATTAGTTCTGTGTTTTCTTTATTTGTTCTTGTTTCCCGTTAAATTTATGTTGTCCTGTCAGTCTTTGATATTTCTGTGTTTGGTCTCAGATCTGTTTCACGGTCCTTGCAAAAGGGTCCTAAACGGATCTACGTCCAGTTGTCCTTGTCCATATTGTTCATGTATATTCAGTTTCTGTGTTTTATTTTTAAGTGGGGTACGTGGCGTTGTTCTACCCGATTGTCTCTGCAATACCTTCAATCGAAGGGAGATTAACGTCTGGTTTCCAGCCGATATACCCCTTAAGTTTTTAGACAGTTGTGTTTTATGTGTTTAAGTGTTTTAAGTTTCAAAAATAAAAAAAAAAAAATTTGAAAAGGAGAAGATAGATCGGGCAAAGGAAGAGGGAGAGCAGGCAAGAGATCAGGAAGAAAAAAAATGGAAAGCAGGAAAGCAGGAAGGTATAACAGCAGAATGAAAGATCTAAAAGCTTTAAAGAGAAGCAGAACATGGAAAGCATAGAAGGAAGAAATAGAGATCCAAGGTGCAGAGAACTTACCCGGAGTAGTAGGGCTTACAGAAGCTTGACACAGATCTCAGACGCTCCGAAGGCACGCAGGGACAGAGGCTCTGCGCAGATCTCAGATCTTCAGCAGACGCGGGGTGGAGAGGCTCCCTGCAGAGATCCAGACGCTCGAGAGAAGAGAGGGTAGAGAGAGAAGAGAAGAGCAGAGAGAGTGGAAGTCAGGAAATGGCGCTCAGAGAGGAGGAGTGGCTCTTTTGTAGCCAAAGCTTTCCACTGTAGCAACAGTTCCGGTCTTTGCCACCGAGACTGTTGCCACAGTACCGGTCTTCTCCTTTTCCAAAAAAAAAAAAAAAAAAAATTAATTAATAAAAAAAAAAATTAATAAAAATTATTAGCATCTACTGATGGGTGCTAGGTGTTTTAGACATCTGCTGATGGATGTCAATGATAACATCTACTGATGGATGTTACTGAAAATTTCTTCCCATTTCCTAACATTTTATTGCACTTGTCTATATTATTTGACTGCTCTGAAATTGATCATCTGATGATTGTAACACACTGAGGACATTGTGTGATTTAAGTGTGGTCTACTGGGGAGAAATTTTGAATTTTCTGATTTTTCTGTTAGATTGTATTTTGTGTGTTAAATTTTTTGTTTTTGAGTGTTAATTTTTTCTGTAAAGTTATTTTTATCGAGTTTTGTGTGCAATAAATTTTACATTTTTCTCTTGATTTCTGGATGATGTCTAAAGTTGTAGATTTTTCCTTCACTTACTTAATACTTATAGTTTGAAATCCTTGCTTTTCTCTGCCTGGAAAGATGATTATGTGTTTAAGAGGTTGATTTGATTGTAACGAATACCCTGTGTGAGAATTTGAGCCACTTAATTTTCTTTCTTGTGTGTGATATGTATCTTGAATGCTTGCACATATGCCTTGGCTTGATTCTTTTTGATATACTTGATTTATATGCATTTTTGGAAGTGATAAAGGCAATTTTATTCTTGAGCCTCTTTAGCCAAATAAGCCTACCTTGTTATTATCCTTTGATAACCCCTTTGAGCCTATACTGTAAATATTTCTTTGTGTTGAAGCTCATACACTAATCCTAAGTGAAAAACAAATGATTACCTTAACCTTAGGAAAGTCTGGAGCTATAGAAGTATTTTGTGAATAAGTGTGGTCTCCTTGGGAATTCTGATGAATTGGCTAATTGGTTCCTCATCATGTTTTGAAATGATAATTTATATCCTGTTGTGTGATAAAAAAAAAAAAAAAAAAAGGATAAAAAAAAAATGATGAGAAAAAGAGAAAAATTGAAAAATAATTTTGTAAATAATGGAGTCGAGAAGAGGATTGAATTAGAGGTTTGGGTGAGATTTCACTGTGTTTACATTTTTTTTCCCTAGTGCACCTCTATTTCTTCTGAGCTATAGCTACTTATCCAAATTTATCCTCCCCTGTCCTTGGCCCCATTACAACCCTGAAAGACCTTTTGATCTGAACAAGCATATGTTTTAAGTGTTGATATTAGAAGCTTGCCAAGTCTACTTGTGTTTGTTTTCTTGAGTACATTGAGTGACATTGATTTACCTTAAACACTTGAGAGAAACACTACTGGTGCATCTGTGAGGTTATGTTATTTTTGAATCACCTCTTGAACTGATTAATTATTTTTGCCATACTTTGAATTGCTAGGATGATTTCTATAAGTATCTGATTTAATTGATTTGTGTTGGATATTGTCTACATCTTTTCTCTGTCCAGATTTCTTGAGAACTGTGTAAATTCTCTTTGTTTCTTGTGTGTCTTTATTTTCTGTCTGTTGAGTTTTTGTGTCATACACCTAAAAATCCTTTGAACCATTCCCTGATTTGCGTCTTGATTTTGCCCAGGAGTGCAAAAGACTAAGTGTGGTCTATTTTGATGAGTCGATATTTTCTACACTTCACTTAGTTTATTGTACTAGAATTAACCAGGGAATTGTGCTTAAATGTCCAGTGTTTTCCCATTTTGCTTGATTGTGCTTAATTCGATCAGAAATTCTTATTTTAATTAATTTGAATTATCTGAGCTAATTATTTTACAAGGAAAATTTGGAAATACAATTTGGGACATTTGAAGGTTAAATAAGAAATGGAAATAGAGCCCAATGTATTTCAGCCATTTCAGTTTTCGCTGGTTGCTGCGTGAATTTTGTGTCAACTTGTTTGTCCCCGTTCAGGTTCAATTCTTATCCGTTTTCCATGCAATTTTTTTTCATAGTTTCGTCTAGATGTCTATTTTAAGGTATAGTTTTTATTTTGTTCACATTCCTTCTGTATTATTCCCAGTATTTTGTTTACTCCCCTATGTCAGTCTAGTGCTTACTGTTTGAGTAACTTCTAATTTGTTTGCATTGTTTGTAATGCTTGTCACAGTTGGAATAGCACACGGACCACATGTGCAAGTGTCCACGAAGTAATTTTGGAAGACAATAGCAATTGACGTGGAAAACATCAAAGGATATAATGAACTTGTGAAATGAAAGGAGAATGGAGCTACCACTTTGAAATGAAGCTCACGGTTTTGTAGCTCTTGGAAGAGTGATTTTTTATTTTGGAAGAAGCCACATTCTGTAAATAAATGCCACGACAATGTAGATATAAGGCCAATTAGAATTAAAAGAGGGGACCACCTTTGTTGGAAGGTCACGGCACATGGAAAGAGTTCAAAGATGAAATGTTAGATTTTATGAGCAATAATAAGGGAAGTATATAGCACACGGCCCCTTCTTTTTCTTATATTGTCATTGGAGAAAGTTATACAATATGATAGGCTAAAGGAGTCAACATATGGGGGCCACCACTTGAAGAAGCATTTGATGAATGGCTTGGCAAAACTATGGTCATGTGTGCACACGTAGAAGAGCACAAATAATGGACTTTGAAGTAAGATAATGGAGGGACCACATTGCTTTCACATTACAAATTTTCATTCAACCATTAACGTGAAGCTTGATTGAAAAAGGGGGCCACCACTTGGTTAAAATTCACGTATGAAAGAAGCTCCAAATTGCAAAATGATAAATTTTATTGGTTTATTATGAAGGGAATCGGCTTAAACATGTACAGCCCGTGAACAACTTATTTTGGCAAGCATTTGGAATAAAAGTGGGAGCCACTTTTCTTGGCTGGAACGTGACTTTGAATTATGGGAGAAAGCAACCATTAATTTGGAGGAAATCGGAACATCTTTAACCTATGGGGTCCATTAACCATTTAGTAAATCATCTTTTCATTTGAAATGGAGATGGTGTGCACAATTTTCTTTTGTTCCAGATGCATTTGGTGATTGAAGAATAAAGAATAGAATATTGATTTATATTGCACAAGCAACAAAAACTCAATTGGAAGTGGTAGGGTGCATTTGTTTAGGTTCCACATTCAGCCTTCACACGTTCCAGCATCAATTCAGACTCCACCCACCAAACTTGAAGAAAGGAAGCACAAGGAAATTCTTCACGCCTAGCAGTTGGAGAAGAAAACATCCAACACTTCTCGGCAGCATCCAGGATTGACACGTTCCAGCAGTCCAAGCAAAGAAGAACAAGCAACACCAACGTCCATCCAGCAGAAGAAACATGATAGTTTGGACAGCAGTAGCGTAGCACATAATTTGAAGAGGCCACCACTCACGGTTTGGCAAGAAACTCACGTCCATCACATGAAGAGGAGTTCACGGCCTGCACAAGCATCAAAGAAGTGCAAGAACCATCCAGCAGGCTTGGAGGTAAAGAGTGGTGTTCTTGAACGGACAACATGCTTGGAGATTGATGAAAATGAAGTTGGAGGAAGCAGCGTTCCAGCAGCAGCCACCTTGGATGAGAATAAATGGAGTGTTGCAGATGAAGGGAAGCTCACGGTTTTCTCCATTCATTTTGGCTTGCATCTTGCCTTGCATCACAGATTAACAGAGAAGGGGTCACCACTTGATAGCTCACGGCTGCACACTTGGGAAAAGCACATTACAATTTCTTTTAGAAGTCCAAGGTGCAGCATGTTAGAGTTTGTAGAGGCTGGAAAGAGGAGAATAAAAATCTGCACATCCACACTTAGAAGAGCAACGTGAAGTGAGTTTGTCCAAGAGCTGCTGCACACACACGACCTGCTGAATTAATTTGGAGAGAATGAAGCTCACGGTTGGTTGAAAGGAATTTGGCAGCAACAGAGAATCCACCGAATGGAAGAAGAATATAATAAGTGAAGGGTCCTACCCTATTTCTTTGGCATGACTAAAATTGGGAAGGAATTCACGGACTGCGAAGACAAAACACTTGCTGGAATCAAGATAGAGTACACGGTAGTTGGTTCTCAGTTTTGGCTATAAAAGAAGCAAGCATCCAGAGGAAAAAAATGATTAGGATTTAGAATTAGAGATTAGGAATACGTACTGGTTTTCTCCTCCCCTCTTGGGGAGGTTGTGATTTGATTCAATTTTCCTTTTCCAGTTCCATTTTCAAACAGTGCATGTAATTTCATTTCTGAGCGTGTAGTTCATTTCATAGTTTAATCATTTCATTTTATTTCAAGTGTTGAATTTTAATTAAAGTGTTGAATGTTTGATGAATTCCATTTCCAGTGTTTTATTTTATCTGTTGTATTTTACAGTTTAGTATTTTCTGCACCGTTAAATTCTGTCATTGTGTTTTACTGGTCATGTTATTTTCAAGAATCGTTTTTACGGTTTATTTTTACTGGAACTATTGGTAAATTTTAATTACACTGTTGTTTTGTCTTCTGCGTATTTACTGTTCTGTGTTTTAATTTCCAACACTGTAATTTTTCCATTGTCTATTTTTACCATTTTTTTTACCGTTCAGTTTTTACCACTGTTAAAATTTATTTCAGTGTTTTTAAATTCAGTTGTGTTTTAATTCCAGTTTTAATTTTATTTTTTTCGCACAAAAACATTCACAAACCCCCCACTTCGTGTTAAATCTGAGACTGAACCCAATATTGGTCCCTGAGAGACGACCTAGGAGTCACCTCCTAGTAAACTATACTGCATTATTTTCTGTGCAAACAATTTTTGTGAGCGGTGCGACCCGTTCGACCAACAGTGAGTGTGTCTTAGATCCAAAATCTAAGCCTCACCTAGGAGACCTCACTTTAATTGCTTGTCCCATTCTCGACTAGATAGTATATATCTTGTTCGAATAGGAAGCTCTCTTAGGGGTCCGAATTTAGAGTTAGGTTGTGTTCTTTCTTTGCTTTGTGTTTTCTTTGTTGTCTTTAAGACTTAAGTGGATTTAAGAGTGATTTTGATCTAAGGACTCTAGTAAGTAGCAAGAAGCATATTTGGCAAGGAAAAGGCTTGGTACTTAAGCATTCCTAGTGAATCACCTCCCTTACCTGGAATATTGCTTCAAGTGAAAATCTATAGTCTTTACTTCAAGAGTAACATTTAAGTCCATCATAATGTCTAGAAGGCATTCTCCTAGGATTAGTGATAGTGAAAAAGAACATTTTTCTCTTCAAACTTTAGTTAATGAATTCAAGGAAATGAGAAGAGAAATGAATGAAGAGAAAGTCAATAGAGAGCTTCAAAATGCTGTTATTCAAGATGAGTTGAGAATGATAAGGAAAAGTAAGTCTAGGGGAAGTCAGAGTGACAACTCTCAAGAGGGAGGGATGTCTATGAGTCTGGGTGATTATTACCCTCATCAGCCTTCTACTTCTAGAAGGCATAGGAGAAATTCTCATGCACCCCCACCCCCTAAAGAAGTCAATGTGGTGTTGCCTCACTTCCATGGGAAGGACAATGTAGAGGCTTATCTTGATTGGGAGATGAAGGTGGAACAATTATTTGAATGCCACCAAGTGAGTGAAGAGAGGAAGGTCTCTCTAGCTACCCTAAGCTTTCAAGGGTATGCAATGTACTGGTGGACTGCCTTGGTCAAAGAGAGGCTTAGACATCAAGCCCCTCCCATCCACTATTGGAATGATCTCAAGTCTGCCCTTAGGAGGAGACACATTCCCTCCTACTACAATAGAGAACTCATGGATAAACTCCAAAGGTTACAACAAAGGTCCATGACAGTTGAGGAGTATAGACAAAAGATGGAGTTGTATATGATGAGGGCAGGCATAGTGGAGGGTCCAGAAATTACTTTAGCTAGATTTTTAAGTGGGCTCAATTTTGACATAAGAGATAGGGTTGAACTTCTACCTTATAGAGATTTGAATGATCTTGTTCAAATGTGTATAAAGGTAGAACAACAAAATTTGAGAAAATCTTCTTCCAAAAGAATTCAAGTTCAACCTACTTTTGAAAAGAAAATTTTTAAAGAAAAAGAGCCATTTAAACCTCTAGCCAAAATAGAAGAGAGACCCAAGAAAGAGACACCCTCACACACCATAACAAGTGAAATCAAATGCTTCAAATGTCTAGGAAGGGGTCATGTAGCTACTCAATGTCCTACAAAAAGAAATATTATTTTGAAAGGCAAGGACATTTATAGTAGTGAAAGTGACACCCCAACTAGTACAAGTGAGAGTGAGGAAGAAGAGAGGGAAGAGGAAATATATGCTGATGATGGGCAACTTCTCATGGTGAGAAGAATACTTAGCAACCAACCAAGTCTTGAACACATATCACAAAGAGAGAACATCTTTCATACAAGATGTAAAATTCAAGAAAATCATTGTTCTCTCATTGTTGATAGTGGATCTTGTTGCAACTGTTGTAGCACAAGGTTGGTTGAGAAGTTGAAGCTTGATATTATACCCCATCCAAAACCTTATAAACTTCATTGGCTAAATGAAAATGGGGATATAATAGTCAAGAATCAAGTGAAGTTGGCATTTTCCATTGGGAACTTCAAAGATGAAGTTTTATGTGATATAGTTCCCATGGAAGCATGTCATGTGTTATTGGGGAGACCATGGCAATTTGATCATCAAACTATCCATCATGGTCTAACCAATACCATCACTATCCATCAAAAGGACAAGAAGTTTGTGCTTCATCCTTTGACTCCTACCCAAGTGGCTAAGGATCAAGCACAAATGAAGTCTTTAAGAAAACAAGAACATGATCAAAAGAAAAAGTCAAAAAGAAAGGAGGGTAGAGAAACAAGTGTGTCACCTAAGGTCACTCAACATGAAGTTCTTTTAAACAAAAAGACTTTAATCAATACACTTCAAGTTGAGCAACCTTCATATCTTCTTCTTTGTCAAGGGACACTTACATGTACATCTAGTGATTCAAAGACTTCAACTCTTTCTCCATCCATTCAAAAACGTTTGAGAGAATTTGATGATCTATTCCCACAAGAAATTCCAAAAGGGCTTCCACCCATAAGAGGAATAGAACATCAAATTGATTTCATTCCAGGGGCAGTTCTTCCTAATAGGCCAGCCTATAGGACAAATCCCCAAGAAACTAAGGAGATTGAGACACAAGTCCAAGAGCTACTAGATAAAGGCTTAGTTCAAAAGAGTCTAAGTCCCTGTGCTGTACCAGTATTGCTGGTACCAAAAAAAGATGGAAAGTGGCGCATGTGTTGTGATTGTAGAGCTATCAACAACATCACAATCAAGTATAGACATCCCATTCCTAGGCTTGATGATATGTTGGATGAATTGCATGGAGCACAAATATTTTCAAAGGTAGATTTAAAAAGTGGCTATCACCAAATAAGAATTAAAGAAGGTGATGAATGGAAAACTGCTTTTAAGACCAAGTTTGGATTATATGAATGGCTAGTTATGCCTTTTGGTCTTACAAATGCTCCAAGCACATTCATGAGACTTATGAATCATGTCCTTAGGGATTGCATTGGGAAGTTTGTAGTTGTTTACTTTGATGACATCTTGGTATATAGTTAAAATTTGCAAACTCATGAAAATCATTTGAGAGTTGTTCTAACAATTCTTAGAACACACAAATTGTTTTCAAACTTTGACAAGTGTACCTTTTGTGTTGATAGTGTCATATTTCTTGGATTTGTGGTCACCAAAAATGGGGTTCATGTGGACCCAGAAAAAATAAAGGCCATCCAAGATTGGCCTCCTTCAAAGAATGTAGGAGAAGTAAGGAGCTTCCATGGGTTGGCAAGTTTTTACAGAAGATTTGTTCCTAACTTCTCTAGTCTTGCTTCACCCCTCAATGAGTTGGTGAAAAAAGATGTTACATTCCATTGGGGGGATAAACAACAAAAAGCTTTTGAGCTACTCAAAGAGAAGCTCACACAAGCACCCATTCTAGCTTTGCCAAATTTTTCCAAAACTTTTGAGCTAGAATGTGATGCTTCAGGATTTGGCATAGGTGCAGTATTATTACAAGAAGGACACCCAATTGCATACTTGATGAACCAATATTTTCTTCACTTCACTTAGTTTATTGTACTGAAATTAATCAGGAAATTGTGCTTAATTGTCCAGTATTTTTCCATTTTACTGAATTGAGCTTAATCCGATCGGAAATTCTTATTTTGATTAATTTGAATTGTCTGAGACTAATTATTTACATTACTGAGTGCAGGGAAAATTCTGAAAATATTTTAGGACATTTGGAAGAAAGTTTATTTGCACAATATATTATTTACTTGGAAGAAGCTGTGTTGCAATGAATTAATTTGTGTGTTGATCACTCGAAAATTGAGAAAGCACATAGATCTCTTAAGTTTTTCTAAAAGGGAAACGTAGAGTTGGTTTAAGTGCAGCAAATTCATTGAATGATGAGGTGCTTTTCACGGCTAGAAAGAGATGCACAAGCCTTATGTTGCTTCTTTGCTGGAATGGGAAAAAGAACCGTGATTAATCTTGTGGGTTGCTCTGATGAGAATAAGGGAACAGTTGGCACAAGCAATTGTAATTCTTTTATTCCTTATTACAAGAAGTGCACGGTCAACACATTCCAAATTGTGGCCACAGTTTTCTAATGGTTTGATTGTAAAGAAGTGGAGGTAGGAAACAAAAGGGTGCAACACGACATTGCTTAAGGGAGATCATGCTAGAAATGAATGAAGGGACCAACTTGAAGCTAACGTCCAAAAGAAGAAAGAAGAGTGGAAGTGAAGTTGATAGATTGGCATGCAAAATACTAAATTTGTAGTGGGAGCCACCACTTAAGCTAAGGACATGGTTTTGTTGAGAAAAAGCACATTAAGGCCCACCTTGTCACTCATTTTACGTAGCATATTGAATGAAAAGAGGAACCACGTTTATTGGGAGCACACGGTTTTTATAGGTAGTGGAGCAAGCTTACATTTCAGAAAAAAATATGAAAGTGGTGCCACGGCCCACATGAAAAATTCAGCAAAGCATTTGGCAAATCAAGGAGCCGCGAGAATTTTCTTTGGCTTAAGAAAGGATGTAGTAAACCATGAAGTATAATGGAGGGGGCCACCACTTGGTTGATTGAAAGCTCATAATAAATTCCATAATGCTAAGGGGAATGCCACGGCACAAGAAGGAACATCCAGCAGCTGCCACCTACTTGTTACAGACATATATTTCTCATGTGGAAAGCTTCACGGTGGTGCACGGTCCAGCAACTTCATAGCTGGAGTTTGAGCAGAGAAGTGGTGCAGTTCCAGCAACCAGGAGCATCACGGCTTGGAGGAGAACCGTCCAGCAGAAGAGGCTTCACTGTCCAGCTTAGAATGGTGTACAAGGGGATGCATGGAACGTCTTGAACTTGGAGCAGCACCTTGAGAAGAAGAATAAATTCACGGTGGTGTAGCAGTCCATGCAGCAGCTTCACGGGCCTGAGTTGGTGTGCATGAGGGCCCATGATTTATTATTATTAAGTGGTGCATGGTGGACGGCTGGAAAGAGCTTCTACATAAGACAAAATGGAGAGGTTCACGGGTTCAGAGAATGGGAAATAAAAAGAGAGCATGCACATAGGGGGGTCGGGGAGTAGGAGGTGCCGTTAAGGGCTGCTGTAGGGAATAAGTCCAGAGCTGGACAGTAGCAGCTGGACAAAGGGGCTGGAACGGACAAAGGCTGATCCAATTTACACACCACGGCAGTACTAGGTTTTATAGATAAAAGCACCATAGGTTCCAATTTCATTTTTTTATTTGCTATAACCAATTTCAATTCAGTGTAAGTTTGATTTAATTTTCTGAATTTCCAAGTCTGTACTATTTTATTTTGATTCTGTAATTTAATTTCTGCTGTTGTATTTTAAATGCTACTGTAATTTAATTTCTGTTGTAATTAAATTTCTGAATTATGTTTTCTATAAAATTAATGTCTTTTGCCTATGTTGTAAATTATGTCACTTTGAATTATTTGTCGTAATTTGGTTTTCTAGATTATGCTACAAATTCTGTTTCTGTTTTCATATTCTACAATTTACTGTTTTTCGTATTTTACTGTTTTACTGTATTTCTGTATTCCGTTTTTACTGTTTCTGTATTACTGTTATTTGGATTCTGTAAATCTGTATTTATTGTTTTGATATTATTAATTACTGTTGTAATTTTATTTTCTAAAATTTACTGTTTTACTGTTTTGACTATTTTCTGTATTTTCGTTTTCTGTATTTTCATTTTCTGTATTGCAGTTTTTCTATTTCAGGTTTACTGTTTTTGTTGTAAAAATTTACTGCTGTTATTTATTTTCTATTTCTACTATTTTCTGTATTTACTATGTATTGTATTTTCGTTTTTCTGTATTTTGCTGTTTTTCTGCATTTTCGTTTTAACTGTTCCAGATTTATTTTTACTGTTTTGTGTTACTGTATTTTAGTTTGTACTGTACCAATTTCGTTTTTACTGTTTTAATTGTTTTACTATTTTAATTTCGTTTTTACTCGTTTCACTGTTTTGAATTTTATTACCGCAGCCAAAACAACCATCAAAACCCCCCCCACTTCGTGTATAAAATCTGAGACTAAACCGACACAAATTGGTCTTTGAGAGACGACCTAGGAGTCACCTCCTAGTAAACTATACTGCATTTCTTTTATGCACAATTTTTGTGAGCGGTGCGACCCGTTCATCAAAAATGGCGCCGCTGCCGGGGATCAATAACGGTTTGGTTTTAGATTCTTGTTGTGTAAATTTTTGTTCTGTTAATATGTGTCTTTTGTGTGTTTTGTGTTTTGTATTTTTGTAGGCGAAAACGAAACCTTCAGCAAATTTTGGCGGCGTTGTCACTTCAGTCCAGGTTCTTGTTTTAGATTTTTACTGTTTTTATTCGATTATGTTGTGTTAATATATATGTTTTGTCTTGTTTGTGCCTGTAGCATGATTAATTGTGTTATGCTTATTCTTGTGTTGTGTTGTGATGTTCTATTTGTTTTGTATGCGTGTCATATGTATTTTGTCTGTTAATTAAAAAAAATAAATAAAAAAATTGTTCTGTCTTGTGTACGTATTGCATGTATAAATGTGTTGTGTTTTATCTGTTTTATAATTTTTAGTTTTTAGTTTTTACTTTTTATTTTTCCATGTCTACCTATTTTAATGTTGTGAATAATGCTTATTCTGCCAATGTCTGTGATTATGATTCTTATTCTGCATATTACTTTGATTTTAAATCTGCTGATTTTTATGATGAGAACAATATGTTCCATCATCCAATTTCTGAGAGCTCTCTTTGGGAGCCAGTTCCACAATATGAGAGTCAGCAGTATGATTCTCCTATTCAAATAACTCCTCAGCCTTCTACTTCTAAACCTACATTAAAGGAGTTACTAGAGCAGATGACAATGCAGAACATTCAGTTTCAGAAAGGGAACATGCAGTTCAAGCAAGAGAGCATGGAGTTCCAGCAGGAAACTCAAGCTGCCTTGCAGAATCTGAGTGATCAGATCAGGCAGATGGCCACTCTTGTACCTGAGGAGACTGATGAAAATTTTGGGGACCCGGCAGAAGTAAGCAGTAATCCTGAACCAGGTAGACCACCTTCACCTTCCCACACTCTAGAAATCTTCAAGGAAGAGGAGGTAAGCATACCACAATTTGATTATTATGTTGATTGTGATGATGATCGGTATGCTAATGACTATATTCTTGCTGAGTCTGATTTTAATTTTTCCTCTGTGCATGATGAGAACCGCTTTTTACTATCACATTCGAATGGTTATTCTTCATGCACTGAACATGAATCTGAGTCTATGATTAATATTGCATGCAATTTAGAAATTGATTCATGTTATGAGGATTTATCTAAGGCTCAGTATGATGAATTGGGATGGGGTGTTATACCTCTGCATGAAATTTCTGCAGTGCCACATTGCACTAACCATGTTGCAGGAGGTACGTATAAATTTGATCAACATACACCCACAGTGGATAACAAAGGTGCTGACACTGATAGTTTGAAGATCAAAAGGCACCTACTGAATCTGCTTAGTAACAATAATTGCTGCTTAGATCCGGTGGTGGAAGATATTTCCCTACTTGATCAGATTTGGAGGATGAAGCAGTTCGTCCTCAACAATTTCATGCTGGAGCCTAAAGAGAAGAACATCTCCCTACAAATCCAAAATTGGCAACTGCCACCCTGACCAGGGGAGTTTTCTTTTTCTTTCTTCCCCGTTTTCCTACTTTTATTGCATTTGTCCTTTATCTGTTTAGTGTTTTAACTGATGATCTTATGCTTAGAACGCGTTTAGGACATTGTAGTTTAAGTGTGGTCTGGGGGAGATTCTGCATTTTGTTTTAAGTTTGTTTTTCCTTTTCTTCTTAGTTTTCGTATTGTTAAAAAAAAAAAAAAAAAACATAAAAAAATTTTCTGTTGTGATAAAATATTTTGTTTTAAGCGTGCCAAATCTTTATTACGATATGTATATTTATTTCTTAGTTTTCCAGTTGTTATCCCTTAAAAAAAAAATCAAAAATTCAAAAATTGTTTTGCGTAGTCCTTGATTTTATTTCGACCCTCAGTTTCTTACCAATATTTCATTAAAAATTTTCACTTCAGATCTCATTTATTTTCCTTATTTTCCTTCACTGTAAATACAATTTCTTAGTTGTTTTCATACAGATCTTTGTTTGCAAATTTTTTAGACTAAGAAAATATTTCATTCATCAATGCAAAAATTACAGTAATGGAGAAAAAGGATTGAACAGATCTGAAAATAAAATTGCAGTTGATATATGAAATTTAAGTTGTTCGGGGGTCGATCATTTCTGATCGTTAATATTACAAACCAAATAAAAAACAAAAACAACATAAAAAAAAAAAAATTAAAAACATAAAAAACATAAGTGTCCTTATTACAGTACTTGTTCAAATTCTGGCCACACTCGGCCAACAGCAAAAACATAAAAATAAAAAATAACATAAAACTTTAAAAATGAAAGAACTCTCGAGCTGGTTGTGGTGGTCTAAGGGAGAGCTCCGTTGAGGGAGCTCTGGTTCGAAAAGTCACGAGCGGAGGCTTTGGTGGAGGAATTTCTCGTTCATTTCTGTCGTCATCGATAATGATCGGAACTGGAAACAAATCCAGCAGCCTCGGTGCCCTCATTATCACCCAGTTGTTTTCTTTCAAACAAAAAAAAAATAATAAATAAATAAATAAATAAATAAATAAATAAAAAATAAAAAACTTGTGTTAATAATAGAAGAGGAATGGAAAATTCAATGGAGGTGTGATCAGAGGTCTTACCGTACATGTATAGCGGCAGTTGTGAAAAGAGAGTGCCTGTGGGGTCTATCTCCGCTTGCCAGCGCCTGACCCGATTGCCATGGTTGTTAAACCAGCAGTGCACGTTGTATTCAGTGGCTTCTCCGAAGGTCCTTAGTCGAGACGCGATCTCGACGACTTGCGCTCGGCTTGGGTGTGTGACCCCATAGTTGTAGATTTTGGTCATCATCGTGATCTGATCATCTGTAGGACGCCATCGTTGACTGGTATATCTCTCTGATTCCATATCACTCATCCTTCCTCTCGTAATATACAAATACATAAATAAAAAATAAATACATATAAAAAGAACAAAAACAAGAAAAAAAAAAGCATAACATAAAAAAAAAAAAATAAAATAAAAAGATTAGATTCTTAATTCAGTGTTTTCTTTATTTGTTCTTGTTTCCTTTCAGATTTATTTTGTCCAGTCATGCTTTAATGTTTCAGTTTTTGGTCTCAGATCTGTTTCACGGTCCTCGCAAAGGGTCCTAAACGGATCTATGTCCAGTTGTCCGGTTGTTCTTGTCCATATTGTTCTTGTATATTATGTTTATGTGTTTATTTAGTTTTAAGTGGGGTACGTGGCGTTGTTCTACCCGATTGTCTCTGCAATACCTTCAATCGAAGGGAGATTAACGTCTGGTTTCCAGCCGATATACCCCTTAAGTTTTTAGACAGTTGTGTTTTATGTGTTTAAGTGTTTTTCAGTTTCAAAAATATGAAAAAAAAAATGAAAAGGGAGAGGGAGAGCAGGAAAGAGGCAAGCAGAGAAAGCGAAAAGGAAGGATGAACTGAAATGAAAGAACAGAAAGCTTAAAATAAAGGAAAGCAGGAAAAGTAAAGCAAGCAGAAAGAAACGGAGATCCAGGGGTTGAGGACTTACCTGGGGAAGTAGGCTTGCAGAGGCTCCTCGCAGATCTCACTCAGACTCTTCAGCAGACGCGAGGTGGAGAGGCTTCCTCGCAGATCCAGACGCTCGAGAGAGTAGAGAGAGAAGAGAGCAGAGAAGAGAGCAGAGAGAGGAGCAGAGAGGAGAGAGTGAGAGGTCTGGAAATGGCGCTGGACGCGGAGGAGCGGCCTATTTATAGCCAGATTGCTTTCCACTGTAGCAACAGTTCCGGTCTTTGCCACCGAGACTGTTGTCACAGTGCCGGTCATCTCCTTTTTCAGAAAAAAAAAAAATATAAAAACATAAAAAAATAAAAAAATAATAATTTAGCATCTGCTGGTGGGTGCTAGGTGATTTAGACATCTACTGATGGATGTTACTGAAAAATTTCTTCCCATTTTTCCTACATTTTATTGCACTTGTCTATATTATTTGACTGCTCTGAAGTTGATCATCTGATGATTGTAACACACTGAGGACATTGTGTGATTTAAGTGTGGTCTACTGGGAAGAAATTCTGATTTTTCTGATTTTTCTGTTAGATTGTATTTTGTGTGTTAAATTTTTTGTTTTTGAGTGTTAATTTTTTTCTGTTTTAAGTTATTTTTATCGAGTTTTGTGTGCAATAAATTTTACATTTTTCTCTTGATTTCTGGATGATGTTTAAGTTGTAGATTTTTCCTTCACTTACTTAATACTTATAGTTTGTAATCCTTGCTTTTCTCTGCCTGGAAAGATGATTATGTGTTCAAGAGGTTGAATTGATTATAACACGGATACCCTGTGTGAGATTTGAGCCACTTAATGTTCTTTCTTGTGTGATATGACTCTTGATTTCTTGCACATATGCCTTGGCTTGATTCTTTTTGATATACTTGATTTATATGCATTTTTTTGGAAGTGATAAAGGCATTTTATTTCTTGAGCCTCTTTAGCCAAATAAGCCAACCTTGTTATTATCCTTTGATAACCCCTTTGAGCCTATACTGTATATATTTCTTTGTGTTGAAGCTCATACACTGATCCTAAGTGAAAAACAAATGATTACCTTAACCTTAGGAAAGTCTGGAGCTACAGAAGTGTTTTGAGAATAAGTGTGGTCTCCTTGGGAATTCTGATGAATTGGCTAGTTGGTTCCTCATCATGTTTTGAAATGATAATATATATCCTGTTGTGTGATAAAAAAAAAAAAAAAAAGAACAGGATGAAAAAATTTGATGAGAAAAAGAGAAAAATTGAAAAATAATTTTGTGAATAATGGAGTCGAGAAGAGGATTGAATTAGAGGTTTGGGTGAGATTTCACTGTGTCTACATTTTTGCCCTAGTGCACCTCTATTTCTTCTGAGCTATAGCTACTTATCCAAATTTATCCTCCCCTGTCCTTGGCCCCATTACAACCCAGTAAAGACCTTTTGATCTGAACATGCATATGTTTTAAGTATTGATATTAGAAGATTGCCAAGTCTACTTGTGTTTGCTCTCTTGAGTGCATTGAGTGAAATTGATTTACCTTAAACACTTGAGAGAAACACTATAGTGCATCTGTGAGGTTGTGTTATTTTCAATTTACCTCTTAAGCTGATTAATCATTTTGCTATGTTTTGAATTGCTTGGATGATTTCTGTAAGTATCTGCTTAATTTGATTTTGTGTTGGATAATTTCTACTTCTTTTCTCTGTCCAGACTTCTTGAGAACTTTGTATATTCTGTTTATTTATCTCTTTAGTCTTTATTTTCTGTATGCTGCATTTGTGTCACGTCCTCTGAAAGTCCTTTGAACCATTCCCTGATTTGAGTCTTAATTTTGCCCAGGAGCGCAAAAGACTAAGTGTGGTCTATTTTGATGAACCAATATTTTCTTCACTTCACTTAGTTTATTGTACTGAAATTAATCAGGAAATTGTGCTTAATTGTCCAGTATTTTTCCATTTTACTGAATTGAGCTTAATCCGATCGGAAATTCTTATTTTGATTAATTTGAATTGTCTGAGACTAATTATTTACATTACTGAGTGCAGGGAAAATTCTGAAAATATTTTAGGACATTTGGAAGAAAGTTTATTTGCACAATATATTATTTACTTGGAAGAAGCTGTGTTGCAATGAATTAATTTGTGTGTTGATCACTCGAAAATTGAGAAAGCACATAGATCTCTTAAGTTTTTCTAAAAGGGAAACGTAGAGTTGGTTTAAGTGCAGCAAATTCATTGAATGATGAGGTGCTTTTCACGGCTAGAAAGAGATGCACAAGCCTTATGTTGCTTCTTTGCTGGAATGGGAAAAAGAACCGTGATTAATCTTGTGGGTTGCTCTGATGAGAATAAGGGAACAGTTGGCACAAGCAATTGTAATTCTTTTATTCCTTATTACAAGAAGTGCACGGTCAACACATTCCAAATTGTGGCCACAGTTTTCTAATGGTTTGATTGTAAAGAAGTGGAGGTAGGAAACAAAAGGGTGCAACACGACATTGCTTAAGGGAGATCATGCTAGAAATGAATGAAGGGACCAACTTGAAGCTAACGTCCAAAAGAAGAAAGAAGAGTGGAAGTGAAGTTGATAGATTGGCATGCAAAATACTAAATTTGTAGTGGGAGCCACCACTTAAGCTAAGGACATGGTTTTGTTGAGAAAAAGCACATTAAGGCCCACCTTGTCACTCATTTTACGTAGCATATTGAATGAAAAGAGGAACCACGTTTATTGGGAGCACACGGTTTTTATAGGTAGTGGAGCAAGCTTACATTTCAGAAAAAAATATGAAAGTGGTGCCACGGCCCACATGAAAAATTCAGCAAAGCATTTGGCAAATCAAGGAGCCGCGAGAATTTTCTTTGGCTTAAGAAAGGATGTAGTAAACCATGAAGTATAATGGAGGGGGCCACCACTTGGTTGATTGAAAGCTCATAATAAATTCCATAATGCTAAGGGGAATGCCACGGCACAAGAAGGAACATCCAGCAGCTGCCACCTACTTGTTACAGACATATATTTCTCATGTGGAAAGCTTCACGGTGGTGCACGGTCCAGCAACTTCATAGCTGGAGTTTGAGCAGAGAAGTGGTGCAGTTCCAGCAACCAGGAGCATCACGGCTTGGAGGAGAACCGTCCAGCAGAAGAGGCTTCACTGTCCAGCTTAGAATGGTGTACAAGGGGATGCATGGAACGTCTTGAACTTGGAGCAGCACCTTGAGAAGAAGAATAAATTCACGGTGGTGTAGCAGTCCATGCAGCAGCTTCACGGGCCTGAGTTGGTGTGCATGAGGGCCCATGATTTATTATTATTAAGTGGTGCATGGTGGACGGCTGGAAAGAGCTTCTACATAAGACAAAATGGAGAGGTTCACGGGTTCAGAGAATGGGAAATAAAAAGAGAGCATGCACATAGGGGGGTCGGGGAGTAGGAGGTGCCGTTAAGGGCTGCTGTAGGGAATAAGTCCAGAGCTGGACAGTAGCAGCTGGACAAAGGGGCTGGAACGGACAAAGGCTGATCCAATTTACACACCACGGCAGTACTAGGTTTTATAGATAAAAGCACCATAGGTTCCAATTTCATTTTTTTATTTGCTATAACCAATTTCAATTCAGTGTAAGTTTGATTTAATTTTCTGAATTTCCAAGTCTGTACTGCTTTATTTTGATTCTGTAATTTAATTTCTGCTGTTGTATTTTAAATGCTACTGTAATTTAATTTCTGTTGTAATTAAATTTCTGAATTATGTTTTCTATAAAATTAATGTCTTTTGCCTATGTTGTAAATTATGTCACTTTGAATTATTTGTCGTAATTTGGTTTTCTAGATTATGCTACAAATTCTGTTTCTGTTTTCATATTCTACAATTTACTGTTTTTCGTATTTTACTGTTTTACTGTATTTCTGTATTCCGTTTTTACTGTTTCTGTATTACTGTTATTTGGATTCTGTAAATCTGTATTTATTGTTTTGATATTATTAATTACTGTTGTAATTTTATTTTCTAAAATTTACTGTTTTACTGTTTTGACTATTTTCTGTATTTTCGTTTTCTGTATTTTCATTTTCTGTATTGCAGTTTTTCTATTTCAGGTTTACTGTTTTTGTTGTAAAAATTTACTGCTGTAATTTATTTTCTATTTCTACTATTTTCTGTATTTACTATGTATTGTATTTTCGTTTTTCTGTATTTTGCTGTTTTTCTGCATTTTCGTTTTAACTGTTCCAGATTTATTTTTACTGTTTTGTGTTACTGTATTTTAGTTTGTACTGTACCAATTTCGTTTTTACTGTTTTAATTGTTTTACTATTTTAATTTCGTTTTTACTCGTTTCACTGTTTTGAATTTTATTACCGCAGCCAAAACAACCATCAAAACCCCCCCCCACTTCGTGTATAAAATCTGAGACTAAACCGACACAAATTGGTCTTTGAGAGACGACCTAGGAGTCACCTCCTAGTAAACTATACTGCATTTCTTTTATGCACAATTTTTGTGAGCGGTGCGACCCGTTCATCAATACTTTAGTGAAAAACTTCATGGTGCCTCTTGTAATTATCCCACCTATGACAAAGAACTCTATGCACTTGTAAGGGCTCTTCAAACTTGGGAACATTATCTTGTTGCCAAGGAGTTTATCATTCATAGTGATCATGAATCACTTAAGTATTTGAAGAGTCAACACAAGTTACAAAAGAGGCATGCTAAGTGGTTGGAATTCATTGAACAATTCACTTATGTTATTAAATACAAGAAAGGAAAATCCAATGTGGTGGCTGATGCTTTGTCCAGAAAAATTAATCTATTAGCCACATTGGGAGCTCAAATTCTTGGATTTAATAACATTCTTGAATTATATTCACAAGATCTTGATTTTGTTCATATCTATGAGGAATGTCTCAATAAGCCTCAAGGAGGATTCTATGTGAAAGAGGGGTATCTTTTTAAAGAAGGAAAAATTTGCATTCCCCAAGGTTCACATAGAAAACTCCTTGTTAAAGAGACACATGAGGGAGGATTAATGGGACATTTTGGGGTAGAAAAGACCCTTGGCATGTTGAAAGAGAAATTCTTTTGGCCTCACATGAGAAGGGATGTTCAAAGGCATTGCTTTAAGTGTATCACTTGTTTAGAAGCAAAATCTAAATCAATGCCTCATGGACTGTATACTCCTTTGAATGTTGCTTCCACCCCTTGGGAAGAGATTAGTATGGATTTTGTGTTAGGTCTTCCCAAAACTTCTAGGGGTTTTGATTCTATCTTTGTGGTGGTAGACAGATTTAGCAAAATGGCTCATTTTATACTCTGCCACAAAGTAGATGATGCAAGCAACATTGCAAAGTTATTCTTTAGAGATGTGGTTAAACTTCATGGTCTACCTAAGGTAATAGTTTCGGATAGAGATACAAAATTTCTTAGTCACTTTTGGAGGACCTTATGGTCTAGATTAGGGACTAAGTTATCTTTTTCTACTACTTGCCATCCTCAAACAGATGGCCAAACTGAAGTAGTCAATAGATCTCTTTCCACTTTACTAAGGGTAGTTCTTAAAGGAAATCACAAATCTTGGGATGAGTACCTACCTCATGTTGAGTTTGCCTACAATAGAGTAGTTCATGGAACTACTAAATTGTCTCCTTTTGAAGTTGTTTATGGTTTTAATCCTTTGACACCCATGGATTTAATACCCCTTCCAAATTCTATTGATTTTATTCATCAAGATGGGGTATCTAAGTCTAAATTTATCAAAGAATTACATCAAAGGGTTAAAATTCAAATTCAACAACAAAATGAGAAATATGCCAAGCAACATAATAAGGGCAAGAAAGAGTTAATCTTCAATGAAGGAGATTTAGTTTGGATTCATCTTAGAAAAGAAAGATTTCCTCAACTAAGAAAATCCAAACTCAATCCTAGAGGAGATGGACCTTTTAGAGTGATAAGGAGGATCAATAACAATGCATATCAACTTGATCTTCCTCCTGAATATGGTGTTCATGCTACTTTCAATGTATCTGATCTTAAACCCTTTTCAGGATTTGATAGTGAAGATGAAGACCTTTTGGATTTGAGGACAAATCCTTCTCAAGAGGGAGGGGATGATACAAGAAGGTCTAGCACCATAGGACCCATCACAAGAGGGATGGCCAAAAAGCTCCAAGATGAATATTCTCCCCAAGGTCAAATACTATTTGCTATTTTTGGATGGAAAATTGGAGAACAAGAAGATGTTACAAATTTGCCAAAACATGGAGAAGGGTAAAATGGACATTTCCACACAAGAAGGGGGTGTGCTTATCCTTCTAAGGGGTGGCATTAGTAAAATTTTTCTCTCCACATGTAAAACTCACGTGTTTCATAAGGCTTTCTAGAAGCCACACATTTAGCACATGGTTAGCATTTCAGATCTAAAAAGAAACGTGTAAAGGCTTGCTTAAGCTTTGAGATTGATCTATAAAATCTCATAAGCCAAGTTTGTAGCTCACTTTTGAATATATTGAGTTTTACTATGCTGATGCATTTTTCCAGCAACCAGAACTCTGCCAAAAGTCACCTCTTATTGAGCTTTCCTTCTCCTTCTAGCTTCCTTCCAGTGAAGGCCTTCTGAGTTAGATAATCCACTCACCATAGAGCTCTTCCTCCATCTCTGCATCCATTACATTCACTCTACCACTGCTGTTTAAAACTCACTTCATTCCGCTGCCAGCTGCCTCTCGGGATCCATCTTCAACACTGCTTATGATCCAATTCTTCATTTCCCTGCCTTCCTCCCACACCTCTGCTGGACCAACCTTATCAGGCCTTCTTGTCAAGGTAATTTAGAGAGTGACATTAACAATGATGAAAAGAATGTTGAATTCCTAAAGTATATAAGAGTGGATAAGATGAAATTGATAACCCCAACAACATACTCATCCATATATTTCATTGAAGTGTTTGTATTTTGTTTTAGCCATTGATCAAATTCATGCATACATGTTTATTTTCTGTTTTGCATATTAAACTCCACTTATTTTGTTCTTAAGTCTTAAATAATCTATAAATCATATAACTAAACTAGGCCGTGAGTCCTTTGGGAGAACGATACTTGGTCTTACCGAGTTTTATTACTTGAAACGATTTGATCACACTTGCCGATTGTTAAACAAGTTTGTGGTGCCGTTTTTCGGTGTTCATAAATTTGTCATCATTCATCCTGATATTCTGATGATTACCAATTCTCAAGTAGAGATGGGTAATGCATTGTGTGAGAATGGTAGGAGGTCCTAGCCCATAGGTTCTTGGGTGAGTTATAACGGACTGACCTCGGGTGGTAGCTGATGGTTTTCCAATTACTACACCACTCGAGTGCATGAAAGGCCTCAAGCTACATATTCATACAATCCGGATGGTCGAGTCAGGTGCTTGGTCTATACATGAATATTGTGATCGGTCATAATTTTGAATGTTTAGTTTGTATATATTTGCTTATATTCAGTTTTAATATGTCGTAGCATTCGGTTCTGCATTGTTTGAACTTGTGCAAACTGTATGTATGTATATACAATTAAATTACATTAGCTTACACTTATTTTCTTTTTTGTCCATGGTTTCGTTCGGTTTTTCTCTTGTGATGATTACCCTTTGGGTGTGAGCAGAGAGGGAGGAGTGTACGTTGGAGCAGGAGTTGGACGTCAAGAATCCTGTTGTTTAGATTATGATCGTTCAGTCATATTATTGTCTATAGTTTTTGGGAAACCGTTCGGTCACAACTATATTTCTGTATATTCTGGTCGGTTTTGTGTATAGTTTTATAGTAGTATAGGAATTGTTTAAAATTTTTAATTTTATGGTTATTTTGTAATAACTGTAAGATTAACTTTATTTTCCAGTAGTTCTATCATATTATTAAATGATGACACCTGTATATAGTTTTATGTTATATTTTTGGGATGTTACACTAGTAAACTAATCTTCTAACAATAAACTTTTTTAATTTCAAGATAATATAAGATTTTCTATTTATATCCTGAATTTAATTAATATAAAAATAAAAAATTAGCTATAATGAAATAGAAAGAAAATATAAAAATAAATAATTGGATTAAATCAAAGGATCATTTAAATCACCAGACATGAATGGTAATATTTATTATTATAAACGATGCTTATGGCAGAATGATAATTATTGAACTATGAAGAACATAAGATTAGGTGTCTTCGAGTTTTTTATAAGCACTCGCTGTCCTCGTGTTACGTTGACGTGTTGCATTCTAATAATCAGACGCATGTGATTCACCAACGTCACGTGTTCTCTTTATATTTTACATAGTGTATATGCGTGTGTGTAAAATTAATATGATATTGATTAATAAACATTAATCATAATAATTATATTTAAAATAGAATAAATTAAAATATTGTATTTAATAGTTTGTTTAAAAAATTTTAATTATATATTTGTGTTAAAAAAATATATTTCTTATTATAAATTTTGTTTTATATTATTTAAATTCATGTTTTATTATTTTCAACTTAAAAATGTAAAAGTTTAAGATTTTAGTTAGATCGAAATAAAATAAAAGATAAAGCTAACAAATTAATTGCTTAAAAATATACCACTAATATATTTATGTTGTCATTAGTTAAGTCTAGAAAGATATATTAGATATATATTAATTATATGAGTCTAGCAACACACATTAGACAAATATAGCAAAAAAACATTAGATGAGTCTAAAAATATACACATTTGACAAATTTCTACATACATTAATTAAAAGAGTATAACAAACCATTAGAAGAGTTTATCAATGCACAACAAACAAGTTTGTCCATACATTAATTAGATGACTTAACAAAAAATATTAGACGAGTCATTTCATACATTTATTAAATGAATCTAACAATACTCTAATTAGATGAGTATAAAAAACAATACTAAATTAGTTTGTCGATGCATTTATTAGACAAGTTTAACAATGCACATTAAATGAGTTTGACCAATCAATCATTTGATAGGTATAACAAAAAACATTAAACAAATATTTTCACACATTAATTAAACAAGTCTATGTGAATACCGATTAGATGAGTATCTCCACACACTAATTAGACAAATTTTGCAACAAATACTAGACAATTGTGTTCATATACTATAAGAAAACTCTAACAATATACATTACACAAGTCTATCCAACGCAAATTATACGAGTCTGTCCATTTCCTAGTTAAATGAGACTTACAATACACGTTAAATATGTTTGCACATACAACGATTAGATAATTATGTCTATATATTAATTAAACGAGTCACTACAAAAAAAAAGGGCATTACCGAAGGCCGAAATCCCTCGAAAACAGCCAAAAGCCGTCAGAAAAGGACATTTACCGACGGCTTACCGACGACCAACGAGCCGTCGGTAAATCCCTTGTCGATAACAATTACCGAACGGCCAAAAGCCTTCGGTAATTACCGAGGGCCGAAAGCCTTCGGTAATTACCGAAGGGCAAAACGGTAAAAATTAGGCAGGATTAAAGGATAAAGAATCAATGAACTACATTTAAAATCTCTACCAAATTGTAATGCAACTGGTAATGCGATGAACTCTATAATTTCCTTTCAAGTTAAATCATATTCCGGAACATATATCTTGAAGAAGGTAATAATGCATGTAATCTTTTGTCATTCAACAAAGAATAAAGTATGATTCTTATTTTCCAATACATATATCTCCAGAAGAAAAAAGGCTACAAATTATAAAATCTAACTGTAAATAGAAAGCTCTTATGAATCGTCATTTACATTCTTGGCAATCTTCAAAAGAAACATTATTAAGATAATTCATTTGCATGATGACACATATAGCCACAACTAACATAAAAAACCATGTCTCTCGGTAGATCAACTGATTTTTCCCTTCAAAAGTTAACTTCAAAGAAGTCCCGAGGGCCTTAACACTCATCACCTGTAAAATTATAGCAATCCAACGTAGATCAGCCTCAGTACTATTGTAGTGAAAAGCAAACATTTTTCAGTAAGTATTATTATAGAAATAATTATGCAAGTAAAAAATATATAAAAACCGTATGGAAGCTGAAAGTCTATTTATGAAATTCATTACTAGAACACAGTAGTGAATAGTAAAGACCAGATTACTTTGAACATGAAATCATATTCCTCGGATTGTATACTATGAAGTACTTCTTTTGGATCCCCTGTGAAGAACAACAACAATAATATCATATTCATCATGTTCTATTAACAATGCTAATAAACATGTTCTATTTCTCTCAAATTAACTAAAAATTAACAATGCTAATAAACATGTTCTAAAAAATTAACCAAAATTCTAAATTCTAACAACTTTTTTCTTATTTATTTATTTAGTAAGCATCTTAGTGCTCTTTTTCTGTCAAATAAATTTTACATTTCTAGTTGAATTATTTTATCTAACACTATTGAGATACCAGATAAAAAAAATGATCCATAGTTACATAAAAAGATATAAAAGTTATGGTGATGGAGAATAAAAGATCAATTTCCAGAAATATATAAGAACAAGCATATATAAGATCAATTTCTAGAAAGATAAAAGATCAATTGCTGTGGTAAATTACATCCATATATAAGAAAAGCTTATGTCCATACGTGATTTTCCACTCCACACATCATAAACTTTTATTCTTTGATTGATAAGTCCTGGGTAATGTCCAGCAAGGGTCATGGAAAAGTCTAGCCACCTAAAAGAGGAGTTTGGCAATTAGTGGAGGCAGCACGTACAAAGAGAGGGCACACTCCTTTTCTTCCTCTTTGTTTTAAATATTGTTTTGGATTTATGGGAGAAAAATAGTGTGGCACACTTGCTTTTCTCGGAGGAACCTCCTTCCCCTTTAGGAGCTGATGTCCGTCCAACACTACCCATAAGAAAGAAGCTCATGGCCATGATAGCAGCTTAGAATGGAGGCAACTTCAAGCATTTTGGAGCAGCTGAGTTTGAAGAAGAAGCGTTCCAGTAGCAGCCACCTTGGATGAGAATAAATGGAGTGTTGCAGATGAAGGGAAGCTCATGGTTTTCTCCATTCATTTTGGCTTGCATCTTGCCTTGCATCACAGAATAACAGAGAAGGGGTCACCACTTGATAGATAGCTCACGGCTGCACACTTGGGAGAAGCACATTACAATTTCTTTTAGAAGTCCAAGGTGCAGCATGTTAGAGTTTGTAGAAGCTGGAAGAAGTTCAAGGCTAGAAGCACGTGAAGCAGAGAATGATGCACAACAGCAGTGAAGCCAAAGAGGCTTGAAGAGAAGAGAGGTCTTGCCACCACTCACGGTTTTTACTTAATGGCTTGTGATGAATCATTATTTTCTTCACTTCACTCAGCTTATTGTACCGATTTTAATAAGGGAATTGTGCTTAATTTTCCAGTATTTTCCTATATTTCTTAATTGTGCTTAAATCGATCAGAAATTCTTATTTTAATTAATTTAAATTATCTGAGCTAATTATTTGCATAATTAATTGTAGGGAAATTTTGGACAACATTTTGGGACATTTGGAAACATCTCACTTCTTACAATTTGGAAGAAAGAAAATTGGTTTGGAAACCATGCCAATACACACGGCCATTCACCTTCTTTTGGGAGAAATGCATGTTGTTATGCTAATTTATTTTGTGGCCTTGGTGACTCATTTTCACGTGTAAAACAATAGACATGCCCATTCATTTTGGTGAGCATCACATAAGAAAAGGGGGCACACGTGAATTCCAAAAGCATTCACGGCAAACAACAAACAAATGGAAAGTCTTCTTTCTTCTTTTAGTGGGAGACAACATAAAAGGTAGGGCCACTAACATTTGTTGAAGGAAGACTATATGGAGCACATCCCACGGCCTCTACATCAAATAATTGGAAAATTCATTTTGCCAAGGAATAAAAAGGGGACCACCACGTTGTTGCAATGGAATCCATGTTGGCAAAACACCAAATGATGGAGACCCCTTAGTATTGGTACGTCAGGAGAATGTGAACCATGCTTTCTTTCCTCTTTAATATATATATTAGTGCATGGTGCAACTCCATCCTTAGTGTTGACACATCCAAGAAGCTTTTGGTCTTTCCAAATACAGAAACGGGGCCACGTTGAAATGAAGTGGAGTTCACGATGGCATGGCTTAGGACCCATGGAATTGGCATTTTGGAAAAGAATTCAGCAAGCACTTTGAAATCAAAAGGGGCCACACCATTTGTGATAGCTCACGGGTTTTGTTGATTGTAAGAGGCATGCCACCACTTACGTCCAAGGCAAATATGGAAGTGGTGTATGCACAGAAAACATAAGTGGCCCACAAGTCTAGATTGGAGCAAGTGCACACGCTACCAAGCAATGGAAGGTGCAGCAAATTGTTTGTTGGAATGAAGAGGTGAAACCATGATAGATTAAGAGTGCAGCAGCTTGGAGAGAATGGAGGAACTTAAGAGCCCAACTCCAGCATTAGAAGGAGAGCTGCACCGTGAAGAAACAGAGAGGAGAAATGGTACAACATCCGGTCAGTCCAGCTCTTCTTCACCGTCCACCACCTTTCACAGCAGCTCATCCGCATTCCACCATTCAAGCTCCATCTTCATTCGCAACTCCAGCAGCCTTCTACGTGCAGCTCCAACCCACACGGTCCTAAGCAACTCCTTCACGTCCAGCCTCCATGCATCCAGAGATCTTCATCCAGCAGTTGCTCCATGCAGAGAAAGAGGAGTCTTCACGTTCCCAGCTACAACAACACAGAGGTGTTAAGGCTGGAAGCAGATGGAGCTCTCGGTCATCTTCCATGACAGTAGAAGAGCACGTCCACTTGAATGGAGGGCAGCGGTCCTCAAAGAAACAGCAACCAATAATTTGGAGAAAATCACACATTGAATCAGCCGAGAAGTACAAAGGATAGGTGGAAGAAAAAGTGATTCACGGTGGCAGCAAGGAAAGCTACAACGTTTTTGGTCACAGCAGGCTGGTGAAGAAGCAACGTCCAACAACAAAGCACACGGTCCATCAGAAGCTTGGAGAGCTCTCGGTCCTCCATGTCCAGTAAGCTCTGGAGCTTCATCATGAATGGAGATCTCAGTCACAACCTGAAGGAAGCATTCAGCAGCCACGTTCACGGTTGTTTCTGGAAGCCAAAGGCAATAATTCTGCAACGTTTACGGTAAGCTTGTGGGACGGGATTCAAGAAGAAGCTCGAACAAGGATGTGGCGCCACTGTTGGAAGCATGGAGGTGCAGAAGCAACTGTCCATCACACATCCTTGAAGTGGCAAGAAGCGGAAGCAGTTCAGCCATCCAGCACAAAGGATTCTCGGCAAGAAGAAGAGGCACGGTGGTGAATGGGAGCTGTCACGATTGGAATTGACATGGGCAACACTTAACGTCCAGCATGAAGGAACTCTTTTGGAGGCTTACGTCCAGCAATAAGGTATCATGGCATGGAGTGCTGAATGAATGAAGAGGTGCAGGTCCAGCTTACACACACCATCAACTCACGTCCAACTTGAACCACCACCGGAGACAACACCATGTAGCGTCCAACTTGGATTGACGGTCCAGCCACGGTCAAGCAGCTCCTCTGCACCTGACAAACGTCCAGCAGATCGGTCAACCAATCCAGCCACCTTGAAGAGTTGTTGTCCAACCAAAAGCACACACACGTTGTTGCCATGATTTCATGCTTCCAGGAGTTTCAGATTTTCAGAAAGTGACAAAGAGGTGTGGGCAGCACTACAAAATGAAGGAGAAGATTGGAAGTGCAAATCGAAATCCATAAACACACGCCTCATGCTCATGGGTCCATAATGTTTTGGAAGCAATTGGAAATGGGGAGGCACTACTCACGACTTAGAAGAATGCAGATGCATGGTCCAGCAAAAAGAAGAACCGTGAGCAAGGAGCTGGAAAATGAAAGAAGAAGACAAGGAAACCGTGAAAGCTAGAAGTTCACGGGTTGCCAATTTGAGATAAAACAAAACAAACAACTTGGTTGAAACGAAGGAGGCCTCACGAGAGTTTGTCCAGAAGATTGGCTATAAAAGAAGCAAGCAGGCTAAGAGGAAGTGAATCAGATTTTAGTAGTAGATTTTAGTGTAGTTTAGGTGTAGTGTAAGAAACACACGATCTGGGAGGAGGCTTCTGCCTCTTCCTTTCCTTTTCCAGTTCCATTTTCAAACAGTGCATAATGCAATTTCATTTCTGAGCGTGTAGTGTATTCTGAAACAATTTGTTAGTTTTATTTTGGAATATTATTTTTAAGTGTTAAATCTTTTAATGAATTTCATTTTCAGTTCTGTGCTTTTATTTTATCTGTTGTATTTTATCGTTTAGCAGTTTCTGCATTGTTAAATTTCGTCATTACATTTTAATTTCAAACGTCGTTTTTAATCTGTGATAAATTTTATTTGCGATCAAGTGGTTCTATTTTTACTGTTTTCTATCGTTCAGTTTTTACCGTGGTTAAATTTTATTTCAGTGTTTTAAATTTTGTTTTATTTAATTTCCAGTTCCTTTTTTATTTTACCGCACAAAAACAAACATCCAAAAACAACCCCCCCCCCACTTTGTGTAAAAAAATCTGAGATTAAACCACCAAAAATTGGTCCTTGAGAGACGACCTAGGAGTCACTTCCTAGTAAACTATACTGCATTTCTTTTATGCACAATTTTTGTGAGCGGTGCGACCCGTTCACCAAAAATGGCGCCGTTGCCGGGGACCAACCAATAACGGTTTGGTTTTAGATTCTTGTTGTGTAAATTTTTGTTCTGTTAATATGTGTATTTTGTGTGTTTTGTGTTTTGTATTTTTGTAGGCGACAACGACACCTTCAGCAAATTTTGGCGGCGTTGTCACTCAGTTCCAGGTTTTTTGTTTTAGATTTTTGCTGTGTTTTTCGATTATGTTGTGTTAATATATGTTTTGTCTTTTATATTTTTATTGTGTTGTGTTTTGTATTTAGTTGTTATATTTAAAAAAAAAAAGTTTTGTTGATGTTCTGTCTTGTTTGTGCCTGTAGCATGTTTAATTATGTTGTGATGTTCTATTTTTTGTATGTGTGTCGTATGTATTTTGTCTGTTAATTAAAAAAAAAAAGTAAAAAAAAAAAATTAATTTTAAAAAAAAATAAATAAAATTATTTTTATGTTCTGTTTTGTGTGTGCTTGTAGCATGTATAAATGTGTTTTGTTTTATCTGATTCGTAATTTTTAGTTTTTACTTTTTATTTTTTATTTTCCATGTCTACCTATTTTAATTTTGTGAATAGTGCTTATTCTACAAGTGCCTGTAATTATGATTCTCTTTTTGCATATTACTCTGATTCTTGTGCTGATTTTAATACTGAGAAAAATATGGATCATCCTCAAATTCCTGAGAGCTCCCTTTGGGAGCCGGTTCCACCAGTTCAGCAATATCAGAGTCAGCAGTATGATGCTCCTGCCCAAGTAGCTTCTCAGCCTTCAACTTCTGAACCTACATTGAAGGAGTTATTGGAGCAGATGACCATGCAGAACATTCAGTTTCAGAAAGGGAACATGCAGTTCAAGCAAGAGAGCATGGAAACTCAAGCTGCCATTCAGAAGCTGACTGATCAGATCGGGCAGATGGCCACTCAACACTTTCAAGATGATAGTGGCATCAACATAGAAGATGGGGAGCAAAGCTATGAGTTTACTACTACACCCACTTTCCTACCTTTCTATGATCCCACTCTTGCACCTGAGACTGTTGATGATTATTTTAAGGACCAGGCAGGTACGAGTAACACTGTTGAGACAGGTAGACCATTTTTATCTTCCACCGTGGAGGTAAACGTACCTCAACTTGAATGTGCAGTTGATGAATTGGAAATTCATGAGAAAATTTATTCTGAGCAAAAACATGTTTATTCTGAAACTGAGATTACAAGCTCTTTACCAGATCTACCTATACATTCAATTGCTTGTGATTTGTTGCACAATGATTCTACAGGTTTTAGGATTGAAACTGATACAGACTTGATTGACAATTCTGAAGTTTTTGATTCAGTATTAGTCTCTGAAACCATTGGTATAAATGTTGTGTTGAATGAACATGATTACAGTGATGAAATTTCCATTGATAATAGCTTTGCACTGAATTTGGATTTTGTTGATTATGCATATGTCAATATTGATTTTGAGACAGGAATTTTGCAATCGCATAACTTGATAGAGTTAGAACAAAACATTGATCTGACTCAGTTTTCTGAGAATTGTGAATGTGATTGTGAATCTGGTTCTTGCCCGATTTGTATTGAAATTGATTATGTGTTACAAACAGATTCTAAATTCATAACAGATGCTATTGATTATGAGTTTGATGACCAGGTTACAAAAGTAAATGAGAATACAGGTACTGACATAGAGGAAACAATGATAGATGAAGGAAAGTATACTGTTATTTCTCTTATTACTCCGGTGTCACAGACTCAACAACTGCTGGTGGACAGAAGGCTCCAGATTTTGTTGATTCAACAACTTGCTCGGAGAAGTGGCGTGGCTACTGGGATTTGTCCTGATTCAAGTGAGAGGGCAGTACTGGGCGAGCTGCTCCTGAAGACATCTTCGCCGGATCCTGAGGTGGAAGATATCTCACTGATTGTCCAGAATTGGCAACTGCCACCATGACCAGGGAGCACTCTTTTTCCTCATTATGTACATATTATTTAGCTTTTCTGGTGTGTTTTCATGGTTGTGTTTATTTCATTTTTAAAAATTGTGAGCATGAATTAAAAAAAAAAATATTTTGTGATAAATTTTTTTTTTTGTTTAAAAGCGTGCCAAATCTGTATTCTGATATGTATAATTATTTTTTTTTCTTAGTTTTCACATTGTTATCCTTATAAAAAAAAAAATTTCAAAAATTCAAAAAAAAAAAAAAAAATTTGTTTTGCATATTCCTTGATTTTATTTCGACCCTCAGTATCTTATTATTTCATACCAATAAAAATTTTCACTTCAGATCTCATTTATTTTCCTTATTTTCCTTCACTGTAAATACAATTTCTTAGTTGTTTTCATACAGATCTTTGATTGCAAATTTTTTAGACTAAGAAAATATTTCATTCATCAATGCAAAAATTACAGTAATGGAGAAAAAGGATTGAACAGATCTGAAAATGAAATTGCAGTAGATATATATGAAATTAAAAGATGTTCGGGGGTCGATCTTTAGTGATCGTTAATATTACAAACCAAATAAAAAACAAAAACATCATAAAAACATAAAAAAAAATAAAAACAACAAAAATATAAGTGTTCATATTACAGCCCATATTCTGGCCACACTCGGCCAATAAAAACATAAAAAAAAAATAATAAATAAACAAAACTTTAAAAGTGGAAGAATTCTCGAGCTGGTTGTGGTGGTCTAAGGGAGAGCTCCGTTGAGGGAGCTCTGGTTCGAAAAGTCACGAGCGGAGGCTTTGGTGGAGGAATTTCTCGTTCATTTCTGTCGTCATCGATAATGATCGGAACTGGAAACAAATCCAGCAGCCTCGGTGCCCTCATTATCACCCAGTTGTTTTCTTTCAAACAAAAAAATAAAAAATAAAAAACTTGTGTTAATAATAGAAAAGGAATGGAAAATTCAATGGAGGTGTGATCAGAGGTCTTACCGTACATATACAGCGGCAGTTGTGAAAAGAGAGTGCCAGTGGGGTCTATCTCCGCTTGCCAGCGCCTGACCCGATTGCCATGGTTGTTAAACCAGCAGTGCACGTTATATTCGGTGGCATCTGCGAAGGTCCTTAGTCGAGACGCGATCTCGACGACTTGCGCTCGGCTTGGGTGTGTGACCCCATAGTTGTAGATTTTGGTCATCATATTGATCTGATCATCTGTAGGACGCCATCGCTGACTAGTGTATCTCTCTGATTCCATCTCACTCGTCATCATTCCTCTTGAAATATTCTAAAACTTAATAAAAAAAAAATATAAAAATAAAAAGAACAAAAACATAAAAAAAAAGAAAAACAAAACATAAAAAAAAAAAAAAAAAAAGAAGCATAAAAATATATTAGATTCTTAGTTCAGTTTTTTCTTTATTTGTTTGTTCTTGTTTCCTTTTAGATTTATTTTGTCCTTGATTGTTTTTGTGTCTGGTCTCAGATCTGTTTCACGGTCCTTGCAAAGGGTCCTAAACGGATCTATGTCCAGTTGTCCTTGTCCATATTGTTCTTATATATTATGTTTATGTGTTTATTTATTTTTAAGTGGGGTACGTGGCGTTGTTCTACCCGATTGTCTCTGCAATACCTTCAATCGAAGGGAGATTAACGTCTGGTTTCCAGCCTATATACCCCTTAAGTTTTTAGACAGTTGTGATTTATGTGTTTAAGTGTTTTCAGTTTCAAAAAAATAAAAATAAAAAAATGGAAAAGAGGGAGAGCAGGTAAGAGATCAGATGAAAAATAAAGGAAATACTGAAAAGGAAAGAGGAAAGCAGAGAAGAAAAATAAAGGAAAGCAGGAAAAGTAAAGCAAGCAGAAAGAAAGGGAGATCCTTAGAGAAGAAGGACTTACCTGGGGAAGTAGGCTTGCAGAGGCTCTTCGCGGATTGATGAACCAATATTTTATTCACTTCACTTAGCTTATTGTACCGAATTTAATCTGGGAATTGTGCTTAAATGTTCGGTATTTTTCCGTTTTCGTTAATTGTGCTTAATTTGATCAGAAATTCTTCTTTTGACTAATTTGAATTATCTGAGCTTATTATTTTCATTATTGATTGTAAGGAAAAAATTTGGGACATTTGGAAAAACATTCACACACTCTATTTGAAAGAAACTACACTGCGTTGATTTAATTTGTGTGGAAAATTGAGCAGAATTGGCTTAGAAGCAAGACACATCACACGACTCCATAGAGAAGAAATGCATTAACTTTGGATGTGCAGATTTGTTTTGACCATATTCTTCCACTCCACATAAGCATTTGGTCTTGGACCTTAATTGCAAAAGAATCTCACGGACCAAATTCACTTGCTGAAATATGAATAAAATTATGAAGACATAGACACATGGGAAGATATTCCCTTGTCACGGATGCTGCAGAGAATATTGGAAACACAATTTTCTTGTCTTCATTTTAGTTTTTTTTTTAAAAAACATTGTTACATGTGAAAAGAAGTGCAGCGTTTGGTTTTGTTTTCTCGACTTAAAACACATATGGACAATTGTTTGGAAAGCATTAACCGGTAGTGGAATAAACGTGGGACCCTCCATTAGGAAAAGAAATATTGTTCATGAAGAGGGGTCACGTTGAAGGAAGCAACTCACGGCAACCATCAATCTTCTTTCTCTTTTGGAAAAGAAAGACACCCACAAAATGAGAGTTTTATTGGATGCAAGTAGGAATGTCTGGAAGTATTCCTAGAAGTGCAACCATCCAAATATTGCATTCATTTGGGCTCCACATCTACCCTTCACAAACTCCAACTTCCAACATAATTGAAGAAGCAGCTGGTCCAACAGAGATGACACACGGTCCTCCACATCCAGAAGCTTTGGAGCTTCATTATGAAGGAAGCTGCACCATCCAGCAAAGAGGAGATTCTCGGTCCAGCAGTGGAGAAGGAGCACGTCCAAGAGGCCCAGAGTTGGTGTGTACGATGCTGCAAAGGAGAGCATGGTGATTGAGTAGAAGCGGTCTGCACGTCCTGGAAGAAAGCTTCCACGCTGGAGTTGCTGTTTTTATTTTTAGAGAAGCTTGTAGGTGCACGGTGATGGCTGGAAATTAGGAGGAGAAGCAGTTGGTCCAGTGGAGAGGATGCTCACGGTCTTAGTCTAATCCAGCAGCTTGGAGGAAGATGGACACAATCCAGCAGAGAAATCAACATTCCAGCAGAGTGGAAAGCAGCCTCCACGGTCCAGTAGCAGCTGCACGCACATGGAAGGCCTGTTTTCAGGCAGAGAATGGAAGCACACAGCAAGAAGGGAAGCGGCTTCTGGTCTACAGCAGAAAGGAGTTGGTGATGAAGCATGCATATTCCAGTAACCAAAAGCAACAATACATAGTTCACGTGAAATCCAGCACTTGGAATGTGGGCACCACGCTTCAAATGAATTTGTTATCTAGCAGCCACAATCACGCCAAGAGCAATGAAGAAGAAGGATGGAATGGTGAAAGGAGGTCGAAGAATATTCACGTGAAGGCTGAAAAGAAGAGGGCCCAACCATATTTTCATTTCACACGGTCACGAGAAAGGGCTGCCAAGTGGAGACAAAACAGAAAGCTGACTGAAATGAAAGAGGAGAACACGGGAGTTTGTCCAGAGAGTGCTATAAAATGCAAGCAAGCAGAAGTAGATTGGGGTGTAAGATTTTAGTGTTAGATTAGCAGTAGTTTAGGAGAAGTCACGGCTTGGAGGAGGCTTCTGCCTCTTCCTTCCTTTTCCAGTTCCATTTTCAAACAGTGCATGTAATTTCATTTCTGAGCGTGTAGTTCATTTCATAGTTTAATCATTTCATTTTATTTCAAGTGTTGAATTTTAATTAAAGTGTTGAATGTTTGATGAATTCCATTTCCAGTGTTTTATTTTTATCTGTTGTATTTTACCGTTCAGTATTTTCTGCATCGCTATATTCCATAATTTTACTGTTCATCATATTTCCAAACGTTGTTTTTATGATTTTATTGATGTTTTTACTTTTACGTTTTACGTTTTCTGCACAGTTTTAATTTTAATTTAATTTTCCCGCATCAAAACAAAAACACAAAACCCCCCCTTTTCGTGTGTGATCTGAGACTGAACCGCAATATTGGTCCTTGTGAGACGACCTAGGAGTCACTTCCTAGTCTATACTGCATATTTTCGTGCAAACAATTTTTGTGAGCGGTGCGACCCGTTCGATCAAAAAATGGCGCCGTTGCCGGGGACCAACCAATGACGGTTTGGTTTTAGATTTCTTGTTGTGTAAATTTTTGTTCTGTTAATATGTGTGTTTTGTCTTTTGTATTTTTGTAGGCGACAACGACACCTTCAGCAAATTTTGGCGGCGTTGTCACTTCAGATCCAGGTTTTTGTTTTAGATTTTTACTGTGTTAATATATATTGTGTATATATGTGTTTAATTGTGCTATGTTCTGTATTTAGTTGTTATTAAAAAAAAAAAATTAAAAAAAAAAAAAATTAATTAAAAATTTTTACTATTGATGTTCTGTCTTGTGTGTGCTTGTAGCATGTATAAATGTGTTTTGTTTTATCTGATTCGTAATTTTTAGTTTTTAGTTTTTACTTTTTATTTTTCCATGTCTACCTATTTTAATGTTGTGAATAATGCTTATTCTGCCAATGTCTGTGATTATGATTCTTATTCTGCATATTACTTTGATTTTAAATCTGCTGATTTTTATGATGAGACCAATATGTTCCATCATCCAATTTCTGAGAGCTCTCTTTGGGAGCCAGTTCCACAATATGAGAGTCAGCAGTATGATTCTCCTATTCAAATAACTCCTCAGCCTTCCACTTCTAAACCTACATTAAAGGAGTTACTAAAGCAGATGACAATGCAGAACATTCAGTTTCAGAAAGGGAACATGCAGTTCAAGCAAGAGAGCATGGAGTTCCAGCAGGAAACTCAAGCTGCCATACAGAATCTGAGTGATCAGATCAGGCAGATGACCACTCTTGCACCTGAGGAGACTGATGAAAATTTTGGGGACCCGGCAGAAGTAAGCAGTAATCCTGAACCAGGTAGACCACCTTCATCTTCCCACACTTTAGAAATCTTCAAGGAAGTAGAGGGAAGCATACCGCAAATTGATTATTCTATTGATTATGCTGTTGATTGGTATGCTGATGATTATATAGTTGTTGAGTCTGATTTTAATTTTTCCTCTGTGCATGATGAGAACCATTTTTTACTATCACATTCGAATAATTATTCTCCATGCATTGAACATGAATCTGAACCTGTTATAGATAGTGTTTCTACATTTGAAACGGATTCATGTTATGAGGTTGTATCTAAGGCTCGGTATGATGAATTGGGATTGGGTGTTATACCTCTGCATGATATTTCTGTGGAACCATTTTGCACTAACCATATTGCAGGAGGTACATATAAATTTGATCAGCATGCACCCACGCTGGAAGACAAAGGTGCCAGTACATACAACAGTTCGAAGATCAAAAGGCACCTACTGAATCTGCTCAGTGACAATATTTGCTGCTTAGATCCGGCGGTGGAGGATATTTCTCTGCTTGATCAGATTTGGAGGATGAAGCAATTTTTCCTCAAAATTTTCGTCTTGGATCCTGAAGAAGACATCTCCCTGATTGTCCAATTTTGGCAACTGCCACCATAACAGGGGAGTTTTCCTGTCCCTTCTTCCCTTAATTTTCTTAGTTTGCGAATTAGGGGAGAATTCTTAATTTTCTTTATTAGTTTTCGGATTGTTTTGTTTTTTTTTTAAATTAAAAAAAAAAAATTTAAAAAAAAAAAAAAAAACTTTGTGATAAAATATTTTGTTTTAAGTGTGCCAAATCTGTATTCTAATATGTATATTTATTTATTTAATTATTTATTTTCTTTTTCTTAGTTTTCAAATTGCTATCCTTAAAAAAAAAAAAAAAAATTTCAAAAATTCAAAAATTGTTTTGCGTATTCCTTGATTTTATTTCGACCCTCAGTATCTTATTATTTCATACCAATAAAAATTTTCACTTCAGATCTTATTTTTCCTTATTTTCCTTCACTGTAAATATAATTTCTTAGTTGTGTGCATACAGATTATTGATTGAAAAATTTGACTAAGAAAGATTTCATTCGGTCATAAGAGCAAAAATTACAGTAATGGAAAATTGGAGATTTAACATATCTGAAAATGAAATTGCAGTAGATTCATATATGAAATTAAAAGATGTTCGGGGGTCGATCTTTAGTGATCGTTAATATTACAAACCAAATAAAAAACAAAAACAACATAAAAAAAAAAAAAAATTAAAAACATAAAAAAATATAATTGTTCAGATTACATGCCTTGTCCATATTCTGGCCACACTCGGCCAACAAAAACATAAAAATAAAAAATAACATAAAACTTTAAAAATGAAAGAACTCTCGAGCTGGTTGTGGTGGTCTAAGGGAGAGCTCCGTTGAGGGAGCTCTGGTTCGAAAAGTCACGAGCGGAGGCTTTGGTGGAGGAATTTCTCGTTCATTTCTGTCGTCATCGATAATGATCGGAACTGGAAACAAATTCAGCAGCCTCGGTGCCCTCATTATCACCCAGTTGTTTTCTTTCAAACAAAAAAAAAAAAAAATTAAACTTGTGTTAATAATAGAAGAGGAAGTGAAAAAAATTTCAATGAAGGTATGATGAGAGTTCTTACCGTACATGTATAGCGGCAGTTGTGAAAAGAGAGTGCCTGTGGGGTCTATCTCCGCTTGCCAGCGCCGGACCCGATTGCCATGGTTGTTAAACCAGCAGTGCACGTTGTATTCAGTGGCTTCGCCGAAGGTCCTTAGTCGAGACGCGATCTCGACGACTTGCGCTCGGCTTGGGTGTGTGACCCCATAGTTGTAGATTTTGGTCATCATCGTGATCTGATCATCTGTAGGACGCCATCGTTGACTGGTATATCTCTCTGATTCCATATCACTCATCCTTCCTCTCGTAATATACAAATACATAAATAAAAAATAAATACATATAAAAAGAACAAAAACAAGAAAAAAAAGCATAACATAAAAAAAAAAAAAAAAACAAAAACATAAAAACATTAGATTCTTAGATCAGTATTTTCTTTAAATTGTTTGTTCTTGTTTCCTTTTAGATTTATTTTGTCCTGTCTGTCTTTGATTGTTTTTGTGTCTGGTCTCAGATCTGTTTCACGGTCCTTGCAAAGGGTCCTAAACGGATCTACGTCCAGTTGTCCGGTTGTTCTTGTCCATATTGTTCTTGTATATTATGTTTATGTGTTTATTTAGTTTTAAGTGGGGTACGTGGCGTTGTTCTACCCGATTGTGTCTGCAATACCTTCAATCGAAGGGAGATTAACGTCTGGTTTCCAGCCTATATACCCCTTAAGTTTTTAGACAGTTGTGTTTTATGTGTTTAAGTGTTTTCAGTTTCAAAAAAAAAAAAAATGAAAATATTGAAAAGGAGAAGAAAGAAAGCAGAAAAGCAGGAAGGGAAATACAGAAAGAAGATGGAAAGCAGTAAAGGGAGAGCAGGCAAGAGGAAAACAGAAGGAAAAACAAGGAAAGTAGAAAGAAAGGCAGATCCAGGAGCAGAGGACTTACCTGGAGTAGTAGGCTGGCAGAGAAGTTCCTCGGGGTTCTCACACTCTTCAGAAGACGCAGGGACAGAGGCTCTGCGCAGATCTCAGATCTTCAGCAGACGCGGGGTGGAGAGCTTCCTCGCAGATCCAGACGCTCGAGAGAGAGCAGAGAGTTGAGAGAGAAGAGAGAGTTGAGAGAGCAGAGAGAGAGAGAGGAGTAGAGAGAGAGTGAGGGATCAGAAATGGCGCTGGACGCGGAGGAGTGCCTCATTTATAGCCTAAATTTCTGCCACTGTAGCAACAGTTCCGGTCATTGTCACCGAGACTGTTGTCACAGTACCGGTCTCCTTTTTCAATTAAAAAAAAATAAATAATAATAATAATAAAAATTAATTAGCATCTACTGATGGGTGCTAGGTGTTTTAGACATCTGCTGATGGATGTCCCTGATAACATCTGCTGATGGATGTTACTGAAAATTTCTTCCCATTTCCTAACATTTTATTGCACTTGTCTATATTATTTGACTGCTCTGAAATTGATCATCTGATGATTGTAACACACTGAGGACATTGTGTGATTTAAGTGTGGTCTACTGGGAAGAAATTCTGATTTTTCTGTTAGATTGTATTTTGTGTGTTAAATTTTTTGTTTTTGAGTGTTAATTTTTTCTGTTTTAAGTTATTTTTATCGAGTTTTGTGTGCAATAAATTTTACATTTTTCTCTTGATTTCTGGATGATGTCTAAGTTGTAGATTTTTCCTTCACTTGATTAATACTTATGGTTTGAAATCCTTGCTTTTCTCTGCCTGGAAAGATGATTATGTGTTTAAGAGGTTGATTTGATTGTAACGAATACCCTGTGTGAGAATTTGAGCCACTTAATTTTCTTTCTTGTGTGATATGTATCTTGACTGCTTGCACATATGCCTTGGCTTGATTCTTTTTGATATACTTGATTTATATGCATTTTTGGAAGTGATAAAGGCAATTTTATTCTTGAGCCTCTTTAGCCAAATAAGCCTACCTTGTTATTATCCTTTGATAACCCCTTTGAGCCTATACTGTATATATTTCTTTGTGTTGAAGCTCATACACTGAACCTAAGTGAAAAACAATGATTACCTTAACCTTAGGAAAGTCTGGAGCTATAAAAGTATTTTGTGAATAAGTGTGGTCTCCTTGGGAATTCTGATGAATTGGCCAGTTGGTTCCTCATCATGTTTTGAAAGGATAATTTATATCCTGTTGTGAAAAAAAAAAAAAAAAAAAAAAAGAAAAAAAAAGAAGACAGGATGAGAAAAAATTTTGATGAGAAAAAGAAAAAAATTGAAAAATCATTTTGTGAATAATGGAGTCGAGAAGAGGATTGAATTAGAGGTTTGGGTGAGATTTCACTGTGTTACATTTTTTTTCCTAGTGCACCTCTATTTCTTCTGAGCTATAGCTACTTATCCAAATTTATCCTCCCCTATCCTTGGCCCCATTACAACCCAGTAAAGACCTTTTGATCTGAACATGCATATGTTTTAAGTATTGATAATTAGAAGCTTGCCAAGTCTACTTGTGTTGGTTTTCTTGAGTACATCGAGTTGAAATTATTTACCCTAGACACTTGAGAGAAACACTATGAGTGCATCTGTGAGGTTTTGTTATTTTTAAATCACCTCTTAAGCTTATTAATTATTTTTCTACGTATTGAATTGCTTGGATGATTTCTGTAAGTATGTGCTTTTCTTGATTTTGTGTTGGAAAATTTCTACTTCTTTCATCGGTCCATAACTCTTGAGAACTCTGTAAATTCTTTTTATTTTCCTTGAGTCTTTGTTTTTCTGTCTGCTGAGTTTTGTCTCACCTCCCTAAAAATCCTTTGAACCATTCCCTGATTTGCGTCTTGATTTTGCCCAGGAGTGCAAAAGACTAAGTGTGGTCTATTTTGATGAACCAATATTTTATTCACTTCACTTAGCTTATTGTACTGAATTTAATCTGGGAATTGTGCTTAAATGTTCGGTATTTTTCCGTTTTCGTTAATTGTGCTTAATTTGATCAGAAATTCTTCTTTTGACTAATTTGAATTATCTGAGCTTATTATTTTCATTATTGATTGTAAGGAAAAAATTTGGGACATTTGGAAAAACATTCACACACTCTGTTTGAAAGAAACTACACTGCGTTGATTTAATTTGTGTGGAAAATTGAGCAGAATTGGCTTAGAAGCAAGACACATCACACGACTCCATAGAGAAGAAATGCATTAACTTTGGATGTGCAGATTTGTTTTGACCATATTCTTCCACTCCACATAAGCATTTGGTCTTGGACCTTAATTGCAAAAGAATCTCACGGACCAAATTCATTTGCTGAAATATGAATAAAATTATGAAGACATAGACACATGGGAAGATATTCCCTTGTCACGGATGCTGCAGAGAATATTGGAAACACAATTTTCTTGTCTTCATTTTAGTTTTTTTTTTAAAAAACATTGTTACATGTGAAAAGAAGTGCAGCGTTTGGTTTTGTTTTCTCGACTTAAAACACATATGGACAATTGTTTGGAAAGCATTAACCGGTAGTGGAATAAACGTGGGACCCTCCATTAGGAAAAGAAATATTGTTCATGAAGAGGGGTCACGTTGAAGGAAGCAACTCACGGCAACCATCAATCTTCTTTCTCTTTTGGAAAAGAAAGACACCCACAAAATGAGAGTTTTATTGGATGCAAGTAGGAATGTCTGGAAGTATTCCTAGAAGTGCAACCATCCAAATATTGCATTCATTTGGGCTCCACATCTACCCTTCACAAACTCCAACTTCCAACATAATTGAAGAAGCAGCTGGTCCAACAGAGATGACACACGGTCCTCCACATCCAGAAGCTTTGGAGCTTCATTATGAAGGAAGCTGCACCATCCAGCAAAGAGGAGATTCTCGGTCCAGCAGTGGAGAAGGAGCACGTCCAAGAGGCCCAGAGTTGGTGTGTACGATGCTGCAAAGGAGAGCATGGTGATTGAGTAGAAGCGGTCTGCACGTCCTGGAAGAAAGCTTCCACGCTGGAGTTGCTGTTTTTATTTTTAGAGAAGCTTGTAGGTGCACGGTGATGGCTGGAAATTAGGAGGAGAAGCAGTTGGTCCAGTGGAGAGGATGCTCACGGTCTTAGTCTAATCCAGCAGCTTGGAGGAAGATGGACACAATCCAGCAGAGAAATCAACATTCCAGCAGAGTGGAAAGCAGCCTCCACGGTCCAGTAGCAGCTGCACGCACATGGAAGGCCTGTTTTCAGGCAGAGAATGGAAGCACACAGCAAGAAGGGAAGCGGCTTCTGGTCTACAGCAGAAAGGAGTTGGTGATGAAGCATGCATATTCCAGTAACCAAAAGCAACAATACATAGTTCACGTGAAATCCAGCACTTGGAATGTGGGCACCACGCTTCAAATGAATTTGTTATCTAGCAGCCACAATCACGCCAAGAGCAATGAAGAAGAAGGATGGAATGGTGAAAGGAGGTCGAAGAATATTCACGTGAAGGCTGAAAAGAAGAGGGCCCAACCATATTTTCATTTCACACGGTCACGAGAAAGGGCTGCCAAGTGGAGACAAAACAGAAAGCTGGCTGAAATGAAAGAGGAGAACACGGGAGTTTGTCCAGAGAGTGCTATAAAATGCAAGCAAGCAGAAGTAGATTGGGGTGTAAGATTTTAGTGTTAGATTAGCAGTAGTTTAGGAGAAGTCACGGCTTGGAGGAGGCTTCTGCCTCTTCCTTCCTTTTCCAGTTCCATTTTCAAACAGTGCATGTAATTTCATTTCTGAGCGTGTAGTTCATTTCATAGTTTAATCATTTCATTTTATTTCAAGTGTTGAATTTTAATTAAAGTGTTGAATGTTTGATGAATTCCATTTCCAGTGTTTTATTTTTATCTGTTGTATTTTACCGTTCAGTATTTTCTGCATCGCTATATTCCATAATTTTACTGTTCATCATATTTCCAAACGTTGTTTTTATGATTTTATTGATGTTTTTACTTTTACGTTTTACGTTTTCTGCACAGTTTTAATTTTAATTTAATTTTCCCGCATCAAAACAAAAACACAAAACCCCCCCTTTTCGTGTGTGATCTGAGACTGAACCGCAATATTGGTCCTTGTGAGACGACCTAGGAGTCACTTCCTAGTCTATACTGCATATTTTCGTGCAAACAATTTTTGTGAGCGGTGCGACCCGTTCGATCACGGATCTCACTCAGACTCTTCAGAGGACGCAGGGACAGGGGCTCTGCGCAGATCTCAGACCTTCAGCAGACGCGGGGTGGAGAGGCTTCCTCGCAGATCCAGACGCTCGAGAGAGAGCAGAGAGAGCAGAGAGAGTTGAGAGAGCAGAGAAGTAGAGAGAGAATGAGCGTTCAGAAATGTTGCTCAACGCGGAGGAGCGGACCTTTTGTAGCCAAAGCTCTGCCACTGTAGCAACAGTTCCGGTCTTTGCCACCGAGACTGTTGTCACAGTACAGGTCATCCTTTTCAATAATAAAAAAAAAATATAAAAAATAAATAATAATAAAAATTATTAGCATCTACTGATGGGTGCTTGATGTTTTAGACATCTGCTGATGGATGTCACTGATAACATCTACTGATGGATGTTACTGAAAAATTTCTTCCCATTTCCTAACATTTTATTGCACTTGTCTATATTATTTCACTGCTTTGAATTTGATAATCTGATGATTGTAACACACTGAGGACATTGTGTGATTTAAGTGTGGTCTACTGGGGAGAAATTTTGATTTTCTGTTAGTTTCTGTTAAGTTTGTATATTGTGTGTTAAATTTTTTGTTTTTAAGTGTTAAATTTTTTCTGTTTTAAGTTGTTTTAGTGTGTCTTGAGTGCAATAAATTTTACATTTTTCTCTTGATTTCTGGATGATGTCTAAGTTGTAGATTTTTCCTTCACTTACTTACTACTTATAGATTGTAATCCTTGCTTTTCTTTGCTTGGAAAGATGATTATACGTTTGAGAGGTTGATTTGATTGTGACGAATACCCTGTGTGAGATTTGAGCTACTTAATTTTCTTTCTTGTGTGTGATATGTATCTTGAATGCTTGCACATATGCCTTGGCTTGATTCTTTTTTATATACTTGATTGATATGCATGTTCAGACGTGATAAAGGCATTTTTGTTCTTGAGCCTCTTTAGCCAAATAAGCCTACCTTGTTATTATCCTTTGATAACCCCTTTGAGCCTATACTGTATATATTTCTTTGTGTTGAAGCTCATACACTGATCCTAAGTGAAAAATAAATGATTACCTTAACCTTAGGAAAGTCTTGAGCTATAGAAGTATTTTGTGAATAAGTGTGGTCTCCTTGGGAATTCTGATGAATTGGCTAGTTGGTTCCTCATCATGTTTTGAAATGATAAGTTATATCCTGTTGTGTGATAAAAAAAAAAAAAAAAAGAAAAAAAAGAGAAAGCAAGAAGACAGGATGAGAAAAAATGATGAGAAAAAGAGAAAAAAAAATTGAAAAATAATTTTTGTGAATAATGGAGTCGAGAAGAGGATTGAATTAGAGGTTTGGGTGAGATTTCACTGTGTTTACATTTTTTCCTAGTGCACCTCTATTTCTTCTGAGCTATAGCTACTTATCCAAATTTATCCTCCCCCTGTCCTTGGCCCCATTACAACCCAGTAAAGACCTTTTAATCTGAACATGCATATGTTTTAAGTATTGATAATTAGAAGCTTGCCAAGTCTACTTGTGTTTGTTTTCTTGAGTACATCGAGCTGATATTATTATTTACCCTAGACACTTGAGAGAAACACTCTGAGTGCATCTATGAGGTTTTGTTATTTTTGAATCACCTCTTGAACTGATTAATTATTTTGCCATACTGTGAATTGCTTGGATGATTTCTGTAAGTATGTGCTTTTCTTGATTTTGTGTTGGAAAATTTCTACTTCTTTCATCGGTCCATAATTCTTGAGAACTCTGTAAATTCTTTTTATTTTTCTTGAGTCTTTGTTTTCTGCGTGCTGAGTGTGTATCACCTTCCTAGAAGTCCTTTGAAATATTCCCTGATTTGTGTCTTAATTTTGCCCAGGAGTGCAAAAGACTAAGTGTGGTCTATTTTGATGAATCATTATTTTCTTCACTTCACTCAGCTTATTGTACCGATTTTAATAAGGGAATTGTGCTTAATTTTCCAGTATTTTCCTATTTTTCTTAATTGTGCTTAAATCGATCAGAAATTCTTATTTTAATTAATTTAAATTATCTGAGCTAATTATTTGCATAATTAATTGTAGGGAAATTTTGGACAACATTTTGGGACATTTGGAAACATCTCACTTCTTACAATTTGGAAGAAAGAAAATTGGTTTGGAAACCATGCCAATACACACGGCCATTCACCTTCTTTTGGGAGAAATGCATGTTGTTATGCTAATTTATTTTGTGGCCTTGGTGACTCATTTTCACGTGTAAAACAATAGACATGCCCATTCATTTTGGTGAGCATCACATAAGAAAAGGGGGCACACGTGAATTCCAAAAGCATTCACGGCAAACAACAAACAAATGGAAAGTCTTCTTTCTTCTTTTAGTGGGAGACAACATAAAAGGTAGGGCCACTAACATTTGTTGAAGGAAGACTATATGGAGCACATCCCACGGCCTCTACATCAAATAATTGGAAAATTCATTTTGCCAAGGAATAAAAAGGGGACCACCACGTTGTTGCAATGGAATCCATGTTGGCAAAACACCAAATGATGGAGACCCCTTAGTATTGGTACGTCAGGAGAATGTGAACCATGCTTTCTTTCCTCTTTAATATATATATTAGTGCATGGTGCAACTCCATCCTTAGTGTTGACACATCCAAGAAGCTTTTGGTCTTTCCAAATACAGAAACGGGGCCACGTTGAAATGAAGTGGAGTTCACGATGGCATGGCTTAGGACCCATGGAATTGGCATTTTGGAAAAGAATTCAGCAAGCACTTTGAAATCAAAAGGGGCCACACCATTTGTGATAGCTCACGGGTTTTGTTGATTGTAAGAGGCATGCCACCACTTACGTCCAAGGCAAATATGGAAGTGGTGTATGCACAGAAAACATAAGTGGCCCACAAGTCTAGATTGGAGCAAGTGCACACGCTACCAAGCAATGGAAGGTGCAGCAAATTGTTTGTTGGAATGAAGAGGTGAAACCATGATAGATTAAGAGTGCAGCAGCTTGGAGAGAATGGAGGAACTTAAGAGCCCAACTCCAGCATTAGAAGGAGAGCTGCACCGTGAAGAAACAGAGAGGAGAAATGGTACAACATCCGGTCAGTCCAGCTCTTCTTCACCGTCCACCACCTTTCACAGCAGCTCATCCGCATTCCACCATTCAAGCTCCATCTTCATTCGCAACTCCAGCAGCCTTCTACGTGCAGCTCCAACCCACACGGTCCTAAGCAACTCCTTCACGTCCAGCCTCCATGCATCCAGAGATCTTCATCCAGCAGTTGCTCCATGCAGAGAAAGAGGAGTCTTCACGTTCCCAGCTACAACAACACAGAGGTGTTAAGGCTGGAAGCAGATGGAGCTCTCGATCATCTTCCATGACAGTAGAAGAGCACGTCCACTTGAATGGAGGGCAGCGGTCCTCAAAGAAACAGCAACCAATAATTTGGAGAAAATCACACATTGAATCAGCCGAGAAGTACAAAGGATAGGTGGAAGAAAAAGTGATTCACGGTGGCAGCAAGGAAAGCTACAACGTTTTTGGTCACAGCAGGCTGGTGAAGAAGCAACGTCCAACAACAAAGCACACGGTCCATCAGAAGCTTGGAGAGCTCTCGGTCCTCCATGTCCAGTAAGCTCTGGAGCTTCATCATGAATGGAGATCTCAGTCACAACCTGAAGGAAGCATCCAGCAGCCACGTTCACGGTTGTTTCTAGAAGCCAAAGGCAATAATTCTGCAACGTCTACGGTAAGCTTGTGGGACGGGATTCAAGAAGAAGCTCGAACAAGGATGTGGCGCCACTGTTGGAAGCATGGAGGTGCAGAAGCAACTGTCCATCACACATCCTTGAAGTGGCAATAAGCGGAAGCAGTTCAGCCATCCAGCACAAAGGATTCTCGGCAAGAAGAAGAGGCACGGTGGTGAATGGGAGCTGTCACGATTGGAATTGACATGGGCAGCACTTAACGTCCAGCATGAAGGAACTCTTTTGGAGGCTTACGTCCAGCAATAAGGTATCATGGCATGGAGTGCTGAATGAATGAAGAGGTGCAGGTTCAGCTTACACACACCATCAACTCACGTCCAACTTGAACCACCACCGGAGACAACACCATGTAGCGTCCAACTTGGATTGACGGTCCAGCCACGGTCAAGCAGCTCCTCTGCACCTGACAAACGTCCAGCAGATCGGTCAACCAATCCAGCCACCTTGAAGAGTTGTTGTCCAACCAAAAGCACACACACGTTGTTGCCATGATTTCATGCTTCCAGGAGTTTCAGATTTTCAGAAAGTGACAAAGAGGTGTGGGCAGCACTACAAAATGAAGGAGAAGATTGGAAGTGCAAATCGAAATCCATAAACACACGCCTCATGCTCATGGGTCCATAATGTTTTGGAAGCAATTGGAAATGGGGAGGCACTACTCACGACTTAGAAGAATGCAGATGCATGGTCCAGCAAAAAGAAGAACCGTGAGCAAGGAGCTGGAAAATGAAAGAAGAAGACAAGGAAACCGTGAAAGCTAGAAGTTCACGGGTTGCCAATTTGAGATAAAACAAAACAAACAACTTGGTTGAAACGAAGGAGGCCTCACGAGAGTTTGTCCAGAAGATTGGCTATAAAAGAAGCAAGCAGGCTAAGAGGAAGTGAATCAGATTTTAGTAGTAGATTTTAGTGTAGTTTAGGTGTAGTGTAAGAAACACACGATCTGGGAGGAGGCTTCTGCCTCTTCCTTTCCTTTTCCAGTTCCATTTTCAAACAGTGCATAATGCAATTTCATTTCTGAGCGTGTAGTGTATTCTGAAACAATTTGTTAGTTTTATTTTGGAATATTATTTTTAAGTGTTAAATCTTTTAATGAATTTCATTTTCAGTTCTGTGCTTTTATTTTATCTGTTGTATTTTATCGTTTAGCAGTTTCTGCATTGTTAAATTTCGTCATTACATTTTAATTTCAAACGTCGTTTTTAATCTGTGATAAATTTTATTTGCGATCAAGTGGTTCTATTTTTACTGTTTTCTATCGTTCAGTTTTTACCGTGGTTAAATTTTATTTCAGTGTTTTAAATTTTGTTTTATTTAATTTCCAGTTCCTTTTTTATTTTACCGCACAAAAACAAACATCCAAAAACAACCCCCCCCCACTTTGTGTAAAAAAATCTGAGATTGAACCACCAAAAATTGGTCCTTGAGAGACGACCTAGGAGTCACTTCCTAGTAAACTATACTGCATTCATATCTGCAATCAACTTTTGTGAGCGGTGCGACCCGTTGATCAACTTGGCAAAAGTTCATGACCATTTGGAGACAATTGCCACGTAAAGGAGCAGCAGATTTGGAGTGACATCCAGCTTACATTCCACCTTGCAACTCATTGATTTCATCAATTAACAAGTTAAAAAAATAAGCTGCCACATTTGCACCGCACCTCACGGTTTTCTCAACAACATTATTATTTGGAAGATAGCAAGTTACACGGCCCCATATGACAATTCTCTTGGCAAGCATCAACCAAAGCATTTGGAATAACAAGAGGGGCCACGTAGAAATGAAGGAGCCACGTCCAGCCTTTGTGAAGAAGCAATGTCCAGTAAAGAAGAGAGTGACCACCCTTTCACGGTGATGGAGCTTACAAAATCCAGCAGCTTGGAGTTGGAACAGCTGCAGCCACCACTTGCCACTTATTTTGAAGAGTAACCGTTGAGAAGCATACAACAACCGAGAGGGGCTGGAACAATTTATTTTTCAACAAGACAAAAGGTGGAGATTTGTTTCTGATGGACAAATTTATGATCACCAAAATATGATGTCACAAACTTGTTTCACAATCGGCAAGTATGACCGAATCGTTCAAGTAATAAACTTGGTAAGACCAAGTATCGTTCTCCCAAAGGACTCACGACCTAGTTTAGTTATGTGGTTTGTTGATTAGCTAAGACTTAAGAACGAAATATTTGGAATTTAATATGCAAGACAGAAAATAAACATGTATGCATGAGGTTTTTGATCAATGGCAAAAGCAAAAGATAAACACTTTCAATGAAATATATGAATGAATATGTTGTTGGGGGTCAATTTCATCTCATCCACTCTCATATATTTTAGGAATTCAACATTCAAATCATCATTGTTAATGCCACTCTCTAAAGTATCATTCTAGATGGCTTCTCCCTAATCACGAGTTCATACAATTCCTAGCATTCTGATAACAGTTGAAAAACTGTTATTTTCATGCTTAAAATTGATACTAAAAGCAACCTTTAGACTTAAAAACTAGCTTGAAATCATGCTTTTATCTATATTTTCAGAAATAAGAGAGCTGGACAGGTTTATGCTTGATTTAAGTGTTTTTGTGCAGGTTTTAAGGTGAATTTGGTGAAAGAAGTGAAGAAGGAGAGAGATGACATTAGAAAAGACAAGAAAAAGTGCAAAAAGGAGAAGCCGAAGGCACCGCTCAGCGGCAATTTACCGCTGAGCGGCACTCAGGAGGTCACGGGAGGTCCGCTGAGGGGCAAACTGGCCGCTGAGGGGAAGAAAAGTGAAGCGTAGTTACCGCTGAGCGGTATTTACCGCTGAGCGCCATTCTTAATAATGGGCTTGGACTCGTTTTCTGGCACTTTTATGGGCTTGGGCTTAGATCTTTTGTAATTCTAAAATAGTATATAAGGACTTGCACGTTGATGAATCATTATTTTCTCCACTTCACTTAGTTTATTGTACTACAATTAATCGGGGAATTGTACTTAATTGTCCAGTATTTTCCTATTTTTCTTAATTGTGCTTAAATTGATCAGAAATTCTTATTTTACTTAATTTGAATTATCTGAGTTATTTATTTACATAATTGATTGTAGGGAAATTGTCGGACAATATTTTGGGACTAAAAGAGAAATTTATGATTAATCATATTTTAAATCTAAATAAGAAACAAAGTGAAAATTTATTTGCAATTTTGCAGACTGAAATGGCTCATGGAAAACGTCCAGCAAGGCATAGAATTTTAGTGGGCTGTCATATTTGTTTTGAAAAAAACCGCACATATTGAATGAAGCTCACGGCAATGTACATTCCTTGGCTGCAATTCATTCCTTTTGCAAAAAGAAAAGCATAAGACCAATTGGAATCTAAGTGGGAACCACCAAATAGTATTGTAGAATTTTTCTTTGGCTTAAGAGAAGGAAGCCGGGAAGTTGGATGAAAAAGGGACCACATTTGTTGAAAAGTCAAGGCCACATAGGAAAATCCAGCAAAGCATTTGGGAAACATCAAAGTATGGAATTGAAATGAAATGATGGAGGGGGCCACGTGAATGAAGCAAGCACGGCAATACACAAAAATGGGGAATATTCTTCCTCTTTGGAAGTGGGAGCCGCACCCTTGTTGGCTTGGAACGTGATTTCCAATTGGCCATTAAATTGGTAAAACATTTGGAATGAAAATGGGGCAGTGTGGAGATAATGTTTTGAAATAAAATAATAAAGGGGCTGCACACGTGAAAGGGAGAGCTAGCAATTCATTACTTGAATTATTATTGGCTTGCAAACACAATAGAGGTAACATCCATCACTTAAACGTGAATTGAGGAGAAGAGGTGGGGTACTTAGTGTGCACGGATTAAGGAAGGTGAGAGTAATTATCATCATATTTTATTCAATTATTGGAGAAGAGGAGCAACATCTCACGTCCAAAGATGGAAGTGCTGTTACGGAAAGTGCACAAGCAAACCATGGGTGATCAATTAAGAGGTGCTACCACGGAAGATGAAATAGTGTTGGAGAGAAAGCTGGAACACGCTGGAGCACATCACCGTCCAGCAAGCTTGAGAGAAAGCCGTGAGATAACAGTTGTTCCATCTTGGAGAAATGCAGAAGCTCACGGTATTACAGCAAGCAAAGAAGAAGAAGCACACATTCTGCAACAAGAGAAGCAAACCGAAAGGAAGAATGATGTCTCGGCAATGAACAGCTGCAACCACATCCAGGAGCATCACGTCCAGCTGATATGGAAAGAAGCATGAGTGAAGAAGATAACGGTGCAGCAGATTGGAATGGGAGCCTTGAAAACCATTTCCGTGAAAGAAGAAGTGTGTGCAACGTAATTGAAGAAGATGACAAAATAGTTGGCTTATTGGAGGGCCCTCACCTATTTTCCTACGTCCAAGGAATGGAAGAAAGTCTTCAAAGCTAGCTACTGAGACAAAAACGAAAAGGAAGCTAGGGAGCAACAAAACAAAACGGGCATGCATAGGAAGCAGACTTCCAACGGGAATGTGTCAGAGAAGTGGTTATAAAATGGGCAGCAGGCAGAGAAGAAACGTACTAGATTTTAGGAGTAGGAATTAGAAAGCAATTTACGTTCTGGCTTTGGTTTTCTCGTCCCCTCTGGGGGAGGTTTTGAATTTCTTTAATTTCCAGTTTCAAGTTGAATGTTAATTGTAATTTCCAGTTTGCATTTTCAAATCAATGTTCGTTGAATTTTCTTCTCATTTACCATTTTCTGCACAATTTCTGTTTCTGCAAATGCTGAATCTTTGACAAATTTCATTTTCAGTGAAGTGTTCTTAATTTTACCGTCTCTTTTATTTTACCGTTTATTGTTTTCTGCATCGTTTAATTTTACCGTTTCTCAATTTACCGCTTTCTGTTTTTACCGTCTTTCACTGTTCAGTTTTTATTGTTTTTTTAAAATTTATTTTAGTGTTTTTAATTCTATTTTGTTTAAATTCCAGTTTTAATTTATTTTCTCCGCAACCAAAAACACTATCAAACCCCCCCACTTTGTGTTTAATCTGAGACTGAATCACAACATTGGTCCTTGAGAGACGACCTAGGAGTCACTTCCTAGTTATACTGCATTAATTTCGTGCAATCAAATTTGACGGGTCGCGATGCGCGTATCAAATTTTGGCGCCGTTGCCGGGGACCAATGGAGGTTTGGTTTTAGATTTTTGTTGTATAAAGTTTTGTTCTGTTAATATGTTTGTTTTGTGTGTTTTGTCTTGTATATTTCTGTAGGCGACAACGACACCTTCAGCAAATTTTGGCGGCGTTGTCACTTCAGTTCCAGGTTCTTGTTTTAGATTTTTGTTGTGTTTTTCGATTATGTTGTGTTAATATATGTTTTGTCTTTTATATTTTATTGTGTTATGTTCTGTATTTAGTTATTATTTAAAAAAAAAATTGTTTTATCTTGTTTTTGCCTGTAGCATGTTTAATTGTGTTGTGTTTTATCTTGTGTTGTGATGTTCTATTTGTTTTGTATGCGTGTCATATGTATTTTGTCTGTTAATTAAAAAAAAAAAAAAATTCTGTCTTGTGCTTGTAGCATGTATAAATGTGTTTTGTTTTATCTGATTCGTAATTTTTAGTTTTTAGTTTTTACTTTTTATTTTTCCATGTCTACCTATTTTAATGTTGTGAATAATGCTTATTCTACCAATGTCTGTGATTATGATTCTTATTCTGCATATTACTTTGATTTTAAATCTGCTGATTTTTATGATGAGAACAATATGTTCCATCATCCAATTTCTGAGAGCTCTCTTTGGGAGCCAGTTCCACAATATGAGAGTCAGCAGTATGATTCTCCTATTCAAATAACTCCTCAGCCTTCTACTTCTGAACCTACATTAAAGGAGTTACTAGAGCAGATGACCATGCAGAACGTTCAGTTACAGAAAGGGAACATGCAGTTCAAGAAAAATAGCATAGAGTTTGATGAGTCGATATTTTATTCACTTAACTTAGCTTATTGTGCTAGAATTAATCGGGGAATTGTGCTTAAATGTCCGGTATTTTTCCAGTTTTGCTAATTGTGCTTAATTTGACCTGAAATTTTAATTGTAATTAATTTGAATTATCTGAGCTAATTATTTTGCAAGGAAAATTTCAGAATCACAGTTCAAGACATTTGAAGGTTAAAATAGAAATAGCAATTGGACCCAAAGAAAATGTTTATTCAATTCAAGAAGTGCACTCATTTGTTTAAGAAGAGGAGGTTTTATTTTGAAGAAAGGATGTGCAGAATTTTTGTTTTGACCGTGCCTTTCTACTCCAGTCAAGCATTTCGTTTTGGACTCCATTTGTAAAACAAGCTCACGGATCCAATGCTCATTTGCTGAATTATCAAAGCTGGACACATGGCTTCCTTTTGTTGCTTTTATCAAAAGTTTATTGAAGAAATGTACACGGCGCACATCACCATTTGGTTTTGTTTTCTCGGCTTAAACATGTACACATGGCCACATATGGACAATTCTTTGGCAAGCATTAAACTGAAGAAAGTGGGAAACATCACACTCTTTCTTGGTATAAGTGGTTTCAAATTGGAAAAAAAAGTAACATTAAATCAATGGACACGTGAAAAGAGCAGGAGAAGAATTCACATCCCATTTAACAAATAAAGAAAAATGTTACTTTCACATCTTACCCCATCCACCAATTTAACAAGTGAAGATAAATGAAAAAAGGGGGTCACCACCTAGGATTTAAAGTTCACGGGTTTTTATTGTGAGAGGCAGCAGCATGTTTGGTCACGGCTTGGTCTTGGAGAAAGAGCACCCACCATCTTTGAAGAAAGCAAACGGCACACATGGAAAAGGTGTATATTCACTTTGGCTTGTAGTGCAGATTTTTCACTGCTCTTCCACGAAGCTTTTGGTTTTGGACATTCAATAAAAAATAAAAAAAGAAGCTCACGGTGGCAGCAGTAGCGTTGAGGGAGGAGAAACTCCAGCTTCCAGCAGCCACGTCTGAAGAAGAAGCACTCGGCATTGGAAAAAGAGGATGGCTGTCCAAGGTCCTCCACGGTCCAGCTTGGGAGAGCTCACGGCTAGAGCAACAAGCAACACCAACGTCCAAAGATGGTCCAGCATGCAGCCACCGCCAAATAAGAAGAGCCCTCGGCTGGGAAAGCCACCACATTCACGTTGATTCCAGAGAAGATGAGAGAAGGAAATGGTGAAGAGAATGAAGAAGGAAGTGAAGCTGCACGTGACCAAGCTCAAGAGGATAAGCATGGAGACTAGAGTTGGAGCAGCCACCAATGTTAGCAAGCACTTGGAAGAATGAAGAAGAAGAGGCATGGAAGTCCACGGTGGCTGCTGGAAGTAAACTGGAAGAATGGAAAAGCTCACGGCAGCTTGGAGCTGGAGCAACTATGGTCTAGCAAGAAGAGAAGCAGTGTGCACGGGAGCAGCGGTTGCATGTCAAGCAATGAGGGTCCAACTTCATATTAATTAATTAATATTGAAGAAGGGCCCAGCATGATTTGTATTGTTGAGGGGATTGAATTATTTGGCTTAAGAGAATGAAGCAGACATCACAACACTAAATAGTGGAGGGCCCATGGTTTCATTTTGCATCATCCATTGAGCACAAAACGTCTGGGATTTTGCTTTAAAAGGGGTACCGTGAAGAGAAGAGGCAGCTCTCGGTAGTGTAGGAATCTCAGTTGTTCCAGTAGAGTAGGAGACGGCCTGGGAGAGGTCTTCTCATCCAGGAGCTTCATTTTTCATTCCCTCTCTTCCAGTAGTTAGCTCTCAGCACAACATTTTAGTTTTCTTTCTTTTTCCACTAGCACACTGTATTGTGAACATTTAATTTTGTTCAATTTAGCAAAGTTTGGTTCATCTTGCTCTTGTTCACGTGTTGTTTACCATTTTTTTTGTGATGAATATGCATTTCATTATTTTACTTTTGAGCTTACTTGGTGCATTTCAAATTGGGGAATAATTACGTTTTCTGCATATTTACTCTTGTTGCATTTCAATTTCAAGCTCGGTTAGAAGTTTCCATTTTCTAATTTTTACCGTCTTTTACCGTTTAATTTTTACTGTGGTTAAAATTTATTTTAACGTTTTTTTTTTTAATTCAGTCGTGTTTAATTTTCATTGCAACCAAAAACTTTCAAAAAAAACCCCCCCACTACGTGTTTGATCTGAAACTGAACTATAAATTGGTCCTCGAGAGACGACCTAGGAGTCACTTCCTAGTTATACTGCATTCTTTTATGCACAAACTTTTGTGAGCGGTGCGACCCGTTCAATCAAATGGCGCCGTTGCCGGGGACCAATGGAGGTTTGGTTTTAGATTTTTGTTGTATAAAGTTTTGTTCTGTTAATATGTTTGTTTTGTGTGTTTTGTCTTGTATATTTTTGCAGGCGATAACGACACCTTCAACAAATTTTGGCGGCGTTGTCACTTCAGTTCCAGGTTTTTCGTTTTAGATTTTTGCTGTGTTTTTCGATTATGTTGTGTTAATATATGTTTTGTCTTTTATATTTTATTGTGCTGTGTTCTGTATTTAGTTGCTATATTTAAAAAAAAAAAATTTTGTCTTGTGTATGTATTGCATGTATAAATGTGTTGTGTTTTATCTGTTTTATAATTTTTAGTTTTTAGTTTTTTTACTTTTTATTTTCCATGTCTACCTATTTTGATGTGAATAGTGCTTATTCTGCGAGTGCCTATAATCATGATTCTCCTTCTGCTTGGTACTCTGAATTTAATTCTGCTGAATTTTATGATGAGAATTATATGGATCATCCTCAAATTCCTGAGAGCACTCCTAGGGAGCCGGTTCCACCTACAGAGGATGATTTATATTACGTTCTAAGCACTGGACTGACATATTTGCTGCCTAAGTTTCATGGTTTTGCAGGGGAATGCCCACATAGACATTTGGAGGAGTTCCACATGGTGTGCTCTTCAATGAAGCCTCCAGATGTTCCTCTTGATCACATTTTCTTGAGCGCATTTCCGCATTCATTACAAGGAGCAGCTAAGGATTGGCAAGACTCTCTTCCTCTAGGATCCGTTACCGATTGGGGATATCTTGAGCTTCAGTTTCTGAACAAATTCTCCCCTGAGCAGTATGGATATATTAATGATCCTGGATGGAATGACCCTAGCTTGGGATGGTTCGATGCTCAACAGGAATATCAGGAAGCACCATCTCAGGATACTTTTATGCCTCCACCAGTTCAGCAATACGAGAATCAGCAGTTTGATGCTCCTGCCCCAATAACTCCTCAGCCTTCAACTTCTGAGCCTACATTAAAGGAGTTACTGGAGCAGATGACCATACAGAGAATTCAGTTCGAGCAAATCCAGCAGGAAACTCAAGCTGCCATGAAGAATATGACTGATCAGATCAGGCAGATAGCCACTCTTGCACCTGAGGAGAATGCTGAAGATTTTGAGGACCAGGCAAGAATAAGCAGTAGTGCTGAACCAGGTAGACCACCTTCACCTTCCCACACTCTAGAAATCTTCAAGGAAGAGGAGGTAAGCATACCACAATTTGATTATTATGTTGATTGTGATGATGATCGGTATGCTAATGACTATATTCTTGCTGAGTCTGATTTTAATTTTTCCTCTGTGCATGATGAGAACCGCTTTTTACTATCACATTCGAATGGTTATTCTTCATGCACTGAACATGAATCTGAGTCTATGATTAATATTGCATGCAATTTAGAAATTGATTCATGTTATGAGGATTTATCTAAGGCTCAGTATGATGAATTGGGATGGGGTGTTATACCTCTGCATGAAATTTCTGCACTGCCACATTGCACTAACCATGTTGCAGGAGGTACGTATAAATTTGATCAACATACACCCACAGTGGAAATCAAAGGTGCTGACACTGATAGTTTGAAGATCAACAGGCACCTGCTGAATCCGCTCAGTAACAATATTTGTGGTTTAGATCCGGCAGTGAAGGACATTTCACTGCTTGATCAAATCTGGAGGATGAAGCAGTTCGTCCTCAACAATTTCATGCTGGAGCCTAAAGAGAAGAACATCTCCCTACAAATCCAAAATTGGCAACTGCCACCCTGACCAGGGGAGTTTTCTTTTTCTTTCTTCCCCGTTTTCCTACTTTTATTGCATTTGTCCTTTATCTGTTTAGTGTTTTAACTGATGATCTTATGCTTAGAACACGTTTAGGACATTGTAGTTTAAGTGTGGTCTGGGGGAGATTCTGCATTTTGTTTTTCTTTTAAGTTTGTTTTTCCTTTTCTTCTTAGTTTTTGTAATTGTTATCTTTAAAAAAAAATAAAAAATAAAAAACAAAATAAAATATTTTGTGATAAAATTTTTTTTGCGTGCCAAATTTGTATTATGATATGTATATTTATTTATTTTTTTCTTCTTAGTTTTCAAATTGTTATCCCTAAAAAAAAAAAATCAAAAATTCAAAAAATTGTTTTGCGTAGTCCTTGATTTTATTTCGACCCTCAGTTTCTTACCAATATTTCATTAAAAATTTTCACTTCAGATCTCATTTATTTTCCTAATTTTCCTTCACTGTAAATACAATTTCTTAGTTGTTTTCATACAGATCTTTGATTGCAAATTTTTAGACTAAGAAAATATTTCATTCATAATAGCAAAATTACAGTAATGGAAAATAGGAGCTTGAACAGATCTGAATATAAAGATGCAGTAGATATATATGAAAATAAAAGATGTTCGGGGGTCGATCTTTAGTGATCGTTAATATTACAAACCAAATAAAAAACATAAAAACATAAAAAAATAAAAACAACAAAAATATAAGTGTTCATATTACAGCCCTTATTCTGGCCACACTCGGCCAACAAAAACATAAAAAAAAAAAAAACATAAAGCATTAAAATTGAAAGAATTCTCGAGCTGGTTGTGGTGGTCTAAGGGAGAGCTCCGTTGAGGGAGCTCTGGTTCGGAATGTGAGAAGCATGGGTGGAGGGATTTGTCTCTCATCTCTATCATCGTCAATGATGATCGGAACGGGAAACAGATTCAGCAGCCTCGGTGCCCTCATTATCACCCAGTTATTTTCTTTCAAACAAAAAAAAAAAATTTGTGTTAATTATAGAAGAGGAAGTGAAAATTTTCAATAAAAATTGAGGTGTGATCAGGGTCTTACCGTACATATATAGCGGCAGTTGTGAAAAGAGAGTGCCAGTGGGGTCTATCTCCGCTTGCCAGCGCTTGACCCGATTGCCGTGGTTGTTGAACCAGCAGTGTACGTTGTATTCAGTGGCTTCGCCGAAAGCCCTTAGTCGAGACGCGATCTCGACGACTTGCGCTCGGCTTGGTGTGTGACACCATAGTTGTAGATGTTGGTCATCATCTTGATCTGATCATCTGTAGGACGCCACCGCTGACTGGTGTATCTCTCTGATTCCATCTCACTCGTCATAATTCCTCTTGAAGTATTCTAAAACTTAATAAAAAAAATATATAAAAATAAAAGGAACAAAAACATAAAAAAAAGAAAAAAAAAAGGGCATAAAAATATATTAGATTCTTAGTTCAGTATTTTCTTTATTTGTTTGTTTTTGTTTCCTTATTAGAGTTATTTTGTCCTGTCTGTCTTTGATTGTTTTTGTGTCTGGTCTCAGATCTGTTTCACGGTCCTTGCAAAGGGTCCTAAACGGATCTATGTCCAGTTGTCCTTGTCCATATTGTTCTTGTATATTATGTTTCTGTGTTTTATTTAGTTTTAAGTGGGGTACGTGGCGTTGTTCTACCCGATTGTCTCTGCCATACCTTCAATCGAAGGGAGATTAACGTCTGGTTTCCAGCCGATATACCCCTTAAGTTTTTGACAGTTGTGTTTTATGTGTTTTTCTTTAAAAAAAAAATAAAGGAGGAAAAAAAAAAGAAAGGGAGAGCAGGCAAGAGGAAAGATGAGAAAGCGCAAGAAAATAACAATGGAAAAGAAGAGAAATGAAAGCATGAAAAGAAATAAGGAAATACAGAAGGAAAAAGCAGTAAAAGATCTGGAAACTTAAGATAAGCAGAAAAGGAAGAAATAGAGATCCAAGGTGCAGAGAACTTACCCGGATTAGTAGGACTTACAGAAGCTTGACGCAGATCTCAGAAACTTCGAAGGCGCTGAGGCAGAGGCTCCTCACAGATCTCAGATTCTTCAGATGGCACGGTGGCAGAGCTTCCTCGCAAATCCAGACGCTCGAGAGAGAGTAGAGAGCAGAGAGAGAGCAGAGAGAGCAGAGAGAGAGCAGAGAGAGCAGAGAAGAGAGGAGAGCGGGGAGAGATTAGAGAGAAGAGAGGAGTAGAGAGAGAGCAGGGAAGTCAGAAATGTTGCTCGACGCTGAGGAGGTACCCTTTTATAGCCAAAAATTCTGTCACTGTAGCAACAGTTTCGGTCATTGCCACCGAAACTGTTGTCACAGTGCCGGTCATCTCCTTTTTCAAAAAAAAAAAAAATAATAACAAAAAAAATTAATTAGCATCTACTGATGGGTGCTAGGTGTTTTAGACATCTGCTGATGGATGTCCCTGATAACATCTACTGATGGATGTTACTGAAAAATTTCTTCCCATTTTTTCTACCTTTTACTGCACATGTCTATATTATTTGACTGCTCTGAAATTGATCATCTGATGATTGTAACACACTGAGGACATTGTGTGATTTAAGTGTGGTCTACTGGGAAGAAATTCTGATTTTTCTGATTTTTCTGTTAGATTGTATTTTGTGTGTTAAATTTTTTCTGTTTTAAGTTATTTTTATCAAGTTTTGTGTGCAATAAATTTTACATTTTTCTTTTGATTTCTGGATGATGTTTAAGTTGTAGATTTTTTCCTTCACTTACTTAATACTTATGGTTTGAAATCCTTGCTTTTCTCTGCTTGGAAGATGATTATAATGTTTAAGAGGTTGATTTGATTGTGACGAATACCCTGTGTGAGATTTGAGCCACTTAATTTTCTTTCTTGTGTGTGATATGTATCTTGATTGCTTGCACATATGCCTTGGCTTGATTCTTTTTAATATACTTGATTGATATGCATGTTTAGACGTGACAAAGGCATTTTTGTTCTTGAACCTCTCTAGCCAAATAAGCCTACCTTGTTATTATCCATTGATAACCCCTTTGAGCCTATACTTTCCCCATTTATTTGTTTTGAAGCTCATACACTGAACCTAAGTGAAAAACAATGATTACCTTAACCTTAGGAAAGTCTGGAGCTATAAAAATGTTTTGTGAATAAGTGTGGTCTCCTTGGGAATTTTGATGAATTGGCTAGTTGGTTCCTCATCTTGTTCTGAAAATATGAATTATATCCTGTTGCGTGATAAAAAAAAAAAAAGAAAAGAAAAGAGACAGGATAAAAAAAAATGATGATGAGAAAAAGAGAAAAATGAAAAATAATTTTGTGAATAATGGAGTCGAGAAGAGGATCGAATTAGAGGTTGGGTGAAATTTTATTTCCACTTATTCCCCATTGCTCCTCTATTTCTTTTGGGCTATACCTACTTATCCATATTTATCCTCCCCTGTCCTTGGCCTCATTACAACCCTGAAAGACCTTTAGATCTGAACATGCATATGTTTTAAGTATTGATAATTAGAGACTTGCCAAGTCTTCTTGTGTTTGCTTTCTTGAGTGCATTGAGTGACATGGATTTACTTTAAACACTTGAGAGAAACACTGTAGTGCATCTGTGAGGTTTTGTTATTTTTAAATCACCTCTTGAACTGATTAATTATTTTTGCCATACTTTGAAGTGCTTGGGAAGATTTCTACAGGTATATGCTTTTCTTTGATTTTGGGTTGGATATTTTCTACACCTTTTCGTTATCCAGATTTCTTGAGAACTGTGTAAATTCTGTTTGTTTTCTTGCGAGTTTTTATTTTTCTGTCTGCTGAGTTTTGTGTCGTTGTTCCTAAAAGTTCGTTGAACCATTCCCTGATTTGCGTCTTGATTTTGCCCAGGAGTGCAAAAGACTAAGTGTGGTCTATTTTGATGAGTCGATATTTTATTCACTTAACTTAGCTTATTGTGCTAGAATTAATCGGGGAATTGTGCTTAAATGTCCGGTATTTTTCCAGTTTTGCTAATTGTGCTTAATTTGACCTGAAATTTTAATTGTAATTAATTTGAATTATCTGAGCTAATTATTTTGCAAGGAAAATTTCAGAATCACAGTTCAAGACATTTGAAGGTTAAAATAGAAATAGCAATTGGACCCAAAGAAAATGTTTATTCAATTCAAGAAGTGCACTCATTTGTTTAAGAAGAGGAGGTTTTATTTTGAAGAAAGGATGTGCAGAATTTTTGTTTTGACCGTGCCTTTCTACTCCAGTCAAGCATTTCGTTTTGGACTCCATTTGTAAAACAAGCTCACGGATCCAATGCTCATTTGCTGAATTATCAAAGCTGGACACATGGCTTCCTTTTGTTGCTTTTATCAAAAGTTTATTGAAGAAATGTACACGGCGCACATCACCATTTGGTTTTGTTTTCTCGGCTTAAACATGTACACATGGCCACATATCGACAATTCTTTGGCAAGCATTAAACTGAAGAAAGTGGGAAACATCACACTCTTTCTTGGTATAAGTGGTTTCAAATTGGAAAAAAAAGTAACATTAAATCAATGGACACGTGAAAAGAGCAGGAGAAGAATTCACATCCCATTTAACAAATAAAGAAAAATGTTACTTTCACATCTTACCCCATCCACCAATTTAACAAGTGAAGATAAATGAAAAAAGGGGGTCACCACCTAGGATTTAAAGTTCACGGGTTTTTATTGTGAGAGGCAGCAGCATGTTTGGTCACGGCTTGGTCTTGGAGAAAGAGCACCCACCATCTTTGAAGAAAGCAAACGGCACACATGGAAAAGGTGTATATTCACTTTGGCTTGTAGTGCAGATTTTTCACTGCTCTTCCACGAAGCTTTTGGTTTTGGACATTCAATAAAAAATAAAAAAAGAAGCTCACGGTGGCAGCAGTAGCGTTGAGGGAGGAGAAACTCCAGCTTCCAGCAGCCACGTCTGAAGAAGAAGCACTCGGCATTGGAAAAAGAGGATGGCTGTCCAAGGTCCTCCACGGTCCAGCTTGGGAGAGCTCACGGCTAGAGCAACAAGCAACACCAACGTCCAAAGATGGTCCAGCATGCAGCCACCGCCAAATAAGAAGAGCCCTCGGCTGGGAAAGCCACCACATTCACGTTGATTCCAGAGAAGATGAGAGAAGGAAATGGTGAAGAGAATGAAGAAGGAAGTGAAGCTGCACGTGACCAAGCTCAAGAGGATAAGCATGGAGACTAGAGTTGGAGCAGCCACCAATGTTAGCAAGCACTTGGAAGAATGAAGAAGAAGAGGCATGGAAGTCCACGGTGGCTGCTGGAAGTAAACTGGAAGAATGGAAAAGCTCACGGCAGCTTGGAGCTAGAGCAACTATGGTCTAGCAAGAAGAGAAGCAGTGTGCACGGGAGCAGCGGTTGCATGTCAAGCAATGAGGGTCCAACTTCATATTAATTAATTAATATTGAAGAAGGGCCCAGCATGATTTGTATTGTTGAGGGGATTGAATTATTTGGCTTAAGAGAATGAAGCAGACATCACAACACTAAATAGTGGAGGGCCCATGGTTTCATTTTGCATCATCCATTGAGCACAAAACGTCTGGGATTTTGCTTTAAAAGGGGTACCGTGAAGAGAAGAGGCAGCTCTCGGTAGTGTAGGAATCTCAGTTGTTCCAGTAGAGTAGGAGACGGCCTGGGAGAGGTCTTCTCTTCCAGGAGCTTCATTTTTCATTCCCTCTCTTCCAGTAGTTAGCTCTCAGTTCTCAGCACAACATTTTAGTTTTCTTTCTTTTTCCACTAGCACACTGTATTGTGAACATTTAATTTTGTTCAATTTAGCAAAGTTTGGTTCATCTTGCTCTTGTTCACGTGTTGTTTACCATTTTTTTTGTGATGAATATGCATTTCATTATTTTACTTTTCAGCTTACTTGGTGCATTTCAAATTGGGGAATAATTACGTTTTCTGCATATTTACTCTTGTTGCATTTCAATTTCAAGCTCGGTTAGAAGTTTCCATTTTCTAATTTTTACCGTCTTTTACCGTTTAATTTTTACTGTGGTTAAAATTTATTTTAACGTTTTTTTTTAATTCAGTCGTGTTTAATTTTCATTGCAACCAAAAACTTTCAAAAAAACCCCCCCACTACGTGTTTGATCTGAAACTGAACTATAAATTGGTCCTCGAGAGACGACCTAGGAGTCACTTCCTAGTTATACTGCATTCTTTTATGCACAAACTTTTGTGAGCGGTGCGACCCGTTCATCAGAGTTTCAGCAGGAAACTCAAGCGGCAATTCAGAATCTGACTGATCAGATCGGGCAGATGGCCACTATTGCACCTAAGGAGACTGATGAAGATTTTGAGGCCCAGGCAGGAATAAGCAATACTTTTGAGCCAGGTAGACCACCTTCATCCTCCACTACTTTAGAAATCTTCAAGGAAGTGGAGGTAAGCATACCATAATTTGATTATTCTGTTGATTGTGATGATGATCGGTATGCTAATGATTATATTGTTGCTGAGTCTGATTTTAATTTTTCCTCTGTGCATGATGAGAATTGCTTTTTACTATCACATTCAAATGTTTATTCTCCATGCACTGAACATGAATATGAGTCTGTGGTTGATAATGCATGTAATTTTAAAATTGATTCATGTTCTGAGGATGTATCTGAGGTTCAGCTTGTTACACTGGATTTGGGTGTTTTACCTCTGCATGAAATTTCGGTGGAACCATTTTGCACTAACCCTATTGCAGGAGGAACAATTGAATTTGACCAATATGCACCCACAGTGGAAGACAAAGGTGCCACCGCTCACCAAAGTTTCAACAACAATAGGCACCTGCTGAACCTGCTCATCAACAATAACTGCATAAATCTAGCAGTGGAAAACATTTCACTGCTTGATCAAATTTGGAGGATGAAGCAGTTCGTCCTCAAAACTTCCTTGCTGGATTCTGAAGACATCTCCCTGAAAGTCCAAAATTGGCAGCTTCCACCATAACCTGCAGGAGTTTGCATTTTCTTTCTCTCCCTTTTTCCTGTTTTTATTGCACTTGTCCATAATATGTTTCTTGTTTTGATTGCTGATGTATGCTTAGAACACATTGAGGACAATGTGTAGTTTAAGTGTGGTCTATTGGGAGAGACTCTGATTTTTCTTTGTTTTGTGTGTTAAATTTTTTGTTTTTGAGTGTTACATTTTTTCTGTTTTAAGTGGTTTTTAGTGTGTTTTGTGTGCAATAAATTTTACATTTTTCTCTTGATTTCTGGAGTTTGTCTAAGTTGTAGATTTTTCCTTTACTTCATTAATACTTATGGTTTGAAATCCTTGCTTTTCTCTGCTTGGAAGATGATTATAATGTTGAAGAGGTTGATTTGATTGTGACGAATACCCTGTGTGAGATTTGAGCCACTTTATGTTCTTTCTTGTGTGACATGTCTCTTGATTGCTTGCACATATGCCTTGACTTGATTCTTTCTGATATACTTGATTTATATGCATGATTGGAAATGATAAAGGCATTTTATTTATTGAGCCTCGTTAGCCAAATAAGCCTACCCTGTTATTATCCTTTGATAACCCCTTTGAGCCTATACTTTCTCCATTTCTTTGTGTTGAAGCTCATACACTGATCCTAAGTGAAAAACCATGATTACCTAAACTTTAGGGAAGTCTGGAGCTATAGAAGTGTTTTGTGAAAAAGTATGGTCTTCTTGGGAATTCTGATGAATTGGCTAGTTGGTTCCTCATCATGTTTTGAAATGATAATATATATCCTGTTGTGTGATAAAAAAAAAAAAAAAAAAGAGAGAACAGGATGGAAAAAATTTGATGAGAAAAAGAGAAAAATTGAAAAATAATTTTGTGAATAATGGAGTCGAGATGAGGATTGAATTAGAGGTTTGGGTGAGATTTCACTGTGTCTACATTTTTGCCCTAGTGCACCTCTATTTCTTCTGAGCTGTAGCTACTGATCCATATTTATCCTCCCCTGTCCTTGGCCCCATTACAACCATGTAAAGACCTTTTGATCTGAATATGCATATGTTTTAAGTGTTGATAATTAGAAACTTGCCAAGTCTGCTTGTGTTTGCGTTCTTGAGTGCATTGAGTTGAAATTATTTACCCTAGACACTTGAGAGAAACACTGGCAGTGCATCCGTAAGGTTATGTTATTTTTAAATCACCTCTTGAACTAATTAATCATTTTGCTATGTATTGAATTGCTTGGATAATTTCTGTAAGTATCTGCTTAATTTGATTTTGTGTTGGATATTGTCTACTTCTTTTATCTGTCCAGAATTCTTGAGAATTGTGTAAATTTGGTTTATTTTTCTTGCGAGCTTTTATTTTTCTCTCTGCTGAGTTTTCTGTTACCATTCCTAAAAGTCCTTTGAACTATTCCCTGGTTTGTGTCTTGATTTTGCCCAGGAGTGCAAAAGACTAAGTGTGGTCTATTTTGATGAATCATTATTTTCTCCACTTCACTTAGTTTATTGTACTACAATTAATCGGGGAATTGTACTTAATTGTCCAGTATTTTCCTATTTTTCTTAATTGTGCTTAAATTGATCAGAAATTCTTATTTTACTTAATTTGAATTATCTGAGTTATTTATTTACATAATTGATTGTAGGGAAATTGTCGGACAATATTTTGGGACTAAAAGAGAAATTTATGATTAATCATATTTTAAATCTAAATAAGAAACAAAGTGAAAATTTATTTGCAATTTTGCAGACTGAAATGGCTCATGGAAAACGTCCAGCAAGGCATAGAATTTTAGTGGGCTGTCATATTTGTTTTGAAAAAAACCGCACATATTGAATGAAGCTCACGGCAATGTACATTCCTTGGCTGCAATTCATTCCTTTTGCAAAAAGAAAAGCATAAGACCAATTGGAATCTAAGTGGGAACCACCAAATAGTATTGTAGAATTTTTCTTTGGCTTAAGAGAAGGAAGCCGGGAAGTTGGATGAAAAAGGGACCACATTTGTTGAAAAGTCAAGGCCACATAGGAAAATCCAGCAAAGCATTTGGGAAACATCAAAGTATGGAATTGAAATGAAATGATGGAGGGGGCCACGTGAATGAAGCAAGCACGGCAATACACAAAAATGGGGAATATTCTTCCTCTTTGGAAGTGGGAGCCGCACCCTTGTTGGCTTGGAACGTGATTTCCAATTGGCCATTAAATTGGTAAAACATTTGGAATGAAAATGGGGCAGTGTGGAGATAATGTTTTGAAATAAAATAATAAAGGGGCTGCACACGTGAAAGGGAGAGCTAGCAATTCATTACTTGAATTATTATTGGCTTGCAAACACAATAGAGGTAACATCCATCACTTAAACGTGAATTGAGGAGAAGAGGTGGGGTACTTAGTGTGCATGGATTAAGGAAGGTGAGAGTAATTATCATCATATTTTATTCAATTATTGGAGAAGAGGAGCAACATCTCACGTCCAAAGATGGAAGTGCTGTTACGGAAAGTGCACAAGCAAACCATGGGTGATCAATTAAGAGGTGCTACCACGGAAGATGAAATAGTGTTGGAGAGAAAGCTGGAACACGCTGGAGCACATCACCGTCCAGCAAGCTTGAGAGAAAGCCGTGAGATAACAGTTGTTCCATCTTGGAGAAATGCAGAAGCTCACGGTATTACAACAAGCAAAGAAGAAGAAGCACACATTCTGCAACAAGAGAAGCAAACCGAAAGGAAGAATGATGTCTCGGCAATGAACAGCTGCAACCACATCCAGGAGCATCACGTCCAGCTGATATGGAAAGAAGCATGAGTGAAGAAGATAACGGTGCAGCAGATTGGAATGGGAGCCTTGAAAACCATTTCCGTGAAAGAAGAAGTGTGTGGAACGTAATTGAAGAAGATGACAAAATAGTTGGCTTATTGGAGGGCCCTCACCTATTTTCCTACGTCCAAGGAATGGAAGAAAGTCTTCAAAGCTAGCTACTGAGACAAAAACGAAAAGGAAGCTAGGGAGCAACAAAACAAAACGGGCATGCATAGGAAGCAGACTTCCTACGGGACTGTGTCAGAGAAGTGGTTATAAAATGGGCAGCAGGCAGAGAAGAAACGTATTAGATTTTAGGAGTAGGAATTAGAAAGCAATTTACGTTCTGGCTTTGGTTTTCTCCTCCCCTCTGGGGGAGGTTTTGAATTTCTTTAATTTCCAGTTTCAAGTTGAATGTTAATTGTAATTTCCAGTTTGCATTTTCAAATCAATGTTCGTTGAATTTTCTTCTCATTTACCATTTTCTGCACAATTTCTGTTTCTGCAAATGCTGAATCTTTGACAAATTTCATTTTCAGTGAAGTGTTCTTAATTTTACCGTCTCTTTTATTTTACCGTTTATTGTTTTCTGCATCGTTTAATTTTACCGTTTCTCAATTTACCGCTTTCTGTTTTTACCGTCTTTCACTGTTCAGTTTTTATTGTTTTTTTTAAATTTATTTTAGTGTTTTTAATTCTATTTTGTTTAAATTCCAGTTTTAATTTATTTTCTCCGCAACCAAAAACACTATCAAACCCCCCCACTTTGTGTTTAATCTGAGACTGAATCACAACATTGGTCCTTGAGAGACGACCTAGGAGTCACTTCCTAGTTATACTGCATTAATTTCGTGCAATCAAATTTGACGGGTCGCGATGCGCGTATCACACGTCCTAGAGTTAGTATCTTTGGCAGAAACAAGGCAAACACTCTCTCTTCTCACCCCTTTGAAGGAGGATCTTGGATGCTCAGGCTACCTCTTCACCTTTATTGGGTTTATTCTTTCATTCTTTCATTGTTCATCTAGGTTCACCATGAATATGGTGAACTAAACCTTGTATGTTTGTTGGGGAATCAATGTAATCTCTTGAAGCTCTCATATATGGAATTTTTGCTTGCATCTTTTAATTAAGACTTATGCTTTCTTTCATCATTAGTTAGGGTTTTTCCTCTTTGCTCAATGCTTGCATAGTTTAACTCATTCCATGCATGATTATTGGTTTTGTCGATACGGGCACGTACGGGGAAGTCTAGATCCGGGGAATTTCTCCCAATATTATACTGACAATATTATATTGGTTGTCGTTAAGCTCCTGCACTTATGAACTAATCATTAGGAATGCTAGGAATTGTATGAACTCGTGATTAGGGAGAAGCCATCTAGAATGGTACTTTAGAGAGTGGCATTAACAATGATGATTTGAATGTTGAATTCCTAAAATATATGAGAGTGGATGAGATGAAATTGACCCCCAACAACATATTCATCCATATATTTCATTGAAAGTGTTTATCTTTTGTCTTTGCCATTGATCAAACTTCATGCATACATGTTTATTTTCTGTCTTGCATATTAAAATTTGAATATTTCGTTTGTAAGTCCTAGCTAATCAACAAATCATATAACTAAACTAGGCCGTGAGTCCTTTGGGAAGAACGATACTTGGTCTTACCAAGTTTATTACTTGAACGATTCGGTCATACTTGCCGATTGTGAAACAAGTTTGTGACATCATAATTTGGTGCTTACAAATTTGTCCATCAAGTTTTTGGCGCCGTTGCCGGGGACTCGTGGTTTAACTGGTTAATTTGTGTGATTATTGATTATCTTTGACTTTAATTTTGAATTTTTGTTTTTATTTTTTCTGTTATTTTATCTTTTTATCTTTTTAGATTAGGTTAGATTTTATTTTTTCTTATCTTTTAGGTTAGATTAGATTTTATTTTTATCTTTTAGATTAGATTTTATTTTATCTTTTTATCTTTTAAATCTTTTATCTTTCTATCTTCTGAATCTTTTATCTTTTTATCTTCTGAATCTTTTATCTTTTTATCTTTTGAATCTATATCTTCTCCTATATCTTTTTGTGCTAACAAATATTTTCTAGGGTTTTGTTTTCTTGTGTATGCAGGAGGCAATTCGAACTAGGAGTAAGAAAACAACAGAACCTCTTCTTGAAGGTCTAGACGAGAGTAGAAGGAGGAGAAGAATCAGAACGTCTAGAGAACTTTTCCCTTCTCCAGAAACTCTCTTACAATCATCACCACAAGGTTCTGTTCATAGCACAGGGAGTATGGAGAACAATAATGTTAGAAGAACTCTTGCAGATTACACTAATCTTGCTGGACCTCAGCACTTCAATAGCATAGCTAGACCTAGAGTCAATGCAGCCAACATGGAGGTCAAACCAGCACTGATTCAACTGGTGAAGAGTAGTCAATTTAATGGGTTGTCTCATGAAAGCCCATATGAGCACCTCACTACCTTTAATGAGATTTGCAATACAGTCAAAATTAATGGGGTGCCAGATGAAGCTATCAAACTTAGCTTGTTTCCTTTCTCATTAGGAGGCAATGCTAAGCTTTGGTTGAACTCTTTTCCAGAAGAACGTTTCACAGAGTGGGAAGCAGTGGTCACAAAATTCTTAAACAAATACTTCCCACAATCTAAGGTGACTAAAGGAAAGCAAGAGATTTCTTCATTCAAGCAGGGCATGGAAGAATCACTGGGGCATGCATGGGACAGGTATAAAAGCTTGTTACGTAAAACTCCCACGCATGGCTTTGAAGATCAAGAAGTAGTCTTAACTTTCCTTGGAGGGCTTGGTTCACAAACCAAGATGATGCTGGACGCCTCAGCAGGAGGCAATATCAAATGGAAGACTCCAGAGGAAGCAACTGAAATTATTGAAAACATGGCTACTAGTGATAATGAGCTGCACAGTGAAAGAGGAGCTCCTATGCAACAAAAAGGGGTTCTTCAATTACAAACACATGATGCCTTGCTAGCTCAGAATAAAATTCTAACTCAACAGCTGGAGACTCTGACCAAAACTCTTGCTCAACTACCCAAAGAGTTAAAATCTGCTGCACAAGTACAAACCCAGTTGTGCGAATTATGTGGGGGTGATCACATCAATGGCCAATGTGCTTTTCCTGTGGAAGCCGTGGAGGATGTTAATTTCATGGCAAATCAATTTCCATACCGACAAGGGAATTATAATCAGGGTTGGAAACCACATCCAAGCATTGGCCAAGGACAAACTGGGCAAGCTAATCAATATAATAAGCAGCAGCAGCAACCAACCTTGTGGCAACAATTATCTATGCTTAATGAAAGATCAACAAGGTTGGAAGAAACTCTTCAGCAATTCATACAGAAAACTGAATCTTCTCAAAAGAGCACTGAAGCTGCTATAAAGAATTTGGAGATTCAAATGGGTCAGATTACCAAGCAATTGGAAGAAAGGCCAAACAGAAACTTTGGAGCTAATACTGAGGTTAACCCTAGAGAAGAGTGCAAAGTGGTCAAGAGTGTGAATGAAGAGATCATTGAGTTAGAAGAAGGAGAAACAGAAGAGAGAAGAGAAGAAGAGAGAAAAGACATTTTTCCTTTTCCAACAAATCAGGAGAAACCAATGGATTTCATAGACTTATTCAGAATGGTTGATAATGAAGCACCTTGGGAACAAATTTTACAGAAAATAGCAGTTTACACAAAATCTGATGAAGGAACCTCTACAAAAAGAAGACGTAGAGATGATGAGGAAGAAAAGTGTATAACTGTTAAGAAAGAGTCATTCCCACCAAAAGCAGCAGATCCAGGTAGTTTTTCTATCCCTTGTTCTATAGGGAAGAAAAAGGTAAAGAAAGCTCTCCTTGATTTAGGCTCAAGTGTTAACTTGATGCCTTATTCTCTATTGGAGCAAATTGGCCATGTTAAAATAAAACCTGTAAAGGTTAATCTAGTAATGGCTGATGGATCTTAAAAGGAGCCATGTGGGATTGCAGAAGACATTGTAGTTTGTGTTGGCAAACTTCAGTTTTTGGCAGACTTTGTGGTGATGAAGTTGGAGACCGAAAAAATACCTTTCATACTGGGAAGACCGTTTATGAAAACGGCCAGGGCTATCATAGATGTTAATGAAGGTATAATGGGGCTCCAGGACAGAGAGGAGAGAGTGGTGGTGGATGTTTTCAAAGATGAGATACAAGCAAAGGAGGAAGAGTCTAGTTATAAAGCTGCATTTCGAGATGCACCCATGACTAGAGGTAAAGATGAAAATCTTGAAGTTTCAGGTAACCATTGTTTGTTTTTTCAGGTACCCAAGGTAGAAGAGATTGGAAAAGGAGAAGAAGTTCCTAGAGACTGGAAGAAAAGAAGACTCCAACTTGGCACACCTGTAAGACTCAAGAACAAGTTGTGGGTTATAAAAGTCTTTAAAGAGAAGGAGATGATAGAGATAGAGTCTCCATATTCTAGAGAATCCAAGACAGTCCAAAGGAAGCAGTTGAAAGGTTGGTGGAAGGACAACATCAACTATAAAGAAGATGGAACATGAGCTTTAACAGGGTCAAGCTAGTGACGTTAAAGGAGCGCTTGCTGGGAGGCAACCCAGTAGATTTACAAACTTTTGATTTGTTTTGGTTTTGTAACTTTTAATCTGTGAACATTATTCTGGACATTATTTTGTTGGATCTAGCATCTACTGAAGGATGCTAGGTGGTTAAGTATCTACTGAAGGATACTAGGTTTGTAACACCTACTGATGGGTGTTGGTGAGAAGATTTTGCACCTACTGATGGGTGCTGGTAAGTTTGAAACACCTACTGATGGGTGTTGGTGGATTTTGGGTCAGGCTCGTGACGTTAAACAAGCGCTACCTGGGAGGCAACCCAGTTGATTGATTGTTTTTGTTTGTTTTATTTTAATTAGGGTTTGCATAAGCATTTTTAACATTGAATTTCAGGGAACCTATGAGGGGTATGCTAGGAAGGCACGTAGGTCAAGAAAAGAAGGAGAGGAGCACTTCACGAAAGTGCCGCTGAGCGGCAATTACCGCTGAGCGGTACTATCGCAGATGGGCTTAAGTTCCCCTTAGCGGAACCCGAGCCCATTGGGGTATTTTTAAACCCTAAGCTGCGTGATTTTTCATTCTTTCAAGCTCTTCTCTGCACAAGCACTCCCACATACCTTCTCTTAGGTTTTCCACATCTTTTCACTCTTCCCTCTTTAGAAAATCTCTTTTCCACTCACTTGTTCACTAGTGTGCCATCAAAGTTTGGGGTTGGAAGAGAGTATTCTAGCTTGGAAGCATTCTCATTGCATCTAGTATCTCCACCCAAGTAAGTAAAATGCATTTTGTTCATTCTAGGGTTCTTGAATTTGAATGTGATTGTCAAAGCATGAATATTTAGGGGTTTTGATTTCTATGCATGATTTGATGATATATTTGATGTTTGAACCGATTAAACTGCTTGATTATGAACTGGAAAACTGAAAATTGCATTTGGGTGGAGTTAGGAAAGCTTTAAAACAGATTTTTCAAAAATCTGCAGAGTTACCGCTGAGCGGCAATTACCGCTGAGCGGCACTCTGCCAGATTTGCTTTTTCTGGTTTGTTGCGTGTTGGACTGTGGTACTGGTGGCGCTGAGGGGAAATTCTGGCCCTCAACGGTGGTTTAGCTTCGAAAGGAGTTGTGTTCTGTGTTTACTAATGATTAACATCATGTTCTGTGGTTTTGTAATTGAATGCAGGAATGGCATCCTCTTCAGGAAAGAGATTGAAAACCATGGCAACCAAGAGGAAGGAAAAGGAACCAGAGCAACCTCAAAATAGCAGGTTCCTCTCTAGGAAACATGAGAAGCACTTTAGGGTGGTTCAGGACAGGAGACTTCTAATGGAGAGAAAGGTTGGAATGATACCTAACTTTGCTCCTCAATTTGGAGAGCAAGTGTTAGGGAATGATTGGGGAAAGCTAGCCACTTATCCTGCACCTGCCAACATAGCTGTGGTGAAGGAATTTTATACCAATGCAAAGAAGATTGGTGATTATCCAGCTGAGAATTATTTGGGCTATGTCAGAGGCCATGCTATCAGGTATGATCCTGATTCTATCAACAACTTCCTGGATACTGTGTGGGCTGGTGAGCAATGCCAGTTTGCTCTTTGCATGGAGGAAGGTGCTGATTTTGAGGATGTGGAGAGAGTACTGTGTATACCTGGAGGAGACTTCCAAAGGAATAGATCTGGCTCAGTGGTTAACATTAGGAGGACAGATTTGACTCCTCTTGCAAAGTATTGGATGGCATTTTCTCATGCCAACATTCAGCCATGTTCACATGTGTCAGATATTACTCTCAGCAGGGCATTATTCATCTACTGTGCTATCAGAAACTTGAATGTTAATGTTGGGCAGGTGATAGCTGATGAAATTAGTGTGTGCGCTAATACCTCAAACAACAAAGCACCACTAGGACATCCTTCTTTGATCACTCACCTTTGCAAGCTAGCTGGGGTGGACACTTCTGTTCCACCATTTGAGAGGCCAAGAAAAGCTATTGATGAAGCTTATTACAGACAGTACTGTGGAGGTGAGGAGGCAGCTCAGCCAGTTCCACCACGCCAGGCTCGGAGAGAGAGAAGGTGATAACAGTTGAAAAACTGTTATTTTCATGCTTAAAATTGATACTAAAAGCAACCTTTAGACTTAAAAACTAGCTTGAAATCATGCTTTTATCTATATTTTCAGAAAGAAGAGAGCTGGACAGGTTTATGCTTGATTTAAGTGTTTTTGTGCAGGTTTTAAGGTGAATTTGGTGAAAGAAGTGAAGAAGGAGAGAGATGACATTAGAAAAGACAAGAAAGAGTGCAAAAAGGAGAAGCCGAAGGCACCGCTCAGCGGTATTTTACCGCTGAGCGGCACTCAGAAGGTTGCGGGAGTCACGTTGAGGGGCAAACTGGCCGCTGAGGGGAAGAAAAATGAAGCGTAGTCACCGCTGAGCGGTATTTACCGCTGAGCGGCACTTTTTGGGGCTTGGGCTTTTGTAATCTTTTGTAACTCTAAAATAGTATATAAGGGCTTGCACGTCCTAGAATTAGTATCTTTGGCAGAAACGAGGCAAACACTCTCTCTTCCACCCCTTTGAAGGAGGATCTTGGATGCTCAGGCTACCTCTTCACCTTTTTAGGGTTTATTCTTTCATTCTTTCATTGAAATTCATCTAGGTTCACCATGAATATGGTGAACTAAACTTGTATGTTTGTTGGGGAATCAATGTAATCTCTTGAAGCTCCCATATATGGAATCTATGCTTACATCTTTTAATTAAGATTTATGCTTTCTTTCATCGTTAGTTAGGGTTTTTCCTCTTTGCTTAATGCTTGCATGGTTTAACTCATTCGATGCATGATTATTGGTTTTGTCGATACGGGCACGTACGGGGAAGTCTAGATCCGGGGAATTTCTCCCAATATTATATTGGTTGTCGTTAAGCTCCTGCACTTATGAACTGATCATTAGGAATGCTAGGAATTGTATGAACTCGTGATTAGGGAGAAGCCATCTAGAATGGTACTTTAGAGAGTGGCATTAACAATGATGATTTGAATGTTGAATTCCTAAAATATATGAGAGTGGATGAGATGAAATTGACCCCCAACAACATATTCATTCATATATTTCATTGAAAGTGTTTATCTTTTGCTTTTGCCATTGATAAAAAACTCATGCATACATGTTTATTTTCTGTCTTGCATATTAAACTCCAAATATTTCGTTCTTAAGTCTTAGCTAATCAACAAACCACACAACTAAACTAGGCCGTGAGTCCTTTGGGAGAACGATACTTGGTCTTACCAAGTTTATTACTTGAACGATTCGGTCATACTTGCCGATTGTGAAACACGTTTGTGACATCATATTTTGGTGCTCATAAATTTGTCCATCAGAAGGCCAGCACAGAGCCGGACATCTGCTGATACACATGAAGCAGAACCATTCCAGATGAGGGACATGTATATGTCTCTTATAGGTGCTCAGTTGCAGTCCATTCACAGAGGGCAGGTGGCCACTGCTGAGATGATAGTAGGGATGTATGATACCCCTCCAGCACACAGGTGGACTATGGATGAATTCCATAATGTGGTAGCTTGGCCAGAAGAACCATTGCATGGAGGAGCTGAAGCAGCTGAAGCTTCAGCCAGAGATATGGAAGAAGATGAAGTTGAGGAGGAGGATGCATTTGATGATAATGATGATGAAGAGGAAGAGGAAGATACAGAGGACAGCTCAGCCTGATGAGGAGCTGAGATAGCATTTACTGATGAATGCTATCATATGACTATGCTTTTGTGGTTTAAGTTTTCTGAACTTATTTGTTTTTGTTTTTAGATTAGGGTTTGATGTACTCTATTGAACACCTGGTTTATTATGATGGTTTATTATGATGGTTTGCTATTAACTGTGATTGTTTGATAAGTAATGCTTGATGATGCTTATTGATTGATTGATGTTGAGATGATGTGCACATAAAATGCTTATACAGGTGATTCACAAGCTTTGTGAACAAATGCATGATATCATGATTGTGATTGTGAAATTAAGCAGGATGTGTATGTCAAATGTGAATGAGCTTATATGTGAGGTTTTGAGCTCCAGAGTTGTTATTGTTGAATGCTATTACTTTGGAAGCTTGAATGACTTTGCCCAGGTTTTCTATGATTGAATCAATTGCTTGTTTTGCATCATGTGATCAAGGCCGTTTTTGTTGAAACCCTTTTTATTGGCCAAATTCATAAAGTTAGCCTACTAAAAGAGAACACTTTGTGTTCTATCCTTTGAACCCTTAGCCTTAAACATACACTGAAACCTTTGATTGAAAATCTTTACCTTGAGTTAAGTAGAAGATCTTGTGTGGTATTGACAAATGTTCAAGTTTGGGGTTATTGGGAAAACATGAAAAAGGAAAAGCATTGAGCCAAGAGCTAAAAAGTAAGAATATGCAAAGAAAAAGAAAAGAAAAGAAAAAGAAGCAAGGCTCAATGCAAATGCAAAGGCAAAAGAAAGTTGGGAAAGAATAAGAAAAATTGTGTTGTTATGATTCTCTTAACTCAAAGATTTTGTGATCCAGAAAAACCAATTTTCTTGTTAGCCCAGCCACATTATAAGCCATTGAAAAGTCCTTGTGATGATGCATGCTTGTGAATGTTTTTGATTATGGTAAAATGAAAGGCAAAGTTGATTCATGTGATATTGTGATAGTAGAGTGAATGAGTGAAACACTTTACCTCTTATACACTTGTGTGTTGAGTGAAACACTTTACCTAGTGAGGAAATATTCCATAAACACATGAACATCCATGCTTAATTGATTGATCATTCATGAAAAATAGCATTTGTTGGAATTTAAATGACTTTGTGAACACTAAAGCATGTGCACATCTTGGTTGAACTTTTGGTCATAAGTTTGAGTGAAGTTGTTACTTATCTTGAAAAAGAGGATTTTTGAATGAGTGAACCATCATATGAATTGGTTGGAGATTGAGTTACATCTTGTTTGCTTGAGGACAAGCAAAGTTCTAAGTTTGGGGTTGTGATAACAGTTGAAAAACTGTTATTTTCATGCTTAAAATTGATACTAAAAGCAACCTTTAGACTTAAAAACTAGCTTGAAATCATGCTTTTATCTATATTTTCAGAAATAAGAGAGCTGGACAGGTTTATGCTTGATTTAAGTGTTTTTGTGCAGGTTTTAAGGTGAATTTGGTGAAAGAAGTGAAGAAGGAGAGAGATGACATTAGAAAAGACAAGAAAAAGTGCAAAAAGGAGAAGCCGAAGGCACCGCTCAGCGGCAATTTACCGCTGAGCGGCACTCAGGAGGTCACGGGAGGTCCGCTGAGGGGCAAACTGGCCGCTGAGGGGAAGAAAAGTGAAGCGTAGTTACCGCTGAGAGGTATTTACCGCTGAGCGCCATTCTTAATAATGGGCTTGGACTCGTTTTCTGGCACTTTTATGGGCTTGGGCTTAGATCTTTTCTAATTCTAAAATAGTATATAAGGACTTGCACGTCCTAGAGTTAGTATCTTTGGCAGAAACAAGGCAAACACTCTCTCTTCTCACCCCTTTGAAGGAGGATCTTGGATGCTCAGGCTACCTCTTCACCTTTATTGGGTTTATTCTTTCATTCTTTCATTGTTCATCTAGGTTCACCATGAATATGGTGAACTAAACCTTGTATGTTTGATAAGTCAATATTTTATTGACTTCACTTAGCTTATTGTACCCGATTTAAACAAGGAATTGTGCTTTAATGTTCACTATTATCCTATTTTTCTTAATTGAGCTTAATTTGTCCAGAAATTCTTATTTTAATTAATTTGAATTATTTGAGGCTAATTATTTGCATTATTAATTGTAAGGAATTATTGGATAATAATTTTGGACATTTGGAAGGCTGCCACAAAAATTAAAGACTCTCCATTAAAGAAGTATTTACAATAAAGAGGACATTATGGTCATTTTACTCTTTGTAAGGGGTGCTTTGTTATTAGAAAATGGTGACATCTAGTAAAATGAAAAGACGCTGGAAGAAAGAAGCAAGGTGCTGCATGGTGATGGAGGTGATTCCCGTGGCTGTCCAGAGCCTTATCCATGCTACAATTGAATGTTGAAATTAGAATTGGCATCATGGATGTGGGAACGTGCAACAGTAGATGTGGGGGCTGCTATGTTGACATGGAAGAGCACCAAGTCACACGGTTGGGAACAAAAGAGGGGGCCACTTGTTGAAAGCTTACGTCTAGTGGAGAAACACATAATCACATCCAACAACTAAATTTCATTTTAGCTTGTACATTCACGGTGCATGTCACTGCTGAAACATGATTTAGTTGAGGGCCCTCTTGATAGTGTTGATTGAAGAAATTTTTAAAAGGTAGTTGCTGGAACCACACTTATTGAAGAGAGGCCACATGAAAGCAAGCACACGGGTTTGGCTTCAAGAGGACTCTCGGTTTCCATCCAGCAGCAAGCCTTCACTTGGGCAGCAGCTCATCACCTTCCAGCAACACCTGTCCAAGGATTTACAACCAGCAGCTGTTACAGGCTTGGATTCACGCAGAGAACACAAGAATAACAGCGTCTGGGAAGTGTGTACACGAGGCAATGGGCTGGACACGGTGCAGATACTGATTCACATATCCATGGAATGAACACGCAACCAGCAGCATGGTGAAGTGCAGCACGGTAATGGTCCACCAGCACATGATTATTCACGGAAAGAAGAACAAGGTGCCACGGCCTGTTGGCTTAATGGAGGGGCCTTGCTTAATTTTGGTACGTAAGAGAGAACAAAAGTGGAGAATAAGAAAGTTGCTAAAAAACAAAGCTATGAAAGAAGTGATGGTGGATGGCAAGAAAGAGACGTTCAAGTGTGCATGAGGACCCGTGATTTCTTTCTACTAAAGAAGAAAGTGGTGCACTAAAAAATAATTTCTCACTAAAAGACAAATTTTTCTTGTGTGCATAAGCCATGGAGAAAAGGAGAAACGGCTCTTGGTGGATATAAAAGAGAGAGCCGTGAGGAGTAGGAGGGAAAAATACAGCTGCTGGACAGCAAGCACACGGACAGCAGTAGGGGCTGGAACATCAAGGGTGAAACGCAGTATGACAATGGAAGGCTACGGTTGAGAAAGAAATGGTGTACACACTAGGTTCTAATTTTATCATTTTTGTTTGTTGTAATCAATTTCAATTAAGTTTTAGTTTGATTTAATTTTCTGAACTTCCAAGTTTGTTACTGTTTTTATTTTGTTTCTGTAATTACATTTCTGCTGCTGTAATTAAATTCTGCAGTAATTTAAATTTCTGTTGTTATTTTTGTGAAATTAAATTTCTGTTGTTTTTACTATGTTGTTAATCATGTCTCTTTGAATCATTCATTGTAAATTTATTTTCTTTATTTTACTGCAGTAATTTTGACTCTGTTTTTACTGTTTTCGAAATTTACTGTTTTTCTGTATTTTTTGTTTTCTGTATTTCATTTTCTGTATTTTTTTTTACTGTTTTCCTGATTCTGTAATTCTGTATTTATTGTTTTTACTGCAATTATTAGCTGCTGTAATTTTATTTTCTAAAATTTACTGATTTACTGTTTTACTATTTTTACTATTTTCTGTATTTTCCATTTTCTATATTTTATGTTCTTTTTCTGTATTTTTGTTTTAACTGTTTTAGATTTATTTTCACTGTTTCATGTTACTGTATTTTCGTTTTTACTGTTTATAAAATTTACTATTTTACTCTTTCTACTGTATTCTGTATTTACTATGTACTGTATTTTCGTTTTTCTGTATTTTCGTTTTCTGTATTTTAGTTTTCTGTTCCAGATTTATTTTTTACTATTTTACCTTACTGTATTTTCGTTTTTGCTGTAGCAAAATCATTTTTACTGTTTTAAATTTGTTTTACTGTTTTAATTTCGTTTTTACCATTTTAGTTTTAAATTTTACGTATTGTTTTTAATTATGCTTTTATTTTTATGTTTAATGTTTAACGTTTTCTATACGTTTAATGTTCCCGCGTTTATTTTATTTTGATGTCTTTTACCATTGGGTTTTTACTGTACTGCATTTTACTTCACCGTATTTAATTTGGTGTTATTTAAATTCCAGTTCATTTTAATTTTTTCGCATTAAAACAAAAACATTCACAACCCCCCCACTTTTCGTGTTTAATCTGAAACTGAACCAAATTTGGTCCTTGAGAAACGACTTAGGAGTCAAATCCTAGCTATACTGCATTCTTAATTGCACATCAAATTTGTATGGGCCGCGACAGCTCGTATCAAATTTTGGCGCCGTTGCCGGGGACCAATAACGGTTTGGTTTTGGGTCTTTTGTTGTTTTCTGTTATGTGTGTTTTTGTGTACATGTGATATATGTTTTAGGTTTTTGTTTTGTTAATATTTGTTGGTGTGTTTTATCTTGTGTTGTGATGTAATGTTTTGTTTTGTGCATGCGTATGAGTTTTGTTTTGTTAATTTAAAAAAAAAAAACATGTGTTGTATGTTGTATTTAGCTCTTGTTTCTGAAATTAAAAAAAAATAAAAAAAAATAAAAAATATTAGTTTTCCTCCATGTTATGTTTCTGTATATTTCTTTCTGTACAATCTTTGTTTGAAGAGGAAGTCCAAGTCTGAGACAGGTTTTGCACTACAATAGAGGAAATGACTGATTCTCAAGACTGGATGTATGAGATAGTCAAGAGTCTTCCCAAATTCCATGGGTTGGCACATGAAGATCCATACAGGCACCTCAAGGAGTTTTGTTTGGTGTGTTTTTCTATGAGACCTGCTGGTATTTCAAAGGAGACAGTGTTGACAAAAATGTTTCCTATGTCCCTTCAAGATGAAGCAAGAGACTGGTTCATATACCAGTATCCTTTTAATATTTGGCAGGAAACACAACAAAAATTCTTCGACAAGTTTTTTCCAGCAGCAAAGGTGACCAGCATTAGGATGAAGATCACTGCTATTGAGCAGTTTCAAGAAGAAAGCCTAGCAGATTATTGGGAGAGGTTTAACAGGCTCTGCATAACTTGCCCAAACCACCAAATTCCAGAGCATTTGCTCTTGATTTATTTTTATGAAGGGCTCCTGGACAGTGAAAGGATACTTGTGGATGTAGCTTTTGGTGGATGTTTGATGGATATAACCCCATCAGAAGCGAGGAAGTTGTTCTGCAAGCTGGCTGGTGAAAGTCCAATTGAGTTAACAAAGGAAGAACCTGAGCAGCCTATTCTGGATTCTGACACTGATAGCCCTGAGGATGCAGCTGATAACTTGGAGTTTGGTAAGAAACTTTTCAGTGAGCAAAACCAGGTTTATTCTGAACCTGAGATTCCAATTTTGCCTGATTTACCTACACATTCAAATGCATGTGATTTGACGCACACTGATTTTATAGGGTTTATGACTGATACTAATACAAATTTGATTGACCATTCTAAAATTTTTAATTCAGTGTCAGCCTTTGAACCCATTGGTGAAAGTAGCGTCAATATTAATTTTGAAAGAGAAACTGTGCAATCTGATGACTTTATAAAGTTAGGACTAAACTTTGATTTAACACAGTTTTCTGAAAATTTTGAATGTGACTGTGAATCTGGTTCTTGCTCCATTTGTGCTGAAATTGATTATGCGTTACACCCAGACTCTAAGTTTATAACAGATACTATTAATTGTGAGTTTGATGACAAGGATGCAGAATTCAAAAAGAATGCAGGTGCTGACATTAAGGAATGCATGATTAATGAAGAAGAGTATACTGCTATTTCTTTGAGCGAGCCAGAGATAGCTATTCCGGTGTCACACACTCAACAAATGCTAGTGGAAGGAGAGATACTGCTGAAACAAATTGCTACGAGAAAAATACTGATGAAGCAGTTCTTCCTCAAATTTCCTTTGCTGGATCCTAAGGCGAAGAACATCTCCCTGCTCGTCCAAGTTTGGCAACTGCCACCATAACCAGGGGAGTTTTCCTGTTCATTCTTCCCTTAATTTTCTTGGTTTGCGAATTAGGGGAGAATTCTGATTTTCTTAGTTTATGATTTTTTTTATAAAAAAAAATAAAATAAAATAAAATAAAATAAAAATAAAAATAAAATAAAAAATAAAAAATTTTGTGTTCTTTTTTAGGTCTGTTATTTTGTTAATTTATATTTTGTAAATATGTGTTTTGTTTGCTATTTTTGAAATATGTGTTTTATTTGGTTTGATATTTTGATTCAGTATTAGGTCTTTTGTTTCGTTAATATGTGTTCTGTTTTTATTTATTTATTTAGTTTTTTGTTATAATAATAAAAAAAAAATAAAAAATAAATAAAAAATAAAAAATCAGAGAGTAAAGTTGCAGTAATAAGGCAGAGAGGTGTAGTTTGAGCAGATACTAATCAGAGTGCATTTATTAATAATAATAAAAAAAAGCAAATATAACAAAAATACATAAAAATACATAAAAACATAATAAAACACGGGCAGTGATCGATCAGTAATGATCGTTAAGGATTACAGTCCAACAAAAAAAAATAATAATAACAAAAATAAAATACATAAAAAGCATAACAAAGATGTTCGGGGTTCGATCATTTCTGATCGTTAATATTACAGACCACAACAAAAACATAAAAAAAAAACATTAATAATGAAAGAATTCACGAGCTGGTTGTGGTGGTCTAAGGGAGAGCTCCGTCGAGGGAGCTCTGGTACGAAAAGTCACGAGGAGAGGCGGAGGAATCTCTGTTTCTGGATCGATTATGATAGGAATGGGGAAGAGGTCCAGCAGCCTCGGTGCCCTCATTATCACCCAGTCATATTCTTTCAACAAAAAAAAATAATAATAATAAATAAAAATAAATTGTGTTAATAATAGAAGAGGAATGGAAAATTCAATGGAGGTATGATGAGAGTTCTTACCATACATATACAGCGGCAGTTGTGAAAAGATGGTGCCAGTGGGGTCTATCTCCGCTTGCCAGCGCCTGACCCGATTGCCATGGTTGTTAAACCAGCAGTGCACGTTATATTCGGTGGCATCTGCGAAGGTCCTTAGTCGAGACGCGATCTCGACGACTTGCGCTCTGCTTGGGTGTGTGACCCCATAGTTGTAGATGTTGGTCATCATCTTGATCTGATCATCTGTAGGACGCCACCGCTGATTGGTATATCTCTCTGATTCCATCTCACTCATCATTTCCTCTCGATGTATTCTAAAAAATAAAAAAAAAAAAATTAATAAAAGAAAAAAAAAACATAAAAAAAAAAAATTAAAATTAGTTTCAGTGTTTTCTTTATTCGTTTTTGTTTCCTTTTCTGTCCTGTGAGTCTTTGATATTTCTGTGTCTGGTCTCAGATCTGTTTCACGGTCCTTGCAAAAGGGTCCTAAACGGATCTACGTCCAGTTGTCCTGTTGTCCTTGTTGTTCTTGTAATCTATGTTTCTGTGTTTTTTTAGTTTTAAGTGGGGTACGTGGCGTTGTTCTACCTGATTGTCTCTGCAATACCTTCAATCGAAGGGAGATTAACGTCTGGTTTCCAGCCTATATACCCCTTAAGTTTTTAGACAGTTGTGTTTTATGTGTTTAAGTGTTTTCAGTTTCAAAAAAAAATGAAAAAATTGAAAAGGGAGAGGGAGAGCAGGGCAGAAAAAAAAAAAAAGTAAAGCAAGCAGAGAAAGCGAAAAGGAAGGATGAACTGAAATGAAAGAACAGAAAGCTTAAAGAAATGTAAAAGGGAAAGAGAAGCAGAACAAGCAAGCAGAAAGAAAGGGAGATCCTTAGTGAAGAAGTACTTACCTGGGGAAGTAGGCTTGCAGAGGCTCTGCGCAGATCTAAGACTCTTCTGAAGGCACTAGGGCAGAGCTTCCTCGCAGATCCAGACGCTCGAGAGAGTCGAGAGAGTAGAGAGAGAAGAGAGCAGAGAGAGAGCAGAGAGAGAGAAGAGAGGAGTAGTGAGAGAATGGGCAGGTCTGGAAATGGCGCTGGAAGCGGAGGAGCGGCCTATTTATAGCCAGATTGCTTTCCACTGTAGCAACAGTTCCGGTCTTTTCCACCGAGACTGTTGTCACAATACCGGTCTCCTTTTTCAGAAAAAAAATAAATAAATAATAAATATTAATTAGCATCTACTGATGGATGCTAGGTGATTTAGACATCTGCTGATGGATGTCACTGATAACATCTACTGATGGATGTTACTGAAATATTTCTTCCCATTTTTTCTACTTTTTATTGCACTTGTCTATATTATTTGACTGCTTTGAAATTGAGAATCTGATGATTGTAACACACTGAGGACATTGTGTGATTTAAGTGTGGTCTATTTACTAGGGAGAAATTTTGATTTTCTGTTAGTTTCTGTTAGTATGTATTTTGTGTGTTAAATTTTTTGTTTTTGAGTGTTAAATTTTTTTCTGTTTTAAGTTGTTTTAGTGTGTCTTGAGTGCAATAAATTTTACATTTTTCTCTTGATTTCTCGATGATGTTTTAGTTGTAGATTTTTCCTTCACTTACTTAATACTTATAGTTTGTAATCCTTGCTTTTCTCTGCCTGGAAAGATGATTATACGTTTGAGAGGTTGATTTGATTGTGACGAATACCCTGTGTGAGATTTGAGCCACTTAATTTTCTTTCTTGTGTGTAATATGTATCTTGATTGCTTGCACATATGCCTTGGCTTGATTCTTTTTGACATACCTTATTTATATGCATGTTTAGAAATGATAAAGGCATTTTATTTCTTGAGCCTTGTTAGCCAAATAAGCCTACCCTGTTATTATCCTTTGATAACCCCTTTGAGCCTATACTGTATTCATTTCTTTGATTTGAAGCTCATACACTGGCCCTAAGTGAAAAACCATGATTACCTTAACCTTAGGGAAGTCTGGAGCTATAGAAGTATTTTGTGAATAAGTGTGGTCTCCTTAGGGATTCTGATGAATTGGCTAGTTGGTTCCTCATCTTGTTCTGAAAATATGAATTTGATCCTGTTGTGTGATAAAGAGAGAAAAGAAAAGAGACAGGATGAAAAAAATTGATGAGAAAAAGAAAGAAAAATGAAAAACAATTTTGAGAACAATGGAGTCGAGAAGAGGATTGAATTAGAGGTTTGGGTGAGATTTCACTGAGTTTACACTTTTTCCCTAGTGCTCCTCTAATTCTTCTGAGATCTAGCTACTTATCCATATTTTATCCTCCCCTGTCCTTGGCCCCATTACAACCCAGTAAAGACCTTTTGATCTGAACATGCATATGTTTTAAGTATTGATAATTAGAGACTTGCCAAGTCTGCTTGTGTTTGCTTTCTTGAGTGCATTGAGTGACATTGATTTACCTTAAACACTTGAGAGAAACACTCTTAGTGCATTTGTGAGGTTCTGTTATTTTTGAATCACCTCTTAAGCTGATTAATTATTTTACCATGTTTTGAATTGCTTGGATGATTTCTGTGAGTATTTGCTTTCTGTGATTTTGTGTTGGATATTGTCTACATCTTTTCTATGTCCAGATTGCTTGAGAACTGTGTAAATCGATTTGTTTCTTTGTGAGTTTTTGTTTTCTGTGTGTTGAGTTTGTGTCACTTCCTTGATGTCCTTTGACTCATTCCTTGATCTGCGTCTTGATTTTGCCCAGGAGTGCAAAAGACTAAGTGTGGTCTATTTTGATAAGTCAATATTTTATTGACTTCACTTAGCTTATTGTACCCGATTTAAACAAGGAATTGTGCTTTAATGTTCACTATTATCCTATTTTTCTTAATTGAGCTTAATTTGTCCAGAAATTCTTATTTTAATTAATTTGAATTATTTGAGGCTAATTATTTGCATTATTAATTGTAAGGAATTATTGGATAATAATTTTGGACATTTGGAAGGCTGCCACAAAAATTAAAGACTCTCCATTAAAGAAGTATTTACAATAAAGAGGACATTATGGTCATTTTACTCTTTGTAAGGGGTGCTTTGTTATTAGAAAATGGTGACATCTAGTAAAATGAAAAGACGCTGGAAGAAAGAAGCAAGGTGCTGCATGGTGATGGAGGTGATTCCCGTGGCTGTCCAGAGCCTTATCCATGCTACAATTGAATGTTGAAATTAGAATTGGCATCATGGATGTGGGAACGTGCAACAGTAGATGTGGGGGCTGCTATGTTGACATGGAAGAGCACCAAGTCACACGGTTGGGAACAAAAGAGGGGGCCACTTGTTGAAAGCTTACGTCTAGTGGAGAAACACATAATCACATCCAACAACTAAATTTCATTTTAGCTTGTACATTCACGGTGCATGTCACTGCTGAAACATGATTTAGTTGAGGGCCCTCTTGATAGTGTTGATTGAAGAAATTTTTAAAAGGTAGTTGCTGGAACCACACTTATTGAAGAGAGGCCACATGGAAGCAAGCACACGGGTTTGGCTTCAAGAGGACTCTCGGTTTCCATCCAGCAGCAAGCCTTCACTTGGGCAGTAGCTCATCACCTTCCAGCAACACCTGTCCAAGGATTTACAACCAGCAGCTGTTACAGGCTTGGATTCACGCAGAGAACACAAGAATAACAGCGTCTGGGAAGTGTGTACATGAGGCAATGGGCTGGACACGGTGCAGATACTGATTCACATATCCATGGAATGAACACGCAACCAGCAGCATGGTGAAGTGCAGCACGGTAATGGTCCACCAGCACATGATTATTCACGGAAAGAAGAACAAGGTGCCACGGCCTGTTGGCTTAATGGAGGGGCCTTGCTTAATTTTGGTACGTAAGAGAGAACAAAAGTGGAGAATAAGAAAGTTGCTAAAAAACAAAGCTATGAAAGAAGTGATGGTGGATGGCAAGAAAGAGACGTTCAAGTGTGCATGAGGACCCGTGATTTCTTTCTACTAAAGAAGAAAGTGGTGCACTAAAAAATAATTTCTCACTAAAAGACAAATTTTTCTTGTGTGCATAAGCCATGGAGAAAAGGAGAAACGACTCTTGGTGGATATAAAAGAGAGAGCCGTGAGGAGTAGGAGGGAAAAATACAGCTGCTGGACAGCAAGCACACGGACAACAGTAGGGGCTGGAACATCAAGGGTGAAACGCAGTATGACAATGGAAGGCTACGGTTGAGAAAGAAATGGTGTACACACTAGGTTCTAATTTTATCATTTTTGTTTGTTGTAATCAATTTCAATTAAGTTTTAGTTTGATTTAATTTTCTGAACTTCCAAGTTTGTTACTGTTTTTATTTTGTTTCTGTAATTACATTTCTGCTGCTGTAATTAAATTCTGCAGTAATTTAAATTTCTGTTGTTATTTTTGTGAAATTAAATTTCTGTTGTTTTTACTATGTTGTTAATCATGTCTCTTTGAATCATTCATTGTAAATTTATTTTCTTTATTTTACTGCAGTAATTTTGACTCTGTTTTTACTGTTTTCGAAATTTACTGTTTTTCTGTATTTTTTGTTTTCTGTATTTCATTTTCTGTATTTTTTTTTACTGTTTTCCTGATTCTGTAATTCTGTATTTATTGTTTTTACTGCAATTATGAGCTGCTGTAATTTTATTTTCTAAAATTTACTGATTTACTGTTTTACTATTTTTACTATTTTCTGTATTTTCCATTTTCTATATTTTATGTTCTTTTTCTGTATTTTTGTTTTAACTGTTTTAGATTTATTTTCACTGTTTCATGTTACTGTATTTTCGTTTTTACTGTTTATAAAATTTACTATTTTACTCTTTCTACTGTATTCTGTATTTACTATGTACTGTATTTTCGTTTTTCTGTATTTTCGTTTTCTGTATTTTAGTTTTCTGTTCCAGATTTATTTTTTACTATTTTACCTTACTGTATTTTCGTTTTTGCTGTAGCAAAATCATTTTTACTGTTTTAAATTTGTTTTACTGTTTTAATTTCGTTTTTACCATTTTAGTTTTAAATTTTACGTATTGTTTTTAATTATGCTTTTATTTTTATGTTTAATGTTTAACGTTTTCTATACGTTTAATGTTCCCGCGTTTATTTTATTTTGATGTCTTTTACCATTGGGTTTTTACTGTACTGCATTTTACTTCACCGTATTTAATTTGGTGTTATTTAAATTCCAGTTCATTTTAATTTTTTCGCATTAAAACAAAAACATTCACAACCCCCCCACTTTTCGTGTTTAATCTGAAACTGAACCAAATTTGGTCCTTGAGAAACGACTTAGGAGTCAAATCCTAGCTATACTGCATTCTTAATTGCACATCAAATTTGTATGGGCCGCGACAGCTCGTATCAATGTTTGTTGGGGAATCAATGTAATCTCTTGAAGCTCTCATATATGGAATTTTTGCTTGCATCTTTTAATTAAGACTTATGCTTTCTTTCATCATTAGTTAGGGTTTTTCCTCTTTGCTCAATGCTTGCATAGTTTAACTCATTCCATGCATGATTATTGGTTTTGTCGATACGGGCACATACGGGGAAGTCTAGATCCGGGGAATTTCTCCCAATATTATACTGACAATATTATATTGGTTGTCGTTAAGCTCCTGCACTTATGAACTAATCAGTAGGAATGCTAGGAATTGTATGAACTCGTGATTAGGGAGAAGCCATCTAGAATGGTACTTTAGAGAGTGGCATTAACAATGATGATTTGAATGTTGAATTCCTAAAATATATGAGAGTGGATGAGATGAAATTGACCCCCAACAACATATTCATCCATATATTTCATTGAAAGTGTTTATCTTTTATCTTTGCCATTGATCAAACTTCATGCATACATGTTTATTTTCTGTCTTGCATATTAAAATTTGAATATTTCGTTTGTAAGTCCTAGCTAATCAACAAATCATATAACTAAACTAGGCCGTGAGTCCTTTGGGAAGAACGATACTTGGTCTTACCAAGTTTATTACTTGAACGATTCGGTCATACTTGCCGATTGTGAAACAAGTTTGTGACATCATAGTTTGGTGCTTACAAATTTGTCCATCACATTCCTAATGATTAGTTCATAAGTGCAGGAGCTTAACGACAACCAATATAATATTGTCAGTATAATATTGGGAGAAATTCCCCGGATCTAGACTTCCCCGTACGTGCCCGTATCAACAAAACCAATAATCATGCATCGAATGAGTTAAACCATGCAAGCATTAAGCAAAGAGGAAAAACCCTAACTAATGATGAAAGAAAGCATAAATCTTAATTAAAAGATGCAAGCATAGATTCCATATATGAGAGCTTCAAGAGATTACATTGATTCCCCAACAAACATACAAGGTTTAGTTCACCATATTCATGGTGAACCTAGATGAACAATGAAAGAATGAAAGAATAAACCCTAAAAAGGTGAAGAGGTACCCCACTACAAGAAATATGTTTATTACCGAAGGATTAACACCGACGGTCTTTTATCCTTCGGTAAGGCAGTGACAGTACCGAAGGTATACGCCCTTCGGTAAAAGGTTCAATTGAGTGAAATGAGAATTTGGGATTTCGCTAACCCATTCTCCCAAATTCAGTTGTGAAATCTTCTCCCTCCCAAAACCTCTGGACCCTAATCTCAACGGTGGGCATTTTTTCGCAATTCCCGCTTCTTCCCGCATCTCTCTTCTCCCCTCGCCGCCGCACACCGTCTCCCTCCTCTTCGCCAAACCCCAACACCACCCCTCCCTCCTCTACGCCAAATGCAAACCCTCCGATGACATCGACACCTCCAACAACGTCAACCCATTGGAAGACATCCCTCGGAGCCTGCGGAGGGATTTGTCACCCCTCCCTCCTTCGACGATGGCCCCCTCAAGACGGAGGACGAGATCGCCGCAGCCTACGAGGAGCTCTACGGCCCCACCTTCAGCGGCGTTTTCGTGCTCGGGAATGACGTCTTCGAAACGGACGCCCTGGTGAAGCAGGACACGGGGTTCGGGTCCAACACGAAGAAGGAGAAGGTCCGCGACGGGTTCGAAGATAGGGTGGTCCAAGTGAGAAGGGTGATGAAAGTTGTTAAGGGAGGGAAGCAGTTGCCGCCGTCGCCGCCGTTCAGAAGTCGTCGCCGTCGTTCAAAAGTCCGCCTCCAATGCCAAGAGGAACATCGTGAAGGTGCCAATGACTAAGTACTCCACTTTTCCCCACAGGTACACACTCAGTTTCTGCTTAGAATGTTATAGTTCTTTTGCTTCCTTGTATCTTCTGGAATTGGAGACTGAGTTTTAAGATTGAGTTTCAGTTTGCTTCTCTTGTATTCATCATGTTTCCCCTTGTTGGTTCATCCCAAGAGCACCAGAAAATTACAAGCAGCCCTTCACGAACCAAAGAATATAACGTTAGTTGTAGCATTGATTTACTGTTGGATTCCAAATTTTAGTTCATTTTTTACCCTAAAGCTTGTTAGTAGCTAATGAGATTATGCATTGGTTTGTCAGAGATCCGGGACAATGCAAAATTTAGACTTGTACAATTTGAACAGAAATCTTCCAAGAGAGCTAATTGAATCAGCTCAAGCTGTCTATTAGGGTGAAGGAAGTTCATGCCAGTGGAGAAATTCAAATCAGTTAAGCAGTATAATTCTTGTGTTCTTGGTTGAAGTTTCATTTTTTATGTTAGAAGTCACCTATTTTTATGTGTACTATAATTTATATTAACTACTATAAACCAGCGAGCCAGTCTAAGTCACTACACTGTCCATGTAATGTATTAGTATTACCTGTATCACCATGGAAGTCGTGTATGAAAACAGTAGTTGTCTGATAACTTTTAAATTACTCATCCATTTATAATCCAGCTAGTTAACTTTAAAATGCTTTTATATCACACGAAACAATGACCTCAACCATGTATTGTGCCTTAAGTTCTTGTACTTGGTTCTGGTTTACTTTGAGAATGCTATATCACAGAAAGTGGATGATTATCTTGCTCGAGTCAGAAAATTATTTTAACCATGTACTCATTGTACATTAGTTTTTTCAAGAGAATTACCACTGGACTAAACTTTACAAGTGATCATTTAGTTTTTCAAGAGAAATAACAAACATACTTCGGAACTAAATTTGTATATTATAGTTTTAACTTATATATATATATATATATATATATATATATATATATATATATATATATATATATATATAACTTTATAACTTTATATATATATATATATATATATATATATATATATTTCGTGATTCTTAATTTTTTTTAGTGAGAAACAATCTCTTTGTTGAACATGTTGCAGACTTCATAATGTTTAAAATAAGTTTTTAGTTATATTTTGTTTTTAAATGTTATTTATAAGCATTTCTAAAACATAAGTGTTTGTTTCAAAGATACTAAGGAGTAAACCTTTTCATGTGACTTTGCATAGGGCATAGAATACTTTATAGTCTATTAAATGTAGTCTCCAACACTTAAGTGTTATATGATTAGTTGTAGCATTGATTTACTGTTAGATTCCGAATTTTAGTTCATTTTTTACCCTAAAGCTTGTTAGTAGCTAATGCGATTATGCATTGGTGATTACCTCCTAGTTTATTGAAAAAAGACATATATGTGGATACTTTGAGGACGAGAAAGGCATTTTATTAATTAACCTTTTATGTCTAAAGTATTTCTTTCACTGATGCCATTTTCCTTTTTATTAAATAGATGATTGTTGTGCTGCTTGCCACAGTTGGAGCAATCATGTCCATAAAAAATTTCAACAACCTCTTCAACAATAGTCATCAAAGAATAGGAGTTGCACTATATGGCATTATCTGGCTCCAAGTTTTATTTGGTCTTTCTTGACCACAAAGGTAAAACAACTAAATTCCCTTTCATTGAGAATTTGTGTATCTATACGCATGATTTTGTTGGTTAGGAAGTTAAAGTAATTAGACCTTTTATGCTCTATGTTTATTAGGATTGTTAATAGAACAAGTGTTTAAAGCATATAGAGTACTGGTGAATTTGAATTCAAAGATTGTACATTAGTTGGCTTACTGGTTAAATCACTTTTTTGCAAGTATAATATTAATTACTTTTGGGGAAATAATTGAGTTCTTTTGGGGAAATAATTGTGTGTTTTGTTAAAATGCAGTGTAAGGGTGAATTAATTGAGTTCTTTTGATGAAATCTGGAATTTGATTGTTAACATAGTAAACTGTTTCACTGTAACTCATTTTACATTTGATTGACTAAGTTGTATGAAAGTTAATAAAATTTCATTTGCTTGGTGTGAATGTATAATTACTGAAAAGATTGCTTTATTAAATATATATATATATATATATATATATATATATATATATATATGTATTTGAATGGAATTATATCATGTTACAACATCTTGTTGGTAGTTTATGGTTAATGATTGAATCTTGATTGTCTAGGGTGTGATTATTTCACATACTTAAGAGTTTGATATGGGGCTCATTACTTTCTATGGTATTTAAGTTGGTATGAATTACTAAGTATAACTTTGGGTCAAAGCAAAGATAGGTATGTTATGTTGATCACGTATAAGATGAACTGAGAATGGATTTTTGAGATGTAAAAATGCACACAAGTTGCTCTAAGGTGAATTAATCAATTCCAGCAACTTAATATTATGAAATTAGATTTGTTTAAGCTTGGAATTGGTATAGAAACAACATAGATCATAATATGACCTCCTAACAGCCCATTATGCAGGAAAATAAGGAAAATAAGCAACCTCACACCCCAAACTGAGTTTTAGTGAAACAAAGGACCAAACAACAATGCAAACAACTTTGAAATAAGTATTAACACTGAATCAAGCTGGAAAATATCAACTAGGTGAAATTAAACTGGAATTAGTGATTCAAAGCAAAGCTAGCATGGTGATAAGTTGAAAACTGTGCAGTAGTTTGAACTCAAAGTTTGAGTAGTTTGAACCAAAAAAGTTCACTTTAAAAGGTGACAAAAGTGAACTTGAATTTGTCCAGTTTAGAACTTCCTGGTGGACATCTTTTAATTCAATCCTAGAGTCTTGTTCAACTTTTAATCATTGTCCTAGAGTCATATTAATAGTTTCCAAATCAGTTTGATTCATATCTATTGAATTTTGGTTGGTGAATTAGCTTAAATTTTGGTGTTAAGAGCAACTCAAACAGTGAAATTCTGATTTGCAAGTATTTAGCCTCTCATGGCAGCTTAAACAAGTCTTACTTGGTAAAACAAAGTTGCTTAAATCATAAAATTAAGTGTCCAAACTCGTTTGAGCAAAATTGTCATTCAAACCATCAATTTTTCAACACTTTTCTGATATGAGTTGCAGAATTTTTTGAATCTGTGTTGCTGTGATTATTGCACTGAATTTCATCTTAAATTAGTAGCAAAAGCTTGGTTAAATAGATTAAAAGAAGTGCACAATTCAAAATTAACAAACAGCCTGCATTGTAAAAAGCGAGTGAACTAGTGTTAAGCCAAATTTTCAAAATCTGATGCACATTTTACAGTAGCTCTCTTAGGCATTTCATCAAACACTTTTGCCTATTTTAAAATTGAGTTCAAATTAGCTATATCTGCAACTTATAATTGTTTCTTGCTTTTTAAATCCACTTTAGAGTCTCTCCTAAGTTCATTTTGAGTGCCACCTTTTGTTGCAAGCCTATTAATTGCTTTATTTAATTTGTTGGAAAATCCTGCAACTAAATTGTTTGATGAAAGTCCAGTGGTGCATGACAGGACTAGGTTCAAAATGTCCTTTGGTTATTACCGAAGGCTTTTGGCCCTCGGTAATTACCGAAGGCTTTTGGCCCTCGGTAATTACCGAAGGCTTTTGGCCCTCGGTAATTACCGAAGGCTTTTGGCCCTCGGTAATTACCGAAGGGCAAAAGCCCTCGGTAAATGTTAGCGACAAGGGATTTACCGAGGGCTCTTTGGCCGTCGATAGGCCTTCGGTAACTACCTTTTACCGACGGTTTTTGGCTGTTTCCGAGGGCTTCTGGCCTTCGGTAATGCCCTTCTTTTTTGTAGTGGCCTGAGCATCCAAGATCCTCCTTCAAAGGGGTGGAAGAGAGAGTGTTTGCCTCGTTTCTGCCAAAGATACTAAGCCCTAGGACGTGCAAGTCCTTAAATACTATTCTAGAGTTACAAAAGATTACAAAAGCCCAAGCCCAAAAAGTGCCGCTCAGCGGTGCTTGCACGTCCTTTTCTTCCCCTCAGCGGCCAATTTGCCCCTCAGCGGACCTCCTGTGACCTTCTGAGTGCCGCTCAGCGGTAAAATGCCGCTGAGCGGTGCCTTCAGCTTCTCCTTTTGCACTCTTTGATCCCTTTTCTGATTCCATCTCTCTCCTTCTTCACTCTTTTCACTAAATTCACCTTAAAACCTGCACAAAAACACTTAAATCAAGCATAAACCTGTCCAGCTCTCTTATTTCTGAAAATATAGATAAAAGCATGATTTCAAGCTAGTTTTTAAGTCTAAAGGTTGCTTTTAGTATCACGTTTAAGCATGAAAATAACAGGTTTTCAACTGTTATCAGTGTACACGGCAAATTGAAGAAGAAGACAAACAATGGGAGCCCACCTATTTCTTTGGCAAGACTAGGAGGTGAAGAAAGTCATCCAGCTACACTATTCCAGTAACAAAAATGCTTGTTTGCACGGACTGAACAACAAATCCATACATGTTATTCTAATTCTATCAAAAACTGAATTCATTATGTTACACACCAGTTTCAATAGTGTTAACGCACATGCTAATCATAAAATCCAAACTGTTACACACCAGTTACAGTGCCACAAAAACAAAAAATGCTTCAGAATCATGAAACAAATGCTACAATATCAATTAAGAATCAAGTCTCTCAAACAACAAGTGGATCACAAAATTAAAGCATTGATACATCGATTACTATTTTAATTTCAACTGAAGAAGGGATCTTCACTCAATGAAGGAAAGACTAAAAATACGTACTGCTTGAGTATCAAAATAGAGCAAGCTCATTTTGAAGGCCAAACTGCAAGTGGCCAAAGACCTAGCCGACGCGGAGATTCCGACGATGCCGAGAACAAGGCCGCGACAGCGGCGCATCCCACGGCAGAGAGGCTGGACGAAGCCGAGCCAGCCGGAGGCGGAGAGCGCGTGGCGGGAAGAAGGTGTGTGCGGTGGAGGAGGCCGAGGAAGAGCCCCATGACGGTGTCTGCGATCTCCTCGGTGCGCGAGGTGTCGATGTGGACGAGGCGAAGGCCAAGGTCAGCGGCAAGGGCGGAATCGACGGCGCGGTCGGCAGAGTCGACGGTGCGGTCGGCGGAGCCGAGGCAGACGATGAGGTGGTAGGAACGGAGGCGGCTCTGGGTGGCGCGGGAGGTAGGCGAGGGAGTGCGGGAGAGTTTTAAGGAAGACAAAATTTGGGAGAATGGGAGAGAAAAATCCCAAATTCTAATTTCATAAGTCGAACCTTATACCAACGACCACATTCTTTCGGTAAAATCACTATACCAATACCGAAGGTTAAAGTCCTTCGGTAAAATCAACTTTATCGAAGGCCAAAAGGCCGTCGGAAATATACCTTCGGTAATTAACCATTTTCTTGTAGTGAGTCTAACAACAGACACTAGACGAATATGTTTATATACTAATTACACAAGTATATTAGTATACATTAGACATGTATGTCTACATACGATTAGACGAATTTATTAATACATATTATATGACTTTTTTCACTCATTAACTAGACGAGTCTTACAATACATATCACACGAGTCTGAATGTACATTGATCATGTGAGTATAGCAACACACGTTATATGAGTATGTCCATATATTGATTAGACAAGCCTAACAATACATATTAGAAAAGTATATCAATGTATTCATAAAACGAGTTTAGTAACCCACATCAAACGAGTCATTTGTTTCACTAATTAAAAGAATATAACATAAACATTTTACGAGTCTAACAATACAATTAGACAAGATTGCTCATCTAATAATTAGACTAGTATAAAAAAATATTAAACAAGTCATTTTATATGTTGATTAGACGAATATAACAAATTATTACACAAGTTTAAGAATATATTGCAATACACATTAGATGAGTTTGTTCATACACATATTAGATGAATTTATTAATACAGATTAGACGACTCTACCCATTCTTTGATTAAATGAGTTTTTTAATATAAATTAGACAAGTTTGTCTATCTACTGAGTAGACGAGTCTAGCAATATGAAAAGTGTCCAGATTAAGTTAATTTTAAGATAAATTTGACACTTACATTGTTTTGATCATATTAAGATTATGTTAAATTTACACCTAATTCATTTTGCTTTAAATTTTCCAGCATGAGAAGAAAGTCAAAGTAGGAAAAAAATAGAAAACTAGATTAAATGAATGCCATTCTATGGAAAGTGTGACTGATGTAGTGGCAGAGTTGCGATTGAGCCATAAAGAGCAAACCCTTAGGAAAAGGAAAACTTAAGCAATAAACCTAAGGCTAAGCTATGAAGACTCATTCTTAAAGAAGTTATCTAAAGAGATAAAGCACCAAAGCATGAGGTTGGCCCATAAAAACAAACACATCTAGGAAGGAAACTTCTACAGCTAGAGCCACAAGTGCATTGTTGAGCACTGCCCTAAACAATCTACAAAAAGAGTTGAACCCTTGTTTTGAGAGATTTTTGGAGAGACTTTTTGGGAGATTTTGAGAGACACTTTTAGATACTTTTAGAAAGAATTTTAGATACACTTTCTTTATACTTATTGTATACCTTTAGAGAGAAAGAAGATGCATGTCTATCAAAAACATTGCAAAGTTTGTATCCACTATGAGAAGCTAAGCCTTTCTTGTATTAAAGTCAAGATGTAATCCTTTGAAACTCTCTTGTCTTGGTACTATCATATTTATGAAAATATGTTTTTTACTACATATTTGTGAATTAGTTTATGCTTGTTGTTGGATAAACTAATCATTCATCTTATTTCATTGGTTTAGGATTAAGTGAGAATTGGTTTCAAGTTGTGGTCCAACTAATTCTCCGCTTATTTTTAGATGCTAGGAATATATCTAAGACTCTAATTAGTTATAGAGCCTGATCTTAGTGCAAGCGATTCATTCAAGTAGTCATTGTAGAATGATACTAAAGTTTGATAATCTTAGGTTTTTGATGAAAGGAATGGAGCTAAAGTTATATTTAAAGAGAATTCTTAGGACATGAATAATTATATCTCTATCAATATTGATTAGATTGGTACAAGAGAGGGACAAAATGGTGAAATCTAGCTTCAAGATGTCTTTAGTATATTGAAGTCAACTTTTTTCTTAAAACTATTTTTAATACATCTTTACTGCATTAAACCTACACTTTTTATACATCAAATCTCTGCTCATACTTCTCATACAACCCAAACATATTTTATTTGTATAAAACAAGTTTAAAGATTATGTATTTTACCAAATCCTAGTGGATATGACATTTGTTGTACTACAAACTACCCATTATACTTGTTGAAAAATTGATTGCATTAAAACATCAACAAGTTTTTGGCGTCGTTATTAGGGATTTTTGTTAAGAAAACTAGTTTTATAATTAGTTTGATTTTTGTATAAATTGTACAAAGATATCTTTTCTATCAGATTCGTATTTAGTGATTGCTGCATGTTTTTTTTGCTCACCATTATTTGAAGTCTTCTTACATTAAAAAAGGAAACAATTTTTTTTTCTCTTTGATCCTGAAATAGAAATAACAACAAAGTTACAAAGCAAAAACAACTTGTGAAAATACAACAACAACAAGAAGAAGAAGTGATTGATTCAAGTGCTGATATGCATACTCATAAACTAGACAAAATGGTTGCGAAAAATAATCAAAGGAGGTTGTTGGGTGATTACTTAGCAATAAGGACCACATCACTTTACAAGCATTGTTAAACTAGCCAAAGGTGTGGAAATGAAGCCTACACTACTCTCATTAATCACAACAAACCAATTCTCTGGTTTTGACTAAGAGGATCTCTTCAACCATCTTGCAACATTCTATGAATTGTGTGGAACTCTTGGAATTGATATTGATAATAAATATGCCATTTATATTAGATTATTTCCTTTTTTTCACTCATTGGTAAATCTAAAATGTGGTTGCAATCACATTTGAATCAAAGCCTAACTAGTTGGGAAGATGTGGAGAATAAGTTTTTAGCAACATTTTCCCTTCAATTAAAGTTTATTAGTGCTAAATATGCTATTGCAACTTTTTCTCAAGGAATTTTCAAACAACTTTGTGAAGCATGTGAAAGATACAAGGTCTTACTAAAAAAAATGTCCCAACCATGGATTTGATGATGTAGCACAACTCAACATGTTTTACAATGGACTTAGACTTGTAACCAAGATGTTGTTAAATGCATCTGTAGGAGGAAGCATGATGCTTAAAGATGTTGAAGAAGTCGTTGTTATCATCGAATCATTGGCAACTAGTGACCATCGAGCTTAATATGATAGAAGTCAATCTTTCAAAAGATGAATTATAGAGCTTAGAACTCAAGATACTATTTTAGCATAAAATAAAATCATTTCATGACAAATGGAAGAACTGAAAAAGAAAATGTCAAAACTGCAGCTCAAGCCACGATCATATGGCTCATCACAACAAGTAATGATATGTTTTGCTCAAGTGATCACCAAAATGACCAATAGTGATTGATTTTACGTATTTTTTATGTGTATGTTTTTGTAAATAAATCAACTTCATAAATTTTACCTTATTTTGTTCCCAAAGTTCAGTGTGTTTTCATGTTTTCTTGTGTTTTAGTTAGTGTATACTTGTTTACCTCTAATCTCTCATTTTGAGTGTGTAAAATAAGTCAATGGGAAACAATTCTGGTAAAGGAAAACAAGATGGAAATCAAGGAAGCATGATTGCACAAGAAAGAATGATTTTTAGACAAACACCCACTCTAGGGGCACTAGAATCGTAGCCAATGTTGTAGACATAAAGAAAAGACTCGCTTGTAGGGTTATACTACCAAGGACCGCCCTTAGATTACTAAAAAATCACCATTGGGCGCCAACCTAACTTGTTGGGAAAGCTGCCTACTTGCTGTTCGAGAATGAAAGCCCAAACATGTAGTATTCAAGTTGCTAGGTGAAAATATGGCTTGCCTAGCTAGTTACAAGGCAGAAAGCATAATTTTTTAGGCCTCATTGAAGGAGTCTGTAAACCTTGATACATGAAAGTAGGTATTTAATCATGTTTTTGTGAGACTTTTGGGGGATTCCTCATTTTTCATGAATAGAATCACCTAGTGTGTTTGGGAAAGACTCATTGAGGTTGTTTGGAGTGCTGGGAAACTCTCCCTCTCCTCCTTGGGCTTCCTCCTTTATCCATGGGGGTTTTCCTCCTTTTGGTGTTGAAGACAAAGATGGAATACAAGTAGAAGGTGGAAATGCGAAGGAGAGTGATACGACTGTCGCGGTCATACAAATTTTTTGTGCACAGAAATTAATGCAGTATAATACTAGGAATTGACTCCTAGGTCGTCTCTCAAGGACCAATTTTGGTGGTTCAGTCTCGGATTTTTTTACACAAAATGGGGGGTGTTTTTGGTGTTTTGTTTGAATGCGGTAAAATTAAATTGGAATTTAAACATAACTGAATTTAAAAACACTGAAGTAAATTTTAAAGATAGTAAAATCAAAACAGTAAAAGACGATAAAAACGAAAAGCGGTAAATTGAGAAAACAATAAACGGTAAAATAAAAGAGACGGTAAAATTAAAAACACTTGGATTGAAAATCAAATTCATCAAGGATTCAGCATTTAAATTAAAATTCAAAACTTCAAATAAAATGAAAACCAAATGATCAAATAAACTACACCCTTCTTCAGAAATAAAATTCATACAGTATTTGAAAATAGAATTGAAAGTACTTGCTACTGGAAATGGAAATGGAAAAGGAAGAGGCATAAGCCTCTTCCAAGCCGTGAGTTTCTTGCTTCCTACTCTTAATTCTCTAGTGAATTCTGATGTGTTGCTGCTGCTCCATTATATAGCCACTTCTCTGACATATTCTCCTTCAATCTATCATTTGGATTTTGTCTCACTCAGCCCGTGAGTCTCATTCGGTGGTGGCTTTTCCAAGTTGTTGTCCACTTAATTCTTTTCAATTTTGAAGGTGCTAAACCGTGTGGAGTGGAAGAGAATGGTAAAAAAAAATCTGAACTTGCACATGTGGGGACGTGAAACCACTTCCCTTAATAATACTAGTTTAATAAAATTCAGAGCCACCAACTTCATTTCCTCTTCTTTCTTTACGTAGCTGCACCCACAAAATAAAGAGAACATGAGGTGGTCCCTTGGTTAATGGCCGTGTGTTTGCTGCCAATGCTGTGCTGGCCCAAGCTGTTACCTCCATGGGCGTGAAGTGCTGCAGGCCGTGACACCTTCCAAGCTCTTTCGGTGGCTCTCCTTGTTGGATACTTGAAGCTTCTTCAAAGCTAGCTGGACCCGTGAACTGTGTGCAACCAGCTTGGACGTGAAGACCGTGAACTTCTCCTTCAAGGACGTGGCTTCAACGCGGAATCTGCTTCAGCTGTTGTCCCGGATGATCTCCATCTGCTTCATCTACGTGCACACCTCTTCTTCCACTTCTCCAAACTGAACCAGCTGTTGTGCTCTCTGGATGTGGCTGGACGAAGCTTGCTGGAATGGAGAACACCACTGCTGGATATGTGCTGCTCAAAAGGGGCCGTGAGCTTCCATTAGAGGTTGCTTCACGGTGCTGGAACGCTGGGTGCTTCTCATGCTGCACCAGGCCGTGAGCTTTAACGTGGTAGCTGCTTGGTGCTAGACCTGCTGCTTCTCCCTTTTGCAGAAGAAGTGTTGGACGTTGCTGGATGATGCCAGACTGCTGGTTGAAGATCTGGATGTATGGAGGCTGCCCATGGCCGTGTGTAATCACCACTGTTGGACCGTGTTGAACTTGAAGGCTGCTATGGGTGTTAATGTGCTGGGCCGTGAACGGGTGCTGGAGTTGTTGTAGAGACCCAAGCTGTCATGGTTGAGAACTCCTCTTCTCCATCTGACTTCACTTGTTAAACTTGTTGAATGGAATAAGGTGTGAAAGTGGTCTACTCCGTATTGTTGCAATGTTCCAGATTCAAATTAATTCATGTGTGTCTCTTTTAGGAAAGAAGGACCGTCCTCTTCTTGTCCCATGTGCACCTTTTCTTTCAACAAAATATTCAGCCACTTTTATTTCTCAAAATACGTAACAGCACTTTCCATGTAAATTATTACTCAGTAACAAAGCAAGATGTAAACGTCACGTGCATAACATAGCCAAAAAGAATTTTCCATGGCCCATGACCGTGAGTGTTTAATAATTGTGTGAGCCAATACTTTCTTAAAAGAAATCAGCATATGTTATGTTTCCAAAGGGGCTATAAACCGTAAACTTCAATTCCTCTAAGCGTGCCCCCTCTTTTATTCCAAACAATGTGATGTTTGCTGCCAAAATGAATGGTACATATGTGTCTTGTGATCTGTCTTACTTCTAAACCAATTATGCTCAATTTTCCACACAAGTTAAATCAACACAGTGCAATTTCTTCTAAACACAGTGTGTGAATGTTTTTCCAAATGTCTCACTTTGTATTTCCAAAATTTCCCTGCAGTTACTAATGTAAATAATTGACTCAAATAATTCAAATTAATTAAAATTAGAATTTCAGGTCAAATTAAACACAATTAGCAAAAACGGAAAAATACTGAACATTTAAGCACAATTCCCTGATTAAATTCAGTACAATAAGCTAAGTGAAATCAATAAAATATTGATTCATCAAAATAGACCACACTTAGTCTTTTGCACTCCTGGGCAAAATCAAGACGCAAATCAGGGAATAGTTCAGGGACATTAAAGGACGTGACACAATTGCAGCATACAGAAAAATAAAAACTCGCAAGAAAACAAAATTTACAGAGTTCTCAAGAATTTGGACAAATAAAAGAAGTAGAAATTATCCAACACAAATCAAATAAAGCAGATACTTATAGAAATCTTCCAAGCAATTCAATACATGGAAAAATAATCCATCAGCTCAAGAGGTGATTTGAAAATAACAAAACCTCACAGATGCACTCATAGTGTTTCTCTCAAGTGTTTAAGGTAAATCAATGTCACTCAATGCATTCAAGAAAGCAAACACAAACAGACTTGGCAATCTTCTAATATCAACACTTAAAACATATGCATCTTCAGATCAAAAGGTCTTTACTGGGTTGTAATGGGGCCAAGGACAGGGGAGGACAAAATATATATAAGTAGCTATAGCTCAGAAGAAATAGAGGAGCACTGGGGAACAAGTGTAAACACAGTCAGATCTCACCCAAACCTCTAATTCAATCCTCTTCTCGACTCCATTATTCATAAAATTATTTTTCAATTTTCTCTTTTTCTCATCAAATATTTTTTTTCATCCTGTCTTCTTCTTTTTTTTTTTTTTCACACAACAGGATATAAATTATCATTTCAAAACATGATGAGGAACCAACTAGCCAATTCATCAGAATTCCCAAGGAGACCACACTTATTCTCAAAACACTTCTGTAGCTCCAGACTTTCCTAAGTTTAAGGTAATCATTGTTTTTCACTTAGGGTCAGTATATGAGCTTCAACACAAATAAATGGGGAAAGTATAGGCTCAAAGGGGTTATCAAAGGATAATAACAAGGTAGGCTTATTTGGCTAAAGAGGCTCAAGAAATAAAATGCCTTTATCATTTTCTAAACATGCATATCCATCAAGAATTATCAAAAAGAATCAAGCCAAGGCATATGTGCAAGCAATCAAGATACATGTCACACAAGAAAGAACATAAAGTGGCTCAAATCTCACACAGGGTATTCGTCACAATCAAATCAACCTCTTAAACACATAATCATGTTTCCAAGCAGAGAAAAGCAAGGATTTCAAACCATAAGTATTAAGTAAGTGAAGGAAAAATCTACAACTTAGATAAACTCCAGAAATCAAGAGAAAAATGTAAAATTTATTGCACACAAAACACACTAAAAACCACTTAAAACAGAAAAAATTTAACACTCAAAAACAAAAATTTAACACACAAAAAACATACTAACAGAAACTAACAGAAATAACAGAAAAATCAGAATTTCTCCCCAGTAGACCACACTTAAATCACACAATGTCCTCAGTGTGTAACAATCATCAGATTATCAATTTCAAAGCTGTCAAATAATATAGACAAGTGCAATAAAAGTAGAAAAATGGGAGAAATTTTCAGTGACACCCATCAGTAGATGTCGTCAGATAACATCCATCAGTAGATGTTAATATTATTTTATTTTTTATATTTTTTTTTTATTTTTTATTTTTTATTTTTTATTTTATTTTATTTTATTTTATTTTTTTTTTTTGAAAAAGGATACCGGTACTGTGACAACAGTCTCGGTGGCAAAGACCGGAACTGTTGCTACAGTGGAAAACATTTGGCTATAAATAGGCCAACTCCTCCGCGTCGAGCAACATTTCTGACTTCCCTGCTCTCTCTCTACTCCTCTCTTCTCTCTCTCTTCTCTCTCCCTTCTCTCTCTACTCTCTCTGCTCTCTCTGCTCTCTCTCTGCTCTCTCTCGAGCGTCTGGATCTGCGAGGAAGCTCTGCCACCGTGCCATCTGCTGAAGATCTGAGATCTGCGCAGAGCCTCTGCAAGCCTACTTCTCCAGGTAAGTCTTTCTTCACTAAGGATCTCCTTTTCTCTCTGCTTGCTTGCTCTGCTTCTCTTTAAGCTTTTAGATCTTTCATTTCCGTTTTTTCATTTCCTGCTTTCTTTTCATGCTTTCATTTCTCTTCTTTTCCATTGTTATTTACTTGCGCTTTCTCAGCTTTCCTCTTCCCTGCTCTCCCTTTCTTCTTCTTTTTTTTTTTCATTTTTTTTTTTTGAAACTGAAAAACACTTAAACACATAAAACACAACTGTCTAAAAACTTAAGGGGTATATCGGCTGGAAACCAGACGTTAATCTCCCTTCGATTGAAGGTATTGCAGAGACAATCGGGTAGAACAACGCCACGTACCCCACTTAAAACTAAATAAACACATAAACATAATATACAAGAACAATATGGACAAGAACAACCGGACAACTGGACGTAGATCCGTTTAGGACCCTTTTGCAAGGACCGTGAAACAGATCTGAGACCAGACACTGAAACATCAAATACAGACTGGACAAAATAAATTTAAAAGGAAACAAGAACAAATAAAGAAAACAGAGAACTAATCTAATTTTTTTTTTTTTATGTTATGCTTTTTTTTTCTTGTTTTTGTTCTTTTTATATGTATTTATTTTTTATTTATGTATTTAAGTATTTGTATATTACGAGAGGAAGGATGAGTGATACGGAATCAGAGAGATATACCAGTCAACGGTGGCGTCCTACCGACGATCAAATCAAGATGATGACCAAAATATTCAACTATGGGGTCACACACCCAAGCCGAGCGCAAGTCGTCGAGATCGCGTCTCGACTAAGGGCTTTCGGCGAAGCCACTGAATACAACGTACACTGCTGCTTCAACAACCACGGCAATCGGGTCAAGCGCTGGCAAGCGGAGATAGACCCCACTGGCACTCTCTTTTCACAACTGCCGCTATACATGTACGGTAAGACCCTGATCACACCTCAATTTTTATTGAAAATTTTCACTTCCTCTTCTATAATTAACACAAGTTATTTTTATTTTTTATTTTTTTATTTATTATTTTTTTTTTGTTTGAAAGAAAACAACTGGGTGATTATGAGGGCACCGAGGCTGCTGAATCTGTTTCCCGTTCCGATCATCATTGACGATGATAGAGATGAGAGACAAATCCCTCCACCCAAGCTTCTCACATTCCGAACCAGAGCTCCCTCAACGGAGCTCTCCCTTAGACCACCACAACCAGCTCGAGAATTCTTCCAGTTTTAATGTTTTATGTTATTTTTTATTTTTATGTTTTTGTTGGCCGAGTGTGGCCAAAATATGGACAAGGCATGTAATCTGAACACTTATATTTTTGTTGTTTTTATGATGTTTTTGTTTTTTATTTGGTTTGTAATATTAACGATCACTAAAGATCGACCCCCGAACATCTTTTAATTTCATATATATCTACTGCAATTTCATTTTCAGATCTGTTCAATCCTAAAAAAAATGTTCAATCCCTTTTCTCCATTACTGTAATTTTTGCATTGATGAATGAAATATTTTCTTAGTCTAAAAATTTTCAATCAAAAACCTGTATGAGACAACTAAGAAAATATATTTACAACGAAGAAAATAAGGAAAAAGATAAGATCTGAAGTGAAAATTTTCAATGAATTATTGATATGAAATAATAAGAAATTGAGAGCCGAGAAATTATGGACTACACGCAAAACAATTTTTTGAAATTTTTTTTTTTTTTTAAGGGATAACAACTCAAAAACTAAGAAATAAATATACATATCGGAATAAAGATTTGGCACGCTTAAAACAAAATATTTTATCACAACAGAAAATTTTTTTATGTTTTTTTTTTTTTTTTTTTTTTAATTCATGCTCACAATTTTAAAAATGAAATAAACACAACCATGAAAACACACCAGAAAAGCTAAATAATATGTACATAATGAGGAAAAAGAGTGCTCCCTGGTCATGGTGGCAGTTGCCAATTCTGGACAATCAGTGAGATATCTTCCACCTCAGGATCCGGCGAAGATGTCTTCAGGAGCAGCTCGCCCAGTACTGCCCTCTCACTTGAATCAGGACAAATCCCAGTAGCCACGCCACTTCTCCGAGCAAGTTGTTGAATCAATAAAATCAGGAGCCTTCTGTCCACTAGCAGTTGTTGAGTCTGTGACACCGGAGTAATAAGAGAAAAAGCAGTATACTTTCCTTCATCTATCATTATTTCCTCTATGTCAGTACCTGTATTCTCATTTACTTTTGTAACCTGGTCATCAAACTCATAATCAATAGCATTTGTTATGAATTTAGAATCTGTTTGTAACACATAATCAATTTCAATACAAATCGGGCAAGAATCAGATTCACAATCACATTCACAATTCTCAGAAAACTGAGTCAGATCAACGTTTTATTCTAACTCTATCAAGTTATGCGATTGCAAAATTCCTGTCTCAAAATCAATATTGACATATGCATCATCAACAAAATCCAAATTCAGTGCAAAGCTATTATCAATGGAAATTTCATCACTGTAATCATGTTCATTCAACACAACATTTATACCAATGGTTTCAGAGACTAATACTGAATCAAAAACTTCAGAATTGTCAATCAAGTCTGTATCAGTTTCAATCCTAAAACCTGTAGAATCATTGTGCAACAAATCACAAGCAATTGAATGTATAGGTAGATCTGGTAAAGAGCTTGTAATCTCAGTTTCAGAATAAACATGTTTTTGCTCAGAATAAATTTTCTCATGAATTTCCAATTCATCAACTGCACATTCAAGTTGAGGTACGTTTACCTCCACGGTGGAAGATAAAAATGGTCTACCTGTCTCAACAGTGTTACTCATACCTGCCTGGTCCTTAAAATAATCATCAACAGTCTCAGGTGCAAGAGTGGGATCATAGAAAGGTAGGAAAGTGGGTGTAGTAGTAAACTCATAGCTTTGCTCCCCATCTTCTATGTTGATGCCACTATCATCTTGAAAGTGTTGAGTGGCCATCTGCCCGATCTGATCAGTCAGCTTCTGAATGGCAGCTTGAGTTTCCATGCTCTCTTGCTTGAACTGCATGTTCCCTTTCTGAAACTGAATGTTCTGCATGATCATCTGCTCCAATAACTCCTTCAATGTAGGTTCAGAAGTTGAAGGCTGAGAAGCTACTTGGGCAGGAGCATCATACTGCTGACTCTGATATTGCTGAACTGGTGGAACCGGCTCCCAAAGGGAGCTCTCAGGAATTTGAGGATGATCCATATTTTTCTCAGTATTAAAATCAGCACAAGAATCAGAGTAATATGCAGAAAGAGAATCATAATTACAGGCACTTGTAGAATAAGCACTATTCACAAAATTAAAATAGGTAGACATGGAAAATAAAAATAAAAACTAAAAACTAAAAATTACGAAACAGATAAACTAAACACATTTATACATGCTACAAGCACACACAAGACAGAACATCAATAGTAAAAAAAAAAAAAAAAATTTTTAAATATAGCAACTAAATACAGAACACAGCACAATAAAATATAAAAGACAAAACATATATTAACACAACATAATCGAAAAACACAGCAAAAATCTAAAACGAAAAACCTGGAACTGAAGTGACAACGCCGCCAAAATTTGCTGAAGGTGTCGTTGTCGCCTACAAAAATATACAAGACAAAACACACAAAACAAACATATTAACAGAACAAAACTTTATACAACAAAAATCTAAAACCAAACCGTCTTTGGTCCCCGGCAACGGCGCCAAAATTTGATACGACTGTCGCGGTCATACAAATTTTTTGTGCACAGAAATTAATGCAGTATAATACTAGGAATTGACTCCTAGGTCGTCTCTCAAGGACCAATTTTGGTGGTTCAGTCTCGGATTTTTTTACACAAAATGGGGGGTGTTTTTGGTGTTTTGTTTGAATGCGGTAAAATTAAATTGGAATTTAAACATAACTGAATTTAAAAACACTGAAGTAAATTTTAAAGATAGTAAAATCAAAACAGTAAAAGACGATAAAAACGAAAAGCGGTAAATTGAGAAAACAATAAACGATGTAGAAAACAATAAACGGTAAAATAAAAGAGACGGTAAAATTAAAAACACTTGGATTGAAAATCAAATTCATCAAGGATTCAGCATTTAAATTAAAATTCAAAACTTCAAATAAAATGAAAACCAAATGATCAAATAAACTACACCCTTCTTCAGAAATAAAATTCATACAGTATTTGAAAATAGAATTGAAAGTACTTGCTACTGGAAATGGAAATGGAAAAGGAAGAGGCATAAGCCTCTTCCAAGCCGTGAGTTTCTTGCTTCCTACTCTTAATTCTCTAGTGAATTCTGATGTGTTGCTGCTGCTCCATTATATAGCCACTTCTCTGACATATTCTCCTTCAATCTATCATTTGGATTTTGTCTCACTCAGCCCGTGAGTCTCATTCGGTGGTGGCTTTTCCAAGTTGTTGTCCACTTAATTCTTTTCAATTTTGAAGGTGCTAAACCGTGTGGAGTGGAAGAGAATGGTAAAAAAAAATCTGAACTTGCACATGTGGGGACGTGAAACCACTTCCCTTAATAATACTAGTTTAATAAAATTCAGAGCCACCAACTTCATTTCCTCTTCTTTCTTTACGTAGCTGCACCCACAAAATAAAGAGAACATGAGGTGGTCCCTTGGTTAATGGCCGTGTGTTTGCTGCCAATGCTGTGCTGGCCCAAGCTGTTACCTCCATGGGCGTGAAGTGCTGCAGGCCGTGACACCTTCCAAGCTCTTTCGGTGGCTCTCCTTGTTGGATACTTGAAGCTTCTTCAAAGCTAGCTGGACCCGTGAACTGTGTGCAACCAGCTTGGACGTGAAGACCGTGAACTTCTCCTTCAAGGACGTGGCTTCAACGCGGAATCTGCTTCAGCTGTTGTCCCGGATGATCTCCATCTGCTTCATCTACGTGCACACCTCTTCTTCCACTTCTCCAAACTGAACCAGCTGTTGTGCTCTCTGGATGTGGCTGGACGAAGCTTGCTGGAATGGAGAACACCACTGCTGGATATGTGCTGCTCAAAAGGGGCCGTGAGCTTCCATTAGAGGTTGCTTCACGGTGCTGGAACGCTGGGTGCTTCTCATGCTGCACCAGGCCGTGAGCTTTAACGTGGTAGCTGCTTGGTGCTAGACCTGCTGCTTCTCCCTTTTGCAGAAGAAGTGTTGGACGTTGCTGGATGATGCCAGACTGCTGGTTGAAGATCTGGATGTATGGAGGCTGCCCATGGCCGTGTGTAATCACCACTGTTGGACCGTGTTGAACTTGAAGGCTGCTATGGGTGTTAATGTGCTGGGCCGTGAACGGGTGCTGGAGTTGTTGTAGAGACCCAAGCTGTCATGGTTGAGAACTCCTCTTCTCCATCTGACTTCACTTGTTAAACTTGTTGAATGGAATAAGGTGTGAAAGTGGTCCACTCCGTATTGTTGCAATGTTCCAGATTCAAATTAATTCATGTGTGTCTCTTTTAGGAAAGAAGGACCGTCCTCTTCTTGTCCCATGTGCACCTTTTCTTTCAACAAAATATTCAGCCACTTTTATTTCTCAAAATACGTAACAGCACTTTCCATGTAAATTATTACTCAGTAACAAAGCAAGATGTAAACGTCACGTGCATAACATAGCCAAAAAGAATTTTCCATGGCCCATGACCGTGAGTGTTTAATAATTGTGTGAGCCAATACTTTCTTAAAAGAAATCAGCATATGTTATGTTTCCAAAGGGGCTATAAACCGTAAACTTCAATTCCTCTAAGCGTGCCCCCTCTTTTATTCCAAACAATGTGATGTTTGCTGCCAAAATGAATGGTACATATGTGTCTTGTGATCTGTCTTACTTCTAAACCAATTATGCTCAATTTTCCACACAAGTTAAATCAACACAGTGCAATTTCTTCTAAACACAGTGTGTGAATGTTTTTCCAAATGTCTCACTTTGTATTTCCAAAATTTCCCTGCAGTTACTAATGTAAATAATTGACTCAAATAATTCAAATTAATTAAAATTAGAATTTCAGGTCAAATTAAACACAATTAGCAAAAACGGAAAAATACTGAACATTTAAGCACAATTCCCTGATTAAATTCAGTACAATAAGCTAAGTGAAATCAATAAAATATTGATTCATCAGAGAGGAATAATTGAACCTTGGAGTAACTGTTAGGTGCCTTGGGAAAGAACCTTCATCTTCTTTATGGTTTCAATTTCTACTCTATCTCTTCGATTTGTAAACCCTAAGTTCTCCACCATGGAGAGTTCACCGTATTTGTTGATATTAGTTGTAATAAACCGAATCTTATGTATTTTATAACGTGATGAACAAATTTTTAATCCCCGAAAATAGAGTCAAAAACTTGTTAACCCTCGGCAAATGTAACCGAATCGTATCAAGTAATAAACATGGAAAGACTAAGTGTGGTTACTCAACTAATTAAGACTCTAAAGAAAATATTTTGGGGTTTTTGAATGTAAATGCAATAAAATAAACATGAATGTAATTTGATCAATTGAGGTTAAACACAAGAAAGAATGGATGAAGTTGATGATATTGTTGTTGGGTTTAGATTTCACCTAATTTACTCTCATGCATTTATGAATTCGTCTTTCTTTTCATTAATGTTAATGTCACTCTCTAAATTACTTTAAACTCGATGTCTTGGCGAAGAAAGCCTAATCATAATCACTAGTTTACGATGTTTTGTCTCCCTAGCAATTAATCATGCATTATAGTGAACAAAAGCTTAAAGGCAACCAACTATCATACTCCTATGTCTAGGTTTGTAATATACTATTGGGAGAATTCTCCAGATCATGATTTGTAAGATATCTTTCAATAACAATCCTAGGGAGAGAAGAGGAGAGTTGTCACATCCCCAAATCGTCCAACCCTAGGAGTACGAAATCTCCTGATACTTACAAATCATAAGATTTATGTCGTACATGAATAAAACATCACAAGCATTTGAGAAAAGAAGAATATCTCTAACAATTAATGAAAGAAAGCATGTATCTTTAAAAGATCTTGAAGAATAAATTCAATACATGAGAGTTTAGGGTTACATCTTTCCCAACAACAATAAGGTTTAGCCCTCCATCATCTTGGAATAACTAGATGAATAATGGAATGAAAGAATGAAAGAGACAAAAAAACCCGAGAAAGAGAAGAGGAGAGTTGTCACCATCCCCAAATCTACCCCCAAGGGGTGAAAACTGTGTTTCTGTGCTTAAGCCATCAAAATATACAATCCCTAGGACGTGCAAGTCCTTAAATAGAACATAAAAATAACAGGAACCAGGTCCAAGCCCATAAAAATTACAGAAAAGTGGCCCAAGGCCCATAAAAACGTCGCTCAACGGTAAGTGCGGGTCTTCAATTTTGCCCCTCAGTTGCTGGTTTTGCCCCTCAGCGGTGATTTCGGCACCTGAAACCTGGCTCTCAGTGGTAATTACCGCTCAGCGCCACTCGGCGCAATTTTTTTCTGTATTCTGGTTGACTTTTTTGCATTCTGGTTGACTGGTTGACTTTTCTGGTTTCTGGTTGACGTTTTTGCATTCCCACCATTCGGGACTTTAACTCTTCTTTCAAATCATTCCAATAACTTATAAAATCAAGGGAATCTAGCACAAAACCATTAAATTCACCTTCAACTCTCTTATTCACAAAACTAAAGCAAAAACATGAGTTCAAACAAACTTCTAAGTTAAAAATGGTGTTTTTAATATCAAAATTAAGTATAAAAATAACGGTTTTTCAATCGTTATCATGATGCTAATACATATGTTTTTCCATTTAAAGTTAGTATTTGATTTATATGCTTAATGCGTCTTATGGCTTGATCATGCATGCTTTTATTGTTGGTTATTGAGGTGTTTGAAAATGTCTTTTGAACCTAGAAGTGAAATTGAATACTTATGTATTCATTCTAGTATTTATTATTTTTTGATGCATATATCTGATTTGAGTGTCATAGTGTCCTTCCAAGCACACTCCCTCTCTTGGATGTTGAAAGAATATTTCCTAGATACATCTCATATTGACTAGTCATTGGAAGAATACATCTCGGATAGATAATAAAGAAGCTCATGAGTGTTTCTATTGTGGACCAATCGAAGGTGTATATGGAGCATAAATTTGTTGAAACCAACTTCATTGTTAACTGTGAGGGTATAAGAAGATTCAATATTTTTGAACTATAAATAAAGAAAACACCATGGTGATGGAGGGAAAAAAGGATCTTTATGTGAAAAATCTGACCCTTAATAAAATAAGAAATTTCACTAAAGAACTATGAAAAATGTATGACATTTTTTATATCATAATCAAACCATTTGATGATATTGTAGGTACACATATGAGCATGCTTCAACTCTATTAAAAACTCCCAGATCAATTTTAACTTTTGATAACAAGAAGAAATTAAGATTGATCCTTCTAGAAGTGAAACTAGATGATATTTCTATTGAAATTTGAAGAACCATCGTATTGTTCAAAACACTTATTTAGATCTGTCCAAATTTGCTTTAAAAGTGAATTACGTTATTATTGGGAAGCCAAATAAACTGGGGATCCAACAAAATGTTTTGGAATGAACTATCTATAAAACTAAACTTATTCTTTCCAATAAGCGCCACCTTGCCTTCTTCCTATAAACATATACATATCTCTAGACAAAAAGGATGAGTGAGAATAAAGAATACACAAAGGATTGAATTTTTTCATGCCGTAAAACTAGAGGAAAGTTCAACAAAAGGAAAGAAGTTCGAAATAGTAAATAGGCTTCAAGGAAAACGAAAAAATAAAACTGACTGCAAAGATCTATATCACACTGAATGAGAAAATTAGAGAAAAAAAGTACAGAATAGTTTTAATAAAAATAATACACACAATTAATATACACCATCAATTTACACAGTCGGTTACATAATCTCACTTTGACTTTCCTAAATGATAATTAATTTATTTTTCCAGACTCAGCATAACCACTTTGGCTTTCTGCAAAACATTAACTTTAAGTAGATAAACAAGAAGAATTGATGGCGATGCACTCTCAAAACCTTCTTAACATTTAGGAAGATCAGAAGGAGGTTGAGGGAGTGAAGTTGAAGAAGTTGGTCCATTGTCTACCTCGAAAGCCATGTCTAGTCCCCATGGCACATGATCTTCCACATGGCAATGCACAAACCATACCCCTACAAAATAAGGAAATTGGTGTATTATAAGGAATCATATCCCCCATTTTGGGGTTTATGAAAGAAAGAAATAAAACTAAAGAGACAGAAAGCAGCATATGGGATCAATCATGCAAGGAAATGAAAAAAAAGGTATAAAAAATATAAAATGGAAAATGTATTGTACCATGTCAAGTGTTTTGTTGGGACGTAGGATTACATCAAAATAAAACTATAATTATCACTTGTCTCTGTGTAACAATTTTGTTATGAAGATGATAAATTATGTAAACTTGTGGAATGACTGTGTAACATCTTTAGTTGATGATGCAGCAATGTTATCAAGAGAATCATTAGTTACCTGGATTGTTTGCTTGAAATCGAATCACAGCCCATCCTCCCACAGGCACAGCAATTGTGTTGCGAAGTTGAGGATTCACTAAATTAAACTTGGTTGAATCAGTGGTGGAATTAAAATTCCCAAACCCTTGAGCCAAAACATGGAAACTAAAACCGTGAATGTGAATTGGATGGTTCTGCACAGCGATAAATGCTGTGTTCTGAAACACAACCTCCACAGTTGAATTGAACTTGAGTTTCTTCGCCTTGGTTGATTTTGGCGCAAACAAAAGGTTCGTATTAAAACTGATATTAGGATTTGTGAAGTCAAACATAACCGGAGGGTTGTCAGGGAAATCAGCAGTGTAAACTCCACTCACATTCTTAAAGAATGCTTCCAACATAGAAAACCCTCTCCCCTTTGGGATCACAAAAGACTCATTGTTCATACTAGAAGAAAACCTCTGACCAAGTGGACTCTGACACGTGGCATTAGTGGCATTCTTAGGGTCACACGGTTCTAGATTCAATCCAATAGTAATGAACATGTGTTCATCAACAATAGATGGCACAGGAACCCAGTGTGGAGCCCCCACCTTACCAGTAATGTTGCTGAAGAATTTGTGAGCCGTTGCTGTATCATTGAAAGGTGGTAGGGTTGGCATCAGGGGGTGTGATGATGGTGTTGCATGGTGGTAAACGACAATACCACGTGTTGTAGTGTTGTCAAAGCTTGGCACTCCAAGAGAGTAAGGAGATGCAGCCATGTAGTATGAACCTGAAGGTTGGTTTGTTGTGAATAGTGCATCAACGGTTTGGCCAGGAGCGATGACGATGATGTCGGTGATATAGTGGTCAGTGTATGCAGCATCCACAGCAACAACTGTGAAAGTGTGATTTGCTATCTTGAAGAAAAGGTGGTTATTGAGTGCAGCATTGATAATTCGTAGCATGTAGGTCTTTCCCTGCTTCACCTTCATCTTGAATGTCTCTAAATTATGTCCAAAAAGTCAGATAAATATGTCATGATTGTATATCTCAAATGTTTAAGCGGTTGACTAACCAAAAACTCATGAATGGTTGTGATTTACTTCTATTTCTAACATGATTTCAGAAAACTGTCCACAAATATGAAGATTATTTTTGTCATGTTAGTTTTTGGACTTAACAACTGAGTACTTTCTCTGCAATTTTCTACAGTATCAACAGTTTAAAACCTTGATCTGTAACAGTATACGTAAACTTTAGATTACCAGGATTTGAAATATTTACAAATTGAACATGAAATACGATTTCACTGTGTGCATCAGAAAATATGTAGCCTAAGGAAGGTTGTTCCTACCAATATCACAAAATGAATGCCACGAAATCAACTATTTAATGAACAAGGGGGAAACATACGAGAACGAGAACAATTGAAGAGATCACCAGGTAAGCCATTGATTGTGAATGCATTAGATACATTTGGAGCACCACCACTGGCCAGTGCTTGGGTTTCAACATCCACAACATTAGCATCATACCAGTCACCTACATTTAATTTTAAAAAATAAGTAATATCTTGTTTCAGAAGACAAATTTTCCAGTAATAGCTGATTTTAGATCACATCATTCAGAGAATTGTATAAGCAATGGTTGCTTATGTCACAAGAAAGGTTCACAAACTTAACAGAAGACAATACCTAATATAATAGGAACTTGTTTGTAAGGTTTAGCAAACGGAAATAGGCCTGAACGAGGGTGAATGATGAAAGCCCCATGAACTGTGGCACGTAAAACAGATGCATGAGCATGCCACCATAGGGTTCCTTCTTGTTCGGTTACATTGAATTTGTAAGTATACTTATTTCCTGGACTGATTGTGCATTGAGTTACATATTCAGGACCATCAGCCCATGCACTAAAGAGCTGAAACACTCCATGCCTACACGTGTAGTTATACATTACAAAAGAACAACGAATCATTAATATAAATTAAATATAATTTTAGCGATGTTTCATGCTAAAAATTAGTAATTCGCATGACATCTTGAGTTTGAGTATCTAGAGCAATGTTTTCAAAATCAGCTGATTAAAAACGGTTGTATTAATCTTTTCTTTACTTGAAATTCATGCTTCAAACTGGTTGTTCTTAATTAGGTGACGAGTAATAGCTCTCACAAATGAAAAGTTTAAATTAAACATTTCTAATCCTTTCCAAATGATTCTTTTATCTAATCACTTAACATTTATAGTGAAAAGAAGCTCATTTGTAGTAATAAGTAGAAAAAAGAATTCATGGTGTTTTGGACGATATGCTTATATATGGAAGATTTACCAATGAATAGTGATATCATAAGGTCCCTCGTTCAATAGATGAACAATCACTGTGTCACCTTCGCGGACATTAATATTTGGCCCAGGAAATTGTCCATTAACTGCGACAATTACTCGCTCATTGCACAAGCGTTTGATTGTCAGGTTTTGAACCTGCAATACATGAAATTGCAGTAATATGAATCTATGCAGAAACTAAAGGCGTACACAGTTTCGTAACATTGTATATTACATTGAAAATTTTTATGTCTTAATATCAGAAAGGGTAAAAACCAAAGGCCAAAGTGTAAACTGTTATGTGTAATTGACTGGTTTAAAATACCAACGAACTAGCTAATTAGTTGCGTATGAAAATAAATACTACAAGAGAAATTCTAGTTACAACCCTTTTGTACATCTAGGGAAAAGATAGAAAGAGAATATGAGAAAAAGAAACACAGCATATATGTAGTCTGAGATTAAAAGAGATAAAAGAAAAAAAGAATGCTGTAAAAGTTATTATAATTATAAAAGTATACCCAAGAATAATATTATAACTGATATTATATTAGTGTACTATATATATAGAGTGGAAGAAAAGGGTATAAAGGGTAAGCAATTACTTTAAAAGTGCGTTCCACTACAGAAGCAGAAGCGAAGGAAGAGGCTAGAAGAGCAAAAGTCCATGGAAGAAAAAGCATGAAAAGTTTCATGTTTTAACTGGAGACAACAGAGAGAAATACGAAGAGAAGCTGAGTAAAAGTGTATTAGGGATGCTTGTGGACCACAACTTAGTTATCATGGAAGGACAACACATGAACTTTATATAGAAATAGATATAGTAAGTGAAATTTGACAGTTTTTGTTTGCGTGTTCATTTAGAAATTAGTAATTACACAAGCAAATGAGATTTGAGTTGGCGATGAAGCAAGGTTAGTATTTTGTGACTTTAAGTCACCTTAATGGGGGAGTGAGTGATATGAAGTTTTGGTATGATATGAAATGATACTGCTCCCCCGCAAAAAGATTTGAAATGGATTTTAAAGGATGCAAAGGAATGGAACTGGACAGGGATAAGTAGGACCATTTCCTATATGCCTACCTTTCGCAAAATGCAGGAACAATAAAGGTTCATTTAGTGTCAATTATTTCTTCTCTCGTTTTTCTTATTCCCATATCTATTTTTTTTTGCTCTCCTTCCTCTTCGCAACACATCTTTCATTTTTTTCATTTTTATCTTCCTATCTCATTCTTTTTCTAAACATAAACATTTTTATTAAATATTATTATTATTATTATTATATACATATTATCTCATATCACATCTTATAATTATCATAATTAAGTATTCCTTTTGTATCCTTTCAAAATAAGAACTTTTATTGCCCGTTACCCGCAGGTAGTAAATATCTGCAGATCTAACTATCCGTTATGAATTTTACTCGTGGATACCCTTGACCGCGGATTGTTTTGCCATCCTAGAAGGCACTTTACTCAGTTTATAAATGATAATGTTGTCCCCACCACCATCATGAAAGGTACACAATAGTCTGCAACAAAACTTCTAAATCACCCTGTTCAATAAACAAACTATGTCAAATTCCCCACTCCAACTATTCTATGGTTCAAATCACTTGAAATTCACTTAACAAATATGTGCCATATAATCATGACCTTGCTCTTTTTCTCTTTAAAGACAAATAAAGAAGGCAAAGGTGAATATAATGCTCATAAAAATTGAGTGTATGATTCCACAAATAGTTGTAGAAGCCAACAATTGTGCTTAAGCTTCCATCTATATACAAACAACAACTTGTTCAATCTCTCTGTCAAGTTTTTCACTTATAAAGATAGCATCGAGTGAGACAGAAGAACTAATCTCTAATATTTCATTCATACATTTAAGTCATGCTCTCAATTATTTAAGAAAAATAAAAAGAAACAAAAAACTAAAGCACATGAATTTTCATTAGCTTTACCTTCGAGTGTTTTTCATCAAATATTTCACCAACTATTTCCTTAACAATGTCTTCCAGAGTTGTAATATGTAAAAGGAAAATATCAATAAGACAATTATATTTCGTAAACTCTTTAAAATTTTCAGAACTTATAGGCAGATAACATAAAGTAGATTTCAGATGAGAAACACAAATGAGAAACAAAACCATGTGTTCCCTGTCACCACTTGACACAAGATGATGGAGATTCCAACTTGAGTTAAAACCTGAAAGAAAATTGTAGCAGCTAGAATGGAAATAATGGTATTAGCAATAACAAGTGGTGGTTGTTTTTCTGGATTAGCAGTCTCATTTGGGTTGTACATAATGTTTCTTCTACATTAGGCTTTCCTTTTCTAAATAAAATGACATTCCTTTGGTTCCATATGCACCATATAATTGTTATTCAGATCTCCCTCCAAATCATATTTCGTTTTTTATTTAATTTTATAAGGTAAAAAATGTTTAAAGTGTGTTCTTGCCTGATTATGGTGTACAATACTCATTCCCATGCAAAGATCACACATATTTTATGTGATAACTGCTATCTTACACATAAAAAGTAAGTGATTAGTTTTTACCTCATTATCCTCATACATAGAGTATAAATCATTGTCCAACCTGTATCTCCTCTATCTTAATTATTCCTTACTCGCAATCATGTTCAACGAAACATTCTAATCAAAGTATTGCATATATGGCACCTTCACAATCTATAATGTTTTAAATAAAGTCACTTCTGCCCCTCTATAATTATCATGCAACTTTTTGTAAGCATCATCATATTCATCATCTCGTACCCAAATGTAATCCCTTTTCTTCCTTAGAGAGATTGTAGATAATTGTACCATTAGTGCATGTACTTGTAGTTTTTCTCATTCAAACCATTGTCTCCTCTAAGTCATATTCCATTCTCACTTATCTTCATTTCATTGTTCAAACTCCCCTAAAGTTGCTTGTTTGGTATTCGAATTGGCATATAATCTAGGATATGAAAGCATGAATGTCATCTAATTTAGCCATTTTCCTATCAGTTTTGTTGGTGTTGTAATGGCTATGATAATTTTAAAAAAGATGGTGATTGCTCTCCCATATATACATTGATTGATTTAGATTTAATTCAATTTAAAGAGTCTAAGATTGAATTTGTTTTTTTGTTAAGATTTTAAGGCATTCACTAGTAAAAAAACTGGATTTGAAATCACACAATAGGCTTCGGTTGAGGCGGAACCGAAATCTATAAGAAAACGGTGGCATTTTCGTAGTTTAAGTTAACTTTTCTGACCCAGTTTAAGAGGAACCGAGGCATATAGACAATATGACCTCGGTTCAAACCCCACCCGATGCCTAACACCCTGAGAATGCCTCAGTCCATTGGAACCCGAGGCAATATACCCTATATTTCCAGTACTTTCGGTCCGAAAGGGGTAAGGGGTAATCAGATTTCATTTTCAAAATCCTGGCCTTCATTATTGGTTCTTCTTCTTCTCACGACTAGGCGACCAGGCAACGGTGTGGAGATGGCGCAATCAAGTTACGTTCGTGGTGGCTGATAACAGTTGAAAAACTGTTATTTTCATGCTTAAAATTGATATTAAAAGCAACCTTTAGACTTAGAAACTGGCTTGAAATCATACTTTTATCCATATTTTCAGAAATTAGAGAGCTGGACAGGTTTATGCTTGATTTCAGTGTTTTTGTGCAGGTTTTTAGGTGAATTTAGTGAAAGAAGTGAAGAAGGAGAGAGATGGAATCAGAAAAGGAATCAAAGAGTGCAAAAGGAGAAGCCGAAGGCACCGCTCAGCGGCATTTTACCGCTGAGCGGCACTCAGGAGGTCACGGGAGGTCCGCTGAGGGGCAAAATGGCCGCTGAGGGGAAGAAAAGAGACGCGCAGTCACCGCTGAGTGGTATTTACCGCTGAGCGCCATTCTAAATGGGCTTGGATCGGTTTTCTGGCACTTTTATGGGCTTGGGCTTAGATCTTTTGTAATTTTAGAATAGTATATAAGCTTTAGGACGTCCTAGAGTTTGGATATTTGGCAGAAACGAAGCAAATACTCTCTCTTTCACCCCTTTGAAGGAAGATCTTGGATGCTCAGGCTACCTCTTCACCTTTTTAGGGTTTATTCTTTCATTCTTTCATTGTTATTCATCTAGGTTGACCATGAATATGGTGAACTAAACCCTGTATGTTTGTTGGGGAATCAATGTAATCTCTTGAAGCTCTCATATATGGAATTTATGCTTGCATCTTTTAATTAAGACTTATGCTTTCTTTCATCATTAGTTAGGGTTTTTCCTCTTTGCTTAATGCTTGCATGGTTTAACTCATTCGATGCATGATTATTGGTTTTGTCGATACGGGCACGTACGGGGAAGTCTAGATCCGGGGAATTTCTCCCAATATTATGTTGGTTGTCGTTAAGCTCCTGAACTTATGAACTGATCATTAGGAATGCTAGGAATTGTATGAACTCGTGATTAGGGAGAAGCCATCTAGAATGGTACTTTAGAGAGTGGCATTAACAATGATGATTTGAATGTTGAATTCCTAAAATATATGAGAGTGGATGAGATGAAATTGACCCCCAACAACATATTCATTCATATATTTCATTGAAAGTGTTTATCTTTTGCTTTTGCCATTGATCAAAAACCTCATGCATACATGTTTATTTTCTGTCTTGCATATTAAATTCCAAATATTTCGTTCTTAAGTCTTAGCTAATCAACAAACCACACAACTAAACTAGGCCGTGAGTCCTTTGGGAGAACGATACTTGGTCTTACCAAGTTTATTACTTGAACGATTCGGTCATACTTGCCGATTGTGAAACAAGTTTGTGACATCATATTTTGGTGATCATAAATTTGTCCATCAAGTTTTTGGCGCCGTTGCCGGGGATTCTGGTTTAACTGGTTAATTTGTGTGATTATTGATTATCTTTGACTTTAATTTTGAGTTTCTGTTTTTATTTTCTGTTTTTATTTTTTCGGTTTTTATTAGATTAGATTAGATTTTATTTTATTTGATTTGATTAGATTAGATTAGATTTTATTTTTAGATTAGATTTTATTTTATTTTATCTTCTATCTTCTGAATCTTTTATCTTTTTATCTTTTGAATATATATCTTCTCTTATATCTTTTTGTGCTAACAAATATTTTCTAGGGTTTTGTTTTCTTGTGTATGCAGGAGGCAATTCGAACTAGGAGTAAGAAAACAACAGAACCTCTTCTTGAAGGTCTAGACGAGAGTAGACGGAGGAGAAGAATCAGAACATCTAGAGAACTTTTCCCTTCTCCAGAAACTCTCTTACAATCATCACCACAAGGTTCTGTTCATAGCACAGGAAGTATGGAGAACAATAATGGTAGAAGAACTCTTGCAGACTATACCAATATTGCTGGGCCTCAACACTTTAACAGCATAGCTAGACCTAGAGTCAATGCAGCCAATATGGAGGTCAAACCAGCACTGATTCAACTGGTAAAGAGTAATCAATTTAATGGGTTATCTCATGAAAGCCCATATGAGCACCTCACTACCTTTAATGAGATTTGCAACACAGTCAAGATTAATGGGGTGCCAGACGAAGCTATCAAACTTAGCTTGTTTCCTTTCTCATTGGGAGGCAATGCTAAGCTTTGGTTGAATTCTTTTCCAGAAGAAAGTTTCACAGAGTGGGAAGCAGTGGTCACAAACCTTTTAAACAAGTACTTCCCACAATCTAAGGTGACTAAAGGTAAGCAAGAGATTTCTTCATTTAAGCAGGGCATGGAGGAATCACTGGGGCATGCATGGGACAGGTATAAAAGCTTGTTACGTAAAACTCCCACGCATGGTTTTGAAGATCAAGAAGTAGTCTTAACTTTCCTTGGAGGGCTTGGTTCACAAACCAAGATGATGCTGGACGCCTCAGCAGGAGGCAATATTAAATGGAAAACTCCAGAGGAAGCAACTGAAATTATAGAAAACATGGCTACTAGTGATAATGAGTTGCACAGTGAAAGAGGAGCTCCTATGCAACAAAAAGGGGTTCTTCAATTACAAACACATGATGCCTTGCTAGCTCAGAATAAAATTCTAACTCAACAGCTGGAGACTCTGACTAAAACTCTTGCTCTATTACCTAAAGAGTTGAAATCTGCTGCACAGGTACAAACCCAGTTGTGCGAATTATGTGGGGGTGATCATATCAATGGCCAATGTGCTTTTCCTGTGGAAGCCGTGGAGGATGTTAATTTCATGGCTAATCAATTTCCATATCGTCAAGGGAATTATAATCAGGGGTGGAAACCACATCCAAGCATTGGTCAAGGACAAACTGGGCAAGCTAATCAATATAATAAGCAGCAGCAGCAACCAACCTTTTGGCAACAGTTATCTATGCTTAATGAAAGATCAACAAAGTTGGAAGAAACTCTTCAGCAATTCATTCAGAAAAATGAATCTTCTCAAAAGAGCACTGAAGCTGCTATAAGGAATTTAGAGATTCAAATGGGTCAGATTACCAAGCAATTGGAAGAAAGGCCGAATAGAAACTTTGGGGCTAATACTGAGGTTAACCCCAGAGAAGAGTGCAAGGTGGTAGAGAGTGTTGATGATGAGAAAGTTGAGTTAGATACAGAAGAAAGAAGTGAAATAGAGAGCAAAAGCATGTTTCCTTTTCCAATCCATCAAGGGAAACCAATGGACTTCACAGAGTTATTCAAAATGGTGGATAATGATGCACCTTGGGAGCAAATTTTGCAACAGATTACGGTTTACACCAAATCTAATGAAGAAAGCTCTACAAAGAAGAGACGTAGAGATGATGAGGAAAACAAGTGTATAACTGTTAAGGAAGAGTCATTCCCACCTAAAGCATCAGATCCAGGTAGTTTTTCTATCCCTTGTACTATAGGGAAGAAAAAGGTAAAGAAAGCTCTCCTTGATTTAGGTTCAAGTGTTAACTTGATACCTTATTCTTTACTGGAGCAAGTTGGCAATGTTAAAATGAAACCTGTAAAGGTTAATTTAGTAATGGCCGATGGATCTTCAAAGGAGTCATGTGGGATTGCAGAAGACATTGTAGTTTGTGTTGGCAAACTTCAGTTTTTGGCAGACTTTGTGGTGATGAAGATGGAAACCGAGAAAATACCTATCATACTTGGAAGACCGTTTATGAAAACGGCCAGGGCTATCATAGATGTAAATGAAGGTATAGTGGTGCTCCAGGATAGAGAGGAGAGAGTGGTGGTGGATGTCTTCAAAGATGAGACGCAAGCAAAGGAGGAAGAAGCCAGTTATAAAGCTGCATTTCAAGATGCACCCATAACTAGAGGTAAAGATGAAAATCTTGAGGTTTCAGGTAACCATTGTTTGTTGTTTCAGGTACCCAAGGAAGAAGAGATTGGAAGAGGAGAAGAAATTCCTAGAGACTAGAAGAAAAGAAGACTCCAACTTGGCACACCTGTAAGAATCAAGAACAAGTTGTGGGTTGTGAAGGGCTTTAAAGAAAAGGAGATGATAGAGATAGAGTCTCCATATTCTAGAAGAACCAAAACAGTTCAAAGGAAGCAGCTGAGAAGTTGGTGGACTGACAACATCAACTATAAAGAAGATGGAACTTGAACTTTACTGGGTCAAGCTAATGACGTTAAAAGAGCGCTTACTGGGAGGCAACCCAGTGATTTACAAACTTTTGATTTTGATTTTGGTTTTGTAACTTTTAATTTGTGGACATTATTTTGTAAATATTTTGTTGGATCCAGCATCTACTGAAGGATGCTAGGTGGTTAAGTATCTACTGAAGGATACTAAGTTTGTAACACCTACTGATGGGTGTTGGTGAGAAAATTTTGCACCTACTGATGGGTGCTGGTAAGTTTGAAACACCTACTGATGGGTGTTTTGGTGGATTTTGGGTCAGGCTCGTGACGTTAAACAAGCGCTACCTGGGAGGCAACCCAGTTGATTGATTGTTTTCTGTTTGTTTATTTTAGTTAGGGTTTGCATAAGCATTTTTAACATTGAATTGCAGGAAACCAGTGAGGGGTATGTCTAGGAGGCACGTAGGTCAAGAAAAGAAGGAGAAGAGCAATTCCCGCAAGTGCCGCTGAGCGGCAAACTACCGCTGAGCGGTAGTCTCGCAGAATGGGCTTTAGTTCCCCTTAGCGGGACCCGAGCCCATTAGGGTATTTTTATACCTCAAGCTGCGTTTTAGGGTTTCTTTTCAAGCTCTTCTCTGCACAAACACTCCCACATACCTTCTCCTAGGTTTTCCACATCTTTTCACTCTTCCCTCTTAAGAAAATATCTCTTCCACTTACTTTTTCACTAGTGTGCCATCAAAGTTTGGGGTTGGAAGAGAGCATTCTAGCTTGGAAGCATTCTCATTGCATCTAGTATCTCCACCCAAGTAAGAAAAATGCATTTTGTTCATTCTAGGGTTCTTGAATTTGAATGTGATTGTCAAAGCATGAATATTTAGGGGTTTTGATTTCTATGCATGATTTGATGATATATTTGATGTTTGAACCGATTAAACTGCATGATTATGAACTGGAAAACTGAAAATTGCGATTGGGTGGAGTTAGGAAAGCTTTAAAACAGGTTTTTCAAAAATCTGTAGAGTTACCGCTGAGGGGTAAACTGCCGCTGAGCGGCACTCTGCCAGATTTGGTTTTTCTGGTTTGCTGCGTGTTGGAATGTGGCACTAGTGGCGCTGAGGGGAAATTCTGGCCCTCAACGGTGGTTTAGCTTCGAAAGGAATTGTGTTCTGTGTTTACTAATGATTAACATCATGTTCTGTGGTTTTGTATTTGTGTTTGAATGCAGGAATGACATCCTCATCAGGAAAAAGATTGAAAACCATGGCAACCAAGAGAAAGGAAAAGGAACCAGAGCAACCCCATAATAGCAGGTTCCTCTCTAGGAAACATGAGAAGCACTTTAGGGTGGTTCAGGACAGGAGACTTCTAATGGAGAGAAAGGTTGGAATGATACCTAACTTTGCTCCTCAATTCTGAGAGCAAGTGTTAGGGAATGATTGGGGAAAGCTAGCCACTTATCCTGCACCTGCCAACATAGCTGTGGTAAAGGAATTTTACACCAATGCAAAGAAGATTGGTGATTATCCAGCTGAGAATTATTTGGGCTATGTCAGAGGCCATGCTATCAGGTATGATCCTGATTCTATCAACAACTTCCTGGATACTGTGTGGGCTGGTGAGCAATGCCAGTTTGCTCTTTGCATGGAGGAAGGTGTTGATTATGAGGATGTGGAGAGAGTGCTGTGTATACCTGGAGGACACTTCCAAAGGAATAGATCTGGCTTAGTGGTTAACATTAGGAGGACGGATTTGACTCCTCTTGCAAAGTATTGGATGGCATTTTCTCATGCCAACATTCAGCCATGTTCACATGTGTCAGATATCACTCTCAGCAGGGCACTATTCATCTACTGTGCTATCAGAAATTTGAATGTTAATATTGGGCAGGTGATAGCTGATGAAATTAGTGTATGTGCTAACACCTCAAACAACAAAGCACCACTAGGACAGCCTTCTTTGATCACTCACCTTTGCAAGCTAGCTGAGGTGGACACTTCTGTCCCACCATTTGAGAGGCCAAGAAAAGCTATTGATGAGGCTTATTACAGACAGTACTGTGGAGGTGAGGATGCAGCTCAGCCAGTTCCACCACGCCAGGCTCGTAGAGAGAGAGGGCCAGCACAGAGCCGGACATCTGCTGATACACATGAACCAGAACCATTCCAGATGAGGGACATGTATATGTCTCTTATAGCTGCTCAGTCGAGTCCATTCACAGAGGGCAGGTGGCCACTGCTGAGATGATAGTGGGGATGTATGATACACCTCCAGCCCACAGGTGGACTATGGATGAATTCCATAATGTGGTAGCTTGGCCAGAAGAACCATTGCATGGAGGAGGAGCTGAAGCTTCAGCTCGAGACATGGAAGAAGATGAAGCTGATGAGGAGGATGCATTTGAAGATGATGATGATGAGGAGGAAGAGGAAGATACAGAGGACAGCTCAGACTGATGAGGAGCTGAGATAGCATTTATTGATGAATGCTATCATATGATTATGCTTTTGTGGTTTAAGTTTTCTGAACTTATTTGTTTTTGTTTTTAGATTAGGGTTGATGTACTCTATTGAAACCTGGTTTATTATGATGGTTTGCTATTAACTATGATTGTGTGATAAGTAATGCTTGATGATGCTTATTGATTAATTGATGTTGAGATGATGTGCACATTAAAATGCTTATACAGGTGATTCACAAGCTTTGTGAACAGATGCATGATATCATGATGGTGATTGTGAAATTAAGCAGGATGTGTATGTCAAATGTGAATGAGCTTATATGTGAGGTTTTGAGCTCCAGAGTTGTTATTGTTAAATGCTATTACTTTGAAAGCATGAATGACTTTGCCCAGGTTTTCTATGATTGAATCAATTGCTTGTTTTGCATCATATGATCAAGGCCGTTTTTTGTTGAAACCCTTTTTACTGGCCAAATTCATAAAGTTAGCCTACTAAAAGAGAACACTTTGTGTTCTATCCTTCGAACCCTTAGCCTTGAATATACACTGAAAACCCTTGATTGAAAATCTTTACCTTGAGTTAAGTAGAAGATCTTGTGTGGTATTGTTAAATGTTCAAGTTTGGGGTTATTGGGAAAACATGAAAAAGGAAAAGCATTGAGCTAAGAGTTAAAAGTAAGAATATGCAAAGAAAAAGAAAAAAGAAAAGAAAAGAAAAAGAAGCAAAGCTCAATGCAAATGCAAAGGCAAAAGAAAGTTGAGAAGAATAAGAATAATTGTGTTGTTATGACTCTTTTAACTCAAGGATTTTGTGATCCAGAAAAACCAATTTTCTTGTTAGCCCAGCCACATTATAAGCCATTGAAAAGTCCTTGTGATGATGCATGCTTGTGAATATTTTTGATTGTGGTAAAATGAAAGGCAAAGTTGATTCATGTGACATTGTGATAGTGGAGTGAATGAGTGAAACACTTTACCTAGTGAGGAAATATTCCATAAGCACATGAACATCCATGTTTAATTGATTGATCATTCATGAAAAATAGCATTTGTTGGAATTTAAATGACTTTGTGAACACTAAAGCATGTGCACATCTTGAATAAATTCGTGGTCATAAGTTTGAGTGAAGTTGTTACTTATCTTGAAAAAGAGGATCTTTGAATGAGTGAACCATCATATGAATTGGTTGGAGATTGAGTTACATTTTGTTTGCTTGAGGACAAGCAAAGTTCTAAGTTTGGGGTTGTGATAACAGTTGAAAAACTGTTATTTTCATGCTTAAAATTGATATTAAAAGCAACCTTTAGACTTAGAAACTGGCTTGAAATCATACTTTTATCCATATTTTCAGAAATTAGAGAGCTGGACAGGTTTATGCTTGATTTCAGTGTTTTTGTGCAGGTTTTTAGGTGAATTTAGTGAAAGAAGTGAAGAAGGAGAGAGATGGAATCAGAAAAGGAATCAAAGAGTGCAAAAGGAGAAGCCGAAGGCACCGCTCAGCGGCATTTTACCGCTGAGCGGCACTCAGGAGGTCACGGGAGGTCCGCTGAGGGGCAAAATGGCCGCTGAGGGGAAGAAAAGAGACGCGCAGTCACCGCTGAGCGGTATTTACCGCTGAGCGCCATTCTAAATGGGCTTGGATCGGTTTTCTGGCACTTTTATGGGCTTGGGCTTAGATCTTTTGTAATTTTAGAATAGTATATAAGCTTTAGGACGTCCTAGAGTTTGGATCTTTGGCAGAAACGAAGCAAACACTCTCTCTTTCACCCCTTTGAAGGAAGATCTTGGATGCTCAGGCTACCTCTTCACCTTTTTAGGGTTTATTCTTTCATTCTTTCATTGTTATTCATCTAGGTTCACCATGAATATGGTGAACTAAACCTTGTATGTTTGTTGGGGAATCAATGTAATCTCTTGAAGCTCTCATATATGGAATCTGTTGCTTATGAACTTATGAACTGATCATTAGTAATGCTAGGAATTGTATGAACTCGTGATTAGGGAGAAGCCATCTAGAATGGTACTTTAGAGAGTGGCATTAACAATGATGATTTGAATGTTGAATTCCTAAAATATATGAGAGTGGATGAGATGAAATTGACCCCCAACAACATATTCATTCATATATTTCATTGAAAGTGTTTATCTTTTGCTTTTGCCATTGATCAAAAACCTCATGCATACATGTTTATTTTCTGTCTTGCATATTAAATTCCAAATATTTCGTTCTTAAGTCTTAGCTAATCAACAAACCACACAACTAAACTAGGCCGTGAGTCCTTTGGGAGAACGATACTTGGTCTTACCAAGTTTATTACTTGAACGATTCGGTCATACTTGCCGATTGTGAAACAAGTTTGTGACATCATATTTTGGTGATCATAAATTTGTCCATCAGTGGCTCGCGGTGGCGCATGGGTCGTTCTTCTTCTTCTTTTCCATTTTGGCTTCGTCTTTGGGTTCTCTTCTTCCCTTCTTTCTTTTCAGGTTCAGACGCGGTTTCGCGTAGGGAGGGGCTGCCGGTGCAACTTCGTCTCCGCGGCGTGATGGTCCCTGTTCGTGGAGGTGGCAGTAGGGCATTGGCGATTCGATTTGGGGCTTGGCAATACTGTGGCTTGGCGTTGGCGATTCGATTTAGGGTTTTGATTTGGAGCTCGACAATACTGTGTGAGGCGCAACTCAGGCATGATCTCGCCTTCGTTGGCGGCGGCTGGCGGTGGATCTCGTCTTCGTAGGGGATCGTCCATAGCACAACAAAGGCGCGAAGATGGAGCAACTAGGGCAAGGTGATGGTGCAGCGGTGGCGCGGTGAGGGCTTCTGCGTTTGGCAGCGAGGGTTTCGTTTAGGGATTTTTGGGTTCTTTGTGCTCACATGAGGTTAGTGATTTTTGGTGATTTAGGGAAGTGGGCGAGCCCATTTAGCAACAGGGTTGAGCTTTCTCTGAAGTTGAAGGGATTAACCTATGAATACTCCATGGAAGATCTCGTCAACAAGAGCCAGGACCTGCTCAAATACAACCCTTTTCACAAGAAGGTTCTTGTTCTCGTCCACAACGGATACCCTTTAGCTGCTTCTTATTGTTGAATACATCGATGAGACTTGGAATAATAACCCCCTATTGCCTCAACACCCTTATGATAGAGCCTTGGCACGTTTCTAGGCTAAGACCTTAGACGACAAGGTATGTTTTACCTTATATTTCTAGCACTATCTTCAATTTCAAAACTCATCATTCAATTTTATTTTTGTATATTGTGCCTGCAATATGGAATGCGTACTAGAGTGATGAGAAGGGGCGAGAGAAGGCAACGGAGGAAGCCATAGAAGCTTTAGAGATCCTGCAGGAAGCACTGAAGGAGAAGAGGTTCTTTGGAGAAGAGAGCATAGGATTGATAGATATTGCTTTCAATTTCATTGGATATTGGGTTGAAATATTGCAGGAAATTGCAGGGTTGAAATTGCTTACCCTTGAGAAATTTCCCAAGTTATATAAATGGAGCCAAGAGTTTATGAATCACCTTGTCATCAAAGAGGGCCTGCCTCCCAGAGATCAATTGTTTGCTTTCTTCAAAGCTTCTACAAAGAAATAGAACAATTTAAGAGGTCAGATTCATAATAAATTCCCAATGTTTGTGAATCACTTTGTAACCACTCTCTGCACGCACTTCTACTTCCCTATGCTTCACAAGGTGTGGCAAAAAAAAAGTAAAAATCACTCTACTGCCTCGGTTCAGGTCCCAATGGAGGCAATAGAGGAAAGATACTAACTTGGTTCACAACCGAGGCATAAGAGAAAGATTGTTTACCTCGTCAGTATATGCCTCGGTTGAGGACCCGCTGCCTATGGGCAAAAATAACTGATGTCATTTCCTTTGACTGTACTAGTGATTTTTGTTTCTTGGATTTCCATTATGAGTTTGATAGTAGTACAATTTCATTTCTTTCTATTTTACTGGCATTTGAGCCTTATTTATTTTCTTTCTATTTATAAGAATTTTATACCTTATTATTTTTAGTTTTAGTTTATTTTATATAATAATAATTATTTTGGTTTAAGAATATTATGGTTTATTATTAAATATATTTCATCTTAATCAAATCATTTGAATCATAAAAAATAATTATTTGCATTACCGGTGGTTTTGAAAACTTTGATTACGTAAACCTAAAAAATACCTACGATTTTGGTTAATCTACGCAAGTCCCGACAGTTTTCAATAACTCCAACAATTATTGGCGGTTTTTATGAAATTCCTGAAAACAGGAACAATTTTCTCGAACTCCAGTTAATTCTGACAGTTTTCCATAAATATCTGGAAGTAGGTGTGGTTTAGCAAAAAAACTGCCAATAATTATTTAGTGAGACTGTTTCTCCCGATAGTTTTTACAATCGCATGAAACATATTTTCTAGGGGTTAAAACCGTCGATAATACTAAAAGTGATTTCTGAAAACATTGTAAATTTTTGTAGTGTGGGATTATCATTATTGGGTATTAAGGATATATTGCATCCTTTCGTATTGAATCGTAATTTTGGAAATCATTAACAATTGCTCTTGTTTCCTCCTTTGTGATGGTAAATGTCAACATTCTATTACTTTCCATATATATAGATGGGAATTCTATATTATCAAGCATAATGGCATTGGTTGTTTTTGATAATCTCTTCTCAAAAAACTCATTAACTACTGTTCTTTTAACTCCTCACTGAAACAAATTTATACTAAAGATTCAATAAATCTATATATGTCAAACAAACACATATAAGCATATTCAGATTATAAGAAAGAAAGCGGAAGCAAAAAGACCAACCTTCAGAAAATTTTCGGGGTTTTGAATGCAAATGCAATAAAATAAACATGATTACAATTTGATCAATTGAGGCTAATCACAAGAATGAATGAATGAAGTTGATGATATTGTTGTTGGGGTTTAGATTTCACCTAGTTTACTCTCATGCATATATGAATTCATCTTCTTCATTAATGTTAATGCCATTTTCTAATTTACCTTAAATCCGATGTCTCGGTGAAGAAAGCCTACTCTTAATTACTAGTTCACAATGTCTTGTCTCCCTAGCAATTAATCATGCATTACATTCGCACAGAAGCTTAAAGGCAACCAACTCTCCTATCCCTATGTCTAGGTAATATTGTTTTAGGGAGGATTTCCCCAGATCTAAATTTTCCCGTATACGTCCATATCGACAAAATCAATAATCATCCAATTGAATGAGTTAAACAAAACATGCATAGAGCGTAGAGAAAAAACCCTAACAATTAATGAAGAAAACATTTAAAATAAGAATCAATTCAATACATGAGAGTTTAAGAGGTTACATCTTTTCCAACAACAAATAAGGTTTAGTTCCCCATTATCATGAAGAAACTAGATGAACAATGGAATGAAAGAATGAAAGAGATAGAAAACCCTAGAAAGAGAAGAGGAGACTCAAAATCTGCCCTCAAGGGGTGAAAAGTGTGTTTTTGTGCTCAAGCCATCAAAACATACAAAACCTAAGACGTGCAAGTCCTTAAATAGAACATAAAAATAACAGAAATCAGGTCCAAACCCACTTAATAATAGAAAATGGTTCCAAGCCCATGAAACTGGCGCTCAACGCCCCAAATGGCGCCCAGCGGTGGCTTTGCGGCACTTAACTAGCGCTCAGTGCTACTTTTTTTCACTCTGGTTTACTTTTCTGCATTCTTGTTGACTTTTCTGCACTGGTTCACTTTTCTACATTCTGCTTGACTTTTCTGCATTCTATTTTTTCTCATCTTCCAAATCATACCAATAACCTACAAAATCAAGGGAATTTAGTAATAAAATCATCAAGTATACTCTCTACTCACTTATGCACAAGACTAAAGCAAAAATGTGTTCAAGCAAGCTTATAAGTCAAAAAGGATGTTTTTAATATCAAAATTAAGTATGAAAATAACGGTTTTTCAACCGCTATCAAACTCTTGCTCGTAAAACACGATAGTGATATATATGAAGTAAAGAGTATGCTCGGTGACCTGATTATAGAAATCTAAAAAATCATCACATAATATTTTAATGTTAGAAGAGTTTGTTAAGAGAATTACGACATATCCACACACGTATAAAAATAATTTTAAAATAGATCACTTTTAGGATATTAACTGAAAAAAAAAATAAAGAGGAGAGAATATAACCTTAAAAGCCGGAGTCACTCTATTGTAACCTGTATAAAGGCTAACACTCACACCGTTGCCCTATAATTTTCACTCCTTTAATTTCATTATTTGACCCCTCCAATTTAGCATGGTGTGAAAATATCTTGAATTTAAGTCTCCTTTATTAGTCATTTTGTCCTTGACTTTTGTTTTATCAGTGCTTCATGCCTATAGCTAATTATTTTAAGTTCGCTGAATAATTATGTCTCTCCACCTTTATTGTGTTTATTCATCTTATCTAACTCAGTTATCAGGTATCTAAAGGCTTCCCTGTTCCAGACTTTTAGGTCATGTTTTAAAGTACTGATTATTACTGCTGGAAACGTGGCTAAAATAACTTATATGCCTACATAAATATTTTGTGTTACAAGTAGATAAAGTACAATAACAAAACTATCAATAACTATAAAAAGAAGATAATCGGATGTTAGAAAAAACTTTAAGGTAAGGAAGTAAAAGAAATATTCATAATTTTAAGATAAGGAAGTAAAGAAGTAACATGGGAGTGTGGTAAAAGAATTAATTTTATATTGATAATTGCTTTCTGGAGTTTATTGATTACATTTCTCAATTAGTGAAGCGGTGCTGATCGGTGCCTTCAATAGATTTATCTTCCCGTGCATTTCAACTCAAACCACTGTTTCCTTATTTCTATCAATTGATCAGAAAGCAGCGCGTGGATATTTTCTTATTCAAGTGGTTCTGTGCATTTGGTGTCAATCAACGTTGAAATCGTACCAGCAGTTCATTCACGTGGATTGAAGCATAACTGCAGTGTAAGCATACGAAACTGTATGGCAGGATACTTAGAATCTTAATCTAAAATATTTAAAATTGTATGTTTCATTATGAGTTGTGATGTCTTTTTTTTTCTTTTTGTCTAAGTTGCAAGAGAGGATGTCTGTAAAAAATATTCTGACGTCCAAGTCAGTAATCTCGTGTAGTAATCTTGTAATCAAGATTAGTTATCAAAGTTCTAAGTTTAGCTCAAAGTTCAAGTTACCTGTCTTCTTTGCGAGACAAATATTTATAAATTATAATGAGCTTACCGTTAAGTCTGACTCATTAATCACCAATGAATGACAATATTAATTGTCAATAAATGGCAATTATTTTCATTAACTCCCCGACAGTTATTACTATTGATTACCTTAACGGCTCTGTTTATCGATCGGTTCATTAACCTGAGAGGTATCATCGGTCGGCTGACTCTTCTGCACCTTTACCGTTCGGTCGGCTATGAGCCCATAGTAACATAAGCCTTCAAAGCTCTAGCCAAATTTTTGATATTGCATTGGGTTTATAAAGTTAAATCGATCGGCAGAGGATTTTACCTGAGTTTCAATTCATACTAACATGCGTTCTTTATCGTCCGAGCGGGTTTTGCGCTAAGAGTTCCTTTAATGTGTTCCCAGACCAAGGCGAGAGTTCACGAAAGAGCTTACTTTGTCGCTTGATTTAGGTCTTAGGAGTTCACTAGGAGCGTGCCTTAAGACCAAGGTGAGAGTTAACGAAAGAAATCTGCCTCACCGCTCGGTTTAGGTCTTAGGAGTTAACTAGGAGCGTGCCCTAAGACCAAGGTGAGAGTTCACAAAAGAAATCTGTCTCACCTGCTCGGTTTAGGTCTTAGGAGTTCACTAGGAGCGTGTCCTAAGACCAAGGTGAGAGTTCACGAAAGAAATATGCCTCACTGCTCGGTTTAGGTCTTAGGAGTTCACTAGGAGCGTGCCCTAAGACCAAGGTGAGAGTTCACAAAAGAAATTTATCTCACCTGCTCGGTTTAGGTCTTAGGAGTTCACTAGAAGCATGCCCTAAGATCAGGGTGAGAGTTCACGAAAGAAATCTGCCTCACCTGCTCGGTTTAGGTCTTAGGAGTTCACTAGGAAAGTGTCCTAAGACCAAAGTGAGAGTTCACTAAAGAAATCTGCCCCACCTGCTCGGTTTAGGTCTTAGGAGTTTACTAGGAGCATGTCCTAAGACCAAGGTGAAAGTTCATAAAAGAAATCTGTTTCACCTGCTCGGTTTAGGTCTTAGGAGTTGATTAAGAGTTTGCCCTAAGACCAAGGTGAGAGCTCACGAAGAGTCTGCCTCACCGAGTTGAAAAATGTTCCCTGCCGATCGGTTGCTCAAAGTTAGCCAGTAGTTTGTATACAAAGTCCTGTTATCTGCACCGAAGAAAAACAACACTAGAATTTTGAACGGTCAGAAAAATGTAGCTGAAATTTTAGTGAGTTGAGGCCAGATGAGCAAGCGAGTGAGACTGTTCGGTCTTGATGTAACTACTTTAGAGTCTTATGGCCTGCAAGATAATATCAAGAATATAAACGTGACCGATCGGTCGAAATTTTGAGGCCAGACGACCGAGCGAGTGAGACCGCTCGGTCTTGATGTTGATGTAACTGCTTTAGAGTCTTGTGACCTGCATAAAAGAACAATAGAAGATGTGGATGACGACCATATGAATTATCACCGCTTGGGGAGACGCTAGTTAAATAAGAGTTAAGGTGCCTGTTTTGCTTCGGTATTCAACTGTATTCTGACACTTGTTTTGATGCTTTGAAGTTTATCGATAAGGACCAAATGTTGCCTGATTCATGGTGACTGTTGTAGTGCTCATGGACACTTTCAAAGATGCAATCATGCTCTATGATTGTTACTGGATCAAGCATTTGTTCAAGTGAAGGGCGCGTGCAGAGAGGATCTCGGGCACCTCGTCGTCTCGTTCAATGGCTATTGCGGCGCTCGTCCTGAGTGGCTACGAGGCCCGTTTTAGGGTGAAGCAGATGCCAGCTAGGCACTGGTTGTGAGCAATGAGGCTGTGGGCTTCACGATGGGACCTATCAACGCTTCCCATGAGAGCACAGACCGCTGCAAAGGGGTCGTCGGTGGGTAAGATTAGATTGAAGGTTTTAGTGAGCGTATTCTTAGTCGTGCAGGAAGACACGCACGAGCCATCGAATGCGAGGATGCTGGTGAAAGGGTGATAGTTTCATTGATAGCGAGCAATGAGCGTCACTAATGATGCGGAAACTGGTCACGTAGTGGTCATCATCAAGGAGATAGATCCGCTCGGTTCTGGTAGCAGAAGGGGCGACCTTCCCGAAGAGGAGAATGACTGGGCGATCTGCTTGGCGGTCTCGCGTGGGAGTCCACCATGCAACCGACGAGTTTTCCGCAGACGAGCTTGCTCAAGCAACTGGTTAGCTAGACTTGCCCATGACTTCGACACCAATATGATGAGCCTTTCTAAATGTAGACTCAAGATAAATAGCCAATATCTGAATATTCCTTCAAATCAAAGAAAATGGTAGGCATGCCATTGAACTATGTTTATCACTGAATCCTGATTAGTATGGCCGAATGGTAGATGCCTCTGGAGGCCGAGTCCCTGAGACTAGAATTGGCCGAGAAGTTGAAGCCTTTGGAGGCCGAATTGTTGGCTGAATATATGCGAAGCCTGAAAATTTGATGCTAGATTTGGCTAAGTGCCTGCAAGGCTAGATTATGGAATTACCTAAGACCAAGGTATGGCCGAGCGGCCAAATCCGAATGGCCAAATCCGAATGGCCAATCACAAAAGTTTGGGCCTAATGACCGAACAAACTAGGCCGAGCAATCGAATGGTGAAGACTGAATGGCCGTGCGAGCGAGGCCAATTGGTAGAACGGTCGAGACCGATTTGTTGTGTTGACGAGGCTGGGTGTTAGAGGCCGAACAGTCGGCAGAGTACCTATAAGGCCAGATTTGAGAGTACTTGAGGCCATCGTAAGGCCGATCTGTCGATAGGTTGAGGCTGACCTGCCGAGAGGTCGAGGTCGAGGTCGAAGGGCCGAAAGCTGGATGCCATATTTGGCTAAGTAGCTAAGGCCTTATGGCCGGATGGTTGAGGTCTAAGACTTACCTTGAAGACCGACCGGCCAAATAGTTGAGCACCAATTTTGCTAACAGCTTGAGACCGAATGGTTGAATCCCGAATGGCGGAGGGCCAAACGATAGATCTCGTCAGGCCAAGAAGCTAGGATTAAGCCGAGGCCGAACGTTTAAGGCCATCAGAAGCCGAGGAGGCCGGACGGGTAAGGCCTTTAGAGGCCAAGATGAGGCCTAACGGCCCGACGAACAAGGCGGGGAACCGAATGGTTAAAGAAGCGAGGCCGCAAAGTCGAATCATCATGGTCGAACGGCTGAGGCCTTAAGGAGTCCATGCCAAGGCCGAACGGCTTAGGCCTTAGGAGTCCCTGTTGAGACCGAACGTTCTATGCCCGAAAGGTGGATGCCGAATGGGTGAGATCTTAAGGTGTCCATGCCGAGGCCGAACGGCTTAGGCCTTAGCCGTTCAGTTGTGATTTCGCAGTCGAATGGCCAAGAGCTGAGGTTGGATGCCGGGACCATGTCAAGGCCAAATGGTTTAATCCGAAAAATCAATCACATCACCTGAGTGGCCTTTCGGCCGAACAGGCTTGACTTAGTGGCCAAACGGCTTAGCCAGCGAGGTTGGGTAAAGGGAGCTGATGAGTCGATATTTTCTACACTTCACTTAGTTTATTGTACTAGAATTAATCAGGGAATTGTGCTTAAATGTCCAGTGTTTTCCCATTTTGCTTGATTGTGCTTAATTCGATCAGAAATTCTTATTTTAATTAATTTGAATTATCTGAGCTATTTATTTTACAAGGAAAATTTGGAAATACAATTTGGGACATTTGAAGGTTAAATAAGAAATGGAAATAGAGCCCAATGTATTTCAGCCATTTCAGTTTTCGTTGGTTGCTGCGTAAATTTTGTGTCAACTTGTTTGTCCCCGTTCAGGTTCAATTCTTATCCGTTTTCCATGCAATTTTTTTTCATAGTTTCGTATGGATGTCTATTTTCACGTATAGTTTTTCGTTTGTTCAAATTCGTTCTATGTTGTTCCCAGTATTTATTTTACTCTCCTATGTCAGTCCAGTGATTACTGTTTAAGTGATTTCTAATCTGTTTGCATTGTTTGCTTGTTGTTTGGTACATGTGGTGGCTGGAATTTATCATTGGAAGGTGTTAAGATCTTCCAACACTCTTAAGCAAGGTTGATTGGCACATCCACATAGAAAAGCATTTTAAATCATTTTGGTTGAAAGCTCATGTTAGGAGGAATCCAAAATGCAATGTGCTGAATTTTATTGAATTAATGTTATGAAAGAGAAGTGCTCTCACGGCCAAGCAGCAGTAGCACGTTAGAGGAAGTTCTGGTTACATTACTTTGAAAATGTGTTGATTTCATTTGGATGCAAGGATGGCCCCATGCAGCTGCCACATAAAGAGGATGGCATATTTCACACATCAATTTCTCATGGCCACATATTATTATTGTAGGCAAAGCATTCAGCACAAGTGGAATCAAAAGAGTGGGAGCCACTTGGAGAATTTTTATGGCTTGTCTCACGGCAATGAAGAAAGAGGGAAGTAGCATCACAAATTGAATGGCAACTTCACGGCACATACAAAGGATTTTTCCTTCTTACAAGCAAGTGGGAGCCGCCACTTCTCATTAGAAAACCATGACAAAGGAATAAAAAAAAAAGAGGGACCACTTCCAAAGTGCAGCCCACGGTTTTGTATACTAAGTCCCATGAAAAATTCATTTTCAAATAGCAAAACATTTAAGTTGGAAGCAAAGAAGGGGCCACCACATTTCAAGAAGCAAATCACGTTCATGCAAAGGAACACATGGCCCCCTTCTTCTTTGTCATTGAATAAAATTTTACAAAATGCTAAAGAAAAGGCAACCATCTCACGGCCACATGCAGGAGTGCCAAATGAAGTCTGCAGAATTTTCTCCCACTCTGCACAAGCAAGCTCACGGTTTGGTTTTGTTGAGAAGCATTTAATTGATTGGCTTGGAAACAATTAAAGGAGCAGCGTGATTGAATGTTGGATGGATGGTCATATTGTTGAGTTCTTGGTTTTAAATTTTCAGAAGCAACACCACGGCCAAGAAAGAGGAGTTGACACACATGAGGGAGAGCTGGAACGTGTGCAGCAAAATGAAAGGAGAAGATGAGAACAGCTGCCACTTGAAATTGTTAGGGAAAATGAAGGTGTTGCATGATGATTAATGGAGCAAAAGAGAGCAACGGTTTGGTCCAGAGAAAAGAACGTCCAACACCTACAACTTGTGAATGGAGAGTGATATCTCTTTAGCAACACCACCAATGTCCAGAGAGCTGCAAAGTTTGAAGGAGGAGTGGTACGACTGTCGCGGTCATACAAATTTTATGTGCAGAAATTAATGCAGTATAACTAGGATTTGACTCCTAGGTCGTCTCTCAAGGACCAATTTTTATGTGGTTCGGTCTTAGATTATTCACGAAGTGGGGGGGGTTTGTGATTTGTGGTACGGAAAAATAAATTAAAACTGGAATTAAAATAAGACAGTAAATGTGAAAACGATGAAGTAAAATTCAAAACATTAAAAAAAAAAAAAAAAAAAAAAAAAAAAAAAAACGGTAAAAGATATAAAATTAACGCGGGAACATTAAACGTGAACAAAACGTAAAACATTAAACGCAAAAATAGGGGCATCAGTAAAAACAAAACCGTAAAATTTAAAATAGTGAAAATGGTAAAAACGAAATTAAAATAGTAAAACAATTTTAAAACAGTAAAAATGAAATTGCTACAGTGAAAACGAAAATACAGTAACACAAAACAGTGAAATTAAATCTGGACAGAAAACTTAAAAATACAGAAAACGAAAATACAGAAAAACACAAAATACAGAGAACAGTAAAAACAGTAAAACAGTAAAAATACTAAAATAGTAAAAATGAAAATACAGTAACATGAATTAGTAAAAATAAATCTGGAATAGTAAAAATGAAAATACATAAAAACATAAAATACAGAAAAGATAAATACAGAAAACAGTAAAAACAGTAAAAATAGAATCAAAATCACTGCAGTAAAATACAGAAAATAAAATTACAGTAAATGATCAACATGCAAAAATAAAGAACAACATAAATTAAATTACCGAAAACAACAACTGAAATTAAATTACCACAGAAATTAAATTACGGCAGTAAAAAGAAACAGTAAAACAATTCTAGAAATTTTAACAACAGGAAATAAAAATAGTGCATTGGATTAAAATTATAGAAGAGTTTATTACAACAAAAGAAGAGGAAAACTAAATTAGAAATTCCACATTACAGCAAAGAAGATGAATCAGTGCATCAACCGTAACCTTCCATCTCTGTACTGTGTTTCTTCACTACTGTTCCAGCCCCCTGCTGCATTGTCCAGCCCCTTACTGCAGCTGCTGGAACCTCTCCTTTACTCTCCTCACGGCCTCCCCCCTTGCTTCTCTGATGCTGCTTTTATTTATAGCCACTTCTCACAAACTCCCGTGACTTCTCCATTTCAGCTAATTTTTCCACCTTGGTTTTGTTTTGTTGCTTACTTTAAATTAATTCCTTAATTTGCTGATTGTATTCCTTGGACGTGGGAAAAATCTTGTCTTCTTCTTCAATGCCATTCTGGTCGTGGGCTCCCTTCTTTTGCTGCAGAATTACACTTCACTTTTACTCAAAACGTGACAACACTGCTGGAACGCTGCACCTATTCTGCTGCTTGTTGCTGGTGGAGGACGCGGATGTGCTCCTCACTTCTTCACTTGTGCTGAGAATACCACCTTCAGGATGCATGTCTCCTCTTGCTGCCAAGACCGTGACATCCTCAAATGTCCCTTAAAACTGTGAGCTTGGTGGCCTTCTCTCTTTCCATCACATTGCACACCACTCCAGCCCATTGATCACTTCTTCTCCCTTCACACTTTGTACACCTCCTGCAACATGAGCTGCTGCCTCTCCTCCGTCACCTCCTTCTTTCAAAAAGAACCTGGACCCTTTTGCTAGACTGGTAGAGGTTGCTGCATCCTTGCTGCTTTCTCTTCTCTGGACGTGTGCTGCTTCTGGATGGGACTGCTGGAACATGGAAGAAGGTGTGGGGTGTAATGTGCTGGTGGCAGCCAACTTTCTTAACTTGTTAATTGATGAAAGCAATAAGTTGCAAGTGTGGAATGCAAGCCGTGAGTTGTTACCAAGCCAAAGAGAAACCGTGAATGATGGACCATGTGTTGTCTCCTTTGTAATCTTTATGTGCTTCTTTTTCAATAATATTCGTGGGCTCTTTGCTTTCAGTCCCCTCCTTCCATTTAAAATGATGGTTGCTCAAAAATAATTGGCTGTGTGGCATGTGCTACGTGAATTAGCATAACACTTCTCCAATCTCCTTATGCTTCTACGTGAATGTGCTACCAAGTGGGCCATGACACCACTTTTCTTTTCTTTCCATTGAAAAATCACGTTCCAGCAAGAATGGTAGTCCCTTTTTTTTATTCCAACTTGCCAAATGAATAAATAGAACCGTGAATGTTTTTCAAGTGGCGGCCCCATGTGTTTGTCCAGCCAAAATAAAATGGAGAAAACACATTTCATTTTTCCATGTGGGCCGTGACACCCCTTTCATATTTGCCTTGGACATAAGTTTTCCCATTCCACAAAAGCACAAAACCGTGAGCTGAAATATGTGGTCCCTCCTCTTACATGTAATGAAATTCTTTATAGCTTTCAACTGTGCACACCATTTTCTCTATCACGTAAGTTTTCAAAAGTGGTGGCCCCTTCCATTATTCTTCATAATGCATGTGTTTCTCTTGTTATAAGCATTGTTCTTGCAAAAATTGTGAACTGAAATATAACTTGTGCCATCATGGGACCGTGTGCTTTTTTTACTTCAACTAATTCAGCACTTCAATTTGTAACTCTTCCCATGGACGTGAGTCTTTGAACAAAGGTGATTTAAAATTCTTTTCTACGTAGATGTGCCAATCAACCTTGCTTAAGAGTGTTGGAAGATCTTAGCACCGTCCAATGATCAATTCCAGCCACCACAAGTACCAAACAATAAGCAAACAATGTAAACAGATTAGAAGTCACTCAAATAGTAATCACTAGACTGACATAGGACAGTAAAATAAATACTGGGAACAGCACAAAACGAATTTGAACAAAGTAAAAACTATACATGAAAATAGACATCCATACGAAACTATGAAAAAAAACCGCATGCAAAACGGATAAGAATTAAACTCAAACGAAGACACACAAGTTGACACAACATTCACGTAGTACTAGGCTGACATAGGAGAGTAAACAAATTACTGGGAACAGTACAGAACGAATTTGAACAAAGTAAAAGTTATACATGAAACTAGACATCTAGACGAAACTATGAAAAAAATTTGAATGGAAAACGGATACGAATTGAATTCGAACGAGGACAAACAAGTTGACACAAAATTCACACAGCAACCAGCGAAAATTGAAGTGGCTGAAATACATTGGGCTCATTTGTCATTTCTCATTTAGCCTTCAAATGTCCCAAAAAGATATCCAAAATTTTCCCATAATTAATAATGCAAAATAATAAGCTCAGATAATTCAAATTAGTTAAAATAAGAATTTCTGATCGAATTAAGCACAATTAGGAAAAATAGGAAAATAACGGACGATTAAGCACAATTCCCTGATTAATTCTAGTACAATAAACTAAGTGAAGTGAAGAAAATATTGACTCATCAAAATAGACCACACTTAGTCTTTTGCACTCCTGGGCAAAATCAAGACGCAAATCAGGGAATACGACATCAAAGGACGTGACACAATTGCAGCATACAGAAAAATAAAAACTCGCAAGAAAACAAAATTTACAGAGTTCTCAAGAAATTGGACAAATAAAAGAAGTAGAAATTATCCAACACAAATCAAATAAAGCAGATACTTATAGAAATCTTCCAAGCAATTCAATACATGGAAAAAATAATCCATCAGCTCAAGAGGTGATTTGAAAATAACAAAACCTCACAGATGCACTCATAGTGTTTCTCTCAAGTGTTTAAGGTAAATCAATGTCACTCAATGCATTCAAGAAAGCAAACACAAACAGACTTGGCAATCTTCTAATATCAACACTTAAAACATATGCATCTTCAGATCAAAAGGTCTTTACTGGGTTGTAATGGGGCCAAGGACAGGGGAGGATAAATTTGGATAAGTAGCTATAGCTCAGAAGAAATAGAGGTGCACTAGGAAAAAATGTAAACACAGTGAAATCTCACCCAAACCTCTAATTCAATCCTCTTCTCGACTCCATTATTCACAAAAATTATTTTTCAAATTTTTTTTTTCTCATCATTTTTTTTTATCCTGTCTTCTTTCTTTCTTTTTTTTTTTTTTTTTTTTCACACAACAGGATATAAATTATCATTTCAAAACATGATGAAGAACCAACTAGCCAATTCATCAGAATTCCCAAGGAGACCACACTTATTCACAAAATACTTCTATAGCTCCAGACTTTCCTAAGGTTAAGGTAATCATTTATTTTTCACTTAGGATCAGTGTATGAGCTTCAACACAAAGAAATATATACAGTATAGGCTCAAAGGGGTTATCAAAGGATAATAACAAGGTAGGCTTATTTGGCTAGAGAGGCTCAAGAACAAAATGCCTTTATCACTTCTAAAACATGCATATCAATCAAGTATATCAAAAAGAATCAAGCCAAAGCATATGTGCAAGCAATCAAGATACATATCACACAAAAGAAAGAACATCAAGTGGCTCAAATCTCACACAGGGTATTCGTTACAATCAAATCAACCTCTTAAACACATAATCATCTTTCCAGGCAGAGAAAAGCAAGGATTTCAAACCATAAGTATTAATCAAGTGAAGGAAAAATCTACAACTTAGACATCATCCAGAAATCAAGAGAAAAATGTAAAATTTATTGCACACAAAACACACTAAAAACCACTTAAAACAGAAAAAATTTATCACAAAAACAAAAAATTTAACACACAAAATACAATCTAATAGAAAAATCAGAATTTCTCCCCAATAGACCACACTTAAATCACACAATGTCCTCAGTGTGTTACAATCATCAGATGATCAATTTCAGAGCAGTCAAAAAAATATAGACAAATGCAATAAAAAGTTTAGGAAAAATGGGAAGAAATTTTTCAGTAACATCCATCAGTAGATGTTATCAGTGACATCCATCAGCAGATGTCGAAATCACCTAGCACCCATCAGTAGATGCTAATTAATTTTTATCACTAATTTTTTTTTTTTTCTGAAAAAGGATACCGGTACTGTGACAACAGTCTCGGTGGCAAAGACCGGAACTGTTGCTACAGTGGAAAGCAATTCTGCTATAAAAGGCTGTTCCTCCGCGTCCAGCGCCATTTCTGAACGCTCAATCTCTCTCTACTCCTCTGCTCTCTCTCTCTCTGCTCTCTCAACTCTCTCTGCTCTCTCAACTCTCTCTGCTCTCTCAACTCTCTCGAGTGTCTGGATCTCTGCAGGGAGCCTCTCCTCTGAGCATCTGGAGCTGTGCGGAACCTCTGCCACCGTGCCATCTGAAGAGTCTGAGATCTGCGAGGAGCTCTGTCTCTGCGTCTTCTGAAGAGTCTGAGTGAGATCCGCGAAGAGCCTCTGCAAGCCTACTACTCCAGGTAAGTCCTCTACACCTGGATCCCTTTTTCTTTCTGCTTGCTTAACTTTTCTTGCCGTCTTTTTGCTTCATTTTTCTTCTTTCCTGTCATACTGCTTAATCTGCTGTTATGCCTTCCTGCTTTCCTTCTTCTCCTTTTCCTGCTTTCCAGATCTTTCATTTTGTTTTTTTTTTTTTTTTTTCTTTTTCTTATTCTGCTTTCTTTTTCACCTGCTAAACACTTAAAAAACACATAAAACACAACTGTCTAAAAACTTAAGGGGTATATCGGCTGGAAACCAGACGTTAATCTCCCTTCGTTTGAAGGTATGGCAGAGACAATCGGGTAGAACAACGCCACGTACCCCACTTAAAACTAAAACACAGAAACTGAATATACAAGAACAATATGGACAAGGACACTGGACGTAGATCCGTTTAGGACCCTTTTGCAAGGACCGTGAAACAGATCTGAGACCAAACACAGAAACATCAAATACAGACTGGACAAAATAAATCTAAAAGGAAACAAGAACAAATAAAGAAAACACAGAACTAAGAATCTAATTTTTTTATGCTCTTTTTTTAGTTCTTTTTATTTTATTTTTTTTTTTTTTTATGTTTATATTTTTTATGTTTTTGTTCTTTTTTTATTTTTTATTTAAGTATTTGTATATTACGAGAGGAAGGATGAGTGATATGGAATCAGAGAGATATACCAGTCAACGATGGCGTCCTACAGATGATCAGATCACGATGATGACCAAAATCTACAACTATGGGGTCACACACCCAAGCCGAGCGCAAGTCGTCGAGATCGCGTCTCGACTAAGGACCTTCGGCGAAGCCACTGAATACAACGTGCACTGCTGGTTTAACAACCATGGCAATCGGGTCAGGCGCTGGCAAGCGGAGATAGACCCCACAGGCACTCTCTTTTCACAACTGCCGCTATACATGTACGGTAAGAACTCTCATCATACCTCAATCGAAATTTTTTTTTCACTTCCTCTTCTATTATTAACACATGTTTTTTATTTTTTTATTTTTTTATTTTTTATTTTTTTGTTTGAAAGAAAACAACTGGGTGATAATGAGGGCACCGAGGCTGCTGAATCTGTTTCCCGTTCCGATCATCATCGATGACGACAGAAATGAACGAGAAATTCCTCCACCAAAGCCTCCGCTCGTGACTTTTCGAACCAGAGCTCCCTCAACGGAGCTCTCCCTTAGACCACCACAACCAGCTCGAGAGTTCTTTCATTTTTAAAGTTTTGTTTATTTATTTTTTTTTTATGTTTTTATTGGCCGAGTGTGGCCAGAATATGGACAAGGCATGTAATCTGAACAATTATATTTTTTTATGTTGTTTTTGTTTTTTTATTTGGTTTGTAATATTAACGATCAATAATGATCGAACCTCGGACATCTTTATTTTATTTTTATGAATTTGAAATTTTTTTTTTTTTTTTTTAATTCATGCTCACAATTTAAAAATGAAATAAACACAACCATGAAAACACATCAGAAAAGCTAAATAATATGTACATAATGAGGAAAAAGAGTGCTCCCTGGTCATGGTGGCAGTTGCCAATTCTGGACTATCAGTGAGATATCTTCCACCTCAGGATCCGGCGAAGATGTCTTCAGGAGCAGCTCGCCCAGTACTGCCCTCTCACTCAAATCAAGACTTTTCTTCCTTCTTCTCCGAGCAAGTTGTTGAATCAACAAAATCAGGAGCCTTCTGTCCACCAGCAGTTGTTGAGTCTGTGACACCGGAGTAATAAGAGAAATAGCAGTATACTTTCCTTCATCTATCATTGTTTCCTCTATGTCAGTACCTGTATTCTCATTTACTTTTGTAACCTGGTCATCAAACTCATAATCAATAGCATCTGTTATGAATTTAGAATCTGTTTGTAACACATAATCAATTTCAATACAAATCGGGCAAGAACCAGATTCACAATCACATTCACAATTCTCAGAAAACTGAGTCAGATCAATGTTTTGTTCTAACTCTATCATGTTATGCGACTGCAAAATTCCTGTCTCAAAATCAATATTGACATATGCATCATCAACAAAATCCACATTCAGTGCAAAGCTATTATCAATGGAAATTTCATCACTGTAATCATGTTCATTCAACACAACATTTATACCAATGGTTTCAGAGACTAATACTGAATCAAAAACTTTAGAATTGTCAATCAAGTCTGTATCAGTTTCAATCCTAAAACCTGTAGAATCATTGTGCAACAAATCACAAGCAATTGAATGTATAGGCAGATCTGGTAAAGAGCTTGTAATCTCAGTTTCAGAATAAACATGTTTTTGCTCAGAATAAATTTTCTCATGAATTTCCAATTCATCAACTGCACATTCAAGTTGAGGTACGTTTACCTCCACGGTGGAAGATAAAAATGGTCTACCTGTCTCAACAGTGTTACTCGTACCTGCCTGGTCCTTAAAATAATCATCAACAGTCTCAGGTGCAAGAGTGGGATCATAGAAAGGTAGGAAAGTGGGTGTAGTAGTAAACTCATAGCTTTGCTCCCCATCTTCTATGTTGATGCCACTATCAGCTTGAAAGTGTTGAGTGGCCATTTGCCCGATCTGATCAGTCAGCTTCTGAATGGCAGCTTGAGTTTCCATGCTCTCTTGCTTGAACTGCATGTTCCCTTTCTGAAACTGAATGTTCTGCATGGTCATCTGCTCCAATAACTCCTTCAATGTAGGTTCAGAAGTTGAAGGCAGAGAAGCTACTTGGGCAGGAGCATCATACTGCTGACTCTGATATTGCTGAACTGGTGGAACCGGCTCCCAAAGGGAGCTCTCAGGAATTTGAGGATGATCCATATTTTTCTCAGTATTAAAATCAGCACAAGAATCAGAGTAATATGCAGAAAGAGAATCATAATTACAGGCACTTGTAGAATAAGCACTATTCACAAAATTAAAATAGGTAGACATGGAAAATAAAAATAAAAACTAAAAACTAAAAATTACGAAACAGATAAACTAAACACATTTATACATGCTACAAGCACACACAAGACAGAACATCAATAGTAAAATTTTTTTTTTTTTTTTTTTAAATATAGCAACTAAATACAGAACACAGCACAATAAAATATGAAAGACAAAACATATATTAACACAACATAATCGAAAAACACAGCAAAAATCTAAAACGAAAAACCTGGAACTGAAGTGACAACGCCGCCAAAATTTGCTGAAGGTGTCGTTGTCGCCTACAAAAATATACAAGACAAAACACACAAAACAAACATATTAACAGAACAAAACTTTATACAACAAAAATCTAAAACCAAACCGTTATTGATTGGTCCCCGGCAGCGGCGCCAAAATTTGGTACGACTGTCGCGGTCATACAAATTTTATGTGCAGAAATTAATGCAGTATAACTAGGATTTGACTCCTAGGTCGTCTCTCAAGGACCAATTTTTATGTGGTTCGGTCTTAGATTATTCACGAAGTGGGGGGGGTTTGTGATTTGTGGTACGGAAAAATAAATTAAAACTGGAATTAAAATAAGACAGTAAATGTGAAAACGATGAAGTAAAATTCAAAACATTAAAAAAAAAAAAAAAAAAAAAAAAACGGTAAAAGATATAAAATTAACGCGGGAACATTAAACGTGAACAAAACGTAAAACATTAAACGCAAAAATAGGGGCATCAGTAAAAACAAAACCGTAAAATTTAAAATAGTGAAAATGGTAAAAACGAAATTAAAATAGTAAAACAATTTTAAAACAGTAAAAATGAAATTGCTACAGTGAAAACGAAAATACAGTAACACAAAACAGTGAAATTAAATCTGGACAGAAAACTTAAAAATACAGAAAACGAAAATACAGAAAAACACAAAATACAGAGAACAGTAAAAACAGTAAAACAGTAAAAATACTAAAATAGTAAAAATGAAAATACAGTAACATGAATTAGTAAAAATAAATCTGGAATAGTAAAAATGAAAATACATAAAAACATAAAATACAGAAAAAGATAAATACAGAAAACAGTAAAAATAGAATCAAAATCACTGCAGTAAAATACAGAAAATAAAATTACAGTAAATGATCAACATGCAAAAATAAAGAACAACATAAATTAAATTACCGAAAACAACAACTGAAATTAAATTACCACAGAAATTAAATTACGGCAGTAAAAAGAAACAGTAAAACAATTCTAGAAATTTTAACAACAGGAAATAAAAATAGTACATTGGATTAAAATTATAGAAGAGTTTATTACAACAAAAGAAGAGGAAAACTAAATTAGAAATTCCACATTACAGCAAAGAAGATGAATCAGTGCATCAACCGTAACCTTCCATCTCTGTACTGTGTTTCTTCACTACTGTTCCAGCCCCCTGCTGCATTGTCCAGCCCCTTACTGCAGCTGCTGGAACCTCTCCTTTACTCTCCTCACGGCCTCCCCCCTTGCTTCTCTGATGCTGCTTTTATTTATAGCCACTTCTCACAAACTCCCGTGACTTCTCCATTTCAGCTAATTTTTCCACCTTGGTTTTGTTTTGTTGCTTACTTTAAATTAATTCCTTAATTTGCTGATTGTATTCCTTGGACGTGGGAAAAATCTTGTCTTCTTCTTCAATGCCATTCTGGTCGTGGGCTCCCTTCTTTTGCTGCAGAATTACACTTCACTTTTACTCAAAACGTGACAACACTGCTGGAACGCTGCACCTATTCTGCTGCTTGTTGCTGGTGGAGGACGCGGATGTGCTCCTCACTTCTTCACTTGTGCTGAGAATACCACCTTCAGGATGCATGTCTCCTCTTGCTGCCAAGACCGTGACATCCTCACATGTCCCTTAAAACTGTGAGCTTGGTGGCCTTCTCTCTTTCCATCACATTGCACACCACTCCAGCCCATTGATCACTTCTTCTCCCTTCACACTTTGTACACCTCCTGCAACATGAGCTGCTGCCTCTCCTCCGTCACCTCCTTCTTTCAAAAAGAACCTGGACCCTTTTGCTAGACTGGTAGAGGTTGCTGCATCCTTGCTGCTTTCTCTTCTCTGGACGTGTGCTGCTTCTGGATGGGACTGCTGGAACATGGAAGAAGGTGTGGGGTGTAATGTGCTGGTGGCAGCCAACTTTCTTAACTTGTTAATTGATGAAAGCAATAAGTTGCAAGTGTGGAATGCAAGCCGTGAGTTGTTACCAAGCCAAAGAGAAACCGTGAATGATGGACCATGTGTTGTCTCCTTTGTAATCTTTATGTGCTTCTTTTTCAATAATATTCGTGGGCTCTTTGCTTTCAGTCCCCTCCTTCCATTTAAAATGATGATTGCTCAAAAATAATTGGCTGTGTGGCATGTGCTACGTGAATTAGCATAACACTTCTCCAATCTCCTTATGCTTCTACGTGAATGTGCTACCAAGTGGGCCATGACACCACTTTTCTTTTCTTTCCATTGAAAAATCACGTTCCAGCAAGAATGGTAGTCCCTTTTTTTTATTCCAACTTGCCAAATGAATAAATAGAACCGTGAATGTTTTTCAAGTGGCGGCCCCATGTGTTTGTCCAGCCAAAATAAAATGGAGAAAACACATTTCATTTTTCCATGTGGGCCGTGACACCCCTTTCATATTTGCCTTGGACATAAGTTTTCCCATTCCACAAAAGCACAAAACCGTGAGCTGAAATATGTGGTCCCTCCTCTTACATGTAATGAAATTCTTTATAGCTTTCAACTGTGCACACCATTTTCTCTATCACGTAAGTTTTCAAAAGTGGTGGCCCCTTCCATTATTCTTCATAATGCATGTGTTTCTCTTGTTATAAGCATTGTTCTTGCAAAAATTGTGAACTGAAATATAACTTGTGCCATCATGGGACCGTGTGCTTTTTTTACTTCAACTAATTCAGCACTTCAATTTGTAACTCTTCCCATGGACGTGAGTCTTTGAACAAAGGTGATTTAAAATTCTTTTCTACGTAGATGTGCCAATCAACCTTGCTTAAGAGTGTTGGAAGATCTTAGCACCGTCCAATGATCAATTCCAGCCACCACAAGTACCAAACAATAAGCAAACAATGTAAACAGATTAGAAGTCACTCAAATAGTAATCACTAGACTGACATAGGACAGTAAAATAAATACTGGGAACAGCACAAAACGAATTTGAACAAAGTAAAAACTATACATGAAAATAGACATCCATACGAAACTATGAAAAAAAACCGCATGCAAAACGGATAAGAATTAAACTCAAACGAAGACACACAAGTTGACACAACATTCACGTAGTACTAGGCTGACATAGGAGAGTAAACAAATTACTGGGAACAGTACAGAACGAATTTGAACAAAGTAAAAGTTATACATGAAACTAGACATCTAGACGAAACTATGAAAAAAATTTGAATGGAAAACGGATACGAATTGAATTCGAACGAGGACAAACAAGTTGACACAAAATTCACACAGCAACCAGCGAAAATTGAAGTGGCTGAAATACATTGGGCTCATTTGTCATTTCTCATTTAGCCTTCAAATGTCCCAAAAAGATATCCAAAATTTTCCCATAATTAATAATGCAAAATAATAAGCTCAGATAATTCAAATTAGTTAAAATAAGAATTTCTGATCGAATTAAGCAAAATTAGGAAAAATAGGAAAATAACGGACGATTAAGCACAATTCCCTGATTAATTCTAGTACAATAAACTAAGTGAAGTGAAGAAAATATTGACTCATCAAGGAGCACAAGGGAGAGGAGCCCACGGCAACAAACCATTTCCGTGAAGAGATGAAGAAGTGTGTGGCAACCAAATGAAGAAGATGACAAGAGTAGGGGTCCCACCTTCTTGATTTCAGCACATCTAGGAGTGGAAAGAAGTCTTCAGCCTACGGGGACAAAAACAAAACCTACTACAAACCAAAACAGGAGAGTACTAGGCACGGCTGGAGCAAACTAGGAGGGAGAATTTTTCTCCAGAGAAGTGACTATAAATGAAGCAGCAGCAGAGAGGAGAAGGCAGTAGATTTTAGTATCAGATTTAGGATAGCAGACGGTCTAGGAGGAGGCTCTCGCCTCTTCCTCTTTGTTTTCCATTTTAACAGTAAAATAATGTAGTGTTTTATTCCTGAAAGCGTGTAATCTGTCACACCAATTGGAGCAGTTTGATCGGTTTGATTTTTATTGTCATTTTATTTTAATGTTGAATCTTTGATAAATTTCATTTTCAGTCAAGTGCTTTTATTTTTACTGTCTCTTTTATTTTATTGTTTATTGTTTTATGCATCGTTAAATTTTACCGTTTCTGCATATTTACTGTTGCATTTTTACCATCTTTTACCGTTCAGTTTTTACCACCTTTAAAATTTATTTCAACATTTTTAATTTTAGTCGTGTTTTCCAATTTTAAATTTACCGCATTCAACCAAAAATTACAAACCCCCCCACTTCGTGTAAAAATCTGAGACTGAACCACTAAAATTGGTCCTTGAGAGACGACCTAGGAGTCACCTCCTAGTCTATACTGCATTCTTTTATGCACAAACTTTTGTGAGCGGTGCGACCCGTTCATCAGGAGCCAAGCGGAAGGGGTTGATAGGTTGGCGTTCTTTTGAAGCATCACTCATGGGTTGTTGCGGCTACAGTGGGAATGATAGCTCGGCCCCACGGTGGGCGTCAAAATGTTTCGGCAGAATTTAGAACCCTAATCCAAAACATTAAAAGTTGTTCGCTCCATCATCCAGTTGCGATATTTTCTCTCTTCTTCTTGTCCAAGCCGCGGGGGAGGGTGCTTGCAAAAGACACTCCGACGCTCAAGCAAGTGACCTCGCGTAGTAATCTTGTAATCAAGATTAGTTATCAAAGCTCTAAGTTCAGGTCAAAGTTCAAGTTACCTGTCTCTTTTGCCAGACAAATATTTATAAATTATAATGAGCTTACCTTAGGTCTGACTCATTAACCACTAGTGAATGACAATATTAATTGTCAATAAATGACAATTATTTTCATTAAGTCTCCGACAGTTATTACTATTGATTACCTTAGCGGTTCTTTTTACCGATCGGTTCACTAATCTGAGAGGTATCATCGGTCGACCGACTCTGCACCTTTACCGTTTGGTCGGTTCATTGTAACATAAACTAATCAATCGATCAAAATTTGATGACGCAATCTTGTTCTATTCATTGCTAATTCAATTCATTTCTCATTGTATTCATTCAATTGGATTCGTTTATTTGATTCGTTGCAGTTACCGAGCAGCTTATTGGCAGGTGAAGAAAATGGATATTAGCAGTGCATGAATTTGATTCGTTGATTTATTCCTTCAAGCGTTGATGTTCCACTATGGTGTAGTTAAATCCATTTCAATTTCCTGAACAATTATCGGTGGTCGGTTCAATTAGTTGAAGCGCCATACATATGCTGAAGTTGTTTTTTCCAGTCGTTTAGCTTTATTCAAATCATACTCCTTTGATTTTTGGAGAGTGAGCTGACGCGTTTGGTGCCTTTTGATTGACATTCACGTGAAGCAGTGCTAGCAAATTTCAAGGCAGCAGCAGGGGAGATAGCAATTTTGATAAGAAAGTAGGTGACTTTGATTGAATCAATAAATCAACATTCTCATCATACGTCTCAAATTTTATGACAGCAAATTAAAATTGTGATCGGCTTCATTTTATAAATTTTTGTGTCGATTGCATATTATTTATAAACTTTATGTCACAAAACTTATTAAAATTTATATTAATAAAAACTTATTACTAAGACGAATAAGTCACTAAAATGTTTCAAAAGTTGGTTCTAAACTATAATAAAATTAATGTTCAGTTAATGTAAAATCATTGTCGTTAATTGTTACTTAGTCCAAAATTGATATAGTTATTGTGGTAAGGCATCTCATATGATTGGTTGGCTGGATAATAAGTCAAAGCCAATGACAAAGGTGATATGTTAACTGGGTTACATTTGTAACTGATTGGTCTGTTATTTATGTCAATAGACAAGTGGCTGAAATGGGTCTGTGAGTAGTTGGATTGTAAATGGATGATTGATTAAAATCTGACTTAAGCTTCGGATTATGTTTAATACGTGCCCACCATTCGGCACAAATTTGAAGAACTCGAAGCATTCAGAGGTCAAAAGACAAGATGATAGCAAAAAGGGAAAGATGTGTCTCTCTGTTCTATTAATTACATGGAGAAATAATTATCATTACATAATTGAATATAAAGGATAGCGTGAGGAATATCACTTAACGGACGTGTGAAAATAATTTAAGAAAGAGTATGTGAATAAATTTAGATTAATTTAAGATTAAAATTTGTGTTGTTTTTTAAAATAATTTAGAGATAAAAGTAAATAAATTTAAAAGTAAATTTTTTGAAAGTTTATGAATGGTTTAATATATGTAATAAATTAAGAAATAATAGATAGAAAAATAATATTGTTATTTTATTTTATGTAAAAATTAATGTATTATTATTTAATAGCAATAATTATTATTTATTATTAACGATGATGATTATTATTAATTACTAATATTATTTATTATTAGTAATAAAATAAAAGCCAAATATACTAATAATAAAAAATAAAAAGAAAAGAAAATTAAATCGACTTTATATCTCCTAATTGCTAAACAATCTCTTACTAGAAGCGATTTCCTGTCCTTTTGAAATCGATTCCAATCTCTTCCCTTCTTTTTCTTCATCTTCTTTATCACCAACAAATGACCTACCATAGAAACAATATTGTAGAAAACCCTTTGTTGCACAAATCTTCTCCAAAGTAACAAGATAATATCACAAGCTTCTTTTGCTAAACAATATTTTTCCTTACTTACAAATCCTTATATACGAACGTCAAATTCCCTCACATATCCATCATAAATTCTTAATAATAGTAAATTTGGCAAGAAAATATTGTAGGTTTTTCAAGTAGGAGCATATAGTCAAAAACATCTTTAAATTATCGTTGCTTAACAAAAATGTCAATTTTGTCAATTTAAGTATAAATGAGAGAGATGACCTTTGAAGCTTATTAAAATATGGCCCAATGCATATATGAGGGTTGGACGGTCCAATTGAATTGGAGGCTCGTAAGAGAGATGAAATATCACTTAAGGAAAATAGCTTACGAAGAAGTAGTCTTCGTCCCAGACAGCAGAGAGAGAAAGAGCCTATGGCTCTGCCAGGCGCTAGAGAGAGAAGTGGAATAGCACCTTCCATAACGATGCAGTCATGGACGTTTGGTAAAAAGAAAATACGCTCAGCACAGAGGCTTCGTTGGAGGTAAGAAAAATACACACTTGCTTTATTCTTTGTAATGGTATCTGCTTTTTATGTCTTTGTTACAACAAAATGAAATGGGGAGAACTCTATTTATAGAGTTCTTGGGGAAAAACGGGAACCACTAATTACCACTAATTAAACGAACCAATTACTGTCTTTAGAGAGTAATTTGTTTGTTTGAGGTAAGCTCAATAGCCTCCCCTCAAGCTGGATGGTGTATACTCACTAATCCAAGCTTGGGAACTATGGATTTGAACCGCACACGATGGGAAAATTTGGTGAAGATGTCGGCCAGCTGTTCATCCGACCGGACAAGGAGAAGTCGTAGGAGATTTGCCTGTATTTTTTCACGAACAACATGACAATCAAGCTCTATGTGTTTGGTCCTTTCGTGAAAGCTCTGGTTATGAGCTATGTGTCGCTCTGATTTGTTGTCACAGTATAAGGCAGGAGTTCCAGCTTCCTATACTTGAAGATCTTGTAGGAGATAGTGAACCCACTGTATCTCACATACAGTGGCTGCTAGGGCACGATATTCTGCCTCGGTGGAAGATCTGGAAACAATGCTTTGCTTCTTGGATTTCCACGAAATGAGGGATGATCCAAGGAATACACAAAACCCTGTAGCGAACCTTCTAGTATTTGGACACGTTGCCCAATCTGAGCCACTAAAAGCTTTTAGATGAACTGGAGAAGCAGCTCCAAAGAACAATCCCACTGAAGGCTTAGATTTGATGTACCTAAGAACTTGTTGCACAGACCCGATAATGATGGTTAGTGGGAGATTTCATAAACTGACTCAATAAATTAATGGAAAAACACAAATCAGGTCTGGTATTGGTCAGATAGAGTAACTTCCCTATCAATCTTCGATAGGAGCCAGGGTCATCTAAGTAGTTGTCTATTCTATACAGTGAGCTTGTATCACTTAAAAAAGGGGTAGAAGATGATGGTTTGCATCCCAGCATTCTTGTTTCCTTAAGGATGTCCAACGCATATTTCCTTTGACATAGATGAATACCTTTCTTAGATCTGGCCACCTCCAAGCCTAGGAAGTATTTGAGTTCTCTTAGGTTCTTTATTTGAAATTTGTTATGCAATAGAGTCTTTACATTGTTGATTTCAGTCATGGAGTTTCCGGCCAATATGATGTCATCTACATAGACAAGTAAGGCAGTAAAATCTATAGAAGTCCCTTTTATAAAGAGAGAGTGGTCAGATTTAGACTGGGTATAGTTGAGAGAAATGAGAAAGGAGGACAGTTTTTCAAACCATTGCCTACTAGCTTGTTTTAGTCCATATAGTGACTTAGTAAGCCTACAAACCCGACCCTCTTTATTGGTATTAAGACCAGGTGGTGGTTCCATGTAAACTTCTTCAATTAAGTCCCCATGTAGGAAAGCATTGTCCACGTCAAGTTGATGTAGAAACTAATTATTAGAGGCTGCAAGGGCAATAAGTAGTCTAACAGTAGTGAGTTTGGCAATAGGGGAGAAAGTGTCTAAATAGTCTATCCCTTTTTGTTGTGTGTATCCTTTTGCCACCAGGCGTGCCTTGTATCTTTCTATAGTACTGATAACAGTTGAAAAACTGTTATTTTCATGCTTAAAATTGATACTAAAAGCAACCTTTAACACTTAGAAACTAGCTTGAAATCATGCTTTTGGTCATATTTTCATAAATAAGAGAGCTGGACAGGTTTATGCTTGATTTTAGTGTTTTTGTGCAGGTTTTAAGGTGAATTTGGTGAAAGAAGTGAAGAAGGAGAGAGATGGAATCAGAAAAGAGATCAAAAAGTGCAAAAAAAGAAGCCGCAACTACCGCTCAGCGGCAGTTTACCGCTGAGCGGCACTCAGAAGCTCGCGTTGATCCGTTGAGGGGTGAAAATACCGCTGAGGGGAAGAAACCAACTCACGCACTTACCACTGAGCGGCACTTTTATGGGCTTGGGCCTAATTTTTCTGTATTTTTAGAATAGTATATAAGCTTTAGGACGTCCTAGGGTTTGTAGCTTTGGCAGAGACGACGCAAATACTCTCTTTTCCACCCCTTTGAAGGAAGATCTTGGATGCTTAGGCTACCTCTTCACCTTTCTAGGGTTTTATCTTTCATTCTTCCATTATTATTCATCTAGTTTCACCATGAATATGGTGAACTAAACCTTGTATTGTTGTTGGGGAATCAATGTAGTCTTGTGAAACTCTCATATATGGAATTTGTTTTAACATCTTACTTTTAAGACTTATACTTTCTTTTATCATTAGTTAGGGTTTTTCCTCTTTGCTTAATGCTTGCTTTGTTTAACTCATTCATTGCCATGATTATTGAATTTGTCGATACGGGAACGTACGGGGAAATCTAGATCCGGGGAATTTCTCCCAATAGTATATTGGTTGCCGTTAAGCTCCTGCACTTAAGAACTAATTACTAGGAATGCTAGGAATTGTATGAACTCGTAATTAAGGATAGACCTTCTTGCAAGGTGATTTAGAGAGTGATATTAACAATTGATGAAAAGAATGTTGAATTCCTAAAGTATATGAGAGTGGATAAGATGAACTTGATAACACTGATTGTGTGCATCTGTGAGGCTCTGTTGCTTTTGATTCATCTCTTGAACTGATTGACTGCTTTCCTTGTACTGAATTGTTTGAATGATTCTTTGAGTATCTGCTTTCGTTGACTCTGTGTTGGATTCTGCCTATACCTTTTACTGTCCAGATTTCGTGAGAATTGTGCAACTGTGTTTTTGTTTTGGAGTCTTTGTTGTCTGTCTGTCGAGTCTGTGTCAGCTCCCTGATGTTTGAGTAGTTCCCTGGTTTTCGTCTTGGTTTTGCCCAGGAGTGCAAAAGACTAAGTGTGGTCTATTTTGATGAGTCGTTATTTCGTGAATTAAATTTAGTTTATTGCACTTAAATAAACCAGGGAATTGTGTTTAATTGTTTGTTATTTCCCCGTTTTCCGAATTCTGCTTAATTTGGTCGGAAATTTGTAATTGTGCTAATTTGGGTTTTCTGAGCTGATTAAGTGCATTTTTGAAGTGCAGGAAAATTTTGGAAATACATTTTGGGACATCAGGAAGAATGCCAAATAAATTCAAGACTCTCCACACAAACATTTTAGAAATTAATTAAATTGTAATTCAGTAGTTTAGAATTTCTGTATCAACTCTTACATTTTGGGTCAATTTTTGGTAAACTAGTTTAGACCCAAAAAATTAGAAGTTAGTGACTTGGACCCTAGGGTTTTATTGTATGGACCCTACCCTAAAAAAAGAGGACACACGGCCTTAAGGAAAGGAGCCAGCCGCCACTTGCAAAGGGGGCACTTTTTACTTTCTCGGTTTTTGTTTTTGGTTTTAGCCTTTGGCTTTGAACGTTTACTGGCCACACTGATTTTGGTTTTTTTTTACCTTGTACGCTATTTTGGATTGGAGGAGAATGTTTTGTTCCGGTGGCTAAACTCTCATTGCCTTCTCATTTTTCGGTTTTTATGCACTGTGTTTGACGCTGTTACGTTTTACTTCTCCATTTTTAATTTCATTTTGGCTCATGAACTTGAGTGAAGTTTCGGTCATCCAAGTCCAGTAAGAGAGGGCTGATTTATGGCACAAGGTGTCTCGGCCTGTACGTGTGTTGGGTAGCATTTTGCTTGTCACGCTGATTCATGGAAGAGGAGATATAATTTTTGCTGGAGAGAATGAACGGTGATGAGGTGAAATGCAGTGCACGGTGACTGAAAGAAACTTTCATTTTTTTTTAAGAGAATGAAGCAGTAATGTGTTGGAGCAGCACCGAGAAGGAAAGAATGGTGTGCACGGTAATTAAAAAATGGGATAGGGTCACGGAAGCATTCCAGGAGCATGTGGAGATGGGAAGAAGGGCAGTGGTATGCACGGGAATGGCAGCTGGAAGAATTAGCTCACGGGATGGTGACTCTTGGACGCGGAGAATGAGATGGAAGCATTAGGTGTCACGCGGATTTCTTTCTTGGCTTTAGTAGCAGGGAGCACACGCGGATGGATTTTGTTTATCACATTTAGCCTTCATTTTTTTTTTGTAAGAGAAAAACGCTATTGATGGGAGCAAAACAGAAGTGAATGTGACGTTTTATTAATTCTTCATTTCTCTGCTGGAGAGGGCGGTGCGCATGGGTTGCGAGGCATGGTTTTGTTCCTTTTCCTGGCTGGACATATTGGAAGCTGCTGGAACGTGTTGGAGGATTAAGGTGCCACGGCTGATTCACATTGCGTCCAAGAAGAAGAGGTGCTCCATTGGCTTTGATTCACGGCCTGGGAAATTGCTCAAGCGGTGAATGTTTTTATTCATTTTGTTGATTAAGGAGAGCACATGAGTCACGTGAAATGGTAGAAAAAATATTTATCTTTTCTTATTTCTTTTGCCTTAGGATATTTTACATTATATGTGGAATTGTTTGTCATCTTTTTAATTAAGTGTTGCATTTTAATAGCATGAAATTGTGTTGGGATATTTATCTGTTGCTGTGTTCAGTTTAGTGTTTTTATGCACTTGAATACCGTCAATTATATTCGGTTGTGTTCGATTTTCAAGTTTTAATTTAGTTCAATTGCATTCACAAACCTTTCGCAAACCCCCCCACTACGTGTTTGATCTGAGACTGAACCAAAATTGGTCCTTGAGAGACGACCTAGGAGTCACTTCCTAGTACTATACTGCATTCTTTTATGCACACCTTTTGTGGGAGGTGCGACCCTCTCATCAACGAGATCATAAGGAGTCTTGTTATTAAGAATGGGGGAAGACAACCTATTTATCAGGTAAACAGTGTGACTAACAGCATAGGACCAATAGGCATTAGGCCTATTAGATTGAAAAAGGAGACTACGAGTCACATTAAGAATATGTTGGTGTTTTGCTTTCCACAACAGAGTTCTGTTCAGGGGTCTCAACACAACTTTTTTGGTGATCAATGCCATATAACCAAAACTTTAGAAAATTGGACAGTCCTTGCACATTCAACAGTGATAATAGTGTTATTTGGGAATCTAATAGAGATAGGCTTAATTTTGTAAAAGGTAACAAAGTTTCTTTTATCATGGGTCACATGGTCTATGGCTCCTGTGTCAAGAATCCAAGAAGAAATACCTTGTTTGATCTCTACGCTATCTCTCTGCACCTGATTGATCTTGTGAGTGGGTTCATCAACCTTCTCTATCATTTTGAGGAGTTTTTGCATCTGCTTAGGGGTAAAAGAGTTTAGGGCAGCATTGGTGCTGACCTGGTGAGTAGATTAAACACCCTCTGGACCTGAACTGCTTTGGCAAGCATTAGCAGAATTCCAGTCTCATTTCCTGTCCGGATTACTGTCAGTTTTCTTATACCAAGGGGGGTAACCGTGTTTGGAATAACACTCATCTACGGTATGATTCATTTTATTACAATAGGAGCACTGTTTTCCATAGTTAGGGTTCCTTCCTCTCCCCCTTCCTTGACCATGTGGTCCATTTCCACGCCCTTGGCTTTTCCAGTTCTGATCAGATCTCCAGTTATTGTTTCTATCAGCAGTACTGGCCAAAACCTTGGTTTCAGCAATTTGACTATGGCTGACTATGCCCAAATCCTGTCTCTCCTATCTTTCTTGATGCATGATAAGGGATAAAACTCTATTGATGTTGGGGAGAGGATCCATCAAAAGAATTTGGGTTCTTACAGTATTATATGTGTCATTCAGCCCTTTTAAGAAGCATATCACATGTTTTATTTCTCTGTATTTCAGAGAAATCTTTGAAAGTTCACAACTGCAAGGAATCTCATAGGTACAAGTGGGTATAGGTCTAAGGGATTCAAATTCTTCCCAAAGAATTTTTAAATCTGTGAAGAATTGGCTAACACCTCTCTCTCCCTGTTTAATTGAATGAATATCTTAGAGTAAATCAGAAATTTTAAAATAGTCACCTTTAGAGAATCTTTCTTTCAATTCTTCCCATAGTTCTTTTGCTTCTTCAACATATATTACACTTTCTTCAATCTCTGGATAAAGAGTTTTTATTATCCCGGAAAGAACCATCATATTACATCTCTCCCAAGCATCGAATAAAACCTCACTTCTTTGAGGTTTCTTGATTGACCCATCAATAAACTTGATTTTATTCTTGGAAAGAAGAGCCCTCCTCATGCTTCTGCTCCAAGAAGAGTAATTGTTGTCATTTAGAACTTGAGAGATGAGAGTGAGTCCTAGATTCTCCCCAGGATGCAAGTAGAAAGGGCTGGTAGGATTAACAGATTGATCCATGTGCTCCATATCAGTAGGAAACAATTCAAGAAGAAAACAAGAAACAGTCCAAGAATTGTTGCTAGACTTGAAAACAGAGGCAGCGGAAGTAGAGCAGGTTTAAAACCTACTCTGATACCATATTAAAATATGGCCTAATGCATATCTGAGGGTTGAACGGTCCAATTGGATTGGAGGCCCTTAAGAGAGATGTCATGGACAAATTTATGATCACCAAAATATGATGTCACAAACTTGTTTTACAATCGACAAGTATGACCGAATCGTTCAAGTAATAAACTTGGTAAGACCAAGTATCGTTCTCCCAAAGGACTCACGGCCTAGTTTAGTTGTGTGGTTTGTTGATTAGCTAAGACCTTAAGAACGAAATAATTGGATTGTATTATGCAAAAGACGAAAATAAACATGTATGCATGAGGTTTTGATCAATGGCAAAAGCAAAAGACAAGCACTTTCAATGAAATATATATATGAATATGTTGTTGGGGGTCAATTTCATCTTATCCACTCTCATATATTTTAGGAATTCAACAATCAAATCATCATTGTTAATGCCACTCTCTAAATTACCTTGTCAAGAAGGCCTATCCCTAATTACGAGTTCATACGATTCCTAGCATTCCTAATAATTAGTTCTCTTAGCACAGGAGCTTAACGACAACCAATATAATATTGGGAGAGATTCCCCGGATCTAGACTTCCCCGTACGTTCCCGTATCGACAAAATCAATAATCATGCATTGAATGAGTTAAACAAAGCAAGCATTAAGCAAAGAGGAAAAACCCTAACTAATGATGAAAGAAAGCATAAATCTTAGATTAAGATGCAAGCACAAATTCCATATATGAGAGCTTCAAAAGATTACATTGATTCCCCAACAAACATACAAGGTTTAGTTCACCATATTCATGGTGAAACTACATGAACAATAATGAAAGAATGAAGGATAAAACCCTAGAAAGGTGAAGAGGTAGCCTAAGCATCCAAGATCCTCCTTCAAAGGGGTGGAAGAGAGAGTGTTTGCTTCGTCTTTGCCAAAGATACCAACCCTAAGACATCTAGGTCTTTAAATAGGACATAAAAATAAGGTTTAATAGGTTCAGAGGTCCCTATATTTGTGGGTTGGTTTCAATTGGGTCGTCCAATTTTGAAAGTGATCAATTTGGTCCCTAATTTAACAAAATTGAGTCAATAATACCCTTTCCGTTAAATGTAATGGACGGCGTTAACTTTTTAAACATGTGGCATGTTGAGGCATCCTTTTATTTGCAGGTTGCACAGTTTTATTTGAAGGATGCTTCAACATACGACATGTTTAAAAAGTTAATGTCGTCCATTGCATTTAACGGAAAGAGTATTATTGACTCAATTTTGTTAAATTAGGGACCAAATTGATCACTTTCAAAATTGGAGGACCCAATTGAAACGAACCCAAAAATATAAGGACCTCCGAACCTATTAAACCTAAAAATAATAGAAAACGGGTCCAGGCCCAAACAGATCATAAAATCGCATAAAACTGGCCAAAAACTCGTCTGGTTGACTTTTTTCGTATTCTGGTTGACTGGTTGACTTTTCTGGTTTCTGGTTGACTTTTCTGGTTTCTGGTTGACTTTTAATGGTATATGCTTTTTATGTCTTTGTTACAACAAAATGAAATGGGGAGAACTCTATTTATAGAGTTCTTGGGGAAAAATGGGAACCACTAATTACCACTAATTAAACAAACCAATTACTGTCTTTAGACAGTAATTTGTCCGTTTGAGGTAAGCTCAATAAAGCTAAAATACTTTCCAATAAATGGTCAAGTTATTGTCGCATAAATAAATATAAATTTTCACTTAAGTGATAATTAGTTAACCATTTAAGCACTTATTTAGCTTATGATACTTATTCAAATATAGGAAAAGATGCATATAAGGTTTAATTATAAATTTCATTACTCTAAAATTGTTTTACAATGTCCCAATTACAAACTTAAAATAAATTAATATATATATATATATATATATATATATATATATATATATATATATATATATATATATATATATATATATATATATATATATATATATATATATATATATATATATATATATATAAAGTCAGCAACCTAATTTGTATAGATCATCTGCAACATCACTTGAGACAAGTCACCTAAGAGTTCGAAGATTAAACTAAAGGTTTGTTTCAAAAATCTTGTTGTAACATGAGCACAATACCATTGTTGTATAGGACATGACTATCCCATGTGGAGAAAGAATCCATGTAATGTCTCCATCACCATGAGTATGTGTGTCTTAGAACCTATCATATGTTATTTGTTGAACGTATTGTTTCATCCGCTACAGAATCGTTATCATACCATTTATTAATGTTTAGTCTCACGTTAGATATGTATATATCTTGATGTAAGGAGATGTGTTGAAATTTTCACATATAAAAATAATGTTAATTTATAATATATAAGTGGGTGTAAACTTTACTTCACAAATCAGTTTTGTAAGATTGAAATAGAGTTAAAATTCAATTTTAACTAATATAGCTTAGAGTTGAGGTTGTTGGACTTCCTTAGTGGCTACACAAGAATGTTGAATGAAAAAAAATGTTTAATCAGATTGGAGAATAGGGTTTCAAATGTGGTGGATCACATCAACCCGAAGGATTTGCACAACTCGGTGATAAGGACAAGAAATTCAAAGAGTCACAAGAGATATTAACACAAAGAGAGATGATGTCATCGACATTTATTATCATCATGCCTTAACGGTATAAACTTTGTAATTGGTGACGATATCAGAGGTATGGAAGGTTGTTGGTGAGCAAAGACCTCATTCAAATTTGTCATAAGTTTAGCAAAGTCACGTGATTTAAGGCAAACTATTTAAAGATGGTCACAACATATTGCTATTAAGCCACCCTTAAATGTTAATATAAGAAATATAATTCAATCCCTCATGTCAGATTGCTTAAAATGGTCACACTTAATTGATAAATACATGTAAAAAGTTGACGCATTAAGAGTCCCATAAACATTTTAACAACATTTTTTATTTTTGTGACTCAAATTCTTATTTAAAATGTGATTTTTTAATTTCTAAGAAAGAAATACACAATCCATTACATACAAATTATTCATGAAAGTACATGTGAGGTAAGCATAGGAAATAAATATGAAAGTGCTCAAAAACGTTAAATACGAAAATTCACATGCTAAAGATTATATAATTGGTTTTTACAGATATGGTAATTATTGCTAGAGTTGGTCGGGAAATTATTATTGTGTTTCATTAACCTTTGCGGTAGAATAGAAGCTACGTTCATATTAATTTTGGATTTAAAAAAATTGGTAAATGGCAATGTAAAATTTAGCGTTTTCAAAATATTGGTAAAAAAAAATAAAAATTATAATTATGAAAAGAATATTAAAAATTTATTATTAATCCGAATAAATGCAAACAAATGCAAGGTACTTGTTAGTTTGGACAAAACCAAAAGCTTAATCCGAATAAACTGTCTTGGAGAGGTGCTAATTCCTTCAAAATAGAAACCAGATACTTGGATGTAACTAAATTAAAAATAAGGAATGTGTTAAACCATAATTCTTTTCATAAACACTTGTACGAGAAAAAAAATATAAATTAAAACCATTTTTGTAAATTAAAACTAATTTTTACACAAAGTATTTCGGAAAAAGAATTTGAATTTTATTTTTAACTTATTCATAAATTACTTTTCTTTCATAAAAGAAAAAAAAAAGTCTCTTCTAAAAAAATATCTATAGAATACTTGGTCTAAACACTCTCAAAAGGTTCAATTTAAACTTAAAGTCAAGGAATCACTAATCTCTTCCTCAAGAAAGTCACTTTTCATTTTTATCTTATCATTTATTATACACTCAAAAAATACTTTTGATATAAAAACTCAATCATTAAGATTAACTTTCATTCCCAACATTACTAATACGTCTAAGAGTGACAAATGCATATTTATGTTTTCATTAAATATTTAATAATTGAATTTTTTATACTTAAAAAATTAATTTAATTAGAATTTATGATAATTAAAATTATTGGAGTTGTAACATAAAAGTGTCTTTTTAACGTATGAAGTTAAGTTTTGATTCAGCACCAAAATAAATTCCAAACTACAAAGTAGTCTATAGTAGAAAATTAGGAAAGAAAAATATACAAATAACTAAACACACCCCTAATTCTATTTTACACACTCTTTTTAAAATGGATCACTCACAAAATTAGTCTTAGTTCCAACCAAAAGCTGTGTCCATTATCCTTTATTTTTAAATTTGTCTAATCAGAACATCACATATTACACATGGCATCATTTTCCTCTTAAAATTGTGACCAACCAAAGGTAACACGTCATCATCTTCTTCCCTCTCACCAGCCAAAACGCGAAAACGCGAGTGCAGATCTCCAGGCAGCCACCAGACTATCACAACCTTGCCGACGCTCATCCATCGCGCACGCACATAGTCGAAGTTACAGATAGACGACTACGAACCAGATCTACCTCTGCAAGCACGTGAAATAGCACAACCGCGAGCCACCAAGATGAGCGACGAACCAAACTTCTTCCCTGCACTTCGTCGTTGAACCACACAGCAGCAGCCTCGCCTGACCAACGCGCCTCATCACGAACAGACATCGCACCTTTATTGGAGAAGAACCATGGAACAATCGTGAGCCAACCAAGCTCCACAAGACGCACCCACCACGAGGAAGAGGCTTGATTTGAGAGAAAGAGAGAGGTCACGTTACAGTTTCTCATTGGACATCAAAACTTAGCTAAAAATATTATATTTTTGGATTTTTCTTAAAATTAGGATTACATTTCAAGAAAAAATTAGCGCAAAATTATGTTGGTAAATTAGATATTTTTAAATAAATTATTTATTTAATTGTATCAAATAAATATCAACAAACAGTATTTTTTTTTATTTTTAAAACTATTATACTTCTCCAAAAAAATTCTAAATATTTATAATCATTTAATTTATTTTTATTTAAAATATATTTAAGAAAGCATTACATTATTAAAAACAAGATTTCATCATATAAATTAAAATCTAATCAAATTCTATATAAAAAAAGTCAAAGGAAAAAAAAAGGAGAATTTAGAAAATTTTTGAACCCTAATCACATTTTGTTCTTCAATCTTTTTTATTTTTATGTAATTTCTATATTTTATGTAATATTAAGTCTTTTTTAGTTGATTATGTTATAATTTTATTTTAATATCAGAATTTATAATATTAGAATAAAATAATCTTTGTGTTCTTTTTTATTCTTATTTTGATTTATATTTTAATTATTTATTTAATCTTAAATTAAGTAAAAGATAATTATTTTTATATTATAATGAATTAATAAAGTATTTTAATCTATTTACATACACTACAAAAAAATAATTATTACTGATGATCAAAATTCGTCAAAAACATCCAATATTAGTCGATAATATCATATTTTTCGACGGCTTATCGACGAAGTTTGATCCATCGATAATAGCGTTGTCGGTAATATTTATCGACGGATTATTATGATCGTCGGTAATTATCAAAGGCCAAATCCGTCGGTAATTATCACAAAAATTCGTCGATAATTACCGAAGAAAAAATCCCTCGGTACATCCGTCGGTAAATATTTCAATCTGGTTCATCTTCTTCCTCTTTCCCCTTCTTCGGTTTCCTCAGATTTTAATTTTTTTTTATCAAACTTTTATTCATTCCAAAATCAAAACAACAATCCAATTCATTCCAAAACCAAAATCAAAGGCTCTACTTAGGTTCTCCAATTGTTTTAGAAACCTTAAAATTGGAAAAAATCCTCAATTAGTTTTTGAACATCCCGACAGTAGCACTACTCTGCATGGTTCTCCGATGGCAGTGGTGGCGTTCTCCCATGGCAACGGTGGCGCTCTCCAACGACAGTAGTGGCGCTCTCCAACGACAGTGGTGTCGCTCTCCAACGGCAGCGGTGACGATCTTCTACGGTGGCAGTGGCACTCCGCGTGGTTCTCCCACGAAAACGGTGGCGTTCTCCCACGACAGCGGTGACGCTCTCCAATGGCAGCGGTGACACTCTCCAACAACAGCGGTGGTAGTGTAAGAAGATGGTTGCAAGAGAGAGAAAAATGGTTACAAAGAAGGTGAGAAATGGTCTTGAGATGAGAGGAAAGAAAAAATGACAAAAGTGTTTTGTGAGATAAAAAAATATAGTCTTCTTCATGCAGAGAGAGAAAAAATGGGCGGAAATTTTGCCGCTCTTTTTACCGACGGATTTACCGACAAAACTTGTTCGTCGGTAATTACCGAAGACTTTACCGACGACTTTTGACTGACGGAAACTAAAATATGTATTATCGATGAAATTACCAACGAATTTTGTTCGTCGATAATTACCGAAGGACAAATATTCGTCGATAATTACATTTTTATATCTGTCGATAAGATCCATTGGTAATACATTATTTATTGACAAAAATAATTTCGTCGATGAAATTTCGTCGATAATTCCATGTATTTTTGTAGTGATAGTGATTATACATTTTGAATCAAGACTTTACTTTGATTTTATTTAAAAAGAATTATGTAATGAAAATTAGAAATTGAAACTTTACTTAAATTAAGTTAATAAGTTCAATAAAAATTTAAGGAAGACGATTAATTAGTTTTAATTTATTAAAAATTAAAAGAATACATATGATTTTAAATATAATACAATTTAATTTAGATTATACTGATAGAATTTACTAGGAATAATATAAGTCATTACTGATATTTTGGTTAATAGTGAAAATGTAAACAAATTAATTGAAATGTGACCTTAATTAAGTTGAAAATTTAAAACAATAACTAATTAAACAATGATATTTTGATAACCACGAATCTAATTTAGAAAAAAAAAACAATAATCATTATTATCAATATTATATCTCTTATCTTTTTCCAATTTATTTTTTTCACTTGATTCATTATTTTATTATTATTTAATCTTTTATTTATTTTATTTAAATTTATTTTCTTGTATTATTATTTGACTAATATTTTTATATAGTTTTTACAACAATTAATTTGATAAGAATAAATTCTATTGAAAAACGATTTAGGATTGATTTTATTTTCTATTTTGTTGATTAGTATCTTAAAAATATTAAAGTTGTTATAATCTACTAATACTAATTTGATTGTATTAATGATATTGTTCTTAAGATTAACCTTCAATCTTGATATTACTAATAAGTTTTCATTCAAAGAGAGACAACTGTGATAAAAACACAAGTTGAATGTGTATAAGATATTATTATCACTTCTAATAGAAAACCTTAAAAGACCATAAATTCAAGGATTTTTTTTTATATTGTACTCAATTTTATTATTGATCCTCAATAAACCTGAAATTCACACTTAAATTTCCTACATTAACATGACTGAAGGCACATTCATATAAAGTGACACCATAATGATCATGGTGAACTTGTTTCATTGGAAAATGTACATAGGCAACTAAAGAAATGGAAGCTGTAATGGATTTTCGAGAAGAAGAAAAATAATACTAGTAGTGCTACTTGCCTTTTAATTACCATCCCTTTCGACTTTCTCCTCTCAAACACTTCCTATGTTATGTTATGTTATGGTGGGGATATTTTTCGAAAACTATTCTTTAGAGGATATTTTCATACCATCTACTGCATGATTATAATTTTTAATAAATTTGATGTTTCATTATTACCAGCTCCATCATTGAAAGTACCCCACCATAATGTACTGTATAGATAAAATCACTACTACTACCTCCGGTGGGTCATTAATCTTAATCATGAAACATGGTTGTTTAAGTTGACCATATTATTGTGTTGGTTCCACCTTCGACATGCGAAAACGATTCGAAACCATTTCCCATTATCTATTGGAGATGTTGTGGTGTTGGTGAACTTTTCCCCCTCATGTTAGTGGACTTTTACGACTTGTTAAAGAGAAAGGACAAGAGAGGATTCCAAATCCACCTCCCGAAGCTACTCACATCACACCAACAACCTATCCTATACAAGAGATTCTAAGTTGTTTGTAGCAATCTCTTTCCCTTTTTCATCTTTCCCTTTTCTTTTTTTTATCTTTATCTTTAGAATGGTAGGAGACCAGAATCACAAAATTATTAGGCAAACTAATGTACTTGACTTAAATTCCAAAAACAGTTTTAATTGTTTCATATTCAAAATATTCCTAACTTCAAACTTTTCACTTACCAAATTCAAAAAATGTGTCTACACCAAACAAATACAAATACTTAAAACGTGTCCTCAGCTTTTTTTAAGTTTAAGAAACACGTTTTCTATAACTGTTATCATATACTCATCCATGCTTCATTTATTAAAAACTATCACACAATGTAACATTATAAAAGAGAGTATCGTGAATATAGAACATGTGAGAGGTATTTCTGAAATTCAATTAAATTCCGTCATGTTTTGAAAAACTTTAAACTTTTGAGAATCTAAAACCTTGGTTAATAATATTATATATTTATATACATCCGTCCTTATTTATATGTTCTTATTTTTAACATAAATATAACAATTTAATCTTATAATTGTTAGGACTTTAAGCCTAATTCAATCCCACAAAACCGGCTTGTAGCGGCTTGTAGGATGAGGTTTGCACCCACTTATAAAGTATGAATTAGTTGATGTGAGACTTCCAACACACTGATAACAGTTGAAAAACTGTTATTTTCATGCTTAAAATTGACACTAAAAACAACCTTTATACTTAGAAACTAGCTTGAAATCATGCTTTTATCCATATTTTCAGAAATAAGAGAGCTGGACAGGTTTATGCTTGATTTCAGTGTTTTTGTGCAGGTTTTAAGGTGAATTTAGTGAAAGAAGTGAAGAAGGAGAGAGATGGAATCAGAAAAGAAATCAAAGAGTGCAAAAGGAGAAGCCGAAGTCACCGCTCAGCAGCACTTTACCGCTGAGCGGCACTCAGGAAGTCACGGGAGGTCCGTTGAGGGGCAAAATGGCCGCTGAGGGGAAGAAACGAGACTCGCACTCACCGCTGAGCGGTACTTTACCGCTGAGTGGCACACTTATGGGCTTGGGCCTAGATTTTTTGTAATTTTAGAATAGTATATAAGCTTTAGGACGTCCTAGGGTTTGTATCTTTGGCAGAAACGAGGCAAACACTTTCTCTTCCACCCCTTTGAAGGAGGATCTTGGATGCTCAGGCTACCTCTTCACCTTTCTAGGGTTTTATCCTTCATTCTTTCATTATTGTTCATCTAGGTTCACCATGAATATGGTGAACTAAACTCTGTATGTTTGTTGGGGAATCAATGTAATCTTTTGAAGCTCTCATATATGGAATCTGTTTTTACATCTTTTAATTAAGACTCATGCTTTCTTTCATCATTAGTTAGGGTTTTTCCTCTTTGCTTAATGCTTGCATTGTTTAACTCATTCGATGCATGATTATTGGTTTTGTCGATACGGGAACGTACGGGGAAGTCTAGATCCAGGGAATTTCTCCCAATATTATGTTGATTGTTGTTAAGCTCCTGCACTTATGAACTGATCATTAGGAATGCTAGGAATTATATGAACTCGTGATTAGGGAGAAGCCTTCTAGAAAGGTACTTTAGAGAGTGGCATTAACAATGATGATTTGAATGTTGAATTCCTAAAATATATGAGAGTGGATAAGATGAAATTGAACCCCCAACAACATATTCATACATAAATTTCATTGAAAGTGTTTATCTTTTGCTTTTTGCCATTGATCAAAACTTCATGCATACATGTTTATTTTCTGTCTTGCATATAAAATCTCAATTATTTCGTTTGTAAGTCTTAGCTAATCAACAAATCACATAACTAAACTAGGCCGTGAGTCCTTTGGGAGAACGATACTTGGTCTTACCAAGTTTATTACTTGAACGATTCGGTCGTACTTGCCGATTGTAAAACAAGTTTGTGACATCATATTTTGGTGATCATAAAATTGTCCATCACACACCCCCTCACACCAAGATATATTCATCTAAATTCATCTCGAGCGTGGGAATAAACATTTTTAATGGGTGGTCCGATAGCGGCCCGATAGCGGGTGGAACAATATGTCTAGCAAACAACAAATATCACAAATATCACTATGATAGGCTCTAACAATGGCTCTGATACCATGTTAGAAGTGGATTTTAAGCCTAACTCAACCCCACAAAATCGGCTTGTAGGGTAAGGTTTGCACCCACTTATAAACTATGAATTGACCTTATCTCTAGTTGATGTGGGACTTCCAACACACCCCCTCACGCTGAGGTGTATACATCTCGAAGTGGACTTTAAGCCTAACTCAACCCCACAAAATCGGCTTGTAGGGTGAGGTTTGCACCTACTTATAAACTATGAATTGACCTTATCTCTAGTTGATGTGGGCCTTCCAACAATAATCACAACTTTTTTATTACTAATATTACAAAATTCTAAATATAAAACTGGTATTTATTAAAAGATAAATTTTAAGTTTAATTTAATCTTACAAAAGTGATTTTTAAAATAAAATGTTATATCTACTTAATGTAACATCTCAAAATATAGTATTAAACTATAAGAGATTTATTACATAATTAATAAAATAGAATAGTCCACCACAACAAGGATTAAAAGTTTCATCATAATTATACGAAACATAACTACAAATTTAACTTTGTATAGTCCACTTATAACCAAACTATAAATCTAGAAACTAGTCTATAGAAGACTAAACGTCCATTGTCCCGTCATCCAACGCCTGCTCCACAGATATCTTATCACCCTCTGCTCACACCCACCGAATGATCATAACCAAGATCACAGAACACAAGAACATACAACCACACAAAAAAAGGGTAAGCTAGTGTAAACAAAAAATATCATAAACTGACTAAGATTTCTAAACAAATCATCAAACCAAACTAAGTATACAAACATTCTAGAAACATATAATACACATAGGCCTGACTCATTCGGATAAAGTATGAATGTCAAGTTATAGTGGTTCCTACACCTATAGTGGTAATATTGTTGGCTCAATCCAAGCTACCATACAAGGTTAGTCTATTTCAATTGTCTTTGACCAAAACAAGCCCCTAGACAAGGTCCTCCTTCTATTCTCACCACATGACTCATTTCCCTCTAATTGAGCATGGATGATCATTAGAATGTAGGATGAACCCCAAACTTAACTTCGGCCATTCATACTTACAATACTATCGGCACCGTCATGTAACCTCTCCACGAGGATCATGGAATTACGTCCCTCAATACCATTCACTTGATCCATAACATACTCATCATCAATCACCATATAAACATCACATTAAGTATTTCAAGGATAAAAATTCATTTATAATAATCTGCAAATAATAATCACACAATAACAACATTTTTCATCATAGCAGCTTGATACCCAAACTTAGACACTGATAACGGTTGAAAAACACCCTTTTTTACTTAGAAGCTTGCTTGAACTCATGTTTTTGCTTTAGTTTTGTGAATAAGAGAGTTGAAGATGAATTTAATGGTTTTGTGCTAGAATCCCTTGATTTTGTAGGCTATTGGAATGATTTGAAAGAATAGTTAAAGTATCGAATGGTTGGAATGCAGAAAAGTCAACCATAATGTAGAAAAGTCAACCAGTTAACTAGAAAAGTCAACTAGTCAACCAGTCAACCAGAATGTAGAAAAGTCAACCAGAGTGCAGAAAAAGTTGCGCTGAGCGGTAATTACTGCTGAGCGACAGTTTTGAAGTGCTCAAATCACCGTTGAGGGCTAAAAATGCAGTTGAGCTTCATTCTAAAGAGCTGCACTTACCGTTGAGCGGCAAAAGTACCGCTAAGTGCCATTTTTATGGGCTTGGACCTATGTTCTGTTATTTTTATGGGCTTAGATCTGTTTTCTGTTATTTTTATGTTCTATTTAAAGACTTGCACGTCCTAGGGATGGTATCTTTTGATGGCTTGAGCACATAAACACACTTTTCACCCCTTGGGGGCAGATTTGGGGATGTGGGATCTCCTCTTCTCTTTTTAGGGTTTTTCTATCTCTTTCATTCTTTCATTCCATTATTCATCTAGTTTTGCCATGTCTATGGTGAACTAAACCTCCATTGTTGTTGGGAAATATGTAACCTCTTAAACTCTCATGTATTGAATTGATTCTTGATTATATATATGCTTTACTTCATTAATTGTTAGGGTTTTTCCTCTTTCCTCTTTGCATGCTTTGTTTAACTCATTCAATTGCATGATCATTGATTTTGTCGATATGGACACATACGGGAAAATCTAGAACTGGGAAAGTTGCCTTTAAGCTTCTGTGCGAATGTAATGCATGATTAATTGCTAGGGAGACAAGACATTATGAACTAGTAATGAGGAGTAGGCTTTCTTCACCAAGACATCGGGTTTAAGGTAAATTAGAAAGTGGCATTAACATTAATGAAGAAGATGAATTCATATATGCATGAGAGTAAATTAGGTGAAATCTAAACCCAACAACAATTGATCAACTTCCTCCATTCATTCTTGTGTTTAGCCTCAATTGATCAAATTGCATTCATGTTTATTTTATTGCATTTGCATCCAAAAACTCTAAAATTTGTTCTTTAGAGTCTTAATTAGTTGAGTAATCACATAATTGTTTAGTGTCGTGAGTCTCTTGGGAAACGATACTTGGTCTTACCATTTATTATTACTTGATACGATTCGGTACACTTGCCGAGGTCTTAACAAGTTTTTGACTCCATTTTCGGGGATTAAAATTTTTTTTATCAGACACAAAACAACCTTGAAACCCAAACCAACAGCTCCGAAAGGGTCCAAAACCTCCAAAAACGACCTATAAAACGTCCGAAACCCCAAATTCGAGATTCCCCACAACTTAGTTTCTACCGGACAACTCCTCACCAAACTACTCTTACGCAAAAGATCTCTTACCAGATGACCTCTTGCTAGACGATCGGTTGTTACCAGACGACTCCTTGCCAGATGTTCTCTTACTAGACGATCCCTTGCCAAACATTCTCTTACCAAACGACCTCTTACAAGACGTTCTCTTACCAGATGACCCCTTTCCAAACAACTCCTCACCAGACGATCTCTGACCAAATGACCCCTTACCAGACGATCTCTTACTTAGGCGATCTATCAAATTTTTGTACAATAAGAGACTAACTAAGCCCTAAATGGCCCCAAGACAGTTTCTAAAAGTGCAGACTTTTCCCACAACCATGATCTTAAAATTTTACCTATTAAAACCCCCACTTTTATGCTTAAAACTCACTCTTCTTCTAATTATTCCATACCCAAGTTCTGTAAAAACACATCAGCTCAAAATTGCTAAATCTACATGCACAATTCATCAATAAACAAACTTGACAACAACAAACTTGACACAGCAACATGCATCAATTCTCAATTCAATACACCATCTTTCTCAAGCACCCAACATACCAATTTCATGATTTAATTAACATTCATAAATCAACCATCGCATCATCATACAAACATCAAATATCAAATGCATGGCAAATCTAAAACAAACACGCTAGTTTTCCTTACTTGGTTGACACTCAAACAATTCTAAGAACTCTAAAATTCCTCCTACGACTCCAAGATCTCTATTGGCTACCTATAGCTGAAATCATTCGGCTAGAAGTGAAGATTTCGCCTCAAGGAACCCTCAGGCAATCTGACCTTCTAATAGATGAGTAGGGAGTTAGAGGTTTTAGAGAAAAGGTAGAGAAAATTTTAAGAAAGAAGTTTTAAGAGAGAGAAAACTTCTCAGATAATGAAACTCCTTATTAGAAAATTCTATTTATACGGTTTATATATATTTTTTTGAAATAAAATAATAGATATTCTAATCGAAGTGGTGTATTTGGTGCATGGAATGGATGGTAGTATTTGAAATTGACAAGAGTGGTTACACTTTCTAGAGACCTGGACTCAAGTCAAAGTACATAGTAGAACAATAAAATCTACCTAAATTTATACGTTCTAGAAAATATAGTTACAATTAAATGAAACAATCAAGTGTAAAAGGGCATGTCCAATAAACTCTTTTTTAACTCATCTTCAGTGGCAGCCTATACCTAAAGAACTCCCAAGTGAAGCACAACACTGGCATTTTGCAAAATTATCCTGAGGTTATGGTTACATTCATTAGAGACTTCATAATCTATTTGGTTGACTAATAATTGAAGTGGTATTTAAAAGATCCCAATTGAGCATTTGAGAAATACGAGAATATATTTTCATTTGTTGATGGATTTAAGGTTAAAGTAAAAAAAAAAACAAAACAAAAAAAAACTCTTTTTTTAGTATTATAAGTGGTAAACGCTGTTGGAATATAAATTGATTTTGTATGTTGGGCCTAAAAGATAAAAGCTCAATATTAGTAAAGGCCCAAATAACATTCTAGAAAATCCTATCTAGAAGGATTCTAGAATGTTCCACAAAAATATCTAGAGATGCTTATCCATAAGATGTCTCTAGATAAGTTTAGAATTATAGGAATGTTTTAGAAAGTTCTAGAGAATAAATTATAACCCTTAGATGAATGTTGTGGTGGCAAGATCCAAACCATTGGTTAAGGAGGTGCCATTAGTATAAATAGGGGATGATTGTATCATTTGAATATAAGCCAAAAAAAAAGTTTAGAAGCACTCAGTACAAGCCTTTCCTCTTCTCTCAAAATCTTCCAACCTCTCCCAATCTTAAACACTTCCTTCTAGCCTTTAAAGTTTTCTCCCAACAAAGTGGTATCAGAGCCATAAGATCTTCATAGAAATGGAAAATACTAGAGTTCCCTTTCAAGTCCCAATGCTCACTAAGAACAACTATGACAATTGGAGCTTAAGGATGATAGCTCTCCTTGGTGCACATGATGTCTGGGAGGTGGTCGAGAAGGGCCACATTGAGCCAGAGAATCCAGAGAGTCTTTCTCAAGCTCTAAAGGATAACTTGAGAGACTCAAGGAAGAGAGACAAGAAAGCTCTCTGTCTAATCTATCAAGGATTAGATGAAGATACTTTTGAGAAGATTTCTGGAGTCAAGTCAGCCAAGGAAGCATGGGAGAAGCTTAAGATCTCTTACAAGGGAGCAGATCAAGTAAAAAAGGTACGTCTTCAAACTTTGAGAGGAGAGTTTGAAGCTTTGCATAATATGAAGGAAGGTGAACTAGTCTCTGATTACTTTTCAAGAGTTTTAACGGTTACTAATAACCTAAAAAGAAATGGTGACAAGCTAGATGATGTAAGAATTATGGAGAAAATCTTAGATCATTAGATCCAAAGTTCGAACATATTGTCACCATTACCGAAGAAACAAAAGACTTGGAGGCCATGTCAATAGAGCAACTTCTTGGTTCGTTGCAAGCTTATGAAGAAAAGAAAAAGAAGAAGGAAGAGATCACGGAGCAAGTCCTCAAGGCACACGTTGATTCAAGAAAAGAAGAAAATACACATAACCAATCAAGGCGAAGTTATAGTCAAGAACAAGGACGATGGCGTGCATATGGACGTGGACAAGGAAGAAGGCCTAACAACAATAACCAAAGAGGAGAAAGCTCTAACAGAGGTCGTGGGAGAGGAAATCCGAATTCAAGGTATGACAAGACACAAATCAAGTGTTACAATTGTGATAAGTTTGGACATTATGCTTCTGAATGTAGAGCCCCTAACAAAAATAAAGTCGAAGAGAAAGCCAATTATGCTAAAGAAAGGTGTCAAGAAGATGGTACCTTACTATTGGCTTACAAGGGCCAAGATAGAGGCGAGGATAATCATTGGTACCTTGACAGTGGAGCAAGTAACCATATGTGTGGGGAAAGAAGCACGTTTGTGGAGCTTGATGAATCAGTAAAGGGAAACGTGGCTTTTGGAGATGAATCAAAGGTGGCAGTGAAAGGAAAAGGTAATGTCCTCATCCGACTAAAGAATGAAGAACATCAATTTATTAACAACGTATATTATGTGCCAAGCATGAAGAGCAACATCTTGAGCTTAGGACAACTCTTAGAGAAAGGTTATGATATTCAACTTAAGAATAATAACCTTTCTATAAGAGATAATACAAGTAGGTTCATTGCAAAGGTGCCCATGACAAGAAATAGAATGTTCATGCTCAACATTCAAAGTGATGGCCCACAATGTCTTAAGATGTGCTACAAAGACCAATCATGGCTTTGGCATCTTCGATTTGGCCATCTTAACTTTAAAGGATTAGAGTTGCTCTTCAAGAAAGCAATGGTGAGAGGACTGCCTCATATTACTCACCCCAACCAAGTTTGTGAAGGATGTCTACTTGGAAAATAATTTCGATTGAGTTTCCCAAATGAGTCGGACTCAAGAGCTCAAAAGCCATTAGAACGCATACACACAGATGTGTGCGGACCAATCAAGCCAAGATCACTCGGTAAGAGTAATTATTTCCTTCTCTTCATTGATGATTTTTCAAGAAAAACATGGGTATATTTCTTAAAAGAAAAATCAGAAGTGTTTGAGAACTTCAAGAAGTTTAAAGCCCATGTTGAGAAGGAAAGTGGCCTTCTGATCAAAGCCTTGAGATCCGATCGTGGAGGAGAGTTCACATCAAAAGAGTTTCAGAAGTATTGTGAAGACAATGGAATCAGACAACAGTTGACAGTGCCAAGATCCCCTCAACAAAATGGAGTGGCTGAAAGGAAGAATAGAACTATCCTGGAGATGGCAAGGAGCATGCTTAAAAGCAAGAAACTTCCAAAGGAGTTTTGGGCTGAAGCTGTTGCATGTGCAGTTTATCTAATCAACCGCTCTCCAACAAGAAGCGTTAGTGGAAAAACACCACAAGAAGCATGGAGCAGAAGAAAACCAGGTATTTCTCATCTTAGAGTCTTTGGAAGCATAGCCCATGTGCATGTGCCAGATGAGAAACGAAGTAAGCTTGATGACAAAAGTGAAAAATACATCTTCATTGGTTATGACGCCAACTCCAAAGGGTACAAACTCTACACTCCTGATTCAAGGAAAACAATCATCAGTCGGAATGTAGTGTTTGACGAAGAAGGAGAATGGGATTGGTCGACAAACTGTGAAGATCATACCTTCTTCCCGTGCATTGAAGAAGATGATGTGGAACAACAACAACAACCGCAAGAGGCACCTACTACTCCACCCACTTCACCAAATGCCACCATTCAAGATGATGAAAGCTCAAGTGAAAGAATGCCACGTTTCCGAAGTCTCCAAGAAATTTATGAGGTAACTGAAAATCTAGACAATGTTACCTTATTCTGTCTATTTGCAGACTGTGAGCTGATGGACAAATTTATGAGCACCAAAATATGATGTCACAAACTTGTTTTTCAATCGGCAAGTATGACAGAATCGTTCAAGTAATAAACTTGGTAGGACCAAGTATCGTTCTTCCCAAAGGACTCTCGGCCTAGTTTAGTTATGTGATTTGTTGATTAGCTAAGACTTACAAAAGAAATAATTGAGATTTTATATGCAAGACAGAAAATAAACATGTATGCATGAAGTTTTGATCAATGGCAAAAAGCAAAAGATAAACACTTTCAATGAAATTTATGTATGAATATGTTGTTGGGGGTTCAATTTCATCTTATCCACTCTCATATATTTTAGGAATTCAACATTCAAATCATCATTGTTAATGCCACTCTCTAAAGTACCTTTCTAGAAGGCTTCTCCCTAATCACGAGTTCATACAATTCCTAGCATTCCTAATGATCAGTTCATAAGTGCAGGAGCTTAACGACAACCAACATAATATTGGGAGAAATTCCCCGGATCTAGACTTCCCCGTACGTTCCCGTATCGACAAAACCAATAATCATGCATCGAATGAGTTAAACAATGCAAGCATTAAGCAAAGAGGAAAAACCCTAACTAATGATGAAAGAAAGCATAAGTCTTAATTAAAAGATGTAAAAAAAGATTCCATATATGAGAGCTTCAAAAGATTACATTGATTCCCCAACAAACATACAGAGTTTAGTTCACCATATTCACGGTGAACCTAGATGAATTACAATGAAAGAATGAAAGAATAAACCCTAAAAAGGTGAAGAGGTAGCCTGAGCATCCAAGATCCTCCTTCAAAGGGGTGGAAGAGAAAGTGTTAGCCTCGTTTCTGCCAAAGATACAAACCCTAGGACGTCCTAAAGCTTATATACTATTCTAAAATTACAAAAAATCTAGGTCTAAGCCCATAAGTGTGCCGCTCAGCGGTAAAGTACCGCTCAGCGGTAAGTGCGTGAGTCGTTTCTTCCCCTCAACGGCCATTTTGCCCCTCAGCGGATCTCCCGTAAGCTCCTGAGTGCCGCTCAGCGGTAAACTGCCGCTGAGCGGTGACTTCGGCTTCTCCTTTTGCACTTTTTAATGTCTTTTCTGATTTCATCTCTCTCCTTCTTCACTTCTTTCACCAAATTCACCTTAAAACCTGCACAAAAACACTGAAATCAAGCATAAACCTGTCCAGCTCTCTTATTTCTGAAAATATGAATAAAAGTATGATTTCAAGCTAGTCTCTAAGTATAAAGGTGGCTTTTAGTATCAATTTTAAGCATGAAAATAACAGTTTTTCAACTGTTATTGATGAGTCAATATTTTATTGATTTCACTTAGCTTATTGTACCGGATTTAATCAAGGAATTGTGCTTGAATGTACAGTATTATCCTATTTTTCCTAATTGTGCTAAATTTGATCGGAAATTCTTATTTTAACTAATGTGAATTATCTAAGCTAATTATTTTACAAGGAAAATTTGGAATTACAATTTGGGACATTTGAAGGTTAAAAGAGAAATGACAATTGGACCCAAAGGTGGAGGTTTATTTTTTTTTGAGGTGCAAACACAAGACTTTATTTTGGAGAATGCACTTGATATTCATGGCTGGATTCATTTTGGGTTATTAAGAAAATGCACATTCAATTGAATAAGTGGCACACATCCACGTCCTTAAGTAGCTGCCAAGTTCTTGAAAGAAGAGAAGGCCCATGAGAAGGGATGCATGGTGATTGAATGGAGAAAGGTGTCTAGCAAGGATGAAGAATGGAGGTGCAGCAGCCACCTTGAGAGGAGAATACGTTCCAGTAAGAAGTGAAGATCCCACGGCTGCCACATAGAGAAGAAGAGTCACGGTACTCATGTGGAGAAAAAGAGTTGATTAGTTTTGAGCACAATCATTCACTTTGCTTGCACCAGCCGCCACTCTCTCCCAATTTCCTATTCCAGCAGCAGAATTTTTCATATTTTTTTTGGAGAGAAGAGGTTGGTTATTGAATGGAGGGACCCTTGCTTCCTTTTGTTGGTACGTCTGTATGCTTGTGGTGATTAAATTGAAGAAAGTCAAAAGTGCTAGAAAGAAAAGGACAAAGAGGTGGGTACCATGTTTTATTTCTTTTAGTTGGTTTACGGTGACATGGAGCACTAGATGGCTGAATTTGTAGAGTAGTGCACATACGTTAAATGAAATAAAGATAATGGGACGGTAAGAGGGGAAGGAGAACGTTTGGAAAAACTTGATGGAGGGCCCCTTGGTTTCATTTTACACCATCCAAAGAAAGACTTGAATTTTGGCTTTAAAAGGGAGAGAGTAGGGGCTGGAAAAACACGTTCCAGTAGAGTAGAAAGCCGTGGGGGGAATAAGTCCAGCAGCAGCTGGACAGTAGAGAAGAAGAGCTGGAACGGTGTAGGGGCTGGAACGGTGTAGGAGCTGGAAGAATCACAAGTACACAAAGTTGATGCACTCGTCTTGTAATGTTGAATTTCCAATTTACTTTTCCTTTTCTTTTGTTGTAATAAATTCATCTACAATTTCAATTCAATGCATTAATTTAATTTACTGTTTCTGAAATTTAAATTCTGTTTTACTGCTTTTGTTTTACTGCTGTAATTTAATTTCTGCTGTATTTTAATTTATGTATTAGGTTTTTATGCAATTTAATTTCTGCTGCTGTTTATCTTTTGCATGTTGATTAATTCACTATAATTTTGTTCTCAGTATTTTACTGCAGTAATTTTGATTTTATTTTTATTGTTTTCTAAATTTACTGTTTTCTGTATTTATTGTTTACTGTATTTTCGTTTTCTGTATTTTAAGTTTTCTGTTCCAGATTTAATTTTAATGTTTTATTCTACTGTAAATTCGTTTTTATTGTAGCAATTTAATTTTTACTGTTTCAATTTCGTTTTACCTGTTCAAACAAATTGTAAACCCCCCCTTCGTGTTTAAATCTGAAACTGAACCATGTTTGGTCCTTGAGAGACGATCTAGGAGTCAAATCCTAAACTATACTGCATTATTTATCTCTATAAAATTTGTATGACCGCGACAGTCGTATCAGTTATCACAACCCCAAACTTAGAACTTTGCTTGTCCTCAAGCAAACAAGATGTAACTCAATCTCCAACCAATTCATATGATGGTTCAAAAATCTTCTTTTTCAAGATAAGTAACAACTTCACTCAGACTTATGACCAAGAGTTCAATCAAGATGTGCACATGCTTTAATGTTCACAAAGTCATTTAAATTCCAACAAATGCTATTTTTCATGAATGATCAATCAATTAAGCATGGATGTTCATGTGCTTATGAAATATTTCCTCACTAGATAAAGTGTTTCACTCACACACAAGTGTATAAGAGGTAATCACTCATTCACTCTACTATCACAATGTCACATGAATCAACTTTGCCTTTCATTTTACCACAATCAAAAACATTCACAAGCATGCATCATCACAAGGACTTTTCAATGGCTTATAATGTGGCTGGGCTAACAAGAAAATTGGTTTTTCTGGATCACAAAATCCTTGAGTTAAGAGAATCATAATAACACAATCATCTTATTCATTCCCAACTTTCTTTTGCCTTTGCATTTGCATTGAGCTTTACTTCCTTTTCTTTTCTTTTCTTTTTCTTTGCATATTCTTACTTTTTAGCTCTTAGCTCAATGCTTTTCATGTTTTCCCAAGAACCCCAAACTTGACCATTTACCAATACCACACAAGATCTTCTTCTTAACTCAAGGTAAAGATTTTTCAATCAAAGGTTTCAGTGTATGTTCAAGGCTAAGGGTTCAAAGGATAGAACACAACGTGTTCTCTTTTAGTGGGCTAACTTTATAAATTTGGCCAATAAAAAGGGTTTCAACAAACGGCCTTGATCACATGATGCAAAACAAGCAATTGATTCAATCATAGAAAACCTGGGCAAAGTCATTCATGCTTTCAAAGTAATAACATTCAACAATAACAACTCTGGAGCTCAAAATCTCACATATCAGCTCATTCACATTTGACATACACATCCTGCTTAATTTCACAATCACAATCATGATATCATGCATTTGTTCACAAAGCTTGTGAATCACCTGTATAAGCATTTTAATGTGCACATCATCTCAACATCAATTAATCATAAGCATCATTCAAGCATTACTTATCAAACAATCACAGTTAATAGCAAACCATCATAAGAAACCAGGTGTTCAATAGAGTACATCAACCCTAATCTAAAAACAAAAACAAATAAGTTCAGTAAACTTAAACCGCAAAAGCATAATCATATGATAGCATTCATCAGTAAATGCTATCTCAGCTCCTCATCAGTCTGAGCTGTCCTCTGTATCTTCCTCTTCCTCCTCATCTTCATCATCTTCAAATGCATCCTCCTCATCAGCTTCGTCTTCTTCCATATCTTTAGCTGAAGCTTCAGCTGCTCCAGCTCCCCCTCCATGCACTGGTTCTTCTGGCCAAGCTACTACATTATGGAATTCATCCATAGTCCACCTGTGGGCTGGAGGTGTATCATACATCCCCACTATCATCTCAGCAGTGGCCACCTGCCCTCTGTGAATGGACTGCAACTGAGCACCTATAAGAGACATATACATGTCCCTCATCTGAAATGGTTCTGCTTCATGTGTATCAGCAGATGTCTGGCTCTGTGCTGGCCCTCTCTCTCTACGAGCCCGGCGTGGTGGAACTGGCTGAGCTGCATCCTCACCTCCACAATACTGTTTGTAATAAGCCTCATCAATAGCTTTTCTTGGCCTCTTAAATGGTGAACAGAAGTGTCCACCCCAGCTAGCTTGCAAAGGTGAGTGATCAAAGAAGGATGTCCTAGTGGTGCTTTGTTGTTTGAAGTATTAGCGCACACACTAATCTCATCAGCTATCACCTGCCCAATATTAACATTTAAGTTTCTGATAGCACAATGGATGAATAGTGCCTTGCTGAGAGTAATATCTGACACATGTGAACATGGCTGAATGTTGGCATGAGAAAATGCCATCCAATACTTTGCCAGAGGAGTCAAATCCGTCCTCCTAATGTTAACCACTGAGCCAGATCTATTTCTTTGGAAGTGTCCTCCAGGTATACACAACACTCTCTCCACATCCTCATAATCAGCACCTTCCTCCATGCAAAGAGAAAACTGGCATTGCTCACCAGCCCACACAGTATCCAGGAAGTTGTTGATAGAATCAGGATCATATCTAATAGCATGGCCTCTGACATAGCCCAAATAATTCTCAGCTGGATAATCACCAATCTTCTTTGCATTGGTGTAAAATTCCTTTCACAGCTATGTTGGCAGGTGCAGGATAAGTGGCTAGCTTTCCCCAATCATTCCCTAACACTTGCTCTCCAAATTGAGGAGCAAAGTTAGGCATCATTCCAACCTTTCTCTCCATCAGAAGTCTCCTGTCCTGGACCACCCTAAAGTGCTTCTCATGTTTCCTAGAGAGGAACCTGCTAAATTGGGGTTGCTCTGGTTCCTTTTCCTTTCTCTTGGTTGCCATGGTTTTCAATCTTTTTCCTGATGAGGATGCCATTCCTACATTCAAAACACAAACAAAACCACAGAACATGATGTTAATCATTAGTAAAACATAGAACACAACTCCTTTCGAAGCTAAACCACCGCTGAGGGCCAGAATTTCCCCTCAGCGCCACCAGTACCACATTCCAGATCACAAAAAACCAGAAAAATCAAATCTGGCAGAGTGCCGCTCAGCGGCAGTTTACCCCTCAGCGGTAACTCTGCAGATTTTTGAAAAACCCGTTTTAAAGCTTTCCTAACTCCACCCAAATGCAATTTTCAGTTTTCCAGTTCATAATCATGCAGTTTAATCGGTTCAAACATCAAATATATCATCAAATCATGCATAGAAATCAAAACCCCTAAATATTCATACTTTGACAATCACATTCAAATTCAAGAACCCTAAAATGAACAAAATGCTTTTTACTTACTTGGGTGGAGATACTAGATGCAATGAGAATGCTTCCAAGCTAGAATGCTCTCTTCCAACCCCAAACTTTGATGGCACACTAGTGAAAAAGTGAGTGGAAGAGATATTTTCTTAAGAGGGAAGAGTGAAAAGATGTGGAAAACCTAGGAGAAGGTGTGTGGAAGTGTTTGTGCAGAGAAAAGCCTGGAAAGAAACCCTAAAACGCAGCTTGAGGTATAAAAATACCCTAATGGGCTCGGGTCCCGCTAAGGGGGACTAAAGCCCATTCTGCGAGAGTACCGCTCAGCGGCACTTTCGTGATGTGCTCCTCTCCTTCTTTTCTTAACCTACGTGCCTCCTAGACATACCCCTCACTAGTTCCCTGCAATTCAATGTTAAAAATACTTATGCAAACCCTAACTAAAATAAACAAACAGAAAACAATCAATCAACTGGGTTGCCTCCCAGGTAGCGCTTGTTTAACGTCACGAGCCTGACCCAAAATCCACCAACACCCATCAGTAGGTGTAAAATTTTCTTACCAACACCCATCAGTAGGTGTTACAAACTGAGTATCCTTCAGTAGATATTTAACCACCTAGCATCCTTCAGTAGATGCTATATCTAACAAAATATTTACAAAAATAATGTCCACAGATTAAAAGTTACAAACCAAAATCAAAATCAAAAGTTTTTATATCCACTGGGTTGCCTCCCAGCAAGCGCTCTTTTAACGTCATTAGCTTGACCCAGTAAAGCTCAAGTTCCTTCTTCTTCTTCTTCTTTCTACTGAACTTCTTCAGAAATTTGATCAAACCAGGAACCTGTTCCAGTGTCTCAATCATAGGAACTTTAATCTCCAATTTCTTGAAGATTTCCATAAAGCACTTAAATTTCTTTTCCTTCCTATGATTCTTCTTTAGATGAGGATGGGATTTTTCATATGATTCCTTCTTCTTTCCTCTAAAAACTTGATGGACAAATTTATGAGCACCAAAATATGATGTCACAAACTTGTTTTTCAATCGGCAAGTATGACCGAATAGTTCAAGTAATAAACTTGGTAGGACCAAGTATCGTTCTTCCCAAAGGACTCTCGGCCTAGTTTAGTTATGTGATTTGTTGATTAGCTAAGACTTACAAAAGAAATAATTGAGATTTTATATGCAAGACAAAAAATAAACATGTATGCATGAAGTTTTGATCAATGGCAAAAAGCAAAAGATAAACACTTTCAATGAAATTTATGTATGAATATGTTGTTGGGGGTTCAATTTCATCTTATCCACTCTCATATATTTTAGGAATTCAACATTCAAATCATCATTGTTAATGCCACTCTCTAAAGTACCTTTCTAGAAGGCTTCTCCCTAATCACGAGTTCATACAATTCCTAGCATTCCTAATGATCAGTTCATAAGTGCAGGAGCTTAATGACAACCAACATAATATTGGGAGAAATTCCCCGGATCTAGACTTCCCCGTACGTTCCCGTATCGACAAAACCAATAATCATGCATCGAATGAGTTAAACAATGCAAGCATTAAGCAAAGAGGAAAAACCCTAACTAATGATGAAAGAAAGCATAAGTCTTAATTAAAAGATGTAAAAACAGATTCCATATATGAGAGCTTCAAAAGATTACATTGATTCCCCAACAAACATACAGAGTTTAGTTCACCATATTCATGGTGAACCTAGATGAATTACAATGAAAGAATGAAAGAATAAACCCTAAAAAGGTGAAGAGGTAGCCTGAGCATCCAAGATCCTCCTTCAAAGGGGTGGAAGAGAAAGTGTTTGCCTCGTTTCTGCCAAAGATACAAACCCTAGGACGTCCTAAAGCTTATATACTATTCTAAAATTACAAAAAATCTAGGTCCAAGCCCATAAGTGTGCCGCTCAGCGGTAAAGTACCGCTCAGCGGTAAGTGCGTGAGTCGTTTCTTCCCCTCAGCGGCCATTTTGCCCCTCAGCGGATCTCCCGTAAGCTCCTGAGTGCCGCTCAACGGTAAACTGCCGCTGAGCGGTGACTTCGGCTTCTCCTTTTGCACTTTTTAATGTCTTTTCTGATTTCATTTCTCTCCTTCTTCACTTCTTTCACCAAATTCACCTTAAAACCTGCACAAAAACACTGAAATCAAGCATAAACCTGTCCAGCTCTCTTATTTCTGAAAATATGAATAAAAGTATGATTTCAAGCTAGTCTCTAAGTATAAAGGTTGCTTTTAGTATCAATTTTAAGCATGAAAATAACAGTTTTTCAACTGTTATCATGAGCCCATGAACTTCCAAGAAGCAATTGAAAAGAAGAGTTGGAGAAAAGCAATGAATGAAGAGATCGAGGCAATAAAGAAGAATGATACTTGGGAGCTAGCCTCGCTTCTAAAAGGGCACAAAGCAATTGGTGTCTAGTGGGTCTACAAAGCAAAGAAAGACTCCAAAGGAGAAGTTCAGAGATACAAATCAAGATTAGTGGCGAAGGGCTACAGTCAAAGGGCTGGCATCGACTATGACGAGATATTTGCTCCAGTTGCTCGACTAGAAACTGTAAGACTTATTATATCATTAGCAGCTGAAAATAATTGGAAGATACATCAATGGATGTTAAATCCGCCTTCTTAAATGGAGTTCTTGAAGAAGAAGTCTACATTGAGCAGCCACAAGGATATGAAGTCAAAGGTGAAGAAGATAAAGTCTTGAAATTAAAGAAGGCTCTTTATGGGTTGAAACAAGCCCCGAGAGCTTGGAATGTTCGGATTGACAAGTACTTCAAAGCAGCGAATTTCAAAAAGTGTCCATATGAGCATGCACTCTATATCAAAGCTCAAGGTAAAGATATTTTGATAGTATGCTTGTATGTCGATGACTTGATTTTTACAGGGAACAATCCAAGCATGTTTGAGGAATTCAAGAAGGATATGACAATGGAATTTGAAATGACCGACATGGGGCTTATGGCATATTATCTCGGAATTGAAGTAAAACAAGGAAACAAAGGAATTTTTATTACTCAAGAAAGTTATGCCAAAGACCTCCTCAAGAAGTTCAAGATGGATGATGCTAATCCAGTTGGTACTCCTATGGAGTGCGGCATAAAGTTGAGTAAGGATGAAGAGGGAGAAAAAGTGGATCCAACCCTCTATAAAAGTCTTGTTGGAAGTTTACGCTATTTAACTTGTACAAGACCAGACATTCTCTACGCCGTTGGAGTCGTGAGTCGGTACATGGAAGCTCCAACAACTACTCACTTCAAGTCTGCGAAGAGGATTCTTCAATATATCCAAGGTACGACAAGCTATGGCCTATATTACTCAATTTCTAACGATTACAAGCTTGTTGGATATAGTGATAGTGATTGGAGTGGAGATATGGATGACCGAAAGAGCACAAGTGGATTTGTGTTCTACATGGGAGACACAACCTTTACTTGGATGTCCAAGAAGCAGCCTATTGTCACTTTGTCTACATGTGAAGCAGAGTATGTAGCTGCAACTTCATGTGTTTGCCATGCTGTTTGGCTACACAACCTATTGAAGGAGTTAAGCTTGCCACAAGTGGAGCCAACAAAGATTTTCGTAGACAACAAGTCGACAATAGCATTAGCAAAAAACCCAGTCTTCCATGATCGAAGTAAGCACATCCACACCCGTTACCATTACATTAGAGAATGCATCAGCAACAAGGATGTGCAAATGGAATATGTGAAGACACATGATCAGGTAGCAGATATCTTCACCAAACCGCTGAAGAAAGAAGTCTTCATGAAGTTGAGAAGTTTGCTTGGAGTACAAAATCAAGTTTAAGAGGGGGTGTTGGAATATAAATTGATTTTGTATGTTGGGCCTAAAAGATAAAAGCTCAATATTAGTAAAGGCCCAAATAACATTCTAGAAAATCCTATCTAGAAGGATTCTAGAATGTTCCACAAAAATATCTAGAGATGCTTATCCATAAGATGTCTCTAGATAAGTTTAGAATTATAGGAATGTTTTAGAAAGTTCTAGAGAATAAATTATAACCCTTAGATGAATGTTGTGGTGGCAAGATCCTAACCATTGGTTAAGGAGGTGCCAGTAGTATAAATAGGGGATGATTGTATCATTTGAATATAAGCAAAAAAAAAGTTTAGAAGCACTCAATACAAGCCTTTCCTCTTCTCTCCAAATCTTCCAACCTCTCCCAATCTTAAACACTTCCTTCTAGCCTTTAAAGTTTTCTCCCAACAAACGCTACTCATCGTTTATATTCACCATTATGGAAAAGATTTTTTACATTGAATATTTTTGGCTTTTTTTTTTCTCTGTTGGATAATATTTCGAGTTGGATATATAGGTGATGTAAATTAATGTTTAATTTAATTTTTGATATAATGGTTTTTCAAATGCAAATTTATATCGAAATTGACTTTGATGTAAATTTATGTAAATTCGATCTAAATGTACACACATACTTAGTTCCTATGTAAATTTTGGACTTTTTTAAAAAAAATTCATTTGGTTTTTTTCTCAAACCAAAACTTAAAATACAAAAAAAAAATCTTAATATAATATAACTTTCAATAAGGAAGTCTAATATAATCTAAAAATGAGCTAAACACAAAAATAAACTAAAATACTCTATATAAGTTGGAGTATGAAGATTGTCCATTTTATATAACCTAAACAATCACACATCAATTTTGAAAATTAAATGAAGATTTAGACCGCTAATCTCAATGAAGAACAATAAATCAAAATCCAATTGTATAGAAACATTCTTCTCGTAAAATCACTCACGAAGGAAGAACACCCTTTAAGTCACCAAGGAGAAAAGGTTGTTACAACTACTGCTAGAATGAAAACAATGAAATCATTAAAAGGAAGTGACAAAGAAGAAGTTCGGAATAGAGCTAATAAAGACACTTATGTTGCCTTAGGGTCTCATGTTACATTGTGTTTTAGTTGAATTTGTCTGAAGGTCGGTCGTCCTTCTTTGTTATGCTTTTTTTCGATCGTCCAATCTTCTCCGAGAACGTAATCTACTCCGATGGATTGTTGACCTACAAAATACACTTCAACGCTTAAGTCAGATATGTTTCATAAAGAGGCCTCTATTTTATTAGAATAGATTCAGGTTATTTTACCTGGACATCAATCGTATATTTATAGGGCTTATGGCAGCCAAGCACACACTAATACAAAAATCGCGTACAACGTCGAATATTTTGGGCTTTCAACGACGAATTCGCAAACAACGTCATATCAGGAGACGTTAGATTTACGTCGAATTGAAAACATTTGACGTTAAATGAATGTCGAATTTTGTCAATTTACGACGTTAACTTAACATCGAATTTTATCAATATTCGACGTTAATCAATTTTTTTTTTTTTTTTTGAATTAATTGTGATTATTTTTTACAACTCTACGAGACTTGAAAAGCAGAAAAACAACAAATTTCAGTTTTTGGTATTTTATAAAGCATGAGCTATAAACGTGTATTGTAGTATCCACAACAAACAAGTTCAATCAAACAACAACAACAAACAAGTTCAATCAAACAACAACAACAAACAAGTTCAATCAAACAACAACAATAAACAAGTTCAACCAAACAACAACAACAAACAAGTTCAACAAATAAGTTCTTCAAAAAGAAAACAAAAACTAACCTTCAAAAGGTGGGTTCGTCGGAATAAAGTTTCGTCACCAGTGAGAGAGAAAGCAAAATGCGCCTATGAAGGACAAGAGCACGAAAAAAATCAGTTAAAACAAACAAAAATCATATATAAAGTAATTAATTAACATGCATTTGCATCAAATGAAACAAAGATTACATGTGATGCTCGTCAAACTTTGTTTGAGAAAAGTTTGAGAAGAGAAGAGGCTATCATACGCTAAGATAAAATGAATGAATTTCAATCTCCCGCTCAAATTTTTATTGAATTCACTAACCTTTTGACGTCGAATTTAAAAGTCATTCGACGTTTTGTATCTTTTACGTCGAATTACAATTCTAAACGACATTTAATAATTGCATTTATTTACAAAAATTCCAATGCTCATTTTTAACGTTGGTATTCAGTGATTGGACGTTGAAGGTGTGAAGTTATACACTGTTTTTGTACTAGTGACATTGATTAACCATTAATGCAATATATTTTTAGGCAATCAAACCCAATAATCAATTATTAATATCGTATATTTGTAAAGCGCAAGACAATCTGACCCATTAATACCTCTTAATATACCGGCTAACTACCCATAAATGACCATTAACTCCGATCGGTATATTTCATATAGTACATGAGTCCCCCAAGCCTAAGCAAGATCTTTATTGAAAGAGGTGCGCAAGGATTATTATGAGTTTAAGAGAGGTCGCTCACCTTGTATTTAGGAAGTCTATTTTTGATGCGCTTTAAGTCTTCATTCCTCTTTGCACCGAGCGACGGACTCTCAGAGTTCTCTATAAAATCACCGAGCGACTTGATGCAAGAGTTCTCTTTGGAAGCTCCTTTCGCTCTTGGTCGAGGTGTTCGACTATGGAATCACCGAGCAGCTTGGAAGCTCCTTCCGCTCGTGGTTGAGGTGTTCGACTATGGAATCATCCAGCGGCGTGAAGCAGGAGTTATGGAAGCTCCTTCCGCTCTTGGTTGAGGTATTCGACTATGGAATCATCGAGTGACGTGAAGTAGGAGTTCTTTATGGAAGCTCCTTCCGCTCTTGGTTGAGGTGTTGGACTATGGAATCACCACGTGGCTTGATGCAAGAGTTTTCTCTAGAAGCTCCTTTCGCTCTTGATTGAGGTGTTCGACTATGGAATCATCGAGCATCTTGGAGGCTCCTTCCGCTCTTGGTCAAGGTGTTCAACTATGGAATCACCGAGCAGCGTGAAGTAGGAGCTCTTTATGGAAGCTCCTTCCGTTCTTGGTTTAGTTGTTCAACTATGGAATCACTGAGCGTATTGATGTAGGAGTTCTCTTTATAAGCACTTTCTTCTCTTGGTATAGGTGTTCGACTATAGAATCACCGACCGATGATGTTTCACTATTGGTTGAGGTGATTCGACTATGGAATCACTGAGCGAGGTGATGTGTTTCGCTCATGGTCGAGGTCATTCGACTATGGAATCACCGAGCGACTTGATGTTGGAGTTCTCTATGGAAGCTCCTTTCGCTCTTGGTCGAGGTGTTCGACTATGGAATTACCGAGCAGCGTGCTATGGTTGGCCAAGTGGTTTGTACTAAGGGTCCTGTCATTTGTACTGAAGAAAAATAACAACTCAAATTTTGAATGGTGAGAAAAAGTATGGCCAATCATACCAACACATTTATAAGTTTAAACAATTAATGTCAAAATAACTTTGGCTATAAGGCCAAACGACCGGGCAAGTGATACCATTAGGTCTTTGGTTAAACATTTGAAGACCAAAATGAGAATGCCACATTAGGATGTGTCTCGGATGAGCTATACGTAATTAGTGCCCTCCAACCTGCACAAAAGAAAATGGTCTAACATAAATAGTCAAAACCGTGAGGCAGGAAGGCTAACTCATTATGAATGAGCAGTTACAATGGGAGTTCAATCTAATTTATAGAGATCTCACTAAAGGATACCTCCAAAAATTTGGTGACAACTATTTAATGTGTGATAATCGATTATCCACTTGTGGTAATCGATTATGCATTTAATGAATGCACAACGGTAAAAAACATGCTTAAAAAATTCATAATTGCTTGTGATAATTGATTATGGCAAGTCATAATCGATTATCATTGGTAGGTAATTGATTATCCTAAGTATAAAATGAGGTTTTCTGATTCAAAATTTATTTTAGCGCAATCTAAGACAAACAATACATGGAATCAAAGTTAAACCACAACCTATACATAAATCTACTAAATTACAAAAGCTTTAACATAAAACAAGTCTTCGTACAAATCTTCTTGCAACAATAGCACTTCAGACTTTACTTTGAGACATCATCAAAACTTCTTCTCTTTAGCTTTATGCTACCAATTTTGATGGAAGACCATCTAAGACATACATTGGACCTCTTACTAGAGCCATGGCTAAGAGAGTTCAAGAGGAAGAAGGATCACTTAATATTTTGCTTCTATGGAAGGTGAATTATCTTAAACCTTCTTCTCTTAATTAAGCATGTTTACTTTGTTTTGTAGGATTAAATAAATTGGAGGGAGCAGCTGCCAACATGGCATTTGGCACGTGAAAGGAAGGCCTGGTTGGAGAAGCTTGCTGCCAAAGTCATATGCACCCAGCCAAAACCCCAAAATAGCCCAACGTTGGATGAGAAGATGCTTCAAACACGTGAGGAGCTGACCTGGAGCAAGGCATGGGATTTGCTGGAAGATTTTGGTGTTGCTGTTAGGCTTCCCATTTGAAATTAGGCAGGAGTTCATTTCAGAAAAGAGACCCATCTTCACTTATAAATAGGATGGTTTTGTTAGCAAAATGATGAAGATGAAGTTTTGATGATGTCCAAATCAAGTCAAGAAGAAATCAAGATTCAAGATGTTATGAAGACTTGTATTGCTATGGAAAGCTTTTGTAATACTCTTAGAAATATGTATAGGACTTAGATTAGAAAAAGAAAAGTATTTTGTAAAATTACTATAGTAAATCATTGCAACAAAACACTATAGTACTATTCACATGAATAGTAACACTATTCACGTGAATAGTGACGGTTAACGGTAAAAAAAAAAAAAAAAAAAAAAAAAAAGAAACTAGAGACACAGAAACTCTTCCCTTGTGCTCAAATACTCAGAAATTCTTGAGACTTGTGTGTTCTTGTTCGGCTTGTGAAACTCTTGTCTGTGGAGCTGGTGAAGTGCTGCTACGGTGACAGAGGAAATAGCCGGTTCATCCTTGGTGTGTCTAAGGAGGTGTTCGGAAGAGAATCATCCTTCGTGAAGTATTCGGAGGAGGTGTTCATCCTTTGTGAAGACTCAAAGGAGGTGTAGGTTCATCTCTTGTGGTATCAAGAGAGGTGGTTTCTAAACTCTTACAAATTGTTTCTTTGTGATTGTAATTTGTAATTGTTTTGTGATTAGTGAATTGTTTATCTTGTTTGAGATAAACGACTGGACGTAGGATTGGTAAGATCCGAACCAGGATAAAATCATCTGTGCAAATTTCTCTCAACCTTACTCTCGCTTTATTTGTCTTTATTATTTGTTTAGTAAGTTTATTTGAGTAGAAATTAAAAGGCACACGTTCGTATTAAAAACCCTCTTGGTTTGTTATTCCACGCTAACCCTTCCGCTGCAGCCGCTCTGACAATTGGTATCAGAGCTTGCTTTGATAGTCATTCAAATGGCAGGATCAGATCAAATCTTTGCTGAGGGTGCATCAATCAATAGACCACCACTATTCACAGGTGAAAATTACGCATTTTGGAAGGTCAGAATGCAAATTTTTATGGAATCTATTGATATAGATATTTGGGATGCTGTTGCATTTGGTCCTTTTGTTCCAACTAACATTATGCAGGAACCAAAGCCCCGTGACCAATGGACTGCTGAAGATAAGAAAAAATTTGGTAATGATGTAAGAGCTCGGAACATTATTTCATCTGCTTTAACTGTTAATGAGTTTTACAGGATTTCTGTCTGTAAAAGCGCTAAAGAAATGTGGGAAACTTTAAGAGTAACTCATGAAGGCAGAAATGAAATTGGGTGTGCTAAAACGAATACTTTATTCATGGAAGAGAATAATTCAAGCTCTTCATCAAGCACAGCATCAAGTATGGGTGATTCTGATGAGCAAGCATATATTTGTTTAGTGGTAAATGACGAAGACGCTGGAAGCCAAGTAAGTACATCTAGCGATTCTGATAATTCTAGTCAAATTAGTGAAAATGAATTGCATGAAATTTATGCTGCGTTAATAGTAGAATCTGAAAAATTAGATAAAGCCCATCAGAAATTGAAAAAGGATTTCAAAAATTTAAAATTAAATTTTGAAAATATTTCTGAAGAAAATAAAAATTTGAAATCAGATTTTGAAAATATTCTTGAAGAAAATAAGAATTTAAAATTAAATTTTGAAAATATTTTTGAAGAAAATAAAGATTTGAAAAAGAAAGTTTTAATTTTTGAAAAGGGTAAATTTGCTAGTAGTGATGAATGTGCTTCTTGTGAAAATTTTAAGAAACTACTAGAACAAACAACCTTAGGAGAATGTAGTAAGAATAATGAAAATAAGGTTGTTAAAAATAAGTATGTTCCTAAAATTAAAAATAAACACAATCATAGAACCCGTAGAATTTGGGTAGAAAAAGGAACAACTTATAGGAACACAAATGTTATATCATGCTTTTATTGTATGAAAAAGGGTCATACATCTAACAAATGTAAAATTAAGCATTATGGTGTTCCAAGTGGTAGATATATTTGGGTTGTAAAATGATTTCAAATTTTTAAATTAACCCAAAGGACCCATACAAAATAGTTGGGTACCTATTGTTTAAAATTTAGAATTTCTTTAAAACAATATTTAATTATTATTCCAAGGTAGATGGAATTATTTTAATTTATTTAATATATAAAGTATATATAGTTTTAAATCGGAAAAACTTTTATGTGAGCATGTTGTCTTTGATGAAATTGTAGACCTTGAGGCAAAACCTCTTGAGTCAGTTGAATTTCATGCAGGCAACGACGAAGATTTGTAGAAGACAACAAATGAAGCAAAGAATGATGACAATCCTCAAGATGAAGATCTCAACAATGTTTTATAAGCTCTTTCTCCTAAAAATATTTGCTTTAAATATCCTATTGTGCATGTTTGAATGAATCTTTAAATTTGAAATATTTTTAGCTCATATGCATACATGCTTTTATTAAGGGGGAGTATTATCTTAGGGGGAGAACATTCAACACAACTTTTTAATTATGATCAAAAAGGGGGAGAAAATGCTTAAAACTTATTAAAGCTTATTTGCTTATTTAGCTTATTTGTGTTTATTCACTAATGCACTCTTTCTTCCATAAGTTGTGTTTTAAATACAGATTATTACCAAAAGCTTTAAATCAAGGAGTTTTTGATCATCATCAAAAAGGGGGAGATTGTTAGCAAAATGATGAAGATGAAGTTTTGATGATGTCCAAATCAAGTCAAGAAGAAATCAAGATTCAAGATGTTATGAAGACTTGTATTGCTATGGAAAGCTTTTGTAATACTCTTAGAAATATGTATAGGACTTAGATTAGAAAAAGAAAAGTGTTTTGTAAAATTACTATAGTAAATCATTGCAACAAAACACTATAGTACTATTCACATGAATAGTAACACTATTCACGTGAATAGTGACGGTTAACGGTAAAAAAAAAAAAAAAAAAAAAAAAAAAAAAAAAGAAACTAGAGACACAGAAACTCTTCCCTTGTGCTCAAATACTCAGAAATTCTTGAGACTTGTGTGTTCTTGTTCGGCTTGTGAAACTCTTGTCTGTGGAGCTGGTGAAGTGCTGCTACGGTGACAGAGGAAATAGCCGGTTCATCCTTGGTGTGTCTAAGGAGGTGTTCGGAAGAGAATCATCCTTCGTGAAGTATTCGGAGGAGGTGTTCATCCTTTGTGAAGACTCAAAGGAGGTGTAGGTTCATCTCTTGTGGTATCAAGAGAGGTGGTTTCTAAACTCTTACAAATTGTTTCTTTGTGATTGTAATTTGTAATTGTTTTGTGATTAGTGAATTGTTTATCTTGTTTGAGATAAACGACTGGACGTAGGATTGGTAAGATCCGAACCAGGATAAAATCATCTGTGCAAATTTCTCTCAACCTTACTCTCGCTTTATTTGTCTTTATTATTTGTTTAGTAAGTTTATTTGAGTAGAAATTAAAAGGCACACGTTCGTATTAAAAACCCTCTTGGTTTGTTATTCCACGCTAACCCTTCCGCTGCAGCCGCTCTGACAATTTCGTATTAAAAACCCTCTTGGTTTGTTATTCCACGCTAACCCTTCCGCTGCAGCCGCTCTGACAGGTTTCTTCCTTGTATGGTACTTTAGAGCTATGCCCAAATGCTGAGAAATATATTCCAGTCTTGCATTCTGCTCTTGAGTCAAAATTGCTTGCTAATTCTTCATTTTCTCTCAAGCTTCCTTCCATTATATGAAGGCTTTCTGAGCTGAGAGGCTTCACTCATTTTACCTTGCTTCATTCAAACATCTCAATCATCATTTACTCCATCAAATCCGCTGCACACCAACACATCTACCACACCTCTGATCTGGGAGCTTCAGGCCACTGGTTTCCTCTGGAATTTGGCTCCATCAAATTTCCTCCTTTTTGATGATGATCAAAAACTCTTTTAAGTACTTTGATTTAAAGCTTTTTGTAACCTATACTAATCTGTAACTCATACATAACTTAAAGAAGAAGAATTAGTACACAAGAGATAAATATAACTAAAGCCTTTAAACATACTTCTCTCCCTTTTTTATTATTATTAAAAAGCGTTACGTATGATTTAAAAAAAAAAAAATTTCTCCCCCTAAATTAGATAAGTTTCCCTTGATATAAGCCACAAAAAAATATAAGTTGTTGGGGGGCCAATTTCAACTTATCCACTCTCATATATTTTAGGAATTCGACATTCAAGTCATCATTGTTAATGCCACTCTCTAAATTACCTTGTCAAGAAGGCCAATCCCCAATTACGAGTTCATACAATTCCTAGCATTCCTAGTAATTAGTTCTTTTAGCACAGGAGCTTAATGATAACAGTTGAAAAACTGTTATTTTCATGCTTAAAATTGATACTAAAAGCAACCTTTATACTTAGAAACTAGCTTGAAATCATGCTTTTACTCATATTTTCATAAATAAGAGAGCTGGACAGGTTTATGCTTGATTTCATTGTTTTTGTGAGAGTTTTATGGTGAATTTAGTGAAAGAAGTGAAGAAGGAGAGAGATGGAATCAGAAAAGACATCAAAAAGTGCAAAAGGAGAAGCCAAAGTCACCGCTCAGCGGCCGTTTACCGCTGAGCGGCACTCAAGAGCTTACGGGAGGTCCGCTGAGGGGCAAAATGGCCGCTGAGGGAAAGAAACTACTCACGCACTCACCGCTGAGCGGTATTTTACCGCTGAGCGGCACACTTATGGGCTTGGGCCTAGATTTTTTGTAATTTTAGAATAATATATAAGCTTTAGGACGTCCTAGGGTTTGTATCTTTGGCAAAGACGAAGCAAACACTCTCTCTTCCACCCCTTTGAAGGAGGATCTTGGATGCTCAGGCTACCTCTTCACCTTTCTAGGGTTTTATCCTTCATTCTTTCATTATTGTTCATCTAGGTTCACCCTGAATATGGTGAACTAAACCTTGTATGTTTGTTGGGGAATCAATGTAATCTTTTGAAGCTCTCATATATGGAATTTATGCTTGCATCTTAATCTAATATTTATGCTTTCTTTCATCATTAGTTAGGGTTTTTCCTCTTTGCTTAATGCTTGCTTTGTTTAACTCATTCAATGCATGATTATTGATTTTGTTGATACGGGAACGTACGGGGAAGTCTAGATCCGGGGAATCTCTCCCAATATTATATTGGTTGTCGTTAAGCTCCTGTGCTAAGAGAACTAATTATTAGGAATGCTAGGAATTGTATGAACTAGTAATTAGGGATAGGCCTTCTTGACAAGGTAATTTAGAGAGTGGTATTAACAATGATGATTTGAATGTTGAATTCCTAAAATATATGAGAGTGGATGAGATGAAATTGACCCCCAACAACATATTCATATATATATTTCATTGAAAGTGCTTGTCTTTTGCTTTTGCCATTGATCAAAACCTCATGCATACATGTTTATTTTCGTCTTTTGCATAATACAATCCAATTATTTCGTCCTTAAGTCTTAGCTAATCAACAAACCACACAACTAAACTAGGTCGTGAGTCCTTTGGGAGAACGATACTTGGTCTTACCAAGTTTATTACTTGAAACGATTCGGTCATACTTGCCGATTATAAGACAAGTTTGTGACATCATATTTTGGTGATCATAAATTTGTCCATCAAGTTTTTGGCGCCGTTGCCGGGGACTCTGGTTTAACTGGTTAATTTGTGTGAAGACATGTATGCATGAAGTTTTGATCATTAAATTGGTAGAATTGAATGCCCATTAAATTCTTGTTCGAATTGCATCCTGCAAACATTAGGCACAAAACTCTACAAAATATTTGTTAGCACAAAAAGATATAGGAGAAGATATATATTCAGAAGATAAAAGATTCAGAAGATAAAATAAAATAAGATAGAATAAAATAAATTGAAATCTAATCTAATCTAATAAGATAAAATAAAATAAAATCAAATCTAATCTAATAAAATCAAATCTAATCTAATCAAATAAGATAAAATAAAATAAAATCTAATCTAATCAAATAAAATAAAATAAAATAAAATCTAATCTAATCAAATAAGATAAAATAAAATAAAATAAAATAAGATAAAATAGAAACCGAAAAAAAAATAAAAACAGAAAACAGAAATTCAAAATTAAAGTCAAAGATAATCAATAATCACACAAATTAACCAGTTAAACCAGAGTCCCCGGCAACGGTGCCAAAAACTTGATGGCCAAATTTATGATCACCAAAATATGATGTCACAAACTTGTTTCACAATCGGCAAGTATGACCGAATCGTTCAAGTAATAAACTTGGTAAGACCAAGTATCGTTCTCCCAAAGGACTCACGGCCTAGTTTAGTTGTGTGGTTTGTTGATTAGCTAATACTTAAGAACGAAATATTTGGAATTTAATATGCAAGACAGAAAATAAACATGTATGCATGAAGTTTTGATCAATGGCAAAAGCAAAAGATAAACACTTTCAATGAAATATATGAATGAATATGTTGTTGGGGGTCAATTTCATCTTATCCACTCTCATATTTTAGGAATTCAACATTCAAATCATCATTGTTAATGCCACTCTCTAAAGTACCTTTCTAGAAGGCTTCTCCCTAATCACGAGTTCATACAATTCCTAGCATTCCTAATGATCAGTTCATAAGTGCAGGAGCTTAACGACAACCAACATAATATTGGGAGAAATTCCCCGGATCTAGACTTCCCCGTACGTGCCCGTATTGACAAAACCAATAATCATGCATCGAATGAGTTAAACAATGCAAGCATTAAGCAAAGAGGAAAAACCCTAACTAATGATGAAAGAAAGCATAAATCTTAATTAAAAGATGCAAGCATAAATTCCATATATGAGAGCTTCAAGAGATTACATTGATTCCCCAACAAACATACAAGGTTTAGTTCACCATATTCATGGTGAACCTAGATGAACAATGAAAGAATGAAAGAATAAACCCTAAAAAGGTGAAGAGGTAGCCTGAGCATCCAAGATCCTCCTTCAAAGGGGTGGAAGAGAGAGTGTTTGCCTTGTTTCTGCCAAAGATACAAACCCTAGGACGTCCTAAAGCTTATATACTATTCTAAAATTACAAAAAATCTAGGCCCAAGCCCATAAGTGTGCCGCTCAGCGGTAAAGTACCGCTCAGCGGTGAGTGCGCGTCTCTTTTCTTCCCCTCAGCGGCCATTTTGCCCCTCAGCGGACCTCCCGTGACCTCCTGAGTGCCGCTCAGCGGTAAAATGCCGCTGAGCAGTGCCTTCGGCTTCTCCTTTTGCACTCTTTGATTTCTTTTTTGATTCCATCTCTCTCCTTCTTCACTTCTTTCACTAAATTCACCTTAAAACCTGCACAAAAACACTGAAATCGAGCATAAACCTGTCCAGCTCTCTTATTTATGAAAATATGGATAAAAGCATGATTTCAAGCTAGTTTCTAAGTATAAAGGTTGCTTTTAGTATCAATTTTAAGCATGAAAATAACAGTTTTTCAACTGTTATCACCTAAGACGTCCTAAAGCTTATATACTATTCTAAAAATACAAAAAAATTAGGCCCAAGCCCATAAAAGTGTCGCTCAGCGCTAAACTACTGCTCAGCGGTAAGTGCGTGAATTGTTTTCTTCCCCTCAGCGGATCCAACGTGAGCTCCTGAGTGTTGCTCAACAGTAAACTGCCGCTGAGCGGCAACTTCGACTTCTCCTTTTGCACTTTTTGGATGTCTTTTCTGATTCCATTTCTATCCTTCTTCACTTCTTTCACCAAATTCACCTTAAAACCTGCATAAAACACTGAAATCAAGCATAAACCTATCCAACTCTCTTATTTATGAAAATATAACCAAAAGCATGATTTCAAGCTAGTTTCTAAGTGTTAAAGGTTGCTTTTAGTATGAATTTTAAGCATGAAAATAACAGTTTTTCAACTGTTATCGCAACCCCAAACTTAGAACTTTGCTTGTCCTCAAGCAAACAAGTTGTAACTCAATCTTCTACCAATCAATACAATGGTTCACTCCATTCAAAATTTCTCTTTTCAAGATAAGTAAATACTTCAATTAAGCTCATGACAAAGACTTCAATCAAGACATGCACATGCTTTAATGTTCACAAAATCACCTAATATCCAACAAATGCTATTTTTCATGAATGATCAATCAACTAAGCATGGATTTTCATGTGCTCATGAAATATTTCCTCACTAGGTAAAGTGTTTCACTCAAACAAAAGTGTATAAGAGGTATTCACTCATTCACTCTACTATCGCAAGTCACATGAATCAACTTTGCCTTTCATTTAACCAAAATAAAAAACACTTACAAGCAAGCATCATCACAAGGACTTTTCAATGGCTTATAACGTGGCTGGGCTAACAAGAAAATTGGTTTTTCTAGATCACAACCCTTGAGTTAAGAGAATCATATAGACACAATCATTCTTATTTATTCCCAACTTTCCTTTGCATTGAGCTTTGCTTTTTCTTTTCTTTTCTTTCTCTTTTTTCTTTTTCTTTTCACATACTTATTTCTTAACTCTTAGCTCAATGCTTTCAATTTCCCTTTCTATTTTCTAACAACCCCAAACTTGAACATTTGTCAATACCACAAAATATTTTCTACTTCAACAAAGGTTTCCAAATTATGTTCAAGGCTAAGGGTTCAAATGATGGAACACAAAGTGCTCTCTGTTAGTAGGCTAAATTCATGAATTTAGCTAATAAAAGGGTTACCAACAAATGGCCTTGATTATATGATGCAAACAAGCAATTGATTCAATCATAGAAAACCTGGGCAAAATCATTCATGCTTTCATAGTAATAACATTCAATCTCAAAAACTCTGGAGCTCAAAACCTCACATATAAGCTCATCACATTCCACATATACACATCCTGCTTAGCATCATAATCACAATCACAACATCTTGCATTTGTTCACAAAGCTTGTGAATCACATGTATAAGCATCTAATGTGGACATCTCAACATCAATCAATATCAAAGCATCATCAGACATTACTTATCAAACAACAATCATAAGCAAACCATATTGAGTACATCAAACCCTAATCTAAAAAAACAAAAGCAAATAAGTTTAAAACAAAACAAAAGATAAAACAAATCCTGCTCTAGTTATGATAGCATTCATTAGCAAATGCTATCTCAACCTCCTCATCAATCTGAGCTGTCATCTGTATCCTCCTCTTCTTCCTCATCTTCAACATCCTCAAATGCATTGATGAAAAATTTATGAACACCAAAAAACGGCGCCACAAACTTGTTTAACAATCGGCAAGTGTGACTGAATCGTATCAAGTAATAAAACAAGGTAAAACCAAGTATCGTTTTCCCAAAGGACTCACGGCCTAGTTTAGCTATATGATTTCTTGTTTATTTGAGACTTGAGAACAAATTGATTTTAGGTTTAGATGCAAAAGACAATAAATAAATATGTATGCATGAATTTGATCAATGGAGAAAAACAGAATACAAACACTTCAATGAAATTGATGAATGAGTATGTTGTTGGGGTTATCAATTTCATCTTATCCACTCTCATATACTTTAGGAATTCATCATTCTTTTCATCAATGTTAATGCCACTCTCTAAATCACCTTGCAAGAAGACCTATCCTTAATTACGAGTTCATACAATTCCTAGCATTCCTAGTAATTAGTTCTTAAGTGCAGGAGCTTAACGGCAACCAATATGCTATTGGAAGAAATTCCTCGGATCTAGATTTTCCCAAACGTTCCCATATCGACAAAATCAATAATCATAGCAATGAATGAGTTAAACAAAGCAAGCATTACGCAAGGAGGAAAATCCCTAACTAATGATGAAAGAAAGCATAAGTCTTAAAAATAAGATGTTAAAACAAATTCCATATATGAGAGTTTCTCAAGACTACATTGATTCCCCAACAACAATACAAGGTTTAGTTCACCATATTCATGGTGAAGCTAGATGAATAATAATGAAAGAATGAAGGATAAAACCCTAGAAAGAGGAGAGGGTAGCCTGAGCATCCAAGATCTTCCTTCAAAGGGGTGGAAAAGAGAGTGTTTGCTTCGTCCTACCCAAAGATACAAACCCTAGGACGTCCTAAAGCTTATATACTATTCTAAAAATACAGAAAAATTAGGCTCAAGCCCATAAAAGTGCCACTCAGCGGTAAACTACCGCTCAGAGGTAAATGCGTGAGTTGTTTTCTTCCCCTCAGCGGCATTTTCACCCCTCAGCGAATCCAACGTGAGCTCCTGAGTGCCACTCAGCGGTAAACTACCGCTGAGCGGTAACTTCGACTTCTTCTTTTGCACACTCTTGATGTCTTTTCTGATTGCATTTCTATCCTTCTTCACTTCTTTCACCAAATTCACCTTATAACCTGCATAAAACACTGAAATCAAGCATAAACCTATCCAGCTCTCTTATTTCTGAAAATATAACCAAAAGCATGATTTCAAGCTAGTTTCTAAGTGTTAAAGATTAATTTTAGTATCAATTTTAAGCATGAAAATAACAGTTTTTCAACTGTTATGGCAACCCCAAACTTAGAACTTTTCTTGTCCTCAAGTAAACAAGATGTAACTCAATCTTCTACCAATCCATACAATGGTTCACTCCATTCAAAATTTCTCTTTTCAAGATAAGTAAATACTTCAATTCAATTCATGATAAAGATTTCAATCAAGACATGCACATGCTTTGGTGTTCACAAAGTCACTTAATATCCAACAAATGCTATTTTTCATGAATGATCAATCAACTAAGCATGGATGTTCATGTGCTCATGGAATATTTCCTCACTAGGTAAAGTGTTTCACTCAAACACAAGTGTATAAGAGGTAATCACTCATTCACTCCACTATCACAATATCACATGAATCAACTTTGCCTTTCATTTAACCACAATCAAAAACATTCACAAGCATGCATCATCACAAGGATTTTTCAATGGCTTATAACATGATTTGGTACCATTTTATTATTACTTGATACGATTTGGTACACTTGCCGACATTTTAACAAGTGTCTATCTCCAATCACAAAAGCACTGAAGCTGCTATGAGGAATTTGGAGATTCAAGTTGGCCAATTGGCTAAAACGTTGGAGGAAAAATCTGAAAAGCAGTTTGAGGCTAATATTGAAGTTAACCCTAAAGAGGAGTGCAATTCTACCATGAGCATAAGTTGTGTGAGGTTAGAAGAGAGAACAATAAAGAGAAAAGAAAAAGAGGAGTTGAGTGAAGAAAAATAAGAAAGTGAGAGAAAAAGTGAGGTTGAGAGCAAGGAGAAGAATAAAGAAAAAGGAGAAAGAAAAAAAGAAGAAGAGGAAGAGAGAAAAGAGAAAAAAATGGAGAAAACTCTTCCTTACCCGAAAGAGTTCACTAGAAAGGAAAAAGAGACACAATTAGTGTGTTTTAAGGAGATGTTCAAGAAATTGGGAATTACCATTCCATTTACTGAGGCATTACACCAAATCCCTGCATATGCAAGATTGTTGAAGAAATCCCTAAAAAATAAGAAGTATTTAGATGAGTGAACAATTAAAGTACAAGGAACACCAACATTAAAGCTTCAAACTAAACATTATGGTGTCAGGCTCGTGACGTTAAACAAGCTCTTACTGGGAGGCAACCCAGTGTTTTTTAAAACTTTTAATTTTGTTTTGTTTGATATGCTTTAGTTTTAGGGATGTTTTTGTGGATTTATGGTTTGATGTGCACCATGAGTTTAATTATTTTAAGTGTGAGATGTTATGCTTGAGTTGGAAAGTATTAAAGGAGCAAAATCTGAAAAATTAAGGGCTTAAACTTAAAGATCATGTCTAGAAACACTTAGGGAAAGTAAGAAAAGAGGGGAGGAAAAGTCACGCATTGCGCTGATCAACCCTCAGAAGGGTGCTGAGCGGCAATGACGTTGTTTGGGTTTGTGGGCTTTTAAAGCTCAGCGTCATTAGACCCATTTCACCCTTTTAACCCTAAGGTGCGCGATTTCTCTCTCACTTTTCACTCCCACACTTTCTAGCTACCAAAGAGCTTTGGTTAGGGTTCCCTAAGATTTCCCCCTTTCATCCCTTCTTCAAAAATCCCCTTCTCCACTACTTTTTGCTTCATTTCATTCACTAAGTTTGGGGTTTTCTTGGTGTGTTGCAATTCTTGTGCATAGAGGCTCTAAGTTTCCACTAGCCCTTTGTGCACATTTGAAAATATTTGAACTCCACTCAAGTAAGCATCTTGCATTTTCAATTTTTAACTCTTGATAGTTTTTTATTCTTGAGGTTTATGAATGATGTGTTAGATCTGTTGAATAAACTATTGCTGGATGGATTGTTGATGATTATTGCATTGTGGAAAGTTTGTGTGGTGTATTTGGCCAGCTAGGGCCGTAATGGATTTTCTAGTATGGCGTTGAGGGCCACTGAGGGCTGCTCAGCGTCGGCGCGACTGTTTCATGGTGGTTGTGTGATGTTTTCTAATGATTTTGGGTATGTGCAGGTTCCGCTGAGGGCTCCCGAATTGCCCCTTAGCGTTGGAAAAAAAAGTGCGATGTTGATTGGTGTTGTAAAATTGAGATACTTATGTATGAGGAGTTATGTTGAGAATGTGAATTGAGAATATAGATGACTCATTATTGGAATGTATTATGTTTGTTGTGGTGTAAATATGGCTCATCATCTGAAAAGTGCATTGAGCACACTGCTGACAAAGGACAGAAGAGAAAGGAATAAATGTATTCCAACAAGTTCCTCTCCCACATGCATGAGAGGCACTTTTAAACGGCGTAGAATAGGAGACTTTTGATGGAAAGAAAGGTGACTGATACCCACCATGGAACCTAAATTTGGAAGAGAGCTGGAAAGGAGGCAGTGGGAGAATCTAGATTCCTACTCTTCACCTGCCAACATAGTAGTGGTGAAGGAGTTTTACACGAATGTTAGGTCATTTGGTGGTGCTAGTCATGAGATGTATACCAGCTATGTAAGGGGGAAGAAAATTCCTTTTGATGCTGACACTATAAATTTGTTTTTGGGTGCTGAATGGGCAAGAGAGCAGTGTCAATTTGCTCTAGCAATGGATGAGGACGTTTATTATGCTGAATTGGAGAGGACCTTGTGCATGGCAGGTGGCCAGTTTCAGAGAATAGGAATGATTCACCAATCCATATCAGGAGGGCTTACTTGAATCCTTTAGCAAAATATTGGATGACATTCACTCATGCCAACATTCAACCATGTTCACATGTGTCAAACATCACGACACACAAAGCTATCTTCCTCTATTGTGTGCTCCGAGGTCTTAATATTAATGTGGGCCTGATGATAGCAAATGAAATCAAGCAATGTGCTCAAGCCGTCAGCAACAAGTCACCTTTGGAGCATCCCTCTCTCATTACTCAGTTATGTGAGCTAGTTGGGGTGAATACCTCCACTCCTCCACTTGAGCGACCTAGGTGATGAGAGGGTCGCACCTCCCAACAAAAGTTGTGCATAAAAGAATGCAGTATAGACTAGGAAGTGACTCCTAGTTCGTCTCTCAAGGACCAAATTTGGTTCAAGTCTCAGGTCAAACACTGAAAAAAGGGGGGGTTTTGTGATTTTTCTGGTTGCGGTAAAATTAAATTAAGCTGGAAATTAAATAACACACGACCGAATATAATTGAAAGCATTAAAGCGCATGAAAACATTAAACTGAATACTGTAATAGATAAATATTCAAACACAGTTCAAACTCGACACTTAAACTAGAACCTCAATTGCACATAATGCAGCAGCAAAGTGAGTAAACACCTAAGTTGAAAAGCGTCATTTGCAAATAAATTGCACATAGCAGAGGGAATAAAGTTTTAAATGCACGGAAGTTCAATTAAAAGCATCCACATTTGCTAAAAAGAAATGAAATGCACGGTTGAAAATGAAGCAAAGAAAACAATCTGACGGTAAATTAATATATAGAATATAAAATGCATTTTTCCAAGCCCAAGTTCCCGTGAAGACAGTGTTCAAAGCCAAAATCCAAGGAAAAAAAAAATATATGAGTGTGACGGCTACTGGAACTGGAACAGTGTGTGCTTCCAAATAATCAATTTACTCTCACTACCTACTCCCATCAAATCTTCATTCTCAAATAATTCAAAGAAATGCAACAAGTGGCCCACTTCTTCTTCTTTCACGTGAATCACCAACAACCCATCCATTTTTGCTCTCTAAAGTGGATTCTTCTCCCATTGCAGCTGCACTCTCCACGTACATAAATCAATGTCTCTCCTCTCTCATCATTTCCATCCAGCACAACTTAAAAGAAAGAAAGAAAACTCCAAAATGTTGAATCACCCTCCCAACTAAATCACGTGACAGCTACTCTATCTAATCACTCTACTATTATTCTCTAAAGAAAGAAATGGAGAATCAAATAAAAGCAAGGCTACTTCCTTCCAGCAGCCGTGACCGAGAGCTCCCCTCTTCTTCCTTCCTTTCCATCTCCTCAAAATGTTCAAGCAAAAGCCAATAAATGAAGGTGGCGGCTGGACTGCACCCCGGAAAAATCACTCGTCCAGCCCCCACTCACTGCCCTGCACTACTACAGACTTTCTACTGTGGCGGCTACAGCTCCAGGCCAAGACCCCCTCTTCATCCAACGTCAGGGGTTTTAAAAAACCCTTCTCCAAGCTGTTGGACCGTGTGCGTTGACGTGCGTGCTTCCTCCTTTGCTGGTTGCACCTCCTGCTGGACGAACCCCCTCGTTCTTCTTTTCCAGCACCAATTTAATTTGTTCGTGGGCCTCTTGTGCCAAGCTCTCTCTCCCATGTGCTCATCAATTACTAGGGGTCACCTCTCCTCATACGTGCATGATGGACAAATTTGTAAGCACCAAAATATGATGTCACAAACTTGTTTCACAATCGGCAAGTATGACCGAATCGTTCAAGTAATAAAACTTGGTAAGACCAAGTATCGTTCTTCCCAAAGGACTCACGGCCTAGTTTAGTTATGTGATTTGTTGATTAGCTAGGACTTACAAACGAAATATTCAAAGTTTAATATGCAAAGACAAAAATAAACATGTATGCATGAATTGATCAATGGCAAAGACAAAAGATAAACACTTTCAATGCATTATATAAATGAATATGTTGTTGGGGTTCAATTTCATCTCATCCACTCTCATATATTTTAGGAATTCAACATTCAAATCATCATTGTTAATGCCACTCTCTAATGTACCATTCTAGATGGCTTCTCCCTAATCAAATAGTTCATACAATTCCTAGCATTCCTAATGATTAGTTCATGACTGCAGGAGCTTAAAGGCAACCAATATAATGTTGTCAGTAAAATATTGGGAGAAATTCCCCGGATCTAGACTTCCCCGTACGTGTCCGTATCGACAAAACCAATAATCATGCATTAGAATGAGTTAAACAATGCAAGCATTGAGCAAAGAGGAAAAACCCTAACTAATGATGACACTAGTGCAAAAAGGGGCATAGACGTCCGTTTTTTAGGCCTTTTAACGTCCGACCTCCAACGGACGTCTATTCGGGTGACGTCTATGTAGACGTCCGACCTGACACAACGGACGTCCATATAGACGTCCGACCTGACACAACGGACGTCTATATGGACGTCCGCTGTGTCAACCCGGATGTCTATATAGACGTCCGCTGTGAACCTCTCGGACGTCTATATACTACTGCAGAAAGGGCTTTATTAGACGGCTTATTTAAGGTTATTTAGGATTACAGGTTAGGGTTATTTAGGATTACGGGTTCGAACGTTTGTTTGTGCACTGCAACACGTCTCAAGAACAGATTCAAAATGAAAATGGAGGAGTAAACGACCTAAAAATGTAGGTCAAAAAACGCCGCCCAAGAACACGTAACAAACTGCACCAAAATACACCGAAAACGAATTTTAATCGGTCCAAATGAAAGATATGTCATCACTGAACAATTTAATCGGAACAAAAGTAAGATTAAATGGCCCAAAACGCATAAAAACCAACCTGGAAATGCAAGGCGCAGAGGGAAAGGTTCGCATAACTCCTCGCGGGTTCGCGTTTTGAAGTGTGTATCTTTATTTTAAAAGTCTTTTGAACGTCCGTTGTGGCGGGCGCCGGACGTCTATAATATAGTAGACTGAAAGGGTCGTACAACCCCTCAGGCTCGTGAACGTCCGTCTTGGAGGGGGACGGACGTCCATTATATATGGACGTCCGTCCCCCTCCAGGACGGACGTCCATTATATATGGACGTCCGTCCCCCTCCAGGACGGACGTTCAAGAGTCTGATGATGGACGTCCGTCCCCCTCCAGGACGGACGTTCAAGAGTCTGATGGGTTGTACTACCCTGTCAGTCGCGTGAACGTCCGTCCTGGAGGGGGACGGACGTCCATTATATATGGACGTCCGTCCCCCTCCAGGACGGACGTTCACGAGACTGACAGGGTCGTAGAACCCATCAGACTCTTGAACGTCCGTCCTGGAGGGGGACGGACGTCCATATATAATGGACGTCCGTCCCCCTCCAGGACGGACGTTCACGTATATGGACGTCCGTCCCCCTCCAGGACGGACGTTCACGAGACTGAAAGGGTCGTACAACCCCTCAGGCTCGTGAACGTCCGTCCTGGAGGGGGACGGACGTCCATATATAATGGACGTCCGTTCCCCTCCAGGACGGACGTTCAAGAGGCTGACATTTCAGTCTCTTGAACGTCCGTCCTGGAGGGGACGGACGTCTATTATATATGGACGTCCGTCCCCCCTCCAGGACGGACGTTCAAGAGGCTGATGGGTTCACTACCTGTCAGCCTCTTGAACGTCCGTCCTGGAGGGGGACGGACGTCTACTACATTATAGACGTCCGGCTCCCTCTGGGACGGACGTCTCCACACTCAATTATTTACATTTATGCCACCGGTCAATTATTTACGTTGGAGTTTTCGTGGACGGACGTCTATGGAGTGACGTTAAAGGTCAATTCTGCACTAGTGTGAAAGAAAGCATATGTCTTAATTCAAAGATGTACTCAACAAATCCATATATGAGAGCTTCAAGAGATTCCATTGATTCCCCAACAAACATACAAGGTTTAGTTCACCATCGTCATGGTGAACCTAGATGAATAACAATGAAAGAATGAAAGAATAAACCCAATAAAGGTGAAGAGGTAGCCTGAGCATCCAAGATCCTCCTTCAAAGGGGTGAGAAGAGAGAGTGTTTGCCTCGTTTCTGCCAAAGATACTAATCCCAAGGACGTGCAAGCCCTTATATACTAATCTAGAGTTACAAAAGATTACAAAAGCCCAAGCCCAAAAAGTGCCGCTCAGCGGTATTTACCGCTCAGCGGTGATTGTGCGTCTTCTTTCTTCCCCTCAGCGGCCATTTTGCCCCTCAGCGGTTCCAACGCCACCTCTTGAGTGCCGCTCAGCGGTAGTTTGCCGCTGAGCGGTGCCTTTGACTTCTCTTTTTGCACTCTTTCTTGTCTTTTCTAATGTCACTTCTCTCCTTCTTCACTCTTTTCACCAAATTCACCTTAAAACCTGTACAAAAACACTCAAATCAAGCATAAACCTGTCCAGCTCTCTTATTTATGAAAATATAGATAAACTGCATGATTTCAAGCTAGTTTCTAAGTCTAAAGGTTGCTTTTAGTATCAAATTTAAGCATGAAAATAACAGTTTTTCAACTGTTATCACAACCCCAAACTTAGAACTTTGCTTGTCCTCAAGCAAACAAAATGTAACTCCATCTCCAACCAATTCATATGATGGTTCACTCATTCAAAAATTATCTTTTTCAAGATAAGTAACAACTTCACTCAAACTTATGACCAAGAGTTTATTCAAGATGTGCACATGCTTTAGTTTTCATAAAGTCAATTAAGTTCCAACAAATGCTATTTTTCATGAATGATCAATCAATTAAGCATGGATGTTCATGTGCTTATGGAATATTTCCTCACTAGGTAAAGTGTTTCACTCAACACACAAGTGTATAAGAGGTAAAGTGTTTCACTCATTCACTCCACTATCACAATGTCACATGAATCAACTTTGCCTTTCATTTTACCACAATCAAAAACATTCACAAGCATGCATCATCACAAGGACTTTTCAATGGCTTATAATGTGGCTGGGCTAACAAGAAAATTGGTTTTTCTGGATCACAAAATCCTTGAGTTAAGAGATTCATAACAACACAATCATTCTTATTCATTCCCAACTTTCTTTTGCCTTTGCATTTGCATTTGCATTGAGCTTTGCTTCTTTTTCTTTTCTTTTCTTTTTGCATATTCTTACTTTTTAGCTCTTAGCTCAATGCTTTTCCTTTTTCCTGTTTCCCCAATAACCCCAAACTTGAACATTTATCAATACCACACAAGATCTTCTACTTAACTCAAGGTAAAGATTTTCAATCAAGGGTTCAGTGTATATTCAAGGCTATGGGTTCAAAGGATAGAACACAAAGTTTTCTTTTTTAGTAGGCTATCTTTATGAATTTGGCCAATAAAAAGGGTTTCAAAAACACGGCCTTGATCACATGATGCACAACAAGCAATTGCTTCAATCATAGAAAACCTGGGCAAAGTCATTCAAGCTTCCAAAGTAATAGCATTCAACAATAACAACTCTGGAGCTCAAAACCTCACATATAAGCTCATTCACATTTGACATACACATCCTGCTTAATTTCACAATCACAATCATGATATCATGCATTTGTTCACAAAGCTTGTGAATCACCTGTATAAGCATTTTAATGTGCACATCATCTCAACATCAATCAATCAATAAGCATCATCAAGCATTATTTATCAAACAAGCACAGTTAATAGCAAACCATCATAATAAACCAGGTGGTCAATAGAGTACATCAAACCCTAATCTAAAAACAAAAACAAATAAGTTCAGAAAACTTAAACCATAAAAGCATAAACATATGATAGCATTCATCAGTAAATGCTATCTCAGCTCCTCATCAGTCTGAGCTGTCCTCTGTATCTTCCTCCTCCTCTTCATCATCATCTTCATCAAAAGCATCCTCCTCCTCAGCTTCATCTTCTTCCATATCTCTAGCTGAAGCTTCAGCTGCTTCAGCTCCTCCATGCAATGGTTCTTCTGGCCAAGCTACCACATTATGGAATTCATCCATAGTCCATCTGTGTGCTGGAGGGGTATCATACATCCCCACTATCATCTCAGCCGTGGCCACCTGCCCTCTGTGGATGGACTGCAACTGAGCACCTATAAGAGACATATACATGTCCCTCATCTGGAATGGTTCTGCCTCATGAGTATCAGCAGATGTCCTGCTCTGTGCTGGCCCTCTCTCTCTACGAGCCTTGCGTGGTGGAACTGGCTGAGCTGCCTCCTCACCTCCACAATACTGTCTGTAATAGGCCTCATCTATAGCTTTTCTTGGCCTCTCAAATGGTGGAACAGAAGTGTCCACCCCAGCTAGCTTGCAGAGGTGAGTGATCAAAGAAGGATGTCCCAGTGGTGCTTTGTTGTTTGAGGTGTTAGCACACACACTAATCTCATCAGCTATCACCTGCCCAATATTAACATTCAAACTCCTGATAGCACAGTAGATGAATAGTGCCCTGCTGAGAGTGATATCTGACACATGTGAGCATGGCTGAATGTTGGCATGAGAAAATGCCATCCAATACTTTGCAAGAGGAGTCAAATCTGTCCTCCTAATGTTAACCACTGCTCCAGATCTATTCCTTTGAAAGTGTCCTCCAGGTATGCACAACACTCTCTCAACATCCTCAAAGTCAGCACCTTCCTCCATGCTAAGAGCAAACTGACATTGCTCACCAGCCCACACAGTATCCAGAAAGTTGTTGATAGAATCAGGATCATACCTGATAGCATGGCCTCTAACATAGCCCAAATAATTCTCAGCTGGATAGTCACCAATCTTCTTTGCATTGGTATAAAATTCCTTGACTACAGCTATGTTAGCAGATGCTGGATAAGTGGCTAGCTTTCCCCAATCATTCCCTAACACTTGCTCTCCAAATTGAGGAGCAAAGTTAGGTATCATTCCAACCTTCCTCTCCATCAAAAGTCTTCTGTCCTGAACCACCCTAAAGTGCTTCTCATGTTTCCTGGAGAGGAACCTGCTATTATGGGGTTGCTCTGGTTCCTTTTCTTTCCTCTTGGTTGCCATGGTTTTCAATCTCTTTCCTGAAGAGGATGCCATTCCTGCATTCAAATACAAATCCAAAACCACAGAACATGATATTAATCATTAGTAAACACAGAACACAACTCCTTTCGAAGCTAAACCACCGCTGAGGGCCAGAATTTCCCCTCAGCGCCACCAGTGCCACAATCCAATACAAAAAAAACAAAAAAAAACCAAATCTGGCAGAGTGCCGCTCAGCGGTAAATGCCGCTCAGCGGTGACCTGCAGATTTTTGCAAATTTCGTTTTGAAACTGTCCTAACTCCACCCAAATGCAATTTTCAGTTTTCCAGTACATAATCAAGCAGTTTAATCGGTTCAAACATCAAATATATCATCAAATCATGCATAAAAATCATAAGCCCTAAATATTCATGCTTTGACAATCACATTCAAATTCAAGAACCCAAAATGCATTTTACTTACTTGGGTGGAGATGCTAGATGATATGAGAATGCTTCCAAACTATAATGCTCTCTTCCAACCCCAAACTTTGATAGCACACTAGTGAAAAAGTGAGTGGAAGAGAAATTTTTCTAAGAGGGAAGAGTAGAAAGATGTAGGAAACCAAAGAGAGGATATGTGGAAGAGTTTGTGCAGAGAAGGGCTTGAAAGAGTGTGAAAATGCGCAGCTTAGGGTTTAAAAATACCTCAATGGGCTCGGGTTCCGCTAAGGGGAACTTAAGCCCATCTGCGATAGTACCGCTCAGCGGTAAATGCCGCTCAGCGGCACTTTCGTGATGTGCCCTTCTCCTTCTTTTCTTGACCTACGTGCCTTCCTAGCATACTCCTCATAGGTTCCCTGCAATTCATTGTTAAAAATGCTTATGCAAACCCTAATTAAAATAAAACAAACAAAAACAATCAATCAACTGGGTTGCCTCCCAGGTAGCGCTTGTTTAACGTCACGAGCCTGACCCAAAATCCACCAACACCCCTCAGTAGGTGTTTCACTTACCAGCACCCATCAGTAGGTGCAAAATCTTCTCACCAACACCCATCAGTAGGTGTTATAAACTTAGTATCCTTCAGTAGATACTTAACCACCTAGCATCCTTCAGTAGATGCTAGATCCAACAAAATAATGTCCAGAATAATGTTCACAGTTTAAAAATTACAAAACCAATATCAAAATTAAAAGTTCGTAAATCTACTGGGTTGCCTCCCAGCAAGCGCTCCTTTAACGTCATTAGCTTGACCCAGTAAAGCCCCAGTTCCTTCTTCTTTTTCTTCTTTCTACTGAACTTCTTCAGAAATTTGATCAAACCAGGAACTTGTTGCAGTGTCTCAATCATAGGAACTTTAATCTCCAATTTCTTGAAGATTTCCATAAAGCACTCAAATTCCTTCTTCCTATGATACTTCTTTGAATGGGGACGAGATTTTTCATATGATTCTTTATTTTTTTCTCTCGTCCTCTTTCTCTTTTCTCTCACTTTCTTTTTTTCTTTTCTTTTTCTACTCACCTTCTCAATCTTCACACAAATTTTCTCTTCTTCTTTCTCTTCTCTCTCTTTTCTCTCTTCTTTTTCCAACTCAACTTTTTCAACATTTACACTCACTAGCTCTTGACACTCTTCCCTGGGGTTAACCTCAGTATTAGCCCCACAATTTCTACTTGGCCTTTCTTCCATCTGTTTGATGATCTGCCCCATCTGAATCTCCAAATTTTTGATAGCAGCTTCAGTGCTCTTTTGGGAAGACTCAGTTTTCTGTATGAAATTGTTGAGAATTTCCTCCAACCTCATGGACCTTTCATTAAGCATAGAAAACTGTTGCCATAAAGTGGGTTGCTGCTGGGCTTCCACAGGAAAAGCAAATTGACCATTGATATGATCACCCCCACATAATTCGCACAACTGGGATTGTACCTGTGCAGCAGTCTTCAACTCTTTGGGTAGTTGTGCAAGTATCTTTGTGAGATTCTCCAGTTGTTGAGTTAGTATATTGTTCTGAGCTAGCAAGGCATCATTGGATTGCATCTGCAGAACTCCTTTTTGTTGAATAGGAGCTCCTCTTTCACTGTTCCACTTATTGTCATTAGTAGTCATGCTTTCAATTATTTCTGTGGCTTCCTCTGGAGTCTTCCATTTGATATTGCCTCCTGCGGAGGCATCCAGCATCATCTTGGTTTGTGAACCAAGCCCTCCAAGGAAGATTAGGACTACTTCTCCTTCGTTAAATCCATGCGTGGGAGTCTTTCTTAATAGGCTTTTATATCTGTCCCATGCATGACCTAATGATTCCTCCTTGCCTTGCCTGAAAGATGAGATCTCTTGCTTTCCTTTGTTGATCTTGGAAGAATTGAGTGCCCATATAGTTAAGTTCTTGACCGAATTGCATCCTGCAAACATTAGGCACAAAACTCTAGAAAATATTTGTTAGCACAAAAAGATATAAGAGAAGATATATATTCAGAAGATAAAAAGATAACAGATTTAGAAGATAGAAAGATAAAAGATTTAAAAGATAAAAAAAAAAAATAAAATCTAATCCTAAAAGATAAAATCAAATCTAATCAAATCTAAAAAAATAAAATCTAACCTAATCTAAAAGATAAAGATAAAATCTAATAAAATCTAACCTAACAAAATAAAATAAAATCAAATCTAACCTAATCTGAAAAGATAAAAAGATAATAAAAATAAAAACAGACAAATAAAAACAGAAATTCAAAATTAAAGTCAAAGATAATCAATAATCACACAAATTAACCAGTTAAACCACGAGTCCCCGGCAACGGCGCCAAAAACTTGATGGACAAATTTGTAAGCACCAAAATATGATGTCACAAACTTGTTTCACAATCGGCAAGTATGACCGAATCGTTCAAGTAATAAAACTTGGTAAGACCAAGTATCGTTCTTCCCAAAGGACTCACGGCCTAGTTTAGTTATGTGATTTGTTGATTAGCTAGGACTTACAAACGAAATATTCAAAGTTTAATATGCAAAGACAAAAATAAACATGTATGCATGAATTGATCAATGGCAAAGACAAAAGATAAACACTTTCAATGAATTATATAAATGAATATGTTGTTGGGGTTCAATTTCATCTCATCCACTCTCATATATTTTAGGAATTCAACATTCAAATCATCATTGTTAATGCCACTCTCTAATGTACCATTCTAGATGGCTTCTCCCTAATCAAATAGTTCATACAATTCCTAGCATTCCTAATGATTAGTTCATGACTGCAGGAGCTTAAAGGCAACCAATATAATGTTGTCAGTAAAATATTGGGAGAAATTCCCCGGATCTAGACTTCCCCGTACGTGTCCGTATCGACAAAACCAATAATCATGCATTAGAATGAGTTAAACAATGCAAGCATTGAGCAAAGAGGAAAAACCCTAACTAATGATGAAAGAAAGCATATGTCTTAATTCAAAGATGTACTCAACAAATCCATATATGAGAGCTTCAAGAGATTACATTGATTCCCCAACAAACATACAAGGTTTAGTTCACCATCGTCATGGTGAACCTAGATGAATAACAATGAAAGAATGAAAGAATAAACCCAATAAAGGTGAAGAGGTAGCCTGAGCATCCAAGATCCTCCTTCAAAGGGGTGAGAAGAGAGAGTGTTTGCCTCGTTTCTGCCAAAGATACTAATCCCAAGGACGTGCAAGCCCTTATATACTAATCTAGAGTTACAAAAGATTACAAAAGCCCAAGCCCAAAAAGTGCCGCTCAGCGGTAGTTTGCCGCTGAGCGGTGCCTTTGACTTCTCTTTTTGCACTCTTTCTTGTCTTTTCTAATGTCACTTCTCTCCTTCTTCACTCTTTTCACCAAATTCACCTTAAAACCTGTACAAAAACACTCAAATCAAGCATAAACCTGTCCAGCTCTCTTATTTATGAAAATATAGATAAACTGCATGATTTCAAGCTAGTTTCTAAGTCTAAAGGTTGCTTTTAGTATCAAATTTAAGCATGAAAATAACAGTTTTTCAACTGTTATCACAACCCCAAACTTAGAACTTTGCTTGTCCTCAAGCAAACAAAATGTAACTCCATCTCCAACCAATTCATATGATGGTTCACTCATTCAAAAATTATCTTTTTCAAGATAAGTAACAACTTCACTCAAACTTATGACCAAGAGTTTATTCAAGATGTGCACATGCTTTAGTTTTCATAAAGTCAATTAAGTTCCAACAAATGCTATTTTTCATGAATGATCAATCAATTAAGCATGGATGTTCATGTGCTTATGGAATATTTCCTCACTAGGTAAAGTGTTTCACTCAACACATAAGTGTATAAGAGGTAAAGTGTTTCACTCATTCACTCCACTATCACAATGTCACATGAATCAACTTTGCCTTTCATTTTACCACAATCAAAAACATTCACAAGCATGCATCATCACAAGGACTTTTCAATGGCTTATAATGTGGCTGGGCTAACAAGAAAATTGGTTTTTCTGGATCACAAAATCCTTGAGTTAAGAGATTCATAACAACACAATCATTCTTATTCATTCCCAACTTTCTTTTGCCTTTGCATTTGCATTTGCATTGAGCTTTGCTTCTTTTTCTTTTCTTTTCTTTTTGCATATTCTTACTTTTTAGCTCTTAGCTCAATGCTTTTCCTTTTTCCTGTTTCCCCAATATCCCCAAACTTGAACATTTATCAATACCACACAAGATCTTCTACTTAACTCAAGGTAAAGATTTTCAATCAAGGGTTCAGTGTATATTCAAGGCTATGGGTTCAAAGGATAGAACACAAAGTTTTCTCTTTTAGTAGGCTATCTTTATGAATTTGGCCAATAAAAAGGGTTTCAAAAACACGGCCTTGATCACATGATGCACAACAAGCAATTGCTTCAATCATAGAAAACCTGGGCAAAGTCATTCAAGCTTCCAAAGTAATAGCATTCAACAATAACAACTCTGGAGCTCAAAACCTCACATATAAGCTCATTCACATTTGACATACACATCGTGCTTAATTTCACAATCACAATCATGATATCATGCATTTGTTCACAAAGCTTGTGAATCACCTGTATAAGCATTTTAATGTGCACATCATCTCAACATCAATCAATCAATAAGCATCATCAAGCATTACTTATCAAACAAGCACAGTTAATAGCAAACCATCATAATAAACCAGGTGGTCAATAGAGTACATCAAACCCTAATCTAAAAACAAAAACAAATAAGTTCAGAAAACTTAAACCATAAAAGCATAAACATATGATAGCATTCATCAGTAAATGCTATCTCAGCTCCTCATCAGTCTGAGCTGTCCTCTGTATCTTCCTCCTCCTCTTCATCATCATCTTCATCAAAAGCATCCTCCTCCTCAGCTTCATCTTCTTCCATATCTCTAGCTGAAGCTTCAGCTGCTTCAGCTCCTCCATGCAATGGTTCTTCTGGCCAAGCTACCACATTATGGAATTCATCCATAGTCCATCTGTGTGCTGGAGGGGTATCATACATCCCCACTATCATCTCAGCCGTGGCCACCTGCCCTCTGTGGATGGACTGCAACTGAGCACCTATAAGAGACATATACATGTCCCTCATCTGGAATGGTTCTGCCTCATGAGTATCAGCAGATGTCCTGCTCTGTGGTGGCCCTCTCTCTCTACGAGCCTGGCGTGGTGGAACTGGCTGAGCTGCCTCCTCACCTCCACAATACTGTCTGTAATAGGCCTCATCTATACCTTTTCTTGGCCTCTCAAATGGTGGAACAGAAGTGTCCACCCCAGCTAGCTTGCAGAGGTGAGTGATCAAAGAAGGATGTCCCAGTAGTGCTTTGTTGTTTGAGGTCTTAGCACACACACTAATCTCATCAGCTATCACCTGCCCAATATTAACATTCAAACTCCTGATAGCACAGTAGATGAATAGTGCCCTGCTGAGAGTGATATCTGACACATGTGAGCATGGCTGAATGTTGGCATGAGAAAATGCCATCCAATACTTTGCAAGAGGAGTCAAATCTGTCCTCCTAATGTTAACCACTGCTCCAGATCTATTCCTTTGAAAGTGTCCTCCAGGTATGCACAACACTCTCTCAACATCCTCAAAGTCAGCACCTTCCTCCATGCTAAGAGCAAACTGACATTGCTCACCAGCCCACACAGTATCCAGAAAGTTGTTGATAGAATCAGGATCATACCTGATAGCATGGCCTCTAACATAGCCCAAATAATTCTCAGCTGGATAGTCACCAATCTTCTTTGCATTGGTATAAAATTCCTTGACTACAGCTATGTTAGCAGGTGCTGGATAAGTGGCTAGCTTTCCCCAATCATTCCCTAACACTTGCTCTCCAAATTGAGGAGCAAAGTTAGGTATCATTCCAACCTTCCTCTCCATCAAAAGTCTTCTGTCCTGAACCACCCTAAAGTGCTTCTCATGTTTCCTGGAGAGGAACCTGCTATTATGGGGTTGCTCTGGTTCCTTTTCTTTCCTCTTGGTTGCCATGGTTTTCAATCTCTTTCCTGAAGAGGATGTCATTCCTGCATTCAAATACAAATCCAAAACCACAGAACATGATATTAATCATTAGTAAACACAGAACACAACTCCTTTCGAAGCTAAACCACCGCTGAGGGCCAGAATTTCCCCTCAGCGGTGACCTGCAGATTTTTGCAAATTTCGTTTTGAAACTGTCCTAACTCCACCCAAATGCAATTTTCAGTTTTCCAGTACATAATCAAGCAGTTTAATCGTTTTAAACATCAAATATATCATCAAATCATGCATAAAAATCATAAGCCCTAAATATTCATGCTTTGACAATCACATTCAAATTCAAGAACCCAAAATGCATTTTACTTACTTGGGTGGAGATGCTAGATGATATGAGAATGCTTCCAAACTATAATGCTCTCTTCCAACCCCAAACTTTGATAGCACACTAGTGAAAAAGTGAGTGGAAGAGAAATTTTTCTAAGAGGGAAGAGTAGAAAGATGTAGGAAACCAAAGAGAGGATATGTGGAAGAGTTTGTGCAGAGAAGGGCTTGAAAGAGTGTGAAAACGCGCAGCTTAGGGTTTAAAAATACCGCAATGGGCTCGGGTTCCGCTAAGGGGAACTTAAGCCCATCTGCGATAGTACCGCTCAGCGGTAAATGCCGCTCAGCGGCACTTTCGTGATGTGCCCTTCTCCTTCTTTTCTTGACCTACGTGCCTTCCTAGCATACTCCTCATAGGTTCCCTGCAATTCAATGTTAAAAATGCTTATGCAAACCCTAATTAAAATAAAACAAACAAAAACAATCAATCAACTGGGTTGCCTCCCAGGTAGCGCTTGTTTAACGTCACGAGCCTGACCCAAAATCCACCAACACCCCTCAGTAGGTGTTTCACTTACCAGCACCCATCAGTAGGTGCAAAATCTTCTCACCAACACCCATCAGTAGGTGTTATAACTTAGTATCCTTCAGTAGATACTTAACCACCTAGCATCCTTCAGTAGATGCTAGATCCAACAAAATAATGTCCAGAATAATGTTCACAGTTTAAAAATTACAAAACCAATATCAAAATTAAAAGTTTGTAAATCTACTGGGTTGCCTCCCAGCAAGCGCTCCTTTAACGTCATTAGCTTGACCCAGTAAAGCCCCAGTTCCTTCTTCTTTTTCTTCTTTCTACTGAACTTCTTCAGAAATTTGATCAAACCAGGAACTTGTTGCAGTGTCTCAATCATAGGAACTTTAATCTCCAATTTCTTGAAGATTTCCATAAAGCACTCAAATTCCTTCTTCCTATGATACTTCTTTGGATGGGGACGAGATTTTTCATATGATTCTTTATTTTTTTCTCTCGTCCTCTTTCTCTTTTCTCTCACTTTCCTTTTTTCTTTTCTTTTTCTACTCACCTTCTCAATCTTCACACAAATTTTCTCTTCTTCTTTCTCTTCTCTCTCTTTTCTCTCTTCTTTTTCCAACTCAACTTTTTCAACATTTACACTCACTAGCTCTTGACACTCTTCCCTGGGGTTAAGCTCAGTATTAGCCCCACAATTTCTACTTGGCCTTTCTTCCATCTGTTTGATGATCTGCCCCATCTGAATCTCCAAATTTTTGATAGCAGCTTCAGTGCTCTTTTGGGAAGACTCAGTTTTCTGTATGAAATTGTTGAGAATTTCCTCCAACCTCATGGACCTTTCATTAAGCATAGAAAACTGTTGCCATAAAGTGGGTTGCTGCTGGGCTTCCACAGGAAAAGCACATTGACCATTGATATGATCACCCCCACATAATTCGCACAACTGGGATTGTACCTGTGCAGCAGTCTTCAACTCTTTGGGTAGTTGTGCAAGTATCTTTGTGAGATTCTCCAGTTGTTGAGTTAGTATATTGTTCTGAGCTAGCAAGGCATCATTGGATTGCATCTGCAGAACTCCTTTTTGTTGAATAGGAGCTCCTCTTTCACTGTTCCACTTATTGTCATTAGTAGTCATGCTTTCAATTATTTCTGTGGCTTCCTCTGGAGTCTTCCATTTGATATTGCCTCCTGCGGAGGCATCCAGCATCATCTTGGTTTGTGAACCAAGCCCTCCAAGGAAGATTAGGACTACTTCTCCTTCGTTAAATCCATGCGTGGGAGTCTTTCTTAATAGGCTTTTATATCTATCCCATGCATGACCTAATGATTCCTCCTTGCCTTGCCTGAAAGATGAGATCTCTTGCTTTCCTTTGTTGATCTTGGAAGAATTAAGTGCCCATATAGTTAAGTTCTTGACCGAATTGCATCCTGCAAACATTAGGCACAAAACTCTAGAAAATATTTGTTAGCACAAAAAGATATAAGAGAAGATATATATTCAGAAGATAAAAAGATAACAGATTTAGAAGATAGAAAGATAAAAGATTTAAAAGATAAAAAAAAAAATAAAATCTAATCCTAAAAGATAAAATCAAATCTAATCAAATCTAAAAAAATAAAATCTAACCTAATCTAAAAGATAAAGATAAAATCTAATAAAATCTAACCTAACAAAATAAAATAAAATCAAATCTAACCTAATCTGAAAAGATAAAAAGATAATAAAAATAAAAACAGACAAATAAAAACAGAAATTCAAAATTAAAGTCAAAGATAATCAATAATCACACAAATTAACCAGTTAAACCACGAGTCCCCGGCAACGGCGCCAAAAACTTGATGGACAAATTTGTAAGCACCAAAATATGATGTCACAAACTTGTTTCACAATCGGCAAGTATGACCGAATCGTTCAAGTAATAAAACTTGGTAAGACCAAGTATCGTTCTTCCCAAAGGACTCACGGCCTAGTTTAGTTATGTGATTTGTTGATTAGCTAGGACTTACAAACGAAATATTCAAAGTTTAATATGCAAAGACAAAAATAAACATGTATGCATGAATTGATCAATGGCAAAGACAAAAGATAAACACTTTCAATGAATTATATAAATGAATATGTTGTTGGGGTTCAATTTCATCTCATCCACTCTCATATATTTTAGGAATTCAACATTCAAATCATCATTGTTAATGCCACTCTCTAATGTACCATTCTAGATGGCTTCTCCCTAATCAAATAGTTCATACAATTCCTAGCATTCCTAATGATTAGTTCATGACTGCAGGAGCTTAAAGGCAACCAATATAATGTTGTCAGTAAAATATTGGGAGAAATTCCCCGGATCTAGACTTCCCCGTACGTGTCCGTATCGACAAAACCAATAATCATGCATTAGAATGAGTTAAACAATGCAAGCATTGAGCAAAGAGGAAAAACCCTAACTAATGATGAAAGAAAGCATATGTCTTAATTCAAAGATGTACTCAACAAATCCATATATGAGAGCTTCAAGAGATTACATTGATTCCCCAACAAACATACAAGGTTTAGTTCACCATCGTCATGGTGAACCTAGATGAATAACAATGAAAGAATGAAAGAATAAACCCAATAAAGGTGAAGAGGTAGCCTGAGCATCCAAGATCCTCCTTCAAAGGGGTGAGAAGAAAGAGTGTTTGCCTCGTTTCTGCCAAAGATACTAATCCCAAGGACGTGCAAGCCCTTATATACTAATCTAGAGTTACAAAAGATTACAAAAGCCCAAGCCCAAAAAGTGTCGCTCAGCGGTATTTACCGCTCAGCGGTGATTGCGCGTCTTCTTTCTTCCCCTCAGCGGCCATTTTGCCCCTCAGCGGTTCCAACGCCACCTCTTGAGTGCCGCTCAGCGGTAGTTTGCCGCTGAGCGGTGCCTTTGACTTCTCTTTTTGCACTCTTTCTTGTCTTTTCTAATGTCACTTCTCTCCTTCTTCACTCTTTTCACCAAATTCACCTTAAAACCTGTACAAAAACACTCAAATCAGGCATAAACCTGTCCAGCTCTCTTATTTATGAAAATATAGATAAACTGCATGATTTCAAGCTAGTTTATAAGTCTAAAGGTTGCTTTTAGTATCAAATTTAAGCATGAAAATAACAGTTTTTCAACTGTTATCAGTGCACACCAATTTCCTGGACGCTGCTTCCCATTCTCCGCCAAGCTGGACTTGCTGGATGCTTCTTGTTCTAAACGAATCAGCTTCTCGATGTGCACCTCCCAAAATTGAAATCCACACCTCCTCTCTCATCTTAGTTTAAAACAAAATTGATGTGGCATTTTCTTTTGACCTCCAAATGTCCCAAATATAATTCCAAAATTTTTCCTGTAATTAATAATGCAAATAATTAACTCAAATAATTCAAATTAATTAAAATAAGAATTTTTGGTCAAATTAAGCACAATTAACAAAAACGGAAAAATACCGGACATTTAAGCACAATTCCCTGATTAATTTTAGCACACTAAACTAAGTGAAGTGAATAAAATATTGACTCATCAAAATAGACCACACTTAGTCTTTTGCACTCCTGAGCAAAATCAAGACGCAGATCAGGGAACAGTTCAAAGGGCTTTTAGGAAGGTGACATAGACTCAGCATACAGAAAACAAAGACTCAACAAGGACATAAACAGAATTACACAGTCCTCAAGAAATCTGGACAGAGAAAAGAAGTAGACAATTCCAACACAGAATGAATCAGAGAAAGCAGATACTCATGAAATCATCCAAGCAATTCAAGACATGGCAAAATGATCAATCAGCTCAAGAGGTGAATCAAAAGTAACACAACCTCACAGATGCACTATCAGTGTTTCTCTCAAGTGTCTATGGTAAGCAATTTCAACTCAATGCACTCAAGAAAGCAAACAACAACAAACTTGGCAAGCCTCTAATATCAACACTCAAAACATATGCATGTTCAAATCAAAAGGTCTTTTATGGATGTAATGGGGCCAAGGACATGGGAGGATAACATATGGATGAGAAGCTATAAACCAAAAGAAATAGAGGAGCAATGGGGAACAAGTGTAAACACAATCAAATCACACCCAAAACCTCTAATTCAATCCTCTTCTTGACTCCATTATTCACACAAAATTTTTTTTTTTCATTTTTTTCATTTTTTTTTTCATCCTGTCTCTTTTCTTTTCTCTCTTTTCAAAACAAAATTGTAAAAGACAAGATACAAATATATTTACCAAAACAAAACAAGAAGAGGAACCAACTAGCCAACTCATCAGAATCCCCAAGGAGACCACACTTGTTCCCAAAACACTTCCAAAGCTCCAAAATTCCCTAAGGTTAAGGTAATCATGGTTTTTCACTTAGGGCTAGTGTATGAGCTTCAAAACAAAGAAATGAGGAAAGTATAGGCTCAAAAGGGGTTATCAAAGGATTAGAACAAGGTAAGCTTATTTGGCTAGAGAGGCTCAAGAACAAAACTGCCTTTATCACTTCCAAACATGCATATCAATCAAGAATTATCAACAAGAGTCAAGCCAAGGCATATGTGCAAGCAATCAAGAGACATATCACACACAAGAAAAAAAACATAAAATGGCTCAAATCTCACACAGGGTAATTCTGTCACAATCAATTCAACCTCTCAAACATCATAATCATCTTCCCAAGCAGAGAAAAGCAAGGATTTCAAACAAATCAGAGTATCAATGAAGTGAAAGACACATCTACAACCTAAACAAAGTCCAGAAATCAAGAGAAGCATGCAAAACTGTACACAAGACACAACAAAAACTACCTAGAAAAGAAAAAATTTAACACGAAAAACAAAAACTAACAAAGAAAAATAAAAATCTCCCCCAATAGACCACACTTAAACTACACAACGTCCTCAATGTGTCATAAGCATAAGATCGAAAATCAAAACAGTGAACAGATCATGGACAAGTGCAATAAAAGTAGGGAAAGGGGGAGAAGAGAGAAAGGAAACTCCCCTGATCATGGTGGCAGTTGCCAATTTTGGACTTGTAGGGAGATGTTTTTCACCACTGGATTCAGCAAGAAAGTTTTGAGGACGAACTGCTTCATCCTCCAGATTTGATCTAGCAGGGAAATGTCTTCCATAGCTGGATCTAAGAAGTGATTGTTGATGAGCGGGTTCAGCTGGTGCTTATTGATGTTGAAACTGTTGTGTATGTAAGCACCTTTTTCTTCCACTGTGGGTGCATGTTGGTCAAATTCATGTGTACCTCCTGCAACATGGTTAGTGCAATGTGGCTCTACAGAAATTACATGCAGGGGTATAACACCCAATCCCAGTGTGACAGGCTGAACCTCAGATACATCCTCAGAACATGAATCAATTTCAATTTCAGAAACATTATCAACCATAGACTCAGATTCATGTTCAGTGCATGGATGAGAAGTATTCAGATATGATGGCAAAAGTGGTTTCTCATCATGCAGAGAGGGAAAATTAAAAGCATTCTCATCAACAATATAATCATCAATAACATACCCATCAACATCATAATCATGGACAGCATAGTCAAAATTAGGTATGTTTTCCTCCACTTCCCTAAAGATCGGAAAAGTGGTGGAAGATGAAAATTGTCTACCTGATTCAAAATTACTGCTTATACCTGCCTGGTCCTCAAGATCTTCAGCAGTCTCCTCAGGTGCAAGAGTGGGGCCATAGGGCGATGGGAAAGTAGGTGGCGCAACAATACGCTCATGACTCTTCTCCCCATCTTCTATGTTGATGCCACTATCATCATCAGGAATTAGAACAGTCTGAAATGGTGATTCCTCTAAATCTTGAGACTGTTCCTGATTGAGTTGAGTGGTCATCTGCCCTATCTGATTGCTCAAACATTAAAGGTGTGCTCTATTCTCTTGCTGAAACTGAAGGTTCTGCATGGTCATCTGCTCCAACAACTCCTGCAATGTAAGCTCAGAAGTAGAAGGTTGAGGAGCTATCTGGGCAGACTCATAAAGTTGCAGCTGTTGTTGTTGCTGGACTGGCAGAGGCATAGAAGCATTCTGAGATGGTGCTTCCTGATATTGCTGTGGAGCATCATACCATCCCAAACTAGGGTCATTCCATCCAGGATCGTTGTTGTAACCATACTGAGCGGGGAAGAATTCATCCAAGAACGTATGCTTAAGATCTTCCCAAGAAGTGATAGATCCTGGAGGAAGACAATATAGCCAATCCCTTGCTGCTTCTTGTAATGAATGTGGGAATGCCTTTAAGAACATGTGATCAACCGATACATGTGGAGGCTTCATTGAAGAGAAAATGCTGTGGAATTCCTCCAAATGTCTGTGTGGGCATTCACCTGCAAAACCATGAAACTTAGGCAGCAAACGTATCAGTCCAGTCTTGAGAACACAATGAACATCATCCTCAGTAGGTGGAACCGGTTCCCAAAGAGAACTCTCAGAAGTTGGAGGATGAGCCATATTGCTCTCAACATACAAATCAGCAGAATATGAATCACAATCAGAGTAACATGCAGAATGAGAATCATAATCAGAAGCACTAGCAAAACAAGCAGTATTCACGAAATCAAAATAAGTAGACATGGAAAAAGAAGAATACTAAAAATCACGAAACAAATAAAACACAACACATTTATACATGCAACACGCACACACAAAACAGAACATCACATCACATCACAACACAAGACAAAACACAACACACACAAACACAACAAAAACCTAAGACCGAACCATTGGTCCCCGGCAACGGCGCCATTTTGATGAGAGGGTCGCACCTCCCAACAAAAGTTGTGCATAAAAGAATGCAGTATAGACTAGGAAGTGACTCCTAGTTCGTCTCTCAAGGACCAAATTTGGTTCAAGTCTCAGGTCAAACACTGAAAAAGGGGGGGGGTTTTGTGATTTTTCTGGTTGCGGTAAAATTAAATTAAGCTGGAAATTAAATAACACACGACCGAATATAATTGAAAGCATTAAAGTGCATGAAAACATTAAACTGAATACTGTAACAGATAAATATCCAAACACAGTTCAAACTCGACACTTAAACTAGAACCTCAATTGCACATAATGCAGCAGCAAAGTGAGTAAACACCTAAGTTGAAAAGCGTCATTTGCAAATAAATTGCACATAGCAGAGGGAATAAAGTTTTAAATGCACGGAAGTTCAATTAAAAGCATCCACATTTGCTAAAAAGAAATGAAATGCACGGTTGAAAATGAAGCAAAGAAAACAATCTGACGGTAAATTAATATATAGAATATAAAATGCATTTTTCCAAGCCCAAGTTCCCGTGAAGACAGTGTTCAAAGCCAAAATCCAAGAAAAAAAAAATATATGAGTGTGACGGCTACTGGAACTGGAACAGTGTGTGCTTCCAAATAATCAATTTACTCTCACTACCTACTCCCATCAAATCTTCATTCTCAAATAATTCAAAGAAATGCAACAAGTGGCCCACTTCTTCTTCTTTCACGTGAATCACCAACAACCCATCCATTTTTGCTCTCTAAAGTGGATTCTTCTCCCATTGCAGCTGCACTCTCCACGTACATAAATCAATGTCTCTCCTCTCTCATCATTTCCATCCAGCACAACTTAAAAGAAAGAAAGAAAACTCCAAAATGTTGAATCACCCTCCCAACTAAATCACGTGACAGCTACTCTATCTAATCACTCTACTATTATTCTCTAAAGAAAGAAATGGAGAATCAAATAAAAGCAAGGCTACTTCCTTCCAGCAGCCGTGACCGAGAGCTCCCCTCTTCTTCCTTCCTTTCCATCTCCTCAAAATGTTCAAGCAAAAGCCAATAAATGAAGGTGGCGGCTGGACTGCACCCCGGAAAAATCACTCGTCCAGCCCCCACTCACTGCCCTGCACTACTACAGACTTTCTACTGTGGCGGCTACAGCTCCAGGCCGAGACCCCCTCTTCATCCAACGTCAGGGGTTTTAAAAAATCCTTCTCCAAGCTGTTGGACCGTGTGCGTTGACGTGCGTGCTTCCTCCTTTGCTGGTTGCACCTCCTGCTGGACGAACCCCCTCGTTCTTCTTTTCCAGCACCAATTTAATTTGTTCGTGGGCCCCTTGTGCCAAGCTCTCTCTCCCATGTGCTCATCAATTACTAGGGGTCACCTCTCCTCGTACGTGCACACCAATTTCCTGGACGCTGCTTCCCATTCTCCGCCAAGCTGGACTTGCTGGATGCTTCTTGTTCTAAACGAATCAGCTTCTCGATGTGCACCTCCCAAAATTGAAATCCACACCTCCTCTCTCATCTTAGTTTAAAACAAAATTGATGTGGCATTTTCTTTTGACCTCCAAATGTCCCAAATATAATTCCAAAATTTTTCCTGTAATTGATAATGCAAATAATTAACTCAAATAATTCAAATTAATTAAAATAAGAATTTTTGGTCAAATTAAGCACAATTAACAAAAACGGAAAAATACCGGACATTTAAGCACAATTCCCTGATTAATTTTAGCACACTAAACTAAGTGAAGTGAATAAAATATTGACTCATCACTAGGAAGGAGATAAATGCCTCCTATTATACCAGTACTACATGCTGGATGAGGCGGGAATTCCTATGCTTGTACCATATCCTTCCAGGGTTCATAGGAGAGTGCCACAACAACCACAACAGGATCAGCAGGAGCAAGCCCAGGATGTTGCACCCTTCCATATGAGAGACATGTATATGTCTATAATGGATTCTAGGATGGAGGCTCTATATAGAGGGGAATAGGCTTTGCTGATGAACCTGACTTCAACCGAACCTGACTTCAGCCTTTCTTGAGAGACAATTCATGTCTCAAGAAGAATTCCAGGCTTATGTTGCATGGCCTAATTATCGAACTCAGGCTAGTGGAGGAGCTGATACATCTAGAGCCACAGCTATGGAGGATGATGTTGATGAAGAAGAAGAGGAGGAAGAGGAAGAGGAAGAAGAAGAAGATGATGAAGATGATGATGATGATGAGTCTGATGACAGTAGGGGTTGATCTGCTGGAGAGCATCTACTGATGGATGCTGGATTTGATGAGGAAAATCTACTAATGGATGCATGACTTGATGAGCAGCATCTACGTACTAATGGATGCTGGATATAGAAAGTAGTATATACTGATGGATTCTATTCTAACAGGATATTTCTTTAGCTTTACTATTATGCATTTGTGAACATTGAATTTGGTTAATATGTACTTGGCCTAATGAGATATGTTGGGATGGTTTAGCTAGTATGTGTATGATGAGTAATTCCTATCTTGTGTTGCTTTATTGTGTGATTGATGTTGAGATGATGCATGATTTCAATTGTGATTAATGTGTTGAGCAGTATGTTATTGAATTGTGGAACTTAATTTAGCCTGTGAGAGATTGGGTTGCAAAGGTTTTTATTGATTGAATGATATTGCTTTGGAAGCATGATTGATTTTGCCTAATTTTCTATGATTAAACCACTTGCTTGCTTGTTACACATGATCAAGGCCATGTTTTCTTCTCCCTTAGAGCCAATGTCAATAGGTGAAGCTAACAAAGAACAATGTTTCTCTTTACCCTTTGAAGCTTGAGCCAAAATTTGAATTTTCAATGAAACCCTTTTTGAAATCCTTACCTTGAGTTGAGTAGAGTATGTATATGTGGTAATGAAGAATGGTTCAAATTTGGGGTTGCAAGAAACCGGAAAGAACTTTCTGAAATTCATTAAAGAGCATTGAGTGAAAGCCAAAAAAGCAAAAGAAAAGAAAAGAAAGAAAAGAAAAGGTTAAGCTCGATGCAAGTAAAGTTGGGAATAAGTTACAAATTGGTTTCTAACATAAAAGAAGAAAGAAAGTCGAGTTTTTATGAGAATAAATGAATTGTGCACTCTCTTAACTCAAGGATTTTGTTGTTTAGAAAAACCAATTTTCTTTGTATCTCGGCCTCAGTACATGCCTTCAGAAAGTCCTTGTGGTGATAACTTGCTTGTGAGTGTGTTTGATATGTGGTTAAATGAAAGGCAAAGCTTATTCATGTGATATTGTGATGGTAGATTGTAAGAGTGTCACCTCATTATACACTTTTGAGTGCTTGAGTGAAACACTATCTTTGGAGAGGAATAGTTCCATGCATCATAGGATAACATTCTTGCTTTGCTATGGATCATTCATAAGTTTGCATATGTGTTGTGACTAAAGGAGCACCATAGTTGAAATTTAGTGACCAATGCATCAATATATCTTGACTAAGATTTGTATGATAAGCAGATATGAGTGATTACTTGTCTTGGAAGAAAGTATTTTGAGATATGCTGAACCATTGAAGTATTGTTTAGGCTGAGTCATATGTTGTTTTGCTTGAGGACAAGCAAAGTTTCAAGTTTGGGGTTGTGATAACAGTTGATTTCACCGTTATTTGAGAGTAAATTTTGATAACAAATGAACCCCTTTTGACTTACAAACTTGCTTGTTCTCTTGTTTTTAGTTTATTTTGATGAATAAGAGAGTTGAGGCATAGTTGAAGATTTTATCACTAAATTCCCTTGATTTTGTAGGAAATTGGGATGAATTGGAAGAGGAGTTAAATGTCAACAAGTTGGAACTCAGAAAGAACAGACAATGCATCAGAAGATAAGGTTGCTAAAGGTCGCAGGACGCTTGGGCGCCCTCTTATGGGACACTCATGCAGAAGCCTCGCAGTCACGCTTGGGCGCCCTTTTTGGGGCGCTGAGCGCAAACTAATATATAATGTCTCACGCCTGGGCGCCCTAAGTGGGGCGTTGAGCAGTGTCAACATTGGCCCATGATCCAATTCAGCCCTATTTAAGGATTTGCTCGACCCAAAGAGAGTATCTTTTGACAGAATTAACACAAATTCAGATTTTATTCAATTCTCTGGAGGCAGAAAAGGATGTGGAAGCTCTCCTCTTCAGTTTTTAGGGTTTTTCTATCTTTCTCATTCCATTTTTCATCTAGTTTCTCATTGATGATGGGGAACTAAACCTTATTTATTGTTGGGGGTTGATGTAACCTTGATATGGACACATACGGGGAAACCTAGATATGGAGAATTTTCTCCCAAAAGCAGTATTACCTAGACATAGGGATATGAGTTTTGGTTATCTTAAGCTTCTAATCGTAATGTGATAACGGTTGAAAATACCGTTATCTGTGATTGAATTTTGATATTAAATCAATCCTTTGTTACTTAGAAGCTTGCTTGAACTCATGTTTTTAGTATAGTTTTGTGAATAAGTGAGTAGAGGTTATACTTGATGATTTTATCACTAAACTCCCTTGATTTTGTAGGTTATTGGAATGATTTAAAAGAAGAGCAAAAATATGAAGAAGTTGGAATTCAAGAGGGACAATTAAAACATCAAAAACAGGAGGACAAGAGGTCACACAAGCGCCCCATTTTGGGTGCCTGAGTGCTAATTTGTGTAGTGCAGAGCGCCTGAGCGCCCTATTCAGGGCACCTGAGCACTAACTTTGTCCCGTACAATGCTTGGGCGCCCCACTTAGGATGTTGAGCGCCAGCGAAGTGGGGTTGGACTTGTTTTTTGTTATTTTTTAGTTCTATTTAAGGACTTGGACGTCCTAGGGATTGTATCTTTTGGTGGCTTGAGCACAGAAACACACTTTTCACCCCTTGAGGGTAGATTTGGGGATGTGACAACTTCTCTTTCTAGGGTTTTTCTATCTCTTTCATTCCATTGTTCATCTAGTTTCCCCATGACAAGGGGAAATAAATTCAATTTGTTGTTGGGGAAGATGTAACCTCTAAACTCTCATGCATTTGAATCGATTCTTATTGATTTATGCTTCTTTCATTAATTCTTAGGGTTATTCTTCTTTGCTTAATGCTTGTTATGTTTAACTCATTCATGGCATGATTAATTGTTTTCGTGATATGGACACATACGGGGAAACCTAGATCTGGAGAATTGCTCCCAAAAGCAGTATTGCCTAGACATAAGGATATGAGTTTTGGTTATCTTAAGCTTTTGTGCGTATGTAATGTAGAATTAATTGCTAGGGAGACAAGACATTGTAAACTAGTCATTAAGGATAGGCTCTCTTCGCCGAGACATCGGGTTTTAAGTAATTTAGAAAGTGATATTAACATTAATGAAGAAGATGAATTCATACATGCATGAGAGGAAACTTGGTGAAATCTGAACCCCAACAACATATTCATCTCATATTTTCAACTTCATCCATTCATTCTAGTGTTTAGCTTCAATTGATCAACTTGCATTCATATTTACTTTCTTGTTTTGCATTCAAAAGCCCAAAAATTGTTCTTCTTAAGTTTGAATTAGTTGAGTAATCACATAATTGTTTAGTGTCATGAGTCCTTTGGGAAACAATAACTGGTCTTACCATTTTATTATTACTTGATACAATTTAGTACACTTGGTCTTACCATTTTATTATTGGGTCAAGCTAATGACATTAAAAGCTTTGTTGGAAGATTTTGGGTCAGGCTCGTGACGTTAAACAAGCGCTACCTGGGAGACAACCCAGTTGATTGAATTTGTTTTCATTTGTTTGTTTTGGTTCTGTTGTAGTTGCATTATTGGGATTGATTATTAAATGTTTGAGTGGTGTGAAGGACTAAGCGCAGTGATTGAGTGAGAGTGTATGGAGTAAGTAGAAAATATATGAGATATGAAAATTTGAGAGTTGAAGTTGAGAGGCATTGGTGATGGACACTTTGGGCAAGCTAGGAAGAAGGAGATTGGATATCGCGCATGCCGCTCAGCGCCAGCTGCCATTGAGCACAAACGTTGCTGATTTTCTCTTTGGTTTATTTTAAAAGTTGGGCTCAGCGGGGGTTGGCTCATTAGGCATTTTTGTAACCCTAGGGCGTTTCTAAGCCGCCACTTTCAGCCTTCATTCTTTCCAAGCACTCTCCAAAGGATTCTCTCCACTTTTACCTTCTTCCCTTTTCACAAAAACCCTTTCTCCACCCATTTTTACACCAATTCTCCATTCAAGTTTGGGGTTTTGTGAGAGCACTGCTTTTAGGGGTTAATTTCTTCAAATTCATTGAGCATTCTTCATGCTTTAAGCATCTCCACCCAAGTAAGTACATGCATTTTACATTCTAGAGTTTTGAAAGCATGATTTTGAATGAATATGGTTGTCTAAGCATGATTCTTGAGGGATTTTGATGTTTATGCATGATTGGATGAAATAATCATTGTTTGGACTGATTAAATTGCTTGATTATAGACTGGAACTAGGAAAAATGTGTGTGGGTGGAGATTAGAAGTCAGCTAGGGAAATTATGCAGAAAAAAGAAAATCGGTAGCCGCTTACCACTAGTTACAATTGGGCGCAATTTCTGCAAAAGCGTGATTTATGTGCTTTCTTGTTGTTTCTTTGCACAGGTGACATTGAGGGTTCTTGTTCTGCCCTCGGCGATGATAGGAATAGTGTTAGGAAGTTGTTTGTGGTTTACTAATGCTTAACAATATTTCTTGTGGTTTTGTGAATTGTGTTTGATGCAGGGATGACCTCCTCATCAGGTAAAAGAATCAAGACTGTGGGAGCCAAGAGGAAGGAACCAGAACGTCCTTATTCTAAAAAGTTTCTTTCCCGTAGACATGAGCAACACTTCCTCATTGTCCAAGATAGCATGGCCAGAGGAGCAGGAACATGCTAGTAGAGCTGGAGCACCTGAAGCTCCAACTATGGAGGAAGATGATGAGGATGATGATTTTGAAGATGCTAAAGAAGGAGAGGAGGAAGACTCTGATGATAGCATGATCTGAGATAACATCTACTGATGGATGCTATCAGCACTAGAGCAGGATTTTTCTTATCTTTTGTTTTGTTTTATTGAACTTATTTGCTTCTATTTTTAGATTAGGTTGTGATGTAGTTAGTTTGAAGCTTTATCTGATGTGATGGTTTGATTGACTTGTGCATGATGAGTATTGCTTGATGATGCTTGGATATTGATTGACGTTGAGATTGTACACCATATGTTGATATACAGGTGGTTGTTCACAAGCTGTGTGAACATATGCATGATGTTGTGATTGTGGTTATGATGCTAAACAGGATGTGTATTTGAGTATGTGGAACATGAATTAACTTGTGTGAGGTTTTGAACTCTAGAGTATTTGTTTGAATGATTGTTATCCTTTTGAAAGCATGAATGATTTTGCCCAGCTTTTTATGATTGAACTACTTGCTTACTTGTGTCACATGATCAAGGCCATTTTTAATTACCCTTTTTCTAAGCCAATGCATGATTTGTACCCAAATGAAAAAGAGCATGAAGTGTTCACTAGTATAAAAACAACGTACAACGTCAAATATTTTGGGTCTTTCACGTCGAATTCGAGAACGATGTCATATCAGGAGACGTTAAATTTAACGTCGAATTTTATCAATAAACAACGTTAATTAATTTTTTATTTTTTTAAATTAATTGTGATCCCTTTTTACAACTCTACGGATCTGAAAAGCGTAAAAACAACAAATTTCAATTTTTGGTATTTTGTAAAGCATGAACTATGAACATGTAATATAGTATCAACAACAAACAACAATGACAAACAACAAACAAGTCCAATCAAAGAACAAACAAGTTCAATCAAATAACAACAACAAACAAGTTCACCCAAACAATAACAAGAAACAAGTTCAACAAAAAAAATAACAAGAAACAAGTTCAACAAATAAGTTCTTCAAAACTAAAACGAAAACAAAAACTAACCTTGGTTCATCGGAATAAAGTGTTACCACATGTGAGAGAGAAAGCAAAATTTGCCTATGAAGGACAACAACGCGAAAATAATTGGTTAAAACAAACAAAAATCATACCTAAAGTAGTAAATTAACATGCATTTGTATCAAATGAAAGAAAGATTACATGTGATGATCGTCAAACTTCGTTCAAGAAAAGTTTGAGCAGAGAAGAAGGTCTCGCACGCTAAGATAAATTGAATGAATTTTCAATCTACCGCTCAATTTTTTAATGAATTCACTAACCTTTTGACGTCTAATGTTGGGGCATTCGACGTTTTATATCCTTTTATGTCGAATTACAATTCTAAACGATGTTTAATAATTGCATTTATTTATAAAAGTGCCACCGGTCATTTATTTACAAAAATGCCACAGGTCATTTATTTACAAAAAGCTATTGAGTGGTTCGACGTTGAATGCGTGACGTTATACGCTGTTTTTGCATTAGTGGTTCTACCTTTTTTGAACCTCAAGCCTTAAACAACTCCTTTGTGAAAATCTTTACTTTGAGTTAAGTTGAGAATCATTGTGTGGTATTAATAAAGGTCTAAGTTTGGGGTTGTTGGGAGAATTGAAAAGGAAAGTAATGAAAAGCATTGAGCTAAGTGTTGAGCAAGTATGAAAAAGAGAAAAGAAAATAAAATGCAAAGAAAGAAAAGCTCAATGTAAAAAGGGGAAATTGGGAATGAGTGAGATTGGTTTGTCTAAAGAGATATTGTATTTGAATGATAAATTTATGAATGACTCTCTTATCTCAAGGATTTTGTGATCTTGAAAAACAAATTTTTCTTCTTAGCCCAACCACGTTACAAGCCATAGAAAGTCCTTGTGATGATACTGGTTTGTGAGTAAGATTGATTGTGGTAAATGAAAGGCAATTTTGTTCTATGTGACATTGGGATAATAGAGTGAAAGAGTGACCTCTATATACACCTGTGTGATTGAGTGAAACACTTTGTCTGGTGAGGAAGAGTTCCATGAATACATGATTACATATGTGCTTAGTTAATTGATCATTCATGAAGATAGCATCTGTGGGATATTATGTGATTATCTGAACATCATGATGAGTGATTATTAATCAAAGCATGTGCACATCTTGACTGAAGTCTATTTGATGAGCTGAATTGAGTAATTAGTTGTCTTAAAAGAAAGAGTTTTTGAATATGTCGAACCATTGCATCGGTTGGTGGAAGGTTGAGTTACATCTTGTTTTCCCGAGGACAAGCAAAGTTCTAAGTTTGGGGTTGTGATAACGGTTGAAATATCGTTATTTTTATACTTAATTTTGATAATAAATCAACCATTTTTGACTTAGAAACTTGCTTTAACTCATGTTTTTGCTTTAGTTTTGTGAATAAGAGAGTTGAAGGTGAATTTAACGGTTTTTTGCTAGATTCCCTTGTTTTTGTAGGCTATTGGAATGATTTGAAAGAAGAGTTAAAATACCAAATGGTGGGAATGCAGAAAAGTCAACCAGTCAACCATAGTGCAGAAAAGTCAACTAGAGTGCAAAAAAAGTAGCGCTGAGTGCCACGCCAGTTTTGACTGCCGCAGCTACCGCTGAGCGCTGTTTGGGCGTTGAGCGCGGACGACTTGGGCCTAGGCCTATTTTCTGTATTTTTATTGAACTATTTAAGGTTTTAGTCGACCTAGGGTTCATATCTTTGGAGAAAGAGGCAAAATCACACTTTCTTCACCCCTTGGAGGACTATTTTGGATGCGGAAGCTCCTTTCTTAAAATTCTAGGGTTCTATCTTTCATTCTTTCATTGTATTTCATATAGTTTCACCATGTCTTTGGTGAACTAAACCTTCATTGTTGTTGGGGAACCGATGTAAACCTTTGAAACTCTCATGTATTGAATTGGTTATATATTTTATATTCTTTCTTCATTAATTGTTAGGGTTTTTCTTATGCATACTTTGTTTAACTCATTCAATTGCATGATCATTGATGTTATCTATATGGACACATATAGGTACATCTAGAATTGAGGAAATTTTTCCAAGAGCAATATTACCTAGACATAAGGATAGGAGGATTGATTGAAGAAACCAACTCACGCACTTACCGCTGAGCGGCAGTTTACCGCTGAGCGGCACTCTTATGGGCTTGGGCCTAAATTTTCTGTATTTTTAGAATAGTATATAAGCTTTAGGACGTCCTAGGGTTTGTATCTTTAGCAGAGACGAAGCAAACACTCTCTCTTCCACCCCTTTGAAGGAGGATCTTGGATGCTCAGGCTACCTCTTCACCTTTCTAGGGTTTTATCTTTCATTCTTCCATTATTATTCATCTAGTTTCACCATGAATATGGTGAACTAAACTTTGTATTGTTGTTGGGGAATCAATGTAGTCTTGTGAAACTCTCATATATGGAATTTGTTTTTACATCTTATTTTAAGACCTATGCTTTCTTTCATCATTAGTTAGGGTTTTTCCTCTTTGCTTAATGCTTGCTTTGTTTAACTCATTCATTGCCATGATTATTGATTTTGTCGATACGGGAACGTACGGGGAAATCTAGATCCGGGGAATTTCTCCCAATAGTATATTGGTTGCCGTTAAGCTCCTGCACTTAAGAACTAATTACTAGGAATGCTAGGAATTGTAGGAACTCGTAATTAAGGATAGACCTTCTTGCAAGGTGATTTAGAGAGTGACATTAAGAATTGATGAAAAGAATGTTGAATTCCTAAAGTATATGAGAGTGGATAAGATGAAATTGACAACCCCAACAACATACTCATCCATATATTCCAGTGAAGTGTTTGTATTCCGTTTTAGCCATTGATCAAATTCATGCATACATGTTTATTTTCTGTCTTTTGCATATTAAATTCCAATTACTTTGTTCTTAAGTCTTAAATAATCAACAAATCACATAACTAAACTAGGACGTGAGTCCTTTGGGAGAACGATACTTGGTCTTACCGAGTTTTATTACTTGAAACGATTCGGTCACACTTGCCAATTATCCAACAAGTTTGTGGCGTCGTTTTTCGGTGTTCATAAATTTGTCATCAGCTTTCTTCACCGAGACATCGAGTTTAAGGTAAATTAGAAAGTGACATTAACAGTAATGAAGAAAGATGAATTCTTGAATACGTGAGAGTGGATAGGATGAGTCGGAAACCCCAACAACATAATCATTCATATTTTACATCAATCACTTTTGCATCTTTCAATCCAATTGATCAACACATGCATTCATATTTACTTTTCAGTATTTGCATCTAAACCTAAAAGATTTTGTTTACAAGTCTAACTTAATCAAGAAATCACATAACTGTTTAGGCCGTGAGTCCTTTGGGAAACGGTACTTGGTCTTACCATTTTATTGTTACTTTATACGATTCGGTACACTTGCCGAGTGTTAACAATGTACTTGACACTAGTAAAAAATCGGGTTTTTACAGCGCACATTATGCCACGGTTCAACGAAAACCGCAGCATAATGGTGCGCGGTGGCAGTTTTGTAAATAAAACGAACATATATGCCGCGGTTCTACTGGGAACCGCGGCATATACCCCAGTCAACCATTGCCTTTGATGCCACGTATGAATAAAAAATTAAATAACAGAGTATATGTCGCGGTTCTCTGCACAACCGCGGCATATACCCTGCCAATTTATTGCATATACCCCTGTAACGTCTCAACTTCTCTGCCAGTCAGAGAATTTCAGAATTTACAGGGGGTATATGCCGCGGTTCCCCAGAGGACCGCGGCATATACCCCCTGTAACTTTTCAAATTCTGTGAAAGGCAGTTGGGGAGACAGTTGTGTTGAACACGTTTCAGGGGTATATGCCGCGGTTCCCCAGAGAACCGCGGCATATTCTCCTATATGAAATTAATTCAATGTTTATTTGAAATATTTCGAGGTATATGCCGCGGTTGCCCGCTGAACCGCGGCATATAGTTTGAAAATAATTTCAAAAATGCCATTTCTGATAATTTTTTAAATTAGTATATGCCGCGGTTGGGGGTTAAACCGCGGCATATAACCCTTTTATACCGCGGTTAAGTAGTGAACCGCGGTAGATTCCCCCGTTCAGAGTTAAAAAACAAAACTTGGAACAGTGCATCGTCTTCCTCGCGCGTTCTCTCTGTTTTCGCGTTTCTTCTTCCTCCGAACCACCCTTCATCTCAGATTTTGCGTTTTTAACCGTTTAAACTCAAAATTGTTCGGTCATTATTCGTTTTTGACGATAAAAACGAGTTTTAGCCGTTCAAAATCGTGATTTCCTAGCGTTTTTCACCCTCTCCGCCGCCGTTGTGTTGCGTTTTTCACCCTCTCCGCCGCCGTTCCTCTTCCAGGTATTTATGTCCATTTGCATTTTTAACGTGATTTCTTCATTAATTTTTGCATAATGCTATAGTTTTGGTAATGTATGAAGTTTCTATAGTTTTGGTATAATTTTTGCTTTAATTTTGATAGTGCATGAAATTGTTATAGTTTTGGTAATGTATGATATGATTTTTGCTATAGTTTTGGTAATGTGTGTTGTAGTTCTTGTATTATTTATAAACCTTAAAATATTATTTATGTAATATTTAGGAATATGGATCGAAATTGGTTTAATTTACCACGTATTAGTGCTGAGTACGAGAGAGGTGTAGAGGAATTTATACAATTTGCGCAACGTAATGAGGGGAGAACTGATAATGAAGTGAAGTTTAGATGTCCTTGTGTGAACTGTTTGAATGGGAGAAAGTTGAACGCAACTCAAATTAGAGAACATCTTATATGTGATGGTTTTCTAAGATGCTATACAACATGGATCTGGCACGGCGAAGAAATGGATTTTCCCACTGACTCTCAAAGTGTAAATGTTACTGATTCCACCATGGAAGAAGATCGACCGGATGAAGACAAATTGGAGGACATGATCCGCGATGTTGGAGCAGAAAATTTTGCCAAAGCTCATGTGTATGAGACGATGTCGACTGATGCAGAAACACCTTTGTATGTCGGTTCAACTAAGTTCACACGTTTGTCAGCGGTGTTAAGGCTCATGAATTTGAAGGCGAGCAATGGATGGACTGATAAGAGTTTTACAGAACTGTTGACGTTGTTGAATGAAATGTTGCCAGATGGAAATACACTGCCCACTCGTAATTATGATGCGAAGAAAATTCTTTGTCCAATGGGTATGGAGTATAAAAGGATACATGCTTGTCCCAATGACTGCATTTTGTATAGGAAAGAGTTTGAATTTTTGACAAAGTGTCCAAAATGTGGCTTATCACTGATGAGTCAATATTTTCTTCACTTCACTTAGTTTATTGTACTAGAATTAATCAGGGAATTGTGCTTAATCGTCCGTTATTTTCCTATTTTTCCTAATTGTGCTTAATTCGATCAGAAATTCTTATTTTAACTAATTTGAATTATCTGAGCTTATTATTTTGCATTATTAATTATGGGAAAATTTTGGATATCTTTTTGGGACATTTGAAGGCTAAATGAGAAATGACAATTGAGCCCAATGCATTTCAGCCACTTCAATTTTCGCTGGTTGCTGTGTGAATTTTGTATCAACTTGTTTGTCCTCGTTCGAGTTCAATTCGTATCCGTTTTCCATTCAATTTTTTTTCATAGTTTCGTCTAGATGTCTATTTTCATGTATAGTTGTTCGTTTGTTAAAATTCATTTTGTGCTGTTCCCAGTATTTTGTTTACTCTCCTATGTCAGTCCAGTGATTATTGTGTGAGTGTTCTAAAATGTTTGCATTGTTTGCTTGATGTTTAGTACTTGTGGTGGCTGGAATTTATCATTGGACAATGCATCTCATAGCCACAAAAAAGAAATTAAATGTGGTTCTAGACTCTTAATTGGTTGCAAAGAGTTCCAAATTGTTTTGAGCTGAACAAAACTACACATTCAGAATTTATGCAAAATGAAGTCTGCTGCCACATTTCAATTGTTACCGCCTACACCTCCAATTCTTATGTTAATTCATTTTCTTTTCAATTGGCTTGGAAGAAGTTGTGCCACGGATGGGTTCCACTTTTAGTGATTGAAGCAAATTTGCTAAGGACAAAATATATCACACATACATCAGCACATGGAGTCAAAGAGAAGGGGGCCACCATGTTGAAAAATCCTTGAAGCAATCAGCTCACGGTTTTGGTTGTTGATGGCTTGCAACAATTAACATACAAATCTAATCTAATCTGAAAAGTATGAGACAAAAGGGGCTCCACTAAGGAATATTATTCTCAAAGATGGCACAAGAAGTGAAGGATTCCCTACACAAGCCAGCAAGAATTCTCAGCAATTGCAACAAAACATACACACATCTAGGAGCATCCAGCTGGAAGTCTCACGGTCTAGGTGCAGCAAAGAGAAGGGTGGTAGCATCTTGCCACGTCTAGCACTCTTTGGAGAAGGAGGAAGAGCTCTTGGTTCTCCATTCCAGCAGCTTTCTTCACGCAGTCACAAGAGTTTGGAGAGAAGATCAAGGCTGTCCAGCCACTACTTATTGGAAGTTCACGGTTGGTTTTGAGAGGCAGCAGCAGTTTGGTCATGGCTTGGTCTTGGAAGAAGAACACCACGGTCCAGCTTAAATGAAGATGGCAGCAGAGAGCATGTCCAGCAAGCAGAGAACTGGGATGTTTTGGACCAGCTGCAACGTGATTATAGGAGAAGGCTAGAAGCTTGGAGGTGCACGGTGGCATGGCTGGCTGGAAGAAATGGAGCAAAAGACAGCAACTTGGAGCTGGAGTAGCCACCACCGAGAAAACTTCTTCACCTTCTTGTTGATAGCACACGCAAATTGAAAGAAGGAAGAAGAGGGGAGCTGCACATGGGTTTTTAGTTTTAAAGGGGAGCCACCCCATTGATGAAGAAGCTCACGGTCTTCACATCCAGTGGGTCCTTGACCGAAGCAAGTGAAAGAGAAGCAAACACACCAGTTCCAGAAGCTGGAGTGTAGGCACCTAGGTTGGTTGAAAAGAATTTGGCAACATGCGTAGGGGAAGCAAAGTCCACGGACACTACAAAAATTGAGGACCCACAACCTCATTTCTTTGGCACGGCTAGGAGCAATTTGTCCAAGAAATTCGGGACCAAGCTGGAGACAAAACAAAATGAAAAAAAAAATCTGGAGTGAAAGGCACACAACACACGGGCTGAACAATGGAGGGATACAGTCCAGATTTTTTGTAATAAAAGGAGAGGAGGACCAAAGAAGAAGAGTAGTTTAGGAAGAGAGCAAAGACAGACGTGTTTTATTTTCTGTAGCTTATTTTTTTTTTCTCCTCTCCGTTGGGGAGGTTTAGGATTTGTTTAATTTTACAATTTCATGTATTTGGTTTTAATTGATGTTAATTCCAAATTCCATTCTCTCAGTTTTCTATTTACGGTTTCAAAACTTCATTCATCTGTTTCTCATTTTTTTACTGCACTCGTTAAATTAAGTTTTTAGAAAAAGTTAAATTTCATGTTTTATTTTTACCGTCTTTTTATTTTATCGTTTATTGTTTTCTGAATCGTTAAATTTTACCGTTTCTGCATATTTATTGTTCCGTTTTTACCGTTTGGTTTTACAGTCGTTAAAATTTATTTGGGTGTTTTTAAATTCAGTTGTGTTTAAATTCCAGTTTAATTTATTTTCCGTAACCAAAAACACTACAAACCCCCCCCCTTCGTGTTAAATCTAAGACCGAACCACAAATATTGGTCCTTGTGAGACGACCTAGGAGTCACTTCCTAGTACTGTACTGCATTCATATCTGCAATCAACTTTTGTGCGACCCGTTCGTCAAAAATGGCGCCGTTGCCGGGGACCAATCAATGGAGGTTTGGTTTTAGATTTTTGTTGTATAAAGTTTTGTTCTGTTAATATGTTTGTTTTGTGTGTTTTGTCTTGTATATTTTTGTAGGCGATAACGACACCTTCAGCAAATTTTGGCGGCGTTGTCACTTCAGTTCCAGGTTTTTTGTTTTAGATTTTTGCTGTGTTTTTCGATTATGCTGTGTTAATATATATTGTGTATATATGTGTTTAATTGTGCTATGTTCTGTATTTAGTTGTTATTAAAAAAAAAAATTTGAAAATTAAAAAAAAAAAAAAATTAATTAAAAATTTTTTGTTCTGTCTTGTGTGTGCTTGTAGCATGTATAAATGTGTTTTGTTTTATCTGATTCGTAATTTTTAGTTTTTATTTTTTACTTTTTATTTTTCCATGTCTACCTATTTTAATGTTGTGAATAATGCTTATTCTGCCAATGTCTGTGATTATGATTCTTATTCTGCATATTACTTTGATTTTAAATCTGCTGATTTTTATGATGAGAACAATATGTTCCATCATCCAATTTCTGAGAGCTCTCTTTGGGAGCCAGTTCCACAATATGAGAGTCAGCAGTATGATTCTCCTATTCAAATAACTCCTCAGCCTTCTACTTCTGAACCTACATTAAAGGAGTTACTAGAGCAGATGACAATGCAGAACATTCAGTTTCAGAAAGGGAACATGCAGTTCAAGCAAGAGAGCATGGAGTTCCAGCAGGAAACTCAAGCTGCCATGCAGAATCTGAGTGATCAGATCAGGCAGATGGCCACTCTTGTACCTGAGGAGACTGATGAAAATTTTGGGGACCCGGCAGAAGTAAGCAGTAATCCTGAACCAGGTAGACCACCTTCATCTTCCCACACTTTAGAAATCTTCAAGGAAGTGGAGGGAAGCATACCGCAAATTGATTATTCTGTTGATTATGCTGTTGATTGGTATGCTGATGATTATATAGTTGTTGAGTCTGATTTTAATTTTTCCTCTGTGCATGATGAGAACCGTTTTTTACTATCACATTCGAATAATTATTCTCCATGCATTGAACATGAATCTGAGTCTGCGATTAATATGGTTTCTAATTTTGAAATTGATTCGTGTTTTGAGGATGTATCTAAGGTTCAGCCTGTTACACTGGATTTGGGTGTTGTACCCCTGCATGTAATTTCTGTAGAACCATATTGCACTAACCCTATTGCAGGAGGTACAGATGAATTGGACCAACATGCACACACAGTGGAAGGCAAGGGTGCGAACCTGAAAAACTGTTTCAACAACAATAGGCACCTGCTGAACCTGCTCATCAACAATCACTGCTCAGATCCAGCTGTGGAAAACATTTCACTGCTCGATCAAATCTGGAGGATGAAGCAGTTCGTCCTCAAAACTTCCTGGCTGGATCGTGAAGATGAAGACCTCTCCCTGATGATCCAAAATTGGCAGCTTCCACCATAACCTACGGGAGTTTGCATTTTCTTTCTCTCCCTTTTTCCTACTTTTATTGCATTTGTCCATAATATGTTTCCTGTTTTGATTGCTGATGATATGCTTAGAACACATTGAGGACAATGTGTAGTTTAAGTGTGGTCTATTGGGAGAGACTCTGATTTTTCTTTGTTTTGTGTGTTAAATTTTTTGTTTTTGAGTGTTAAATTTTTTTTGTTTTAAGTGGTTTTTAGTGTGTTTTGTGTGCAATAAATTTTACATTTTTCTCTTGATTTCTGGAGTTTGTCTAAGTTGTAGATTTTTCCTCCACTTATTGATACTTAGTTTGAAATCCTTGTTTTTCTCTGCTTGGAAAGATGATTATGCGTTTGAGAGGTTGATTTGATTGTGACAAACACCCTGTGTGAGATTTGAGCCACTTAATGTTCTTTCTTATGTGAGATATGTATCTTGATTGCTTGCACATATGCCTTGGCTTGATTCTTTTTGATATACTTGATTGATATGCATGTTTTAGAAGTGATAAAGGCATTTTGTTCTTGAGCCTCTTTAGCCAAATAAGCCTACCTTGTTATTATCCTTTGATACCCCTTTTGAGCCTATACTGTATCCATTTCTTTGTGTTAAAGCTCATACACTGATCCTAAGTGAAAAACAAATGATTACCTAAACCTTAGGGAAGTCTGGAGCTATAGAAGTGTTTTGTGAATAAGTGTGGTCTCCTTGGGAATTGTGATGAATTGGTTAGTTGGTTCCTCATCATGTTCTTAAAATATAAATTATATCCTGTTGTGTGATAGAGAGAGAAAAGGAAACAGACAGGATGAAAAAAAATTGAAATTGATGAGAAAAAGAGAGCAAAATGAAAAACAATTTTGAGAACAATGGAGTCAAGAAGAGGATTGAATTAGAGGTTTGAGTAAGATTTGACTGTATTTCCATTTATTCACCATTGCTCCTCTATTTCTTCTGAGCTATAGCTACTTATCCATATTTATCCTCCCCTGTCCTTGGCCCAATTACAACCCAGTAAAGACCTTTAGATCTGAACATGCATATGTTTTAAGTATTGATAATTAGAGACTTGCCAAGTCTGCTTGTGTTTGTTTTCTTGAGTGCATCGAGTGACATTGATTTACCTTAGACACTTGAGAGAAACACTGTAGTGCATCTGTAAGGTTTTGTTGTTTTTGAATCACCTCTTGAGCTGATTGATTATTTTACCATGCTTTGAATTGCTTGGATGATTTCTGTAAGTATCTGCTTTCTTTGATTTTGTGTTGGATATTGTCTACATCTTTTCATTATTTAGATTTCTTGAGAACTTTGTAAATTTTGTTTATTTTCTTGTAAGTCTTTGTTTTCTGTATGCTGCATTTGTGTCAATCCTTTAAAAGTCCTTTGAACCATTCCCTGATTTACGTCTTAATTTTGCCCAGGAGTGCAAAAGACTAAGTGTGGTCTATTTTGATGAGTCAATATTTTCTTCACTTCACTTAGTTTATTGTACTAGAATTAATCAGGGAATTGTGCTTAATCGTCCGTTATTTTCCTATTTTTCCTAATTGTGCTTAATTTGATCAGAAATTCTTATTTTAACTAATTTGAATTATCTGAGCTTATTATTTTGCATTATTAATTATGGGAAAATTTTGGATATCTTTTTGGGACATTTGAAGGCTAAATGAGAAATGACAATTGAGCCCAATGCATTTCAGCCACTTCAATTTTCGCTGGTTGCTGTGTGAATTTTGTATCAACTTGTTTGTCCTCGTTCGAGTTCAATTCGTATCCGTTTTCCATTCAATATTTTTTCATAGTTTCGTCTAGATGTCTATTTTCATGTATAGTTGTTCGTTTGTTAAAATTCATTTTGTGCTGTTCCCAGTATTTTGTTTACTCTCCTATGTCAGTCCAGTGATTACTGTGTGAGTGTTCTAAAATGTTTGCATTGTTTGCTTGATGTTTAGTACTTGTGGTGGCTGGAATTTATCATTGGACAATGCATCTCATAGCCACAAAAAAGAAATTAAATGTGGTTCTAGACTCTTAATTGGTTGCAAAGAGTTCCAAATTGTTTTGAGCTGAACAAAACTACACATTCAGAATTTATGCAAAATGAAGTCTGCTGCCACATTTCAATTGTTACCGCCTACACCTCCAATTCTTATGTTAATTCATTTTCTTTTCAATTGGCTTGGAAGAAGTTGTGCCACGGATGGGTTCCACTTTTAGTGATTGAAGCAAATTTGCTAAGGACAAAATATATCACACATACATCAGCACATGGAGTCAAAGAGAAGGGGGCCACCATGTTGAAAAATCCTTGAAGCAATCAGCTCACGGTTTTGGTTGTTGATGGCTTGCAACAATTAACATACAAATCTAATCTAATCTGAAAAGTATGATACAAAAGGGGCTCCACTAAGGAATATTATTCTCAAAGATGGCACAAGAAGTGAAGGATTCCCTGCACAAGCCAGCAAGAATTCTCAGCAATTGCAACAAAACATACACACATCTAGGAGCATCCAGCTGGAAGTCTCACGGTCTAGGTGCAGCAAAGAGAAGGGTGGTAGCATCTTGCCACGTCTAGCACTCTTTGGAGAAGGAGGAAGAGCTCTTGGTTCTCCATTCCAGCAGCTTTCTTCACGCAGTCACAAGAGTTTGGAGAGAAGATCAAGGCTGTCCAGCCACTACTTATTGGAAGTTCACGGTTGGTTTTGAGAGGCAGCAGCAGTTTGGTCATGGCTTGGTCTTGGAAGAAGAACACCACGGTCCAGCTTAAATGAAGATGGCAGCAGAGAGCATGTCCAGCAAGCAGAGAACTGGGATGTTTTGGACCAGCTGCAACGTGATTATAGGAGAAGGCTAGAAGCTTGGAGGTGCACGGTGGCATGGCTGGCTGGAAGAAATGGAGCAAAAGACAGCAACTTGGAGCTGGAGTAGCCACCACCGAGAAAACTTCTTCACCTTCTTGTTGATAGCACACGCAAATTGAAAGAAGGAAGAAGAGGGGAGCTGCACATGCGTTTTTAGTTTTAAAGGGGAGCCACCCCATTGATGAAGAAGCTCACGGTCTTCACATCCAGTGGGTCCTTGACCGAAGCAAGTGAAAGAGAAGCAAACACACCAGTTCCAGAAGCTGGAGTGTAGGCACCTAGGTTGGTTGAAAAGAATTTGGCAACATGCGTAGGGGAAGCAAAGTCCACGGACACTACAAAAATTGAGGACCCACAACCTCATTTCTTTGGCACGGCTAGGAGCAATTTGTCCAAGAAATTCGGGACCAAGCTGGAGACAAAACAAAATGAAAAAAAAAATCTGGAGTGAAAGGCACACAACACACGGGCTGAACAATGGAGGGATACAGTCCAGATTTTTTGTAATAAAAGGAGAGGAGGACCAAAGAAGAAGAGTAGTTTAGGAAGAGAGCAAAGACAGACGTGTTTTATTTTCTGTAGCTTATTTTTTTTTTCTCCTCTCCGTTGGGGAGGTTTAGGATTTGTTTAATTTTACAATTTCATGTATTTGGTTTTAATTGATGTTAATTCCAAATTCCATTCTCTCAGTTTTCTATTTACGGTTTCAAAACTTCATTCATCTGTTTCTCATTTTTTTACTGCACTCGTTAAATTAAGTTTTTAGAAAAAGTTAAATTTCATGTTTTATTTTTACCGTCTTTTTATTTTATCGTTTATTGTTTTCTGAATCGTTAAATTTTACCGTTTCTGCATATTTATTGTTCCGTTTTTACCGTTTGGTTTTACAGTCGTTAAAATTTATTTCGGTGTTTTTAAATTCAGTTGTGTTTAAATTCCAGTTTAATTTATTTTCCGTAACCAAAAACACTACAAACCCCCCCCCCCTTCGTGTTAAATCTAAGACCGAACCACAAATATTGGTCCTTGTGAGACGACCTAGGAGTCACTTCCTAGTACTGTACTGCATTCATATCTGCAATCAACTTTTGTGAGCGGTGCTACCCGTTCATCAATCACGATACAAGTCAAAAAACAATAGTGAAGATAATGGTCAGATAGAAAAAAATGGATCTGCTTTGAAAGTAGTTTGGTACCTTCCAATAGTGCCCAGACTTAAGCGTTTGTTTGCGAATCCCAAAGATGCTAAAAATCTTAGATGGCATGCAGATGAGAGAAAAATTGACGGGCTGCTTCGTCATCCAGCTGATTCAAAGCAATGGAAAAATATTGATCGACAATTCCCCGAATTTGGTAAAGAGTGTAGAAATCTTAGGCTTGGTTTAGCCACTGATGGAATGAACCCATTTGGTAATCTGAGTACCAATCACAGTTGTTGGCCAGTTATATTGATAATTTACAACTTATCTCCTGCATTGTGCATGAAAAGGAAGTACATGATGTTGTCTATGATGATATCTGGTCCAAAGCAGCCTGGAAATGACATAGATGTTTATCTAAGCCCACTAGTTGAAGACTTGAAGGTTTTGTGGGTTGACGGGGTTGAAATATTTGATGCATTCGCTTCAGAGACTTTTATGATGCGTGCAATGTTATTTTGCACCATTAATGACTTTCCTGCTTATGGTAATTTGTCAGGATACAGTGTCAAGGGTCATAAAGCGTGTCCTATATGTGAAGAAAACACTGCAGCTCATCAATTGAAACATGGAAGAAAGACGGTGTATCTGCGTCATCGGAGATTTCTAAAACGTAATCATCCATATCGAAGGTTAAAAAAAGCATTCAATGGAGATCAAGAGAGGGACGAAGCACCAAATCCACTTACTGGCCTTGAAGTTCTTCAAAAAGTGAATAAAATACATCATGTATTTGGGAAAACATCGAAGAAGTCATCTGTAACGACCCCTTGGAAGAAGAAATCAATATTCTTTGATCTTCCATATTGGTCAAAGTTAGATGTTCGACATTGCATATATGTGATGCATGTGGAAAAGAATGTGTGTGATAGCTTGATTGGTACATTACTCAACATTCAGGGAAAGACAAAAGATGGAGTGAATGCTCGTTTGGATTTGGTTGACATGAATATCCGAGAAGAGTTGGCACCCAAGGAGATTGGTAAACGTACTTATTTGCCCCCTGCATGTTACACAATGTCTAGACAAGAGAAGATAAGTTTTTGTGTATGTTTAAAGAGTATCAAAGTACCACAAGGATACTCTTCACATATGAAGAGTTTAGTGTCAATGCAGGACTTAAAGCTTGTTGGCATGAAGTCTCACGATTGTCACGTCTTAATGCAACAGTTGTTACCGGTGGCTATTCGTGGAATTTTGCCCAAAAATGTTAGGCACACCATAAACAGGTTGTGTTCATTTTTCTCGTCAATATGTAGTAAAGCCATCGATCCTACAAAGTTAGATGAACTTCAAGGCGAGATTGTTATCATCTTGTGTCAACTAGAGATGTTTTTCCCTCCATCGTTTTTTGACATCATGGTACATTTACTTGTTCATTTAGTTAGAGAAATCAAGTTGTGCGGACCGGTATACTTAAGATGGATGTATCCTATTGAGCGTTATATGAAGATTTTGAAAGGGTACGTTAAAAATCCATATCGTCCTGAAGGTTCGATGATTGAAAGGTATATTGCTGAAGAAAGTATCGAGTTTTGTTCAGATTACATGACATCAACGAATCCAATAGGAGTTCCTCGCACAGCATGGTTGAATAAATTTTCTACAAGTAAAAGCATCCGAGGTGTCAATGTGGTGACAAAAGATCGCGAAGAATTGTTGCAAGCGCATCTTTATATATTGAACAACACAGATGAGGTCATCCCTTTTTTGGAGGCACACAAAGCCATTGTTAAGAATAAAAATCCAAGACAATCAGAGAAATGGCAATTGATGGAGCATAACAAAACATTTATGTCTTGGTTCAAATCTGAAATTGACAAAGAGCCACATTCTTCTGAAACTTTATTGTGGCTTGCAAATGGTTTGAAGTTTGATGTCGTGTGTTGTACAGGTTATGAAGTCAATAATTGCACATTCTATACGAAGACTTTGGATGATAAAAGCACAGTACAAAATAGTGGAGTCAGTTTAGAAGCTGAGTCACTTCAATTTTCCACATCAAAAGATCAATCTCCTGTACTTGGATCAATGAGATATTATGGTATAATAGAAGAGATATGGGAGGTTGATTACACCAAGTTTTCTGTTCCATTGTTCAAGTGTAAGTGGTTTGACAATAAGAGTGGTGTGAAAGTAGATGACTCGGGTATGACACTGGTTGATTTTCGCAAGGTGGGTTATCGAGACGAACCGTTTATCATGGTACATCAAGCATCTCAAGTTTTTTATGTCAAAGATCCTGCGTCTGACCATTGGTATGTTGCTCTTCAAGGCAAAAAACAAATTGAAGTTAACGAAGACAATCTGATTAATATTGATATTGCTGACAACCATTCATTTCAAACTACAACAAATTTGGATGACCAATCTGTAGTTGACGATGATGTACATGCAATTCGGTCAGATCATGATGAGGGAATATACATATGATGAATCCATATCTTTATGTATGAATTTTCAATTTCTATACTATTACATGTTTTGTTAATTTATATGATATTACATAAGTCTTGAAAGAAAATTTAATGTTGTTATTTATTTTGACAGATATATGGCTGATCATCCACATTCTTCAGGGGATGAGGCTCCCCCAACCAGATCCACTAGAGGACCCACTAGGATGAAACAATTATTAATCAGGAAAAATAGTGGTGAAAGAACTCCGGTGAATGTGAATGTCACCACGGGTGTGGCAACTGGCCCCCATGCAGATGACTTCCGATCATACCTTGGAGTAGTGGCACGTGATAGGATTAGCATTCTCATTCCATCTTTTGATCATGTGTCCGAGGGTGATCGGAACATTATTTGGCAAGATATATTGGTAAGTTAGTTAATAGCATTTGAATTAAAATTTGTTTATATTGATAATTTTGTACTAATACAACTTTATTATGTTTTTTTCAGATGACATTTGACATTCCAAATGTCCCAACACTTAGAAATAAGTGTTTGTCAACTGTTGCAGAAAATTTCAGAAACTTTAAAAGCAAGTTGACATCAAGGTACATCTTTGGACACCTTAAACATAAAAGTCCATGCAGTTCATATAAGTCCATTGATGAGGAGACTTGGCGGCTTTTTAAAGAGAGTCGGATGTCAGAGGAATGGCAGGTTAGTGTAGTTCATATTATTCAATTCCTCATTAACAAATATATATCATATGAATTGATTAATTAATGTGTATGTGACAGGCAATTAGAAGCAAAGCACAAGGAACAAGTGCTAAGAACAAAAACCCCCACCTATTATCTCGTGGTGGGTATAGGAAGCTTGAGGAGAAAATCCTCAAGCAAAAGGCAGATGCTATACCACCATCTCAGAATGGTAGCCCTCCTCAGCCTCCTTCTCCACCGTCTAGACATGAGAAATGGAAGTTGGCCCGTATGCGACCATCGGGCACCTACTCTTCCGACACAGCACGAGAGATTTCTGAAAAAATTGTAAGTTATCACTGTTCCTAAAATAATAAATATTGTCATTATACATACTACATTAAACTATTTAACTGATAATGGTGTTTTGTAATGTTACAGGACGCCTTGGTTGAGCAGAGCTCCCAAGGCCAATTCACTCCAGAGGGTCGCCAGGATATTCTTGCTGCTGCAATTGGACGACCTGAGCACCCTGGACGTGTACGTGCTGCAGGTCCTGGAGTAGGAATTACGGATTATTTTGGGAGCTCTTCTCGTTAGCCTTCATATTCGTACAGCGATACACAAAGGATGACAGAAGAGATCACAAAAAAGGTCCGACAATACCTTATGCAGGAGATCAGGGCCGAGGTGAGGGCTGAATTCCAGATGCTCTACCAGGAGCAGTTTCAGAGCATGCGCCCGATGCAGTCTCCTATAGAGGAACATGTGGTCCCTCCCCCTCCCACAGGTAAACTTAATAAACATTTATGTGCAATTATTTCTATCTCTTGTATAATCTAACATTTACTCTGACAGGGAGAAGCGGCAAAGGAAGTTGTTCCGCATCAGCCATCCCAGAGGATGACATGGACGATGGTAGTCCATGTCTGCTATACATTTTAGAAGAAGATGAGATGGTGCTGGTAGCTCGTGGAACAGAGTTTAGGTCAGCGACTGTATGTCATGGTATGCAACTATTAGAGGATGAGGTGAAGGTCTCAGTGGATGAAATGATCATGCCAGATGCCTCGGTTCCACTGTCCACGGAAGAGATTTTCACTGTGGAACAAGCATATAAGTCGTTTATCACTTGGCCTAAATTTTTGGTTAAACCAGTTTCTGACCCCTCGGTATGAAATTCTTCTTTACACTTCTCAATTTTAAAGGTTTTTGATGTCAAAACTTATCTTATCTTTTCATGTAACAACAGACGCAGGAACAACAGAAGATTCCTCTATCTGAGGATGACCCTCTTTCTTCATTGCATCTACTTGGTGACATCCTTGATGATAAGCCTTTGGAGGTTCAGTATGATGCTAATGTATTTGGGCATGGCTCTGAGGTCCCAATATACCTTAATAGCCAAGATGTCCGTGAGCTTGCGTCGGGAACACAAGAGTTGAATATTTCAATTATTCAACTATGGACGATGTAAGTCTATGACCAATTATTTATATATAAAATTGATTTATATATCAAGTATCCTTATATCAAAGTTAATTTTTGATTTCAGGTATATGTCTGGGGTCACTAATAAGTTGGGGCGTTCTGATGATTATGGATTCATTGATCCCCAAGACATTCATGAATCAAATGATTTTGATCATATCAACATGAGTCTGATAAGCAGTTTTCGAAGGGGCAAGAAAATCTACTTTTTGCCTTATATATCCGGGTAAGTGAACTTTGTTAACATAATAATGTTCCATATGTGATTTTAATATTTAATAGTTACGTTATTATGAATTTCAGGCGCCATTGGCAACTTCTTGTTATGTCTGTGCAAGACAACTATGCTTTGTGGTTCTGCTCATTGCACAGGCCTCCTCCCACACAACTCAAACAAGCAATTGATTGGTAAGAACCTCAATGTTTGGACTTTCTTTGTTATATAACTGAATGCTAAAACATTTTTTTATATACAGTTCTATTCCAGCAAGTATGATGATGGACGGGAGATCAATTGTTAAGAGTAGAAAGATTGCTTGGATTTCTCTCAAGGTTTGACATATGCTAAAGTCATACTTTGTTATAATTGTTTTATAACAAATGTTATTCACTAACTATTATCAACTGTGATGATATATTGTAGTGTAACAGACAAAATGGGTCATATGAGTGTGGATACTATGTAATGTATTGGATGACCCATATTGTTCGTTCTCACATCACAAGAAGCTGGGAAACGGTAATATTTAACTTTAACAAATTTTGATTTTTTAACAAATGTTGAATTCATATACACTAATTAAAATGAATTGTCTTTTGCAGAGATTCAAGACTACTACACCAGTTCCTGAGAAGTCACTACTATTCATTAGGAACGCTGCTGCGAAGTATATAGTTAGATTATACAATAGCTCTTAGATTTAGATTTAAACAATGCATTTGATTAGATAGAATTTTCTTAGACTCTCTACTTTATTTGATGTTGAAATACATTTGAACATGTGTTTGTTATGTTGAAATTGAATTTCTGTAAATGTTTTTATATGCAGGTCTGTTTTTGTGGTAGTGGATATCACAAAAACAGACCTGCAATTTTAAAAACCTGCAGGGGAATATGCCGCGGTTCTAACCACAACCGCGGCATATAAGGGGAATATGCCGCGGTTCTAACCACAACCGCGGCATATAGTGCTTCGTTTTTTTTTTTTAAAAACGAGACAAATATGCCGCGATTCTAACCACAACCGCGGCATATAGTGCATTTTTTAATTTTTTTTTAATTTTTTTTTAAAAAAAAAATGAATTTAGGCAGCGGTTCCCTAGACAACCGCGGCATAGTCCGCAGCCTATATACCGCGGTTAGAACCGCGGCATAAAGTGTCTGACTTACTACCGCGGCTGAATATGCCGCGGTTCAAGAACCGCGACGTATAGTGAAAATCAACCGCGGTAAAAGCCCCTCGCTGCACTAGTGTGAAGACTTGAAGGAACATCTACATACACTGTTAAAGCACCTTTTGTAGAAGCATTTGTATTAGGACTTGTCTTAAACTTGTAAGCATTTAAATGTCATGTAACTTACTCTTTAGTATATTTTTCTCTTGGAAATAACCGATTACAATAGGGGATAATCGATTATTATAAATAAAATTAAAAAGGACTTCATTTTGGCAATAATCAATTATCACCGAAAGCTATAATTGTCTAGGGTTCGACAATAATCGATTATCACTAAGGATAATCGATTATCACTTTTTTCAATACCTATAACGGCCTAAAATAATTGATTATCACTTTTGGTAATCGATTATAACTGGTAGTTGGGAACTGTCTTTTCATTTTCTAACCCTTGACCTATAAATAAAAGTCTCCTTAACCTTGAGAAGGTTACTTAAACTATTACAAAGTACATAATTGATTTTGAGGAAGCTCCAAGTGTTTAAGTGATTGTTTCAGCAAGTGCTTGAAGAAGGAGAAACTTATCTTAGTGTGTCTAAGGAGGAAGTGTTGTTCTTCATTCCCTCGTGTGTCGAAGGAAGGTGTTGTTGTAATCTCTTATCGGTTAAGAGAAGTGTTTTCTATTCTATTTTTTTCTTTATACATCTTGTATCTTTAAACTGATTTTAGTGAAAAGTTAATCACTTATTTTAAAGTGATTAACAACTGGACGTAAAATCTTTTGACTCAAACTAGTATAAAAATCATCTGTGTGATTTTCTCTATCATTTCATCTCTTTACTTTACTTTGTTTGAAGAAAATTTTAAAAGGTAAAACGAACATTTTAATAGAACCAATTCACCCTTCCCCTTTTGGTTTTGTGTCTGATATAGCTTTTAAACATTTTTCTGCACGATACCAATTCTTACAAAATATGTGTTATACGAGAGTAAATAATGTTGTGAGAGAAAATTTTTAACATAAATGAGTTGAGGATACAAAAGATGTTATTGTTATTCTTTTTGTTTTCTTAAAAAAGTGTATGTATATATATTTTTATTCCCTAAGAAGAAAGAAGTTTAATTTTGAGAATTTTTAATGGAAAATTATAAATGTATACATATATTTATATGTTTGTGATGATGTTGAGATTTATTAATGAAAAATTATCTTTACAATTTCTTTTACTTTATTTTCCTTATATTTTGTGTACACCATGCATTTCACAACGTTTCTCAATTGCTTAAAAATTTGGTACATGATTTCACATACTATTTTCTTCATATGTTAACAAAAATAAATTAGTTATGGATCTAGATTTTTCATCACTCAAACTCATTTACAAGGATAAAGTTCTATCAGGGAGAAGAACAAAAACAATTAAAGTTGTTAAAATGACAATAACCTAAGTGGTAGCTACTATGAAATGTGTGTAGTTATATGAGAAAAAATCCCTATCGCAACTAATTCAAGATACCAATGATACCCTCTCCTCGACCATTCGTCAAAAAGTCTCCAATGTTAACATCCCGCTCCTCACAACCTTTCCCCATTGAAACCGCTCGATGATGTCATGACAAATTGCTCTCTTGCTCATCGGTTCCAATGATGTGTATCTATAAGCCGGAATACAGTATGTCAAGAAA